>OY787678.1:11444640-12167140 GCA_963678985.1 Spisula subtruncata | reverse complement strand
ATTTCTAAAATCAAACGCTTTGCATGTAACAAGTGTAAGCTTATCTTCGAGATATCTTATCAATGGTGTTGAAATAGAGAGGTTGCAATGTTTTCGGGATAAACTGGACACATTCGTGAATATTAATTTAATTTCCATATAAATTAAGTAAATTTTAAGACATTCTTCTTGATGAAACATTAAAATTTAAGCACAGAATTGAGTTGATGATGAAAATGCTTTATTATCAGAAGGCCAGGCGAAACAAGGGTTATTTATTAAAGTAAAGAACACCAGTCTGAACAATAAATCATGGAATTTTATCCTCTGGAAGATCTTGTTTGATGTATTCATGAATCAAAGAAATTTCTTAATTTTCGCACCTTATTGTAGGTAAAGTAAAACCTCTCATAGAAACTAACACCTCAATTATGATGTATGTACTATGTATGGATTACCGAAATAGATATCATTTTAAGGTACAGTACATGTTTAACCATCTCAATAATAATGTGGTATTTTTTAATCAGAGAAGTATTGAATTTTCACTCCTCATTTTAGGTACAGCATTGAAAAATTATAGAGAACCTACCATCTCAATTTAAAGTTAAGCCCACATTTGTTGTTCATATAACACCAATATTAAGACTGGACTATATATCACCGAGATCACTTAAAGGATTCAAATGGTGGCACGATTATTGATCAATCAATCGAAACAGTTTCAAACATTACAACATGAAAATTCCTTCAACTTTACTAACCAATTAGACTATTTATTTAACATTCAACAGACGAATGCGTGTCATGAAGCTTCTCGACACCTATAACTCGAGCTTTCGAAACTACCACAGATGCATGAGAAGCAGGAGAAGCGTGAACAATTTGACTTTTTTCCATACTCGGCCAATATAGTTCAACTTCCATAGGAGATAACCCTTTTGGTAAATACAGGAAAATGTCCGAAGTTATGTTAGTTATGTTTGGTCATGTGATTAACACAAATCACCAAATGCAATTTTAGGACATGCCATCCGTTGAGTTCTAGCAAATGTACGTGGTTATATCCAAAAGTAATGTCAATCCTCCCGTAGTTTATATGTTTATAAGCGGATATGTATAAAACGATATCAAAATGTGCAGTAATTCAATTCCGATTAATATACATATACAACGTACTGCAGATGATTATCATAATAGGATTATATGTACATTCAAAATATACACATGACTTCATATCGCTGCACACGAAAATTACGAGTTTTTCTCATAATCTTAACAATGTTCTTTTAAAGCGTTATTATGAAAAATAATTCTAGAAAGCAGGCGTTTTTTTACATGGCGCGATGAGACACGTGCTGTCTGCCTGCTGCTAAATATTCATTGGTGTCACTCTATATTGAAACTCGCAATATAGGTTTAACTGATTACTTAGCGAAAACACGGCAGATTTGTGACAGAAAGACACTGCGCGTAGTAATGCACTTTTCCTAAAATTTACTTAGCGTTACCTACGACGAACGACAATGTATTCTTATGTACCTGCAGTATAAGCTTTTGAGGAGCATGAGTCCTAAGAACGGTTTTTAGTAGATCCGAAAAGAACACCAAGAGTATTTATAACGCCGTCAATTAAACCCGACGTTCAATTTGAGTAGCCCATGTATCGGATGGGTTGCACAATTTTTAAGGTCGTTGAAATCACCAGGGATGAGCTTCTACAGGATGCGTAGGTGTCAGCATTGCTGCAAGTAAACGTCAGTATGACGTCGTTGACGTCGTTGACGTCGGACTTGCGTCTATGTTCGTTTGCATGTCTCATGTAAATATTCATATCTCAAGAACTATTCTGTGCATTTTTGTGAAATTTGATCATCATATTCAAATTAGACTGAAGTTACGGTGTGAAAAATTTCGTTGTTTTACTGGCACTATGTACGACTATATAGCATCAGTGAGATTTCTTTTGGATAAACCCACGTATATTCGTGATATGATTACATCAGTGTATTTTAATTTAAAATAATCTATGCTTAGCAACTTTTTCTAATTCCACACTTACATATTTGTAGATAACTTTGTCAACCATGAATGTAGAATAATGAATCTATATAATCGCCACGATGAGGTAAAATCGCCATATTATCGTAATGAAGATTTTGAAAACTGTACGTTGTGAAAACCAAGCAATGAATGCTACTTTGTTAGATTAAGAAATTACAAATTACGTTTGGAAGTAAAAATGTTTCTAGAGTAGCCAGAGAACACATGACAATATTCGCCTGATAGTGATTATATACACAGTGAACACAGGACAATAATCACCTGATAGTGCTTATATACCAAGCGATCACATGACAATATTAACCTGATAGTGCTTATATACACACAGTGAACACATGACAATATTCACCTGATAGTGCTTATATACACAGTGAACACATGACAATATTCACCTGACAGTGCTTATATACGCAGTGAACACATGACAATATTCAACTGATAGTGATTATATACCCAGAGAACACATGACAATATTCACCTGATAGTGATTATATACCCAGTGATCACATGACAATATTCACCTGATAGTACTTATATACCCAGAGAACACATGACACTATTGACCTGATAGTGATTATATACACAGTGAACACATGACAATATTCACCTGATAGTGCTTATATATACAGTGAACACATGACAATATTCATCTGATAGTGCTTATATATACAGTGAACACATGACAATATTCACCTGATAGTGATTATATACTTTATTCAATCTGGTGTATTATCATACAATGTAATACAAAATGTAGACAGGACGACATATATCCAGCGACCAGCAGTTGAAACAATTTCATACTTTAGCGAACGCATCTTATGATTATATAACAAAGTGTACGCTAATCATACATGTACCAATCACAGGTACCTTTATCGTTGAAAAAAGATCAAACTATGCAAATTCGTTCTGTACAAATGTCTTATGAACATTTATCTGATAGATAAACTATACAATATGCGCTTCAGTAAAAACCCTTTATCTATGACATATTAACATGTGGCACCAATCGCTTAAACGTCGATTGGTTGATTTGCAAAATGTTCAAACATTCAATCACAAAGCATAATGTAAAGATTTCTCCGATGAAGAGCTCATGGTGTGTTCACAAACTTGCAGATTAAGTTTATATATAATTTAAGGTTGGAATTGTAATACAATCCATCATTAAACTAAGCCGGTTTATTATACATAAAATATCCAAAACCTTCAGTGATTTAACTACATCAGAATTTGACGATACCGATAATACCAACAATGTGCAACTTGGATAACCGTAGACAGCGCACACTGATTATGCACAACATTAAGTTATACGGCAGAGGCAAACAAATACAATAAAGAATTACGATTACAGTTTGGATGATATTCAGAACTGTTGACAATGTCACTAAATCGCGAACAATCTTGCCATGTGGAAGTTTGCTGCATTGTTCCGGGGTCGAATCTGAAGTGATCGCTCGTAACAATGGAATGCATCGTTTGGTAGATTCACTTGTTCCATACATTGTCCCAGCAGATTCAGTGCTGTATCTTGGTGGCATAGGTTTGGTTCATGGAATATAACTTGTTGAAGTTTCTGTAGGGCTCGAAGTTGGTCACTGCGGTTTCTAAGATGTCTATATGTTTTGTTTTGAAGGAAATACAAGTATGTAAGTGAATCTACCACAGCAAGGTCCATCCAATCATCGTCACATATATCCCTCCCCTGTATATCATCTTGTGTTGACCGGAAGTATTCTGGTCTTAATTCCTGGGGAACAATGTTGACTTCATGAGGCATGAACTTCACACAATACGCCACTACATGTCTGAAATCCGTAACATGTATTTGGTGTGCACTCATACAGAATCCTTGTTTAATATTCAACATCACATCATTATGACATGCACAAACAGGCATCACAACATTCCTGTCATATCTCTGCTCAACGTGACGTAATATAGCCTCTGTTACATTCATATCACCAAGGCTGTAATAAACGGTTGCTAGTTTCAACCAACCAGACGATACATCAGAGTCAAGTCCTAACTTTAGCCAGTCCCAATCATGATGTGACAATGGTATGTCCATTGCTATATTGTAAGATGTGATCACAGAACCTATTGTTGAAGATAGTAAAGGTACAATGTGACTGATTGAGGCTCGTTCTATATCGCTTGCTTGTAAAGTGTGTTGGTTCAATCTGGCATGATACGTTTGGAATGTTTCTACCACATCTTGAACAGTGTTGTTATTTAGCCTTTAAATAGTTGTCGTATATAGTCAGAGATAAAACTTGATGCATCATAATAGAACATACCAGAGAGACGCTGACGTATTGCTACAGGTGAGTGTATGTGACGTGGAAATACCAGAATTATATTCATTTTCATGTAAAGTCTTTCACCCACATTATCTAACTGAATGTCATACAGCGCTGAACCGTTACTACTGATGATACGTTGAATGACTTCTAACAACTCGTGACGTTGCACTTCCGTGATTCTGTCAGACATCAAATTGTTCTCGGGAATGATAAAGTGGGGACAGTTTTTGTAATAAATAAAGTGGTACAGTACTTGTAAAATCTCATTAAGACAGGTCACAAGGTTATGGTTTCGCCATAACTCTGAATTAGTATTTTCAATACAGTGGAACAAAGCAGTTTTACACATGTAACTTGATATCACATCTTTAAATGCATCGTGGGATTTCAACAACATTTTCATTAGAACATAACATTTCATGTGAATCATATTGAAACTAAACACTAGATATCTCTCAGCTAAATGGGTAGAAATTCTCCATTCAAGTTCCTCCAATCCCCTACTAGTTTTGCTCCATACTGGTACTAAAAAACATCCGGAATTCCCCGAATCGAGCTTTAATTGAGCAGAAGGCCATCCACTCATACTTCTTCTATTTAACCATCGTCTACCCTCTTGAGGCCAACTTTCACAATGGAATGCAAGTACAAAATCTGATTCCCGAACACCTTGTCTATTTGGCGGCATGCCAGCAGGACCATGTTGATTATAACCAGCCTGTACAAATACATTACGATGTATAGTATTTTTTAGGACAACCCTTCCCCTGCTATCTTTATAATAAGCACCACGTGGGGGAATATTTGTAGCAGCAAGAGGTTCATCATCCTTCAGTAGTTGAAGGAAACAGTACCCACCTGCTGTATTTTCAGTTTGAACCATTAACAGATTCGTTACACCATGTTTCCAATCTGCCCAGTCATGTATTACATGATGTGTAGTCGTACAATACAGTACATCATCATCTGAATTAATTCCTATGGACGTACTACCCTCAGACTGACTGCCAAAGATATATATTTCATCGTTTTTATTTTGAGCTAATTGATCAAGCTTATGCGCGGATTCGCTTAACAAAATGCTCGTTCGTCTCTTCATGACCATTTCATCATTTATCCCAATATCATCGAGTACTTCTGATAACCTCAATGATATCAGTTCGTTATTCGGTGGAACACTCGACATTCTGTAAGATAAAACAAAACAGGACACCTCAGTTATTGAGAAATGAACCAGTAGGTGACAAACATCTTCATAATATTCAGGCAAATTTTATACATAAGGACAATGCTTATCTGACATATAAGAGATTCCATTGATGAATAGCAGTGAATTCCAGTCAGTTTAACTTTTAACCTTAAACTAATTGCAGCACAAACAGTTTTGTATATACATGGTGCGTAAAGCTATCCTTAGTAGTGTTCAATATGTCCTAAGTGAATATTCGTTGCACGTTTTGAGATATGCACAATTGTCACATGTTTTCGCAATATTTGTCACTTTTGATGTAAATAAATCTTGACTAGTATCAATAATTGATATCTAAATCGTGATGAGATGTCGCAATTTTGGCCTTATTAAACTTGGTAGCTATGGCCATCTTAACCAAATCTAGGTCAAGGAAGATGTTGGGTTAACTTAGGGAGAAACCCTTATGTACTCACTAGAGGTCGCCATTTTTACATGGACATTATGATGCTTGGATACAATGGTCATAGGAACAAAATCTTGTTCAAAACTGATATTTCGTGATCCGGGGTAAAACAAACTAGGTCACTGTGTCAATTTATGGAAATCCCTTGTGTAGTCACTAAAAACTAGTTAACTAGGTCAAATCATAGAGAAATCGTGAGAAGTCACTAGAAGGCGCGATTTTTGCCTAATCTTAATGACACCACGTCACAGGGATCATCTAAACAAACAAAATCTCAATCGTAAAAGCTCGGCCATTTCCGTTTGTCTCAGGTAAATACACCTCGTAAATAAGTGTAGAAATACACCAATATCGTTCGCCTTCACTACTTAAGTCAGCTACATCCGCGTGAAAGTAACACGTTATGTATCCGCCAATACGATGGTTATTTTATATGTTCTCATCAAATTTCTTATTCCTACGGCATAGCAAGACGTATCGCGAAGAAATTGTCAAACTTCTTTGTAGAAAAATCATATCTAGCGCGTATTATGAATGGAATTTACTTCTGGTTTATCACATGACGTCATGAATGATATGACGTTTATTTGGCGTCAACGTTAACGTGACGTTGTGCGAACTTTTATTTCGTAGCGTTTATTCATAGTTGATATGAATATGATCGTATTCTTGTTTTCAATCCTAGTATTTAGCAGCTGTCGATCTCTTAATCAAGTTAAAACTTTAACATATTTGTTGTCGTATGTACGTGTATAATGTTGTATAAACGTAACTGGGGGGGGGCTGCCATTTTCAAATCATGTGATGGAAAGTAGTTCAAAATGTCGCCTTGTTATGTCAAAGGTATTTTCCATTGGATAAAACCGAGGTGATCAGAATGACAGAATCTAGGTCAAATCCAATATTTGGTCATAATTGGCCAAAATAGGTCACTAGGTCAAATAATAGAAAAACCTTGTTGAGTCAAAAAAATCGCAACAAGATTTTTGAACTTTTGAGTGATTTTAACCTATTGACCCAATTTCCCCCAGATGAATCAATAACACACTTGTTATATATGTTTTGAGATGATGATTGTGACCAAGTTGCATTAATATTAGGCCAAAATTGTGACTTTGGTGCCTACTCAACTTTTTCCTTTAAATTGACCAAGTGATCTACTTTTTGACTTCGGATGACCCAATATGTAACTTGACCGAGATTAAGTAGAGATTAATATTGTGACCAAGTTTCATAAATACTAGTATTAGGCCACATTATGACCTCTAGTGACTACACAAGGTTTGCATTATTTAGAAAATTTGAACTTGTGTAAACATTTTGTGAATATTTAATGACTTCAGAGGAAGTATCAGAACTTAAAATTCCCCATGTAGTATAAGGAAATGCTGAAATTACTACCAAAAGTGACCTCAACATGTCGAATTTTGGCAACCCCCGCTGTATTTGTATATTTGAGGTTTTGTATAAAGTAGGCAATAGTCTGTTTATGATGAAATTGCAAAGAAACCTAGTATTGTGTGAGGTTGGCCATTTTTTAAGCTTCTATGCTTGGACAAGTGGACCCAATACTGTGCCTTTTATCTCTATACTAATCAGGCAAGTTTAACAGTATCGGTACCTATGGGTAATTCATATGTGTACCGATGGAAAATGCTAATCTAATGTTTCGTATCATTAAATAACTGTTTTACGACATTGACACTTAATTTAAAAATAGAAATCAATGTTTAAATTCTTAGAACATAACCAAAATAAGAAGATTCGCCTTATTTGTATTTTCTTTAGTACTGAATGTAAGAACAAACCATGTACTGATTTAATTGTATCAATGTCAAAGTAAACAAGCGGATAAAAAAAGTTAAGTTACCAATTTTCTAGGGCTCTTTTCAGCTATATATAGATATAGATAGATATAGTGATCAATACAAAAATGTACTTGTTTCTTATATTGAATTTGACAATCCAAGTTCAGTTAAACATGTGAAAGGGTTTAATTAAATACAATAGAATAATTTGAAACTGTGCATAATAACACTGATTTAATTAATATTTATGACGACAGGACTTTGGTATGTCTTTTTATGTATCAAAACATATATGAAAAATCTAGATTTAATCATTTTATCAAATAAGATCCAAATAAGAACAATTCAAATTATTTGTGGTTCCGTTAGAGGACAACCATTTAATGTTCGGAAGGGGCTGGGGCCTGGTATCACCCTGCCTGGTATTAACTAGTGCACTAAGCTGATAAACAATACAACAGACAAAAATAACATTTTGAGAATAATTTGACTAAAACAAGTAGTCTTCTTTTTCCTAGATTCAAGCATTTTCAGCACACAAAGTGACAATGACCTTTCAGTTATCGAGTTAATAAGGTGTGTAACAATAATCTTGAGGAGTTTTTTGACCTTCTGTCTGAAACAAGTTTTTCCTTTTTTTAATATTTTTTTCTAAACAATCAGGTCGGCCAATGAAAAAAGGTTAAATTACATTTTTTCCAATTTGGCAAAAATCGGGTAGGGATTTCGGTAAACCAATAAATAAAAAGCTGTGGCCTAAGAACAAACCGTGTACCACGGAGAATGTCTATCCAAAACGGTAATTTACAGGTTCTTATTGTAAAATTGACAATCAAATTTTAGTAGAACGTGTACGAGTAAATAAACTAGTGGTATTTAAACTTCCGCATATGTGTACATGCAGTGATTTTATAGTGTCATGTCTAATAGTATCAAATAGTTTACATATCTAGATTTTAATCATTTTATCAAAACGAAAATATATAATATTACCTTGGATGCTCTGGTAAAGCTTTTCAAAATGTTTTCAAACAAATATTTTCCTCTAAATGGACGAACATCCTGACACCAGCTGGGGAATTCCTATTTAGTTCTTGTTTCGATTTATATTTCAACAAGTGGAGAAACTCTATTTTCAATTGAACAAGAATAGTTCAAAAGCATGTACATAGTTACTTCCCTTCTTGATTGAACAAATCTTTTACTTCGATAAAAAAGGGTACAATGAAAAGTCTATACCTAAATTGTTGTAAGAATAATATTTTGGAGTCAATTATTATATAAGTGTATTTGTAAAACAGATATTATCATTTGACAGCTGACCTTGTATTAATCATAAGAACATTTTCTGTAATGGGGGATATATAAGACTTAAGTTATTTTAGTCTGGTTCTCACCTCCAGGTATAAGTTTACATTATGGTATATATAGTTTAACTTCCATGGGAGATAACCCTTTTGGTAAATACATTGGACCTTATTGAAAATTGATATTAACTGTCAAATATGTAATCCACAATAAATGAAGTCGTTATTATTATTATTATTATTATTAGATTCCAACGTGTCTTTAATATTACTGTAAATGTATGTATAAGACCGACATCATTGAACTGACAATCCGTTATTCAAGTATTGAGTGATTAAAAATTTATGACATGATTACCCAACTCATATCGTAAATAAAGATAAAACCATCTGCAACTGAGAGAGAAATGTACGCTCAAAAGTATAACATTATACACATAAAAAGCTCACATGTTTTTCAAGTTTTGTCACCAATGACGACAGTAACCAAGAATATATTAGTATTACATGTA
This sequence comes from Spisula subtruncata, assembly GCA_963678985.1. Lineage (NCBI taxonomy): Eukaryota > Metazoa > Mollusca > Bivalvia > Venerida > Mactridae > Spisula > Spisula subtruncata. The sequence continues at coordinate 12,157,503 of OY787678.1, read as the reverse complement.
TTTTGTATCACTAAAGTAACTCGGAGTGTATTACAAGTGCAATTATATGAATAATGGTGAAGTTCTTGAAAGCTTATCATACGCTCATGAAATTATAGTAGAACGTTGCTGAAATCTTATATACGAGTATCATAATATAATTAAACAACAGTTGCGACTATGACACAGTTCTTCACGGTTCATTATAGTTTATACATTTAGGCAAATATTTAAATGTTCGCTTTTGTGTCCCCTTCACATTTCTAAAATCAAACGCTTTGCATGTAACAAGTGTAAGCTTAGCTTCGAGATATCTTATCAATGGTGTTGAAATAGAGAGGTTGCAATGTTTTCGGGATAAACTGGACACATTCGTGAATATTAATTTAATTTCCATATAAATTAAGTAAATTTTAAGACATTCTTCTTGATGAAACATTAAAATTTAAGCACAGAATTGAGTTGATGATGAAAATGCTTTATTATCAGAAGGCCAGGTGAAACAAAGGTTATTTATTAAAGTAAAGAACACCAGTCTAAACAATAAATCACGGAATTTTATCCTCTGGAATATCTTGTTTGATGTATTCATGAATCAAAGAAATTTCTTAATTTTCGCACCTCATTGTAGGTAAAGTAAAACCTCTCATAGAAACTAACACCTTAATTATGATGTATGTACTATGTATGGATTACCGAAATATATATATATCATTTTAAGGTACAGTACATGTTTAACCATCTCAATAATAATGTGGTATTTTTTAATCAGAGAAGTATTGAATTTTCACTCCTCATTTTAGGTACAGCATTGAAAACTCATAGAGAACCTACCATGTCAATTTAAAGTTAAGTCCACATTTGTTGTTTATATAACACCAATATTAAGACTGGACTATATATCACCGAGAACACTTAAAGGGATCAAATGGCGGCACGATTATTGATCAATCAATCGAAACAGTTTCAAACATTACACCATGAAAATTCCTTCAACTTTACTAACCAATTAGACTTAAATTTATTTAACATTCAACAGACGAATGCGTGTCATGAAGCTTCTCGACACCTACGTATAACTCGAGCTTTCGAAACTACCACAGATGCATGAGAAGCATGAGAAGCGTGAATAATTTGACTTTTTTCCATAATCGGCCAATATAGTTTAACTTCCATAGGAGATAACCCTTTTGGTAAATACAGGAAAATGTCCGAAGTTATGTTAGTTATGTTTGGTCATGTGATTAACACAAATCACCAAATGCAATTTTAGGACATGCCATCCGTTGAGTTCTAGCAAATGTACGCGGTTATATCCAAAAGTAATGTCACTCCTCCCGTAGTTTATATGTTTATAAGCGGATATGCATAAAAACAATATCAAAATGTGCAGTAATTCAATTCAGATTAATATACATATACAACGTACTGCAGTATTCGATTATCATAATAGGATTATATGTACATTCAAAATATTGACATGACTTCATATCGCTGCACACGAAAATTACGATTTTTTCTCATAATCTTAACAATGTTCTTTTAAAGCGTTATTATGAAAAATAATTCTAGAAAGTAGGCGTTTATTACATGGCGCGATGAGACACGTGCTGTCTGCCTGCTGCTAAATATTCATTGGTGTCACTCTATTTAGAAACTCGCAATATAGTTTTAACTCACTGATTACTTAGCGAAAACACGGCAGATTTGTGACAGAAAGACACTGCGCGTAGTAATTCTCTTTTCCAAAAATTTACTTAGCGTTACCTACGACGACAATGTATTCTTATGTACCTGCAGTATAAGCTTTTGAGGAGCATGAGTCCTAAGAACGGTTTTTAGTAGATCCGAAAAGAACACCAAGAGTATTTATAACGCCGTCAATCAAACCCGACGTTCAATTCTGTGAGCATTATGTGGTGAGTTAACATTATTGCCGTGTGACTATCTAGAGGTCGCTAAAATAATTCGAACACGCCCAGAGTAGCCTATGTATCGGATGGGTTGCGCAATTTTAAAGGTCGTTGAAATCACCAGGGATGAGCTTTTACAGGATGCGTAGGTGTCAGCATTGCTGCAAGTAAACGTCAGTATGACGTCGTTGACGTCGGACTTGCGTCTATGTTCGTTTGCATGTCTCATGTAAATATTCATATCTCAAGAACTATTCTGTGCATTTTTGTGAAATTTGATCATCATATTCAAATTAGACTGAAGTTACGGTGTGAAAAATTTCGTTGTTTTACTGGCACTATGTACGACTATATAGCATCAGTGAGATTACTTTTGGATAAACCCACGTATATTCGTGATATGATAACATCAGTGTATTTTAATTTAAAATAATCTATACTTAGCAACTTTTTCTAATTCCACACTTACATTTTTGTAGATAACTTTGTCAACCATGAATGTAGAATAATGAATCTATATAATCGCCACAATTAGGTAAAATCGCCATATTATCGTAATGAAGATTTTGAAAACTGTACGTTGTGAAAACCAAGCAATGAATGCTACTTTGTTAGATTAAGAAATTACAAATTACGTTTGGAAGTAAAAATGTTTCTAGAGTAGCCAGAGAACACATGCCAATATTCGCCTGATAGTGATTATATACACAGTGAACACAGGACAATAATCACCTGATAGTGCTTATATACCAAGTGATCACATGACAATATTAACCTGATAGTGCTTATATACACACAGTGAACACATGACAATATTCACCTGATAGTGCTTATATACACAGTGAACACATGACAATATTCACCTGACAGTGCTTATATACACCGTGAACACATGACAATATTCACCTGATAGATAGTGCTTATATACACAGTGAACACATGACAATATTCACCTGACAGTGCTTATATACGCAGTGAACACATGACAATATTCACCTGATAGTGATTATATACCCAGAGAACACATGACAATATTCACCTGATAGTGATTATATACCCAGTGATCACATGACAATATTCACCTGATAGTACTTATATACCCAGAGAACACATGACACTATTGACCTGATAGTGATTATATACACAGTGAACACATGACAATATTCACCTGATAGTGCTTATATATACAGTGAACACATGACAATATTCATCTGATAGTGCTTATATATACAGTGAACACATGACAATATTCACCTGATAGTGATTATATACTTTATTCAATCTGGTGTATTATCATACAATGTAATACAAAATGTAGACAGGACGACATATATCCAGCGACCAGCAGTTGAAACAATTTCATACTTTAGCGAACGTATCTTATGATTATATAACAAAGTGTACGCTAATCATACATGTACCAATCACAGGTACCTTTAACGTTGAAAAAAGATCAAACTATGCAAATTCGTTCTGTACAAATGTCTTATGAACATTTATCTGATAGATAAACTATACAATATACGCTTCAGTAAAAACCCTTTATCAATGATATATTAACATGTGGCACCAATCGCTTAAACGTCGATTGGTTGATTTGCAAAATGTTCAAACATTCAATAACAAAGCATAATGTAAAGATTTCTCCGATGAAGAGCTCATGGTGTGTTCACAAACTTGCAGATTAAGTTTATATATAATTTAAGGTTGGAATTGTAATACAATCCATCATTATAATAAGCCGGTTTATTATACATAAAATATCCAAAACCTTCAGTGATTTAACTACATCAGAATTTGACGATACCGATAATACCAACAATGTGCAACTTGGATAACCGTAGACAGCGCACACTGATTATGCACAACATTAAGTTATACGGCAGAGGCAAACAAATACAATAAAGAATTACGATTACAGTTTGGATGATATTCAGAACTGTTGACAATGTCACTAAATCGCGAACAATCTTGCCATGTGGAAGTTTGCTGCATTGTTCCGGGGTCGAATCTGAAGTGATCGCTCGTAACAATGGAATGCATCGTTTGGTAGATTCACTTGTTCCATACATTGTCCCAGCAGATTCAGTGCTGTATCTTGGTGGCATAGGTTTGGTTCATGGAATATAACTTGTTGAAGTTTCTGTAGGGCTCGAAGTTGGTCACTGCGGTTTCTAAGATGTCTATATGTTTTGTTTTGAAGGAAATACAAGTATGTAAGTGAATCTACCACAGCAAGGTCCATCCAATCATCGTCACATATATCCCTCCCCTGTATATCATCTTGTGTTGACCGGAAGTATTCTGGTCTTAATTCCTGGGGAACAATGTTGACTTCATGAGGCATGAACTTCACACAATACGCCACTACATGTCTGAAATCCGTAACATGTATTTGGTGTGCACTCATACAGAATCCTTGTTTAATATTCAACATCACATCATTATGACATGCACAAACAGGCATCACAACATTCCTGTCATATCTCTGCTCAACGTGACGTAATATAGCCTCTGTTACATTCATATCACCAAGGCTGTAATCAACGGTTGCTAGTTTCAACCAACCAGACGATACATCAGAGTCAAGTCCTAACTTTAGCCAGTCCCAATCATGATGTGACAATGGTATGTCCATTGCTATATTGTAAGATGTGATCACAGAACCTATTGTTGAAGATAGTAAAGGTACAATGTGACTGATTGAGGCTCGTTCTATATCGCTTGCTTGTAAAGTGTGTTGGTTCAATCTGGCATAATACGTTTGGAATGTTTCTATCACATCTTGAACAGTGTTGTTATTTAGCCTTTTAATAGTTGTCGTATATAAGTCAGAGATACAACTTGATGCATCATAATAGAACACACCAGAGAGACGCTGACGTATTGCTACAGGTGAGTGTATGTGACGTGGAAATACCAGAATTATATTCATTTTCATGTAAAGTCTTTCACCCACATTATCTAACTGAATGTCATACAGCGCTGAACCGTTACTACTGATGATACGTTGAATGACTTCTAACAACTCGTGACGTTGCACTTCCGTGATTCTGTCAGACATCAAATTGTTCTCGGGAATGATAAAGTGGGGACAGTTTTTGTAATAAATAAAGTGGTACAGTACTTGTAAAATCTCATTAAGACAGGTCACAAGGTTATGGTTTCGCCATAACTCTGAATTAGTATTTTCAATACAGTGGAACAAAGCAGTTTTACACATGTAACTTGATATCACATCTTTAAATGCATCGTGGGATTTCAACAACATTTTCATTAGAACATAACATTTCATGTGAATCATATTGAAACTAAACACTAGATATCTCTCAGCTAAATGGGTAGAAATTCTCCATTCAAGTTCCTCCAATCCCCTACTAGTTTTGCTCCATACTGGTACTAAGAAACATCCGGAATTCCCCGAATCCAGCTTTAATTGAGCAGAAGGCCATCCACTCATACTTCTTCTATTTAACCATCGTCTACCCTCTCGAGGCCAACTTTCACAATGGAATGCAAGTACAAAATCTGATTCCCGAACACCTTGTCTATTTGGCGGCATGCCAGCAGGACCATGTTGATTATAACCAGCCTGTACAAATACATTACGAGATATAGTATTTTTTAGGACAACCCTTCCCCTGCTATCTTTATAATAAGCACCACGTGGAGGAATATTTGTAGCAGCAAGAGGTTCATCATCCTTCAGTAGTTGAAGGAAACAGTACCCACCTGCTGTATTTTCAGTTTGAACCATTAACAGATTCGTTACACCATGTTTCCAATCTGCCCAGTCATGTATTACATGATGTGTAGTCGTACAATACAGTACATCATCATCTGAATGAATTCCTATGGACGTACTACCCTCAGACTGACTGCCAAAGATATATATTTCATTGTTTTTATTTTGAGCTAATTGATCAAGGGTAAGCGCGGATTCGCTTAACAAAATGCCCGTTCGTCTCTTCATGACCATTTCATCATTTATCCCAATATCATCGAGTACTTCTGATAACCTCAATGATATCAGTTCGTTATTCGGTGGAACACTCGACATTCTGTAAGATAAAACAAAACAGGACACCTCAGTTATTGAGAAATGAACCAGTAGGTGACAAACATCTTCATAATATTCAGGCAAATTTTATACATAAGGACAATGCTTATCTGACATATAAGAGATTCCATTGATGAATAGCAGTGAATTCCAGTCAGTTTAACTTTTAACCTTAAACTAATTGCAGCACAAACAGTTTTGTATATACATGGTGCGTAAAGCTATCCTTAGTAGTGTTCAATATGTCCTAAGTGAATATTCGTTGCACGTTTTGAGATATGCACAATTGTCACATGTTTTCGCAATATTTGTCACTTTTGATGTAAATAAATCTTGACTAGTATCAATAATTGATATCTAAATCGTGATGAGATGTCGCAATTTTGGCCTTATTAAACTTGGTAGCTATGGCCATCTTAACCAAATCTAGGTCAAGGAAGATGTTGGGTTAACTTAGGGAGAAACCCTTATGTACTCACTAGAGGTCGCCATTTTTACATGGACATTATGATGCTTGGATACAATGGTCATAGGAACAAAATCTTGTTCAAAACTGATATTTCGTGATCCGGGGTAAAACAAACTAGGTCACTGTGTCAATTTATGGAAATCCCTTGTGTAGTCACTAAAAACTAGTTAACTAGGTCAAATCATAGAGAAATCGTGAGAAGTCACTAGAAGGCGCGATTTTTGCCTAATCTTAATGACACCACGTCACAGGGATCATCTAAACAAACAAAATCTAAATCGTAAAAGCTCGGCCATTTCCGTTTGTCTCAGGTAAATACACCTCGTAGAAATACACCAATATCGTTCGCCTTCACTACCTACTTAAGTCAGCTACATCCGCGTGAAAGTAACACGTTATGTATCCGCCAATACGATGGTTATTTTATATGTTCTCATCAAATTTCTTATTCCTACGGCATAGCAAGACGTATCGCGAAGAAATTGTCAAACTTCTTTGTAGAAAAATCATATCTAGCGCGTATTATGAATGGAATTTACTTCTGGTTTATCACATGACGTCATGAATGATATGACGTTTATTTGGCGTCAACGTTAACGTGACGTTGTGCGAACTTTTATTTCGTAGCGTTTATTCATAGTTGATATGAATATGATCGTATTCTTGAAAGTAGTTCAAAATGTCGCCTTGTTATGTCAAAGGTATTTTCCATTGGATAAAACCGAGGTGATCAGAATGACAGAATCTAGGTCAAATCCAATATTTGGTCATAATTGGCCAAAATAGGTCACTAGGTCAAATAATAGAAAAACCTTGTTGAGTAAAAAAAATCGCAACAAGATTTTTGAACTTTTGAGTGATTTTAACCTATTGACCCAATTTCCCCCAGATGAATCAATAACACACTTGTTATATATGTTTTGAGATGATGATTGTGACCAAGTTGCATTAATATTAGGCCAAAATTGTGACTTTGGTGCCTACTCAACTTTTTCCTTTAAATTGACCAAGTGATCTACTTTTTGACTTCGGATGACCCAATATATAACTTGACCGAGATTAAGTAGAGATTAATATTGTGACCAAGTTTCATAAATACTAGTATTAGGCCACATTATGACCTCTAGTGACTACACAAGGTTTGCATTATTTAGAAAATTTGAACTTGTGTAAACATTTTGTGAATATTTAATGACTTCAGAGGAAGTATCAGAACTTAAAATTCCCCATGTAGTATAAGGAAATGCTGAAATTACTACCAAAAGTGACCTCAACATGTCGAATTTTTGCAACCCCCACTGTATTTGTATATTTGAGGTTTTGTATAAAGTAGGCAATAGTCTGTTTATGATGAAATTGCAACGAAACCTAGTATTGTGTGAGGTTGGCCATTTTTTAAGCTTCGATGCTTGGACAAGTGGACCTAATACTGTGCCTTTTATCTCTATACTAATCAGGCAAGTTTAACAGTATCTGTACCTATGGGCAATTCATATGTGTACCTATGGAAAATGCTAATCTAATACTTCAGATATCCCAAACCAAATGTTTTGTATCATTAAATAACTGTTTTACGACATTGACACTTAATTTAAAAATAGAAATCAATGTTTAAATTCTTAGAACATAACCAAAATAAGAAGATTCTCCTTATTTGTTTATGCTTTAGTACTGAATGTAAGAACAAACCATGTACTGATTTAATTGTATCAATGTCAAAGTAAACAAGCTGATATAGTGATCAATACAAAAATGTACATGTTTTATATTGAATTTGACAATCCAAGTTCAGTTAAACATGTGAACGGGTTTAATTAAATACAATAGAATAATTTGAGACTGTGCATAATAACACTGATTTAACTAATATTTATGACGACAGGACTTTGGTATATCTTTTTATGTATCAAAACATATACATGTTTGAAAAATCTAGATTTAATCATTTTGTCAAATAAGATCCAAATAAGTACAATTCACATTATTTGTGTTTCCTTTAGGGGACAATCATTTAATGTTTAGAAGGGGGTGGGGTCTGGTATCACCCTGCCTGGTATTAACTAGTGCACTAAACTGATGAACAATAGAAAACAGACAAAAATAACATTTTGAGAATAATTTGACTAAGACTAGAAGTCTTCTTATTCCTAGATTCAAACATTTCAGGCACACAAAATGACAACGACCTTCCATTTATCCAGTTAATTAGATGTGTAACAATGACCTTGAGGAGTTCTGTGACCTTCTGACTGAAACAATTGTTGATTAAGGAAACCCTAATGTGATGCATCAGATTTTTCTCTCTTTTATATTTTTTTCTAAACAATCAGGTCGGTCAGGATAAAAGGTTAAATAACATTTTTTCCAAGTTGGCAAAAATCGGGTAGGGATTTTCGTTAACCAATAAATAAAAAGCTGTGGCCTAAGAACAAACCATGTGCCACGGAGAATGTCTATCCGAAACAATAATGTACAGGTTACTTATTCTAAAATTGACAACCCAATTTAAGTAGATAGTGTACGAGTATATAAACAATAGGTATTTAAACTTACGCATATGTGTACATTCAGTGATTTTATAGTTTCATGTCTAAGTGTAACAAATAATTTACATATCTAGATTTTAATCATTTTATCAAAACGAAAATATATACTATTACCTTGGATGCTCTGGTAAAGGTTTTCAAAATGTTTTCAAACGAATCTTTTCCTCTGAATGGACGAACATCCTAACAACACCAGCTGGGGAATTCCTATTAACTTCTTGTTTCGATTTAGATTTCAACAAGGGGAGAAACTCTATTTTTATAGGACTTGTTTAAAAGCATGTACATAGTTACTTCCCTTCTTGATTGAACAATTGTTTAACTACCTCTTTTGTTTTCGGTACAAAAAGGGGTATCATATGATACGTCAATAACTTAATTGTTGTAAGAATAATATTTTGGAGTCAATTTTATATTACTGTATTTGTAAGACAGGTACTATCATATGACAGACGACCTTCTATTAGTCGTAAGATCATTTTTTTCTAACGAGGGTTTTTTACACTTGAATTATTTAAGTCTGATCCCCTAAAATATTACTTTCCATTGCATCCAACGTGTCTATAATGTAACTGGTATTTGTATTTTTAAGACATACTCTATCATTGGACTTACGACCAGGTACTCAAACTTACATTAAGTAATGACTGATAAATAATAAAAACGCTCGCATGTCGATGGCTTAGAATTAGAAGATCGTAAGTGCCATTTACGACCTTTTAATATTCATACATATTTAGAATAAGCATCACAATGCGCTTCGTATGAGCCCATTATCATAAAAATCTGAACTTGTCATGTTGACCAAAATGAAGTTGTAAAAGACTGTTTTACCATAAGTAAAGAGTAAATGTCAGACAGTTTTTCCGTGTTTTCTCAAAATATCGATTTGGTAGTTACGACCTTCTTGTTCTAAGCCATCGATGTGTCTCAAATTTTGTCAACAATGCCGAATATAACCAAGAATACATAGAGGATATTTGTTGATTTTGGTGTAAGATCGAATTTTATTTCACCGAGTGATCACAGAAATCAGTATTTTCCACTCGTGAAAATACTGATTTCTGTGATCACTAGTGAAATAAAATAAGATCTTTCTCAAAAATCAACAAATTTTCTGTTTATTATTTGCTTCATTTCTCGTAAAACGGTACAACAAATAACGTTGAAATTAGAACGTAACGATGTGACAAATATGACGTCACAATGACGTAACGCATATTTTGAAGTCCGGCACTGTTGACGTTGTGTTTCTTTTTCTGCACGATACTGGAACCAGCTCCAAAACAGTGAAAATAACAAAACGATAATTTCACTGTTATTTGTCATTGTTATTTTCACTGAAAATCACCGTAATCCATTGAAAGCTAATAATAAAAGAATATAATACGCCACTCAAAATTTGATTAGGGTCAAGATTTATCATGCGTATCATTGTTGTTGGATAGGATGGAAAATGTTTATAATGGTTTTAAATTAAGCTTCGATATTTTCTGTAACTATCTAACGCATGAAATAAAGAAAATAACGTATTATTGAAGCGTGACGACTACTTTGACATTGTAGGTAAGCCTTCGAATTTTGTGCAGCTGGGTTCTATCAATGCGTAAATGTCGCGTAAATATTCGCATTTTTATCTACCGTACGCAAGTTCGTAAGTGAGTTTTACTAAACGATCGCAAGTACTTGCATACATTTACCAAAAAGATTGAACGTAATCGGGACACAATATAACCAATAAAACGGGAACCAGAATTAATAATTATACATATACATTTGTACGGTTGTAAAGATTTGCTGATTAATCACGGTCTAAAACAACAAGTGACGGTCTAAAACAACGACCTAAAATAACCGGCGACGGTCAAAAATAAACATTGCGTGTTAAAAACTCACTTACGTTCATATTTGCCATTTAGGATTACCCAGCCTTGGCGTAGAAATAATCCAAAACAATAAGACAGAAAGTGAACTAAAATATCTTTATAAAACGTATTTACGCAAATATTACGCAATATTTTAGGAAAACGTAGGGTTGCGCTAGCGTAAATGCTTTGATAAAACAGTGCCCTGTATTCTGATCCATTCTTATAGCTGAAATTTTAAATAAAGGCTGTTCAGGAACAACTGATACTGTTACCTGGACATTGCCCCAGGGGTCCTCAATTGGATTTAAATCCGGAGATCGAGCAGGCCAGTCCAAGCGAACAATTGTTGAATTCTGTAGGTATGCATTGGCTACATGACCCTATGTGGACAAGCATAATCGTCCATCAACTGAAATATGGGACAATAACACAAGCATACGGGCGAACATAAGCGTTCACGACGTCATTGATGTACATAAAAAAAGTTATTAAGCCGTTTCCAGAGACGTGAATGTCCGTCTTTCCTTGGGCGCTGACTCCAGCCGAAGCCATTACCGACCCCCCACACCAAACCGATCATGCTCGGCCATACAACAGATGCAAACACTCATACCTCAGTCTCCCGACTCCCACCCGCCTATCTGCGAAATCGACACCGAACATGGTACATGTATTGGGCCCATTGCAGACGTTCTCACTAATGAGGCAGTTGACGGGGATTAGCATATCTGACTTTCGGACATTCATTCCAGCATTGTAGAGATTATTCCTAGCGTTTTTGGTGGATATTCGTACCCCAGTTTTATTCTGGAAGTTGTTTATGCAGTACGAAAACGCTTTCTGTGGGCTTGGACGGCAAAAAAAGTCATGCGACTCTTGTTTTAACCTTTTTTCTGCCTCCATATCTGCTTATGTCAATGCACGACATTGCCGTATGTATGGAAGCGTTTCCACATCCTTCAAACGACGCTCTCAGATACACCCAGCCTACATGGACAACCTGCCTCCTTCAAACGATTTTCTGTCTTTGACTGAACATTCCGATGCCTTACATTTTTATTACATAGATCTGCACTTAAACGCATTCTAACACGTTAATTTGCTACAGTATGATATATTGTACTGTTCACCACAAGAGTAAATTTATAATCAAACCAAGTGTTCAGTTTAGACGTTTATGTATTTGCTCTTGTGTTCCTCTCACATTTAGCTACGAGATTGGTTACCAATGGTGATGGAATAGAGAGGTTGCAATGTTTTTGGGATAAACTAGACATAAGGACGTAATTGTTGAATCTCACTTTAGGTACAGCAAAAACTTCAACGGAAACCATGAGGCATAAACTGGACACATGGACGTGTTTTATGTACCTCACTTTAGGCACAGTAACCTCACACAGAATCTACCGCCTCAATTATAGTAGCATCTCAAAATTAAGACAACAACAGTGTTCATGCCAAAGCTATTATCAAGATAGACTCAATATCAATGACAACCATTTCCAGGGGTTCCAATGGCGGTTAACATTTTTAAGGTTTCATTGTACTTAATAAATCTAAACATTTTCCAAACAAGAAACTCGAGAATATTCTATCAAGTTTACTCAAAATAACACTATTTATTCAACATTTGACATGTGAAATAAGTGTCATAAAGTTTCTCAACATCTACAACACGAGGTTTCGATGCTATCAAAAACAGGAGCATTTTGCCGTGCTATGTATACGTAAATAGGAGATAACCCCCTTAAGATATACAGAAAAATACTCCAGTGGTTACGTCCCTTAGTTATGCTCTAGCGCCGAATTTCAAGAAGTCACCTTATGTAATTTATGACATGCCATCCAAAGTTTTCAGTTTCCGCTGGGTACCCAGTGTGTAAAAACAAATAAAAAAAACCCTGAAAGTATTGCACGGGAAAATGCATATTCGTTAAATCATTAGAGTTATGTATATCAGGCAAAAATAATCTGGATTTCGTTGCTATGGCTTTTTTTGAATACTCAAATATTAGTTATAATTATCAATTTAAAAGAGAAAACTGTACTGATAATAAAAAATCTATAATCTCCATGATTCGGTAAACTCGCCATCTAATCGTAATGATGATTTTGAATACTGTTTGTTTACTCACGGTATATATGGAATTATCAATTTAAAAGTGAAATAGGTACTGATAATAAAGAATCTATAATCTCCATGATTCAGTAAAATCTCCAAATAATCGTAATACTGATTTTGAAAACTTTTCGTTGTGTAAATCAAGCAATGGATGCTACTATTTTAGATTAAGAAATAACAAATTACGTTCGGAAATAAGAATGTTTCTAGAATAGCCAGAGAACACATGACAATATTCACCTGATAGTGATTATATACCCAGTGAACACATGACAATATTCACCTGATAGTGCTTATATACGCAGTGAACACATGACAATATTCGCCTGATAGTGATTATATACCCAGTGAACACATGACAATATTCACCTGATAGTGCTTATATACCCAGAGAACACATGACACTATTCACCTGATAGTGATTATATACCCAGAGAACACATGACAATATTTACCTGATAGTGATTATATACCCAGTGAACACATGATGACAATATTCACCTGATAGTGCTTATATACCCAGAGAACACATGAAACTATTCACCTGATAGTGATTATATACCCAGAGAACACATGACAATATTTACCTGATAGTGAATATACCCAGTGAACACATGACAATATTCACCTTATAGTGCTTATATACCCAGAGAACACATGACACTATTCACCTGATAGTGATTATATACCCAGTGAACACATGACACTATTCACCTGATAGTGATTATATACACAGTGAACACATGACAATATTCACCTGATAGTGATTATATACTTTATTTTGTCTGGTATATTATCATACAATGTAATACAAAATGTAGACAGGACGACATATATCCAGCAACCTACAGTTGAAACAATTTCATTCTTAATTGAACGTACCTCGGTATTATATAATTAATGTTCAATAAACGAAAACAGTTCTTGAACAAATTATTCGTCTAATAGAGATACTGTATAAACAATAGGTAAAAACAATAATAATTTCAACTGTGATACCAACCGCTAAATATATAAGTTCATTAATTGATTTACAAGTTGTTCAAATAGTCAATAACAAGTCGTGACAGTGGGTAGAATGTAAAAAAGTGAAATGCTCTGGGTATGTTCAGTCATTTGCCGGTTAAGTTTATGTTAATTTAAATGTTGAAATCGTAATATAATCCATCATTATAATAAGCCGATTTATTAGTATTATATATAAATCCTTCAGGAATATGAGGATATCGGCAAAACTTGAAAAAATAGTAGATAGCGTACATAGATAATGTACAACTTTTGGTAATACTGTTGAAACCAACCGTTTGCGGGATATTTACATGTTGTAGAACATCATAAAAGGTACATGTATGAGGAAATCGGACAACGAAGGCAGCACTCAACCTAACCAGCCGAGCACAGAAATCTGAAAAATCACAACACAACTACACTTAGCAATGCCCATACATAAGCAAAAGAAACCATTAAAAGTCAATGTCTCCGCCGGAAAAATGCAGGATGACCCAATTCCACAAGGAAATTGTATAATAGCGGTGATTTCATGAGACCGAATGAAACACAGCCAATACTTGACCAAGTTCCCCAAGGTACCGATTGATTTTAGAACATCAAATCGCAAACAATCTCGCCATGTGGAAGTTTGCTGCATTGTTCCGAGGTCGAATCTGAAGTGATCGCTCATAGCAATGGAATGCATCATTTAGTAGATTATTTTGTACCATACATTGTCACAGCAGATTCAGTGCTGTCTCTTGGTGGTGTAGGTTTAGTTCATGGAATATAACTCTTTGTGTTCGAAGGTATGGTCATCAGATGTAACTTGAAGTTTCTGTAGGGCTCGAAGTTGTTCACCACGGTTTCTAAGACGTCCATATGTTTTGTTTTGAAGGAAATACAAGTATGAAAGTGAATCTACCACAGCAAGGTCCATCCAGTCATCTTGCACTAGTTGCCTCTCCTGTATTTCTTCTTGTGTTGACCGGAAGTAATCTGGTCTTAATTCCTTGGGAACAATGTTGACTTCATGAGGCATAAACTTAACACAGTACGCCACAATATGTCTGAAATCAGTGACATGTATTTGATCTGCAGTCATACTGAATCCTTGTTTAATGTCAACATCACATCCAGATGACATCCACAAACTGGCATCACAACATTCCTGTCATATCGCTGTTCAACATGACGTAATATAGCCTCTGTTACATTTATATCACCCAAACTGTAAGAAACCGTTGCTAGTTTCAACCAACCAGATGATGCATCAGAGTTAAGTCCTAACTTTAACCAGTCCCAATCATGATGTGCCAATGGTATGTTCATCGCTATATTGTAAGACGTGATCACAGAACCTAGTGTTGAAGACAATAAAGACACCATGTGACTGATTGTTGCTCGTTCTATATCGCTGGCTTGTAGAGTGCGTTGATTCAATCTGGCATGATACGTTTGGAGTGTTTCTATCACATCTTGAACAGCTTTGTTATTTAGTCTTGTTATAGTTACCTTATGGAAGTCAGTGATACCACGTGATGCATTATTACAGAACTCACCAGAGAGACGCAGTTGAATGTATACAGGGTGTCCAAAATGAAAGTATACAGTTTCAGTGCATTTAATAAAATCTTAACGTTTTGCTATCGCAAAGAAATTTACAAAATGGTTAGTCAAAAGATGAACTCTTAGTCTGGCATCATTTCAAAACTTGTAAATTTTCTAATATTACCGTATTCTGTCCATGGCGTCATTTTGACGTTATTTGCGACGTTTTCACAATTTCTGTATTTCTGGTGTTTCCTGTCTTGCGCGTATTCTTGTAAAATTTGAATTGCAATTCACAAATGTCTAAACTGATATTGTATATATGATTTGTCTCACGAGCATGGGCATGTTTGTTGGCTTTAAATATGCTATTCACTTGCGATTTATTTCGACAACAAAATAGAAAGAAGTAAACCCATTGTGTTACTTGCCTTTGTTAAGCAAGTTCTTTCCGAACTCCGCAGCGAATCTTTTGTATTGAATGGTGTATGGTTCGTGCACGTGGAACCAGAGTCACACATGGGAATGCATGGTGTTGGGTGAAATACAAGAAACATTTGATGTCAAAATAATTCCTAGCAAATTCTACAGCAGAGTGGAATGGCCCGCCCACAGCACGGGTCTTAATTCACGTGGATTTTGTTTTTTTTGGTTATCCGAGATCGCTTTTGTACAATCAAATGCTCATATACACAACTTTTCTTCTGATCAACATCAAAATGCAATTTAAGAAGACCAGTTTGTAGAAATATGTGTAAATGTAATCAACACTTTTAGACAATGGGTGTAAAACGGAAAAACATGAGACAGACGGAAATTGTGAAAACGTCGTAAATTAAGTCAAAATGACGTCAAGGTCAAAATAAGGTATTTTTGGAAATTGACATTTTAAAAAAAATATTCGACTTACAATTTACATCTTTTGTCTAACCATGTGCAAAATTTCTTTGCGATAGAAGAACATCAACGGTTGATAACAATATCCCGAAACTGTATACTTTCTTTTTGGACACCCTATATGACTTGGAAAAACCAGAATTCTATTCATTTTCACGTAATGTCTTTCAAGGTGAAACAACGCTGTACCGGTACTACTGATGATACGTTGAATAACTTCTACATGTAACAAAACGTGACGTTGCACTTCCGTGATTCTGTCAGCCATCAAATTAATCTCGGGAATGATAAAGTGGGGACAGTTTTTGTTATAAAAAAGTCGTACAGTACTTGTAAAAGGTGATCAGGTAGTAGCCTTGCCATAACTCTAAATTAATATTTTCAATACAATGGAACAAAGCAGTTTTACACATGTAACTTGATATCACATTTTTAAATGCATCATGCGATTTCAACAACATTTTCATTAATACATAGCATTTCATGTGAATCATACTGAAACAAAACACAAGATATCTCTCAGCTAAATGGGTAGAAATTCTCCATTCAAGTTCCTCCAGTCCCCTGCTAGTTTTGCTTCATACTGATACTACAAAACATCCAGAATTCTCAGAGTCTTGCTTTAATTGAGCTTAAAATAGCATACCATAGAACTTTGATTTTATGTTCATTATGTTTATACATCCTGTATTGTTTTGTACGTCACCTGCTTGCCTATCGGTGGATCGACAGGCCGAATGTTTTTCAAACAATAACTCCAGAACGGATCTAAAACATTTTACTGGAGATTGTTCATCATCCAATTTCAAGGTCACTGGGTTCAAGTCTTAATCACCGTGACCTTTGAATACACAAATATTTCTAGTCCACAACTCAAGAACTATAAGCCCTAAGATCGTAAAATTTTACAGAGAGGTTGCTGATCATCAGAAATAAATCCAGTAAATAGGTCAAATGTCAACATCGTGATGACCTGAAAAATACTAGACTATTTTACTGTCATGGGGAACGTATTTCTTTCACAAACCTCCCTTGTACTTTTCTTGTCTTCAGGTTTTGTGTTTTTAAACTTCGTGCTAAAACAGTCCTGTTACACATGCAATTTTTCATAATTTGAAAGTTCTCAGTTCACTGCTTGCATCGTGCAAATTACAATTCGCCAGTCCTGAAGTCCAAAAAGTTGGTTTTCCATACATAAAGAGTAATTTTCGGTCTTTTTTTCTTGTTTTCTTAAAAATAACGATTTTGTACTTACGACCTTTGCATTATAATGTCTTCATGCAATATTGTCACATTGTTTGTCTCTGTAAAATATTGGTCAATATAGAAATTGTGTCACCTGGAGTCAAACATTTGGTCTGACCATTCTATACCCACAAAAAACATGTATTATAAAGGTTTAAATAGTTTTAATGGTTTTCAGCTTGTCAATGTGGCATATGTCATTGTAACCTTTATGTTGTCGGAATAAAAAATAGAACATTCTTATTGATCCGAATACAAGTACCAAGATTCATAAACCTAGCTTGAAAACTGTTTGAGTTATGACAGGATCCTGATTTCTTGACGGACGGAGGATAAACCTGTATTCCCTTACGGCTGAAAACCAGTAAGGGCCTAACAAAGAATCACTGTAAAGATGCCAAAAACTGCATGTCTTCATATAAGCGCTTTAGGGACATTGGCCCTCTTGTTTGTTTAACTTCTGCTTCATCATTTCCTCTTGTTAATTTAGTTAGTGACATCAATGCATATATTTATTTCAGGGGTTGTCAAGTGTGAGACCTTCAAGGATATGCGTTACCAGGCTTGTTCCGCCAGTCAATTGTTCTTCTGACGTTTCCATATCTGAACCTTTGCCTCAAACAATTATGTATAAATTGAGTCAATGCCAACACAAAGTGTGTAGATTTTCAATAGGATGGCTGGCATAACGTTGACAGTTAAAGAAATCGCGTTAAGGAACACGAACTACTAATCTAGTGACACTCTCCAGTCATTTATAGATTAGTCGACGTTCTAGA
This sequence comes from Spisula subtruncata, assembly GCA_963678985.1. Classification (NCBI taxonomy): domain Eukaryota; kingdom Metazoa; phylum Mollusca; class Bivalvia; order Venerida; family Mactridae; genus Spisula; species Spisula subtruncata. The sequence continues at coordinate 12,139,084 of OY787678.1, read as the reverse complement.
AATACAATACACCAGCTGACCATTATGTACATTATATGCACATGCTAATATGATATAATTATGATATTTAACATAACATGATGGAAAAAGTTATAGGGAAAAGTTAATTTGTGATGTTTATGAAGCTGCGTTCACACATCAAAGTCATTTAATTGTTATATGAGAAAACATAGTGGTGAAAAACCCTTTTGAATGTGGTATTTGTGGATCTTCATTCACACTAAAAAATATTTGGCCAGTCATATGAGAAAACATACAGGTGAAAAGCGATTTAAATGCGATGTTTTTGGATCTTCATTTACACTGAAAAGTAACCTAAATGTTCATATGAGAAAACATACTGGCGAAAATTTGTGGAACTGTATTCACACAGAATCATCATCTAAATGATCATACGAAAATACATACCGGCGAAAAATCTACCAACCTACCTACCTTTTGAATGTGGTATTTGTGGATACCTACCTACCTACCTATTGTTAAACAACATACAGTTAAAAAACGTTCAAATGGTTATATAAGTTTGATGATAGCATGAAAAAATGACATACTATATACCGATGATATTTGTGGATTTTGGTGTAATATAATTGTCTGTGATCACGAGTGAATTAAAATAAGATCTTTCACCAAATATCAACTCATTTCCTGTTTACTATTTGCTTCATTTTCTCGTAAAATGGTACAGTAATTGGCTAAATAGGAAAAATAACGTTGGAATTAGAACGTCACCACGTGGCAATTATGACCTCATTAAGACGTAACGAATATTTGATGCTCGGGGCTGATGACGTAGCGTTTCTTTTTCTGCACTATACTGGAACCAGCTCCAAAACAGTGAAAATAACAAAATGTTAATTGCACTGTAATTTGTCACTGTTCTTTTCACTGACCATCACAGTAATCAATTGAAAGCAACTAATAAAAACAGATTTTAGCGTATTTTTGGTTGAAAATACTTGAACTTAATCAATTACTAAAGTGTATGAACGTAGTCGAAAAGTCAGAGCAGCAAATCAGCTCGAATTTTATTCATAGCGTGGCTGGTTATCGTAATCATATAGATCTAGGGCGTTTCATAAGTTCCAGGAAAAGTGCCCTATAATATGCATCTTATGGTCAATACACTTTAAACTTTGTATTTAAATAGCACAAATCATAATACATAGTATACTATGAATTGAACGCATGAGGATGTGCCGTACAAAATGACACGGCTGCCATATTAAAGTCAGTTATGGCTACCTGGGCAACGTTATCTCTGACCGTACGTTATTGATATGTTCTGACTAAATCTCACTCTGTCAGTCAAAGAGCACACAAAATACGCATGCTACATTAACAGAAATGCTTTATATTCTAAAATAAATGCCTCGCTTCGAGGTATGCACTTCCAGGGTTCGTTTGCAAAGCATTCGAACGTGTCACAAAATCAAAAAGAAACGTCCAACGCAACGTCTAGCGTCTGATTCAAAACAGGCCGTACCTTGATATGATCATCTGCAGCAGTATCACTGGCAGTCTGGAAGCGTTTATTATATTCATACATCCTACCCAGTGACATACAACGTTCTTAACAGGCAGTGGTTATGAATTCTACTGATTCAAGTCTTATTTTCCTGCGAAAAGACAAAACTGGTCAAATTCCAATGATTTACTGACATTTGACGAGGGATTCTAATATGCCGACAAATAAACCTGAACACAACAGTTGAAGTATTTAAACTATGGCATAAATTGGCCAAAATGATGTTATACCGCCACTCGCAAATGTTCCATGCATTAGATTTAGGTCGTCGTTAATTGGTAGCTATATGGTTTGGAGCAATGTGTTGGTTATGATGACGATTTATACGACGTGGTATCAAATTTGCCCCGGGTAGCCATTACTGACGTTACTATGGTAGCAGTGCCATTTTGTACGACACGGATTCATGTGATTGATTCATGATACAATATGTATCATGAATTGTTCTATTGAAAAACCAAGTTTGAAGTAATTTGAACATACGATAAACATTATAGAGCACTTTTCCTGGAACTTTTGAAACGCCCCGCGTATATATGCACTCATAATGAGATAATAGTAACATCCACAATCAAGATTATAATTGGCAGATTTTTTTAACAAGTCTAAGAATTCAACGACATCAGAATATGGAGATGTCATCAACACATGTAATGTACACCTTGGAATACCGCTGGCTGATATAGAGCTTACTGTGCTTTCAGAACATTTGAAAATGTCACTAATTAGCGAGCGAACAATATGAACGAACCTAAGAATTGTAAAATTGTTTATCAATGAGTTAATAATAATTGTATCATACTTGTACACTTAAATACATTTTTAAACATTTTATTTATCGTAAAGCAATTATGAATGTTTTAGCAGCAATGTGCAAAAAGAGTGCAATGTTCATGCAGAATGTGGCTGGTCAAATTCACATATAAGCATGATGCATCATGGTAAAATCCGCCATCAAATTGATAATAAATATCTTAATCAATTTACAACAGGTCAAGCGGTTCAACACAATTCAAAATGATAGCATCAATGTCAAACTTTCAACGTGGAATACCAAAGATACATGCATAGCTCGCAGTGTTATCCGATTGTTTGTCAATTTTACTAATTTGCACGCATTCTCGCCATGTGGAAGTTTGCTGCATTGTTCAGAGGTCGAATCTGAAGTGATCGCTCATAACAATGGAAAGCATCATTTGGTAGATTCACTTGTTCCATACATTGTCCCAGCAGATTCAGTGCTGTATCTTGGTGGTGTAGGTTTGGTTCATGGTATATAACTTGTTGAAGTTTCTGTAGGGCTCGAAGCTGTTCACTGCGGCTTCTAAGATGTCCGTATGTTTTGCTCTGAAGGAAATACAAGTATGAAAGTGAATCTACCACAGCAAGGTCCATCCAATTATCTTCATATATATCCCTCCCCTGTATATCCTCCTGTGTTGATCGGAAGTATTCTGGTCTTAATTCCAGTGGAACAATGTTGACTTCATGTGGCATAAACTTCACACAATACGCCACTATATGTCTGAAATCTGTGACATGTATTTGATCTGCAGTCATACGGTATCCTTGTTTAATCTTCAACATCACATCATTATGACATCCACAAAAAGGCATCACAACATTCCTGTCATATCTATGCTCAACGTGACGTAATATAGCCTCTGTTACATTCATATCACCAAGGCTGTAATAAACTGTTGCTAGTTTCAACCATCCAGATGATACATCAGAGTCAAGTCCTAGCTTTAACCAGTCCCAATCATGATGTGACAATGGTATGTTCATTGCTATATTGTAAGATGTGATCACAGAACCTATTGTTGAAGATAATAAAGACACCATGTGACTGATTGCTGCTCGTTCTATATCGCTAGCTTGTAGAGTGTGTTGATTCAATCTGGCATGATACGTTTGGAGTGTTTCTATCACATCTTGAACAGTGTTGTTATTTAGCATTGTATTAGTCGTATAGAAGTCAGAGTTATCACGCGATGCATTATAACAGAACTCACCAGAGAGATGCTGACGTATTGCTACAGGTGAGTGTATGTGACGTGGAAATACTAGGATTCTATTCATTTTCATGTTAAGTCTTTCACCCACATTATCTAACTGAATGTCAAACAACGCTGCACCGTTACTACTGATGATACGTTCAATAACTTCTAACAACTCGTGACGTTGCACTTCCGTGATTCTGTCAGCCATCAAATTGTTCTCGGGTATGATAAAGTGAGGACAGTTTTTGTAATAAACAAAGTCGTACAGTACTTGTACAATCTCATTAAGACAGGTCAACAGATTATGATCTTGCCATAACTCTGAAGTAGTATTTTCAATACAGTGGAACAAAGCAGTTTTACACATGTAACTTGATATCACATCTTTAAATGCATCATGCGATTTCAACAACATTTTCATTAGAACATAACATTTCATGTGAATCATATTGAAACTAAACACTAGATATCTCTCAGCTAAATGGGTAGAAATTCTCCATTCAAGTTCCTCCAATCCCCTACTAGTTTTGCTCCATACTGGTACTATGAAACATCCAGAATTTTCAGAATCAAGCTTTAATTGAGCAGTAGGCCATCCATTCATACTTCTTCTATTTAACCATAGTCTACCCTCTCGTGGCCAACTTTCACAATGAAATGCAGGTACAAAATCTGCTTCCCGTAAACCTCGTCTAGTTGGCAGCATGCCAGCAGGACCATGTTGATTAAGACCAGCCTGTACAAGTGTATTACGAAATACTGTATTTTTCAGCATAACCCTTCCTCTACTATCTTTATAATAATTACCACATGGAGGAACATATGTAGCAGCAAGAGGTGCATCATCCATCAGCAGTTGAAGTAGACAGTACCCACCTGCTGTATTTTCAGTTTGAACCATTAACAGATTCGTTACACCATGTTTCCAATCTGCCCAGTCATGTATTACGTGATGTGTAGTCGTACAAAACAGTTTATCTTCATCTGAATCAATTCCTAATGACGTACTACCCTCAGACTGACTGCCAAAGATATATATTTTATCGTTATTATTTTGAGCTAATGCTTCAAGATTTAGCACGGATTCTCTAAACAAAGTGCACGTTCGTCTCTTCATCACCATTTCATCATTTATCCCAATATCATCGAGCACTTCTGATAACCTCAATGATATCAGCTCGTTATTCGGTGCAACACTCGACATTCTGTAAACATAAACACGACATATATTGAAGACAAGAATCGGTAGATAGCAAAACGATCATCTCTATCTTATTCAGGAAAATTTGACAGTACGTGTTCATAAGGAAAATGTAATTATATAAATATGAGTACATAATAGATAAAACAAATTGATATCAATAAAATTGCGTATAACATTTTGATTTAAAACAAATAGACAAACAAAGCATATTAATCAAATTCATATATACGGAATATATAATAAGACTAACATGAATAGGAAAACATATTTTAACACGTTTATTATGTAATGTTGACACAAAACTCCGAGAATTCCAATTTAGATATTTAATGAAAACTATTTAAAAAAACTCGCATTTACTGAAACGTAAACTATTTCCTTCTGACCCATGTGATTTTTGTTCTTTGCTTCCAGACAGCATCATACATATGAGACATATGAGAATGTCATGTCATACAAGATTTTTGGGAAAAAATGTTTAATTTATTAAGGTTATAATATAATAATGACTTTAAAATGCTACAAAACAGTCTGTTATAGGTGGATGAGTCCATTGTATACTCGATTCTTCATAGTATAGTGCAGATTTTATGTCTGTAGATAATGAGTTCATATGAGGATTATTCATGGCTGATTTTATGGATGTATTCATGTTATTTCATGGTTTGTTGACATTCCCCACCCACATCCTTCACACATCAAGTCAAATGACTGTCATTCGTCTTCATTTTTCAAACTCTGAATGCAAAGATCCAACTTACATGCTGATATTCAGTAATGTTCATACACTACTGTTTACTAAGGAATAAGGTCTGATTAGGGCTCAAACCCATGACTGTCTGAACTGTCAAGTATATTTATTTGACACTAATAAGCTAGGCTTCCATCCCTACAAAAATTTATGCGGCTCAAATTCACTAGGCCAATTCCCTGCCGCGTAACTTAGGAATAAACGGCTCATCCGGGCTTAACCGCACAACCAAATAAGAGCACATCTCTACAACAATGTAACGATTTAGTATACACATGCATCTTGGAGTTGTTCTATTTATAACTACAGTGTAGTAGTCCTACTGAATACTCCATAGGAAATCCTTGATGCATATAACAGTAAGATATACCTGTTTTGTGGTTAGTATTTACAGTTTTACTGCATGTAAAAAAGGCAAATTATAGTTAGTTATATTCTATATGAATAATGATCTTCATGAAATTAATTCTCATTTTCAGGATGTTCTATAATTGATCTTGAACAACATGTGTGAGCAAACCATGAACATGTCAGTTATGTGGAGTTTACTGTAGGGAGACTGAGTTTGGACTTGGACCTCTATCTCAGGTGTACAACTGAACCAATTATTTAACTTCCATTTGTAAATCCTTCATATCACTAATTCCACTAATTCTCTGTAGTGGTTACTGGATCAAGGATCTTAAACCAGTTAATATACTGTAGACCTGACTGCTGATCATGAAGTGGTTGATTTACAGAACTATTTCAACATAATATATCATGATTATGACAGTATCTGATATTATGCCAGTTATTTCAGTATCTGTTATCAATAGTGAACATATCAATAACATGAATAATAAGTTTCAAATGTTATTTCCTTCTTGAAATAGATTATAGGCCTTTATAATACTACATAGATATTATGTCTATGAGAATACCTATAATTCATCTATAAAAAATGCTTGCAAGACTATTTGAGCAGTGTCCATTAATTTATAGAATGCTGATGCTGCACAAATATATTAATTGGTTAAGTTATGAGTTCTTTCAACAGTATTGGCCTACATTTTATTGCAATATGCCCAATGCTTGAGTTGCTTTCATTTTATCAGGACTATTAATTAATGGATATGATACCCATGCCAGTAATTGGCACTTTAATGCATAATAATAGGATTTTAAACAACAATAAATCTTCTTTCTTTTCGGAAATGTTGATACAGAGGCCATATGGCAAAGATTGCAGATTAGAAACATTCCAGATAATTATAATAACTCAATTAGTCAGTTTTGGAAATCAACAAGTCATGACTGGAAGTTAATTCTACCTGAATTGTCATAGCTGATGAAATTTATGTATATTATAACTAACATTTGAAGAACTGTAATTGTTAAAGAAACTACATGTATTTTAACTATTGTAACAATATAACTTATTTTCTAAAAGTTTAGTTATATTCTGTCAAGTGAAGAATGTTCCAGTTTTGAGTTTAGATTTGTATATTATGAATATGATTTACTAGGCGTAGCCTGTTATTGCATTGGTATCTGATCAATCTTTGCAAATGTAGATGTTATTTCATGTATTGATTATAATAATTAAGGCATTTTATATTTGTTTCTGCTGCTACTACTGGTTTAAAATGAATTGTTTATCAAGCCTTGTATTATTTTGATGTGACTGGACTGTAGTGTTGTTCCAATACAATAGTAGGTCATTGATAAGAAAACAATTGAGAGAGCATTTCAGTACAAAAACCACATGAAACTGTCTGTTATATTTTTGCGGTTGCTATGCAAAATATTCTACAATGACATTTGCATGATTGGAAATCCATAATAATTTTATACAGTATTGTTATGATAAGATGGTGTGTAGTTCAGCTTGAATATCACTTGTATATAGTGTATACCATGTTTGTATGTTGTTCTCTAAAACATGTCTTAATAGAAGGTAATTGGTGAGCCAGCTTTCTTTGAAAATGCATCAAAAGCTTCATATTTAAACATGTAAATCTATAATTCAAATGCAAACTTGCATTATGCTCTCAAAAGTATAGACTTTAATATTGTTCTAATTTGACCTTATAATTTGTTTTTACTTAATATCTGTAGGTTCAATGTCATGTGATTTTTTTGTCAAAATTGAATTTCTATCTGTTGCTAGGCAACCAACATGTCATTATTTACTAGCAGATGTTAAATATTCTAACTTCTTGTTAAAATTAAATAAAAATGATAACATGTCTCGTGTGTTTATTGCTGTTCTATAAATACACTTTTTTTTAAAATGTCTTCTTATTGTATTTGGCATTGAAAACTCATAATTTTGCACTAAGGCAGTGTTACATAGTAACATCATTTTATTTCATTTTAATGTAAATCTTCAAGATAACAATGTGAGCTAATCAGAATCTTCACATTTTATAATTTACTACAAAGAAATGAGTTTATTTGATCTGAAAATCTAGTTCACAGCCACGTGTATAGTTATTGAAGTACTGTTGCCATGGTTACCATTATAATATGCAAATATTGTCATAGTAACCATGTTATCAATACTTTCAACTATTATGAGGGGCGTTTCAAAAGTTCCAGGAAAAGTTCTATATAATGTTTATCGTATGTCGTGCAAAATGGCACTGCTACCATAGTAACGTCAGTAATGGCTCACCGGACAAATGCAACGTCATGTCGGAGAAATCGTCCAACGAACCAATACATTGCCAATCAAACAGCTATTAATTAACCACGACCTAAATTACTACAAGGTATAACTTCATTTAGGTCAATTTAGGACATAGTTTAAATATTTCCACTGTTGTGTTAAGACATAAAACAGTGGAATTAATAACAACAGTCTGTTAAGAACGTTGCATGTCACTAAGTATGCCATGTAAATAGTATGAACGCTTCCAGACTATCAGTGATACTACACTTACGGACTTTGAAAACGCACCACTTATTTAAACCTCGAAATTTAATAGTAAACATTGTTAAATCGTATTCAAATTTTGTCTATACATAGCTCATTTTATGTTTTAACATCTAGCAAAATTTCAAAACGACAGTTAACAATGTTACTAAGTCACGTAACATCCACCTGCTTAAGTCTCAAAACCAAAATCACAGTTAGATAGAGTGCGTGTAAAGTTATGTTTTTGGTGCGTTCACAACAGCGTGTACTCATTACAATTTCAATCCGCTTCTGGGGAATGTTCCTGTATTCATCAACAAAGGTTCGGACAACCTTATGGGCAGGTTGTGTTATGGAACCCATCAGTGGACTCAGGTTTGAAAAAACATGTCATATGTTTTCGGTGGGATCAAATATGGGACATTCCATCACGCAGATATTGTTTTCTTCAAGAAAAGTGACTGTTATGAGTTATGCATGCCCATGGTTATATTCATTCTGTCCAAGGTTAACACACCTGTCATTCGGAAATAGTATAACAGGAAGGAAGTGACTTCATGTTGAAGCACGTGTTCAATGTTAGATGAAACACTAATAAGCAGGGTACTAAATGAAAATGTTGTATTTCATAAATAAATGTTTGATTTTTTTTTGGCGGAGCGCGCGCATTAATTTATCCGAATTAGGTGGCTTTTTAGGCCTTTAATCCCTATTTGGAGATCAACGGTGATGTCAGTTGGCATAAAACGCTATTGGAGACGAATGTTTATTGTATCATGATAACGCAATCGCACAAAAACCGCGTGGTGGATATTTCCGGTATGTTACATATCTTTACCTCCAGACACATCAGTTTCAGGTTGACATTAAATGTAACCTTTGGTTTTGAAAACTTAAAATGAGTTGTTTTTTGGTATGCTAATGAATCGTTTACACATCGTCATTAACATAGTTCTGATATTTTCATTCTTCCGAGACTCACGCGCTAAAATGAGATTTGGCCACGTGGTCACTACTAGCATTTCGGTAAGCAAAAATGGATTAAAAATATACACTATGAAAAGTGGTGCGTTTTCAAAGTCCGTAAGTGTACTGCATATGATCACAGGAAGGTACGGTATGTTGTGCATCAGTTTGTTGCTAGGCGTTTCTTTGGACGTTTCTGCTTGATTTTGTGACACTTCCGAATGCTTAATATAAAGGGACTCATGGTGTGCATACCTTGAAGCGAGGCATTCTTTTATAATGCAAAGGCCTGTTAATATTGTAGCAGGTGCATTTTGAGTGAGACTGAGTCAGTAAATAACGTACGGTCTGAGATAACGTCTGACTTTACTATGGAAGCAGTGCCATTTTGTACGACCCACCCTCGTGTGGTCGATGTGGCACAGTATGTATCATGAAATATTCTATGTATATGCAAAGTTTGAAGTAATTTGAACATACGAAAAACATTGAAGAGCACCTTTTCTGCAATTTTTGAAACGTCCCTCGTATAATACGAGGTGTGTTCCAGAAATAAAAGGACCTTTCTCATAACCTCTTACTTAAAAAATACAATTTAATGAAATTTTTCCCATATGCATAGCAATGTATGCTCTATATACTCGCAGCAACAGAATTTTGTTGTAGTTGATGATGCTCATTCATGGCGTTGCCATAGAAACTATATAACGTCTAGGCGGGTCACACTAGTATTTGTCATTACCATCCTTATTAAAAATGTGAATATCTTAATAACCACTCGATAAATATTAACGCCTAATTGTACGACATAACATGGTTGGCTTTCACATGCGGATGCAAACTTACGAAGAAATCGCGCTGTATTTGTTATCATAGTTCAGTAATCAGTGTATGTATCCAAGCGCGTCATGGATGAAAATGATGTCAACGCATAGAAACAGAAACCGCGCGATTGTCAAATAATGGTTTACATTGGGAAAAACAACGTTGCTAACTAATGAAATGACCAAATACGTAAAATGAAATGGCATTAAGCAGCTACTTGTGTTATGTTGGCTCAAATTGTTTACAGGTGGCGGATTTATGAACTTACAAGTAAGCACAGGTGGGGTCATAGAAAATTAAGTTGACGTTTATAAACACTGTACGTACACTGATAGACGCTCGAAGGTTTGAGCAATTTTTAACATCATTGCAACTCATTTTTGTGAACAGGGGTACGGAAACATATGTAAACAATCAGGACAGTGTTCTTAGATCTGTTTAGAATGTCAGGATAACTAAAAACAAAAATATTGAATGTTTCTTTATGTTAAAACAATATGCTAGAAATGCGACGATATTAAAACGTCACGGTGCGACCCGCCTCCTTGGTACATAGTATATTTAATGTTAAATAAATTTCTTATTGTTAAACCAATTGCTTAGATATTTCACATATTTATCAGTGAAAGATCAAAATTTAATTATGAACAATTAGTTTTCATAATTTCCTGTTTGCCGTGCCGCTACGAAAAGAGTTCTATTAATTATGGAACACCCCACGTATATCCTTCTGCACACTCACTCACTCACTCACTCACTCACTTACTCACTCACTCACTCACTCACTCACTCACTCCCCTCCATCCCCTCCCCCTCCCCCTCCCCCTCCCCCTCCCCCTCCCCCTCCCCCTCCCCCTCCCCCTCCCCCTCTCTCTTTCTCTGCATTTAATAAGAGCATATGTTAATATTTTTTATTCTTTTGTTTAATATAAATGTAAATGTACTTATCACTGAATAATTTGTAAGGACGAAAAAATCTGACATATCGGATATTCCAAACCTATTGTTTGGTATTAACTGTTTATGCATTGACACTTCATTAAATTTAAGTAAAATATTTAAACCTTTTAAACCTTTAGAACATAACCCAAATAGGAAAATTCACCGCATTTGTGTTTCCTTTTGTACTGAGTCTAAAAATAAACCGTGTGTCACGGTGAATGTATATCAGAGGATTTTATTGTCCAAAACAATAATGTACAGGTTTCTAATTCTAAAATTGACAACACAATTTCAGTAGAAAGTCTACAAGTAAATAATATAGATTTATATAATTAATATGTGACTATGCATAATAATCCGTATTACAATGTAAGTAAACAAGTGGAATTAAACTTCCGCATATGTGTACATGCAGTGATTTTATAGTTTCATGTCTAAGTGTATCAAATAATTAGCATATCTAGATTGTAATCATTTAATAAAAAAATGTATAATATTACCTTGGATGCTCTGGTAAAGGTTTTCAAAATATTTTCAAACGAATCTTTTCTTCTAAATGGACGAACATTCTGACATTATTTACTTCTTGTTTCGATTTAGATTTCAACAAATGGAGAAACTCTATGAATAGTTCAAAAGCATGTACATAGTTACTTCCCTTCTTGATTGAACAAATCTTTAACTTATACTATTGTTTTCGATTAAAAAAAGGTACTATGAAAAGTCTAGACCTTAATTGTTGTAAGAATAATATTTTGCAGTCAATTATTATATTACTGTATTTGTAAAACAGATATTATCATTTGACAGCTGACCTTGTATTAATCATAAGAACATTTTCTGTAATGGGGGATATATAAGACTTAAGTTATTTTAGTCTGGTTCTCACCTCCAGGTATAAGTTTACATTATGGTATATATAGTTTAACTTCAATGGGAGATAACCCTTTTGGTAAATACAGTGGACCTTATTGAAAATTGATATTAACTGTCAAATATGTAATCCACAATAAATGAAGTCGTTATTATTATTATTATTATTATTAGATTCCAACGTGTCTTTAATATTACTGTAAATGTATGTATAAGACCGACATCATTGAACTGACAATCCGTTATTCAAGTATTGAGTGATTAAAAATTTATAACATGATTACCCAACTCATATCGTAAATAAAGATACAACCATCTGCAACTGAGAGAGAAATGTACGCTCAAAAGTATAACATTATACACATAAAAAGCTCACATGTTTTTCAAGTTTTGTCACCAATGACGACAGTAACCAAGAATATATTAGTATTACATGTATTTTGTATCACTAAAGTAACTCGGAGTGTATTACAAGTGCAATTATATGCATAATGGTGAAGTTCTTGAAAGCTTATCATACGCTCATGAAATTATAGTAGAACGTTGCTGAAATCTTATATACGAGTATCATAATATAATTAAACAACAGTTGCGACTATGACACAGTTCTTCACGGTTCATTATAGTTTATACATTTAGGCAAATATTTAAATGTTCGCTTTTGTGTCCCCTTCACATTTCTAAAATCAAACGCTTTGCATGTAACAAGTGTAAGCTTATCTTCGAGATATCTTATCAATGGTGTTGAAATAGAGAGGTTGCAATGTTTTCGGGATAAACTGGACACATTCGTGAATATTAATTTAATTTCCATATAAATTAAGTAAATTTTAAGACATTCTTCTTGATGAAACATTAAAATTTAAGCACAGAATTGAGTTGATGATGAAAATGCTTTATTATCAGAAGGCCAGGCGAAACAAGGGTTATTTATTAAAGTAAAGAACACCAGTCTGAACAATAAATCATGGAATTTTATCCTCTGGAAGATCTTGTTTGATGTATTCATGAATCAAAGAAATTTCTTAATTTTCGCACCTTATTGTAGGTAAAGTAAAACCTCTCATAGAAACTAACACCTCAATTATGATGTATGTACTATGTATGGATTACCGAAATAGATATCATTTTAAGGTACAGTACATGTTTAACCATCTCAATAATAATGTGGTATTTTTTAATCAGAGAAGTATTGAATTTTCACTCCTCATTTTAGGTACAGCATTGAAAAATTATAGAGAACCTACCATCTCAATTTAAAGTTAAGCCCACATTTGTTGTTCATATAACACCAATATTAAGACTGGACTATATATCACCGAGATCACTTAAAGGATTCAAATGGTGGCACGATTATTGATCAATCAATCGAAACAGTTTCAAACATTACAACATGAAAATTCCTTCAACTTTACTAACCAATTAGACTATTTATTTAACATTCAACAGACGAATGCGTGTCATGAAGCTTCTCGACACCTATAACTCGAGCTTTCGAAACTACCACAGATGCATGAGAAGCAGGAGAAGCGTGAACAATTTGACTTTTTTCCATACTCGGCCAATATAGTTCAACTTCCATAGGAGATAACCCTTTTGGTAAATACAGGAAAATGTCCGAAGTTATGTTAGTTATGTTTGGTCATGTGATTAACACAAATCACCAAATGCAATTTTAGGACATGCCATCCGTTGAGTTCTAGCAAATGTACGTGGTTATATCCAAAAGTTATGTCAATCCTCCCGTAGTTTATATGTTTATAAGCGGATATTCATAAAACAATATCAAAATGTGCAGTAATTCAATTCCGATTAATATACATATACAACGTACTGCAGTATTCGATTATCATAATAGTATTATATGTACATTCAAAATATTCACATGACTTCATATCGCTGCACACGAAAATTACGATTTTTTCTCATAATCTTAACAATGTTCTTTTACGCGTTATTATGAAAAATAATTCTAGAAAGTAGGCGTTTATTACATGGCGCGATGAGACACGTGTTGTCTGCCTGCTGCTAAATATTCATTGGTGTCACTCTATTTAGAAACTCGCAATATAGTTTTAACTCACTGATTACTTAGCGAAAACACGGCAGATTTGTGACAGAAAGACACTGCGCGTAGTAATTCTCTTTTCCAAAAATTTACTTAGCGTTACCTACGACGACAATGTATTCTTATGTACCTGCAGTATAAGCTTTTGAGGAGCATGAGTCCTAAGAACGGTTTTTAGTAGATCCGAAAAGAACACCAAGAGTATTTATAACGCCGTCAATCAAACCCGACGTTCAATTCTGTGAGCATTATGTGGTGAGTTAACATTATTGCCGTGTGACTATCTAGAGGTCGCTAAAATAATTCGAACACGCCCAGAGTAGCCTATGTATCGGATGGGTTGCGCAATTTTAAAGGTCGTTGAAATCACCAGGGATGAGCTTTTACAGGATGCGTAGGTGTCAGCATTGCTGCAAGTAAACGTCAGTATGACGTCGTTGATGTCGGACTTGCGTCTATGTTCGTTTGCATGTATCATGTAAATATTCATATCTCAAGAACTATTCTGTGCATTTTTGTGAAATTTGATCATCATACTCAAATTAGACTGAAGTTACGGTGTGAAAAATTTCGTTGTTTTACTGGCACCATGCACGACTATATAGCATCAGTGACATTACTTTTGGATATACCCACGTATATTCGTGATATGATAACATCAATGTATTTTAATTTACAATAATCTATTCTTAGCAACTTTTTCCGGTAAATACACCTCGTAAATAAGTGTAGAAATACACGAATATCGTTCGCCCTCACTACTTAAGTCAGCTACATCCGCGTGAAAGTAACACGTTATGTATCCGCCAATACGATGGTTATTTTACATGTTCTGATCAAATTTCTTATTCCTACGGCATAGCAAGACGTATCGCGAAGAAAATGTCAAACATCTTTGTAGAAAAATCATTTCTAGCGCGTATTATTAATGGAATTTAGGTCTGGTTTATCACATGTCGTCATGAATGATATGACGTTTATTTGGCGTCAACGTTAACGTGATTTTGTGCGAACTTTTATTTCGTAGCGTTTATTCCTAGTTTATATGAATATAATCGTATCCTAGTATTTAGCAGCTGTCGATCTCTTTGTCAAGTTAAAACTTTAACATATTTGTTGTCGTATGTACGTGTGTAATGTTGTATAAACGTAACTGGAGGTGGGGGGGGCTGCCATTTTCAAATCATGTGACGGAAAGTAGTTCAAAATGTCGCCTCGTTATGTCAAAGGTATTTTCCATTGGATAAAAACCGAGGTGATCAGAATGACGAAATCTAGGTCAAATCCAATATTTGGTCATAATGGGCCAAAATAAGTCACTAGGTCAAATAATAGAAAAACCTTGTTGAGTCAAAAAAATCGCAACAAGGTTTTGAACTTTTGAGTGATTTTAACCTATTGACCCAATCCCCCCCCCCCCCCCAGATGAATCAATAACACACTTGTTATATGTGTTTTGAGATGATGATTGTGATCAAGTTACATTAATATTAGGCCAAAATTGTGACTTTGGTGCCTACTCAACGTTTTCCTTTAAATTGACTAAGTGATCTACTTTTTGACTTCGGATGACCCAATATATAACTTGATCGAGATTATGTAGAGATTAATATTGTGACCAAGTTTCATAAATACTAGTATTAGGCCACATTATGACCTCTAGTGACTACACAAGGTTTGTATCATTTAGAAAATTTGAACTTGTATAAACGTTTTGTGAATATTTAATGACTTACAGAGGAAGTATCAGAACTTAAAATTCCCCATGTAGTATAAGGAAATGCTGAAATTACTACCAAAAGTGACCTCAACATGTCGAATTTTTGCAACCCCCACTGTATTTGTATATTTGAGGTTTTGTATAAAGTAGGCAATAGTCTGTTTATGATGAAATTGCAAAGAAACCTAGTATTGTGTGAGGTTGGCCATTTTTTAAGCTTCTATGCTTGGACAAGTGGACTCAATACTGTGCCTTTTATCTCTATACTAATCAGGCAAGTTTAACAGTATCTGTACCTATGGGTAATTCATATGTGTACCTATGGAAAATGCTAATCTAATACTTCAGATATCCCAAACCAAATGTTTCGTATCATTAAATAACTGTTTTACGACATTGACACTTAATTTAAAAATAGAAATCAATGTTTAAATTCTTAGAACATAACCAAAATAAGAAGATTCTCCTTATTTGTATATGCTTTAGTACTGAATGTAAGAACAAACCATGTACTGATTTAATTGTATCAATGTCAAAGTAAACAAGCTGATATAGTGATCAATACAAAAATGTACATGTTTCTTATATTGAATTTGACAATCCAAGTTCAGTCAAACATGTGAACGGGTTTAAATACAATAGAATAATTTGAGACTGTGCATAATAACACTGATTTAACTTATATTTATGACGACAGGACTTTGGTATGTCTTTTTATGTATCAAAACATATACACTTAAACGAATTTCTAATTGGCCACCCTAAAAATATTATATCATCTGTTATATTATATCAATAAATCTCAGACTGTGCTATTTGTTTATTCCACGCACTAATCTATCGATTTGCGGAAAGAAATGGCGTATTCATGTACAAAATCATCCATGCGTAACGGTTGATGCGAAATTGCTTTTTTGCACGTTGGCCTCGTGCACAATTTTGAATAGTATCGTATTTGGTATGAATTTGTTCCTTGTTGATTGACTTTTTTAAAACACTATAATTTGTGAGAATGAGCCATGTAGAACGCGCTCATGGCGTCACATACATGAATACATTGAACGAATTTCTTATTGGCCACGTGTTTTTACAAATTAGTTTTAAAAAATGCTTTTAGAAGAATAACAATAATCGAAACACCGATACTGTCCAATTTTATTGATAAAACATATGTTTATCGCAATAATTCGAGCTGATCCTCCCGTTATTATAAATATCGTTTTTTTCAAATGACGTTTTGACGTACATGTCTGGATTTTGATGCTGTACTCGTTATTCTAACGGCCTCATCGCGCCCAATATAACTTATTTTTTTCCCAGTATCAATGCTGTTCATTTAGCCAATCCACAGAGAATACATTTTTACTAATTAAAAAAAATCAAACATGTCGGGCACGTGAACCACGTGCACGTTAGGCATTGTGCACTAACTGTTCCGCATGGATGATTTTATACATGCACGCATAATTTATATCTTGAAATCGATAGATAAGTGCATGGAATGAAAATAACCACAATTTTAGAAATATTGATTGTATATATCGCATAATATAATATTTCATTGAGTGGCCAATTAGAAATTCGTTTAAGTGTATGAAAAATCTAGATTTAATCATTTTTTCAAAAAAGATCGAAATAAGTACAATTCACATTATTTGTGCTTCCTTTAGGAGACAACCATTTAATGTTTAGAAGGGGGTGGGGTCTGGTATCACCCTGCCTGGTATTAACTACTGTACTAAACTGATGAACATTAGAAAAGACAAAAATAACATTTTGAGAATAATTTGACTAAGACTAGAAGTCTTCTTTTTCCTAGATTCAAACATTTCAGGCACACAAAATGACAACGACCTTCCATTTATCGAGTTAATTAGATGTGTAACAATGACCTTGAGGAGTTCTGTGACATTCTGACTGAAACAATTGTTGATTAAGGAAACCCTAATGTGATGCATCAGATTTTTCTCTCTTTTATATTTTTTTCTAAACAATCAGGTCGGTCAGGATAAAAGGTTAAATTACATTTTTTCCAAGTTGGCAAAAATCGGGTAGGGATTTTCGTTAACCAATAAATAAAAAGCTGTGGCCTAAGAACAAACCATGTGCCACGGAGAATGTCTATCCGAAACAATAATGTACAGGTTACTTCTTCTAAAATTGACAACCCAATTTAAGTAGATAGTGTACGAGTATATAAACAATAGGTATTTAAACTTACGCATATTTGTACATTTAGTGATTTTATAGTTTCATGTCTAAGTGTATCAAATAATTTACATATCTAGATTTTAATCATTTTATCAAAACGAAAATATATACTATTACCTTGGATGCTCTGGTAAGGGTTTTCAAAATGTTTTCAAACGAATCTTTTCTTCTAAATGGACGAACATTCTGACACCAGCTGGGGAATTCCTATTTCCTTCTTGTTTCAATTTAGATTTCAACAAGTGGAGAAACTCTATTTATATAGGAATTGTTTAAAAGCATGTTCATAGTTACTTCCCTTCTTGATTGAACAATTGTTTAACTACTTCTTCTGTTTTCGGTTCATATGATACGTCAATAAATTAATTGTTGTAAGAATAATATTTTGGAGTCAATTCTATATTACTGTATTTGTAAGACAGGTACTATCGTATGACAGACGACCTTCTATTAATCGTAAGATCATTTTTTTGTAACGAGGGTTGTATTACACTTAAATTATTTAAGTCTGGTCCCCTAAAATATTACTTTCCATTGCATCCAACGTGTCTATAATGTAACTGTATTTGTATTTATAAGACAGACTCTATCATTGGACCTACGACCAGGTACTCAAACTTACATTAATTAATGACTGATAAATAATAAAAACGCTCACATGTCGATGGCTTAGAATTAGAAGGTCGTAAGTGCCACTTACGACCTTTTAAGATTCATACATATTTAGAATAAGCATCACTAGACGCTTCTTATGAGCCCATTATCATAAAAAATGAACTTGTCATGTTGACCAAATTGAAGTTGTAAAAGTTTGTTTTACCATAAGTAAAGACTAAATGTCAGACAGTTTTCCAGTGTTTTCTCAAAATATCGATTTGGTAGTTACGACCTTCTTTTTCTAGCCATCGATGTGTCTCAAATTTTTTCAACAATGCCGAATATAACCAAGAAAACAAGAATATAATATGCTACTCAAAATTTGATTAGGGTTAAGATTTATTCTGCATATCATTGTTGTTGGATAGGATGGAAAATGTTTATAATGGTTTTAAATTCAGCTTCGATATTTTCTGTAACTATCTAACGCATGAAATAAAGAAAATAACGAATTTTTGAAGCGTGACGACTACTTTGACACGGTAGGGGTTGAACTACGACATTTTGCTGGTATGAGATGAGAATAGAAATTTTGGGAGGAGCTCTTTTAAGGAATAATTATTGGACAACATAGAATTTAAGTAACTTGTTTGTTAGCCACATGCATTTATATACGATTGACATCGCCTTCGCATACTGATAATACGTCTTCGAATTTTGTGCAGCGGCATATTGACCTATTCATCTAGCAGAGCTTTTCTTAGCTGTTTAGTTGATGAACGCCGTTCAGGAATTACTGATATTGTTGCCTGGGCTATGCCCCAGGTGTCCTCGACTGGTTTTAAATCCGAGGATCGAGCTGGCCAGTCCAAGCGAACGGCTGTTGAATTCTGTAGGTATGCATTGGCTACACGAGCCCTATGTGGACAAGCATAATCGTCCATCAACTGAAATAGGGGACAATAACACAAACATGCGGGCGAACATATGTGTTCAAGACGTCATTGATGTACATAACAAAAGTTATTAAGCCGTTTCCAGTGACGTGAATGTCCGTCTTTCCTTGGGTGCTGATTCCAGCCAAAGCCATTACCGAACCCCCACCAAACCGACCATGCTCGGCCATACAACAGATACAAATACTCATTTCTCATTCTCCCGATTCCCACCCGCCTATCTGCGAAATCCACAGAACATGGTATAGGGCCCATTGCAGACGTTCTCACTAATGAGGCAGTTGACGGGGGATTAGCATATCTGGCTTTCGGACATTAATTCCAGCATTGTAGAGATTATTCCTAGCGTTTTTGTTGGATATTTGTACCCCAGTGTCATTCAGGAAGCTGTTTTGAGTGGTTTAAGCAGTACGAAAACGGTTTCTGCGAGCTTGGACGGCAATAAAACGGTCATGCGACTCTTGTTTTAACCTTTTACGGCATCTCTATGTCAATGCACGACATTGCCGTATGTAGAGAAGTATTCCCACATCCTTCAAACGACGCTCTCAAACACACCCAGTACATGGAAAACCTGCCTCTGACTGTCTTTGACCCTGCTTCAAGCATTCCAATGTCTCTTTTTATTACATAGATCTGCACTAAAACACATTCTTACACGTTTATTTGCTATGGTATATTGTACTGTTCACCACGAGAGTAAATTTACAATCAAACCAAGTGTTTAGACGTAACGCACGCAACTGAGTACGTTCGTAATTTCGTACACTCGCTGTAAAACAGTAGTTGATACTTCTTTCTATTTCACTCGATACATTACATATCATATACCAAACTACTCATTATAAAATTGTCTACATTGTCATTTTAATTTGAGTTCATGTAGAATAATATGTAGTCGTAGAATTGGAGACAATGCCCGAAAGATATACAAAAATCCGTGTGCAATTTGTAACACAAAATATTGGTCGTCGGCATAAAATAACAGCCGTTTTATTCAAAATGTCATTAAATTTGTGGGATACTTCACTGAGTGACACTAGAAGTGACGTGTTTTAACATACTATCGTGAAAAATCACGGGTGCAAAAAATAAAAAAGTTAAATAATAAACTGGTAACACGAAAAAAGTGCAAATTTGCAAAATAATGCTGAAAATTTTCCGAAGACGCGTGCTTAGTACGCAATTATTTTTTCATTTTTATAAATAAAATAATTATGATTTCGTTTTTAAAATATTATTTTTGTTTTATTATAAATAATAAAATCCCAATGCATTCTAGCCAATACTTGTCAAGATTATTAGAATGGAATATGTGGAGGAAAATTGTCCTACTCGCGCGTTTTAGCGATACGTTGTGGCACAGACCATTTTCGAAACTTAATCATTTTATTATAAGTCATAAAACGTACAATTAAATTAAAATTTGAAATATTATCAGAGTGAATTTTTAACTTTTAAAATTTCTATACGATTGCTCTTAAAATAAGTCCGACACACTTGATTCAATGTGTGGAGGAAGATTGTCCTACGTCGCAATTTTGCGACGTTTTGGACGTTTTATGCAACGCAAGTTTTTATAGTGGACGAACTACATTACCAAAATAATTATTTTGAGCGATATTATGCATAGGCATGCAATGCATTTTGTACCCGTATATTCTAGAACGATGTGGTGTTTTGTTTTTCATAAAACAGTACATAGATAAGCGTGTTAGGGGTAGAATACGTGAGTGATTAAGATACTTGTCAGATAGACATCGGGTGATACGAGTGAATAAGCGTTAACTTGAACAAGCGGGAGAAATTGCTACCGAAAGATACACAATATTTTTTAATTAAAAAACTATGTTATTGACAGATAAATGTACTGTAGTTTTCGACATTGTAAACATTTGCAAACTTAAACATCAATGTTTAGAGCATAAGACAAGTATTACGCAAAGTTACTTTATAATATGCTGACGTAACACGACGTTACACAAACGTACTCAATACCGTACGTTACGTCTTAGTTTAGGCAGATCGTGTTAGAATGTACTGTTCACCACGAGAGTAAATTTACAATGAAACCAAGTGTTCAGTTTAGGCATGACCCCGAGGGTGGATGTACTTCAAACACCTGTTTTTCGTGTGTAAAGCATTTACCGTGTTCCTTGTACACAGTGACATGTCCTTTGTCTGTGAATCATCATATATGCTAGCAAGCAACGTGTATGTACTTACTCAAATAATAATATGTTGATATGTTGACAAAAATCAATCCAAAATATACGGTTCAATTCTCGACCCTTATCAAATTTTGAGTAGTATAGTATCACATGAATTTTGTATCTCTAAAGTAACTCAGAGTGTGATACAATTAAAATGATATGAAGGATAGTGAAGTTCATAAAGGCTCATCACGCGCTAGTAGAATTATGCTAGAACTATGTTCATATCTTATATACCATAAAAATACATACCTAAAATAAACAACAGTTGCAATTATGACACAGTTCGTTATATTTCACACATTTAGGTAAATATTTATGTATTTGCTCTTGTGTTCCTCTCACATTTCTAAAAGCAAACGTTTTGCACGTAATGGGCGTAAGCCTAGCTACGAGATAGGTTACCAATGATGTTGGAATAGAGAGGTTGCAATATTTTCGGGGTAAACCAGACATAAGGACGTAATTGTTGAATCTCACTTTAGGTACAGCATAACTTCAACGGAAAACATGAGGGATAAACTGGACACATGGACGTGTTTTATGCACCTCACTTTAGGCACAGTAACCTCACATAGAATCTACCGCCTCAATTATGGTAGCATCTCAAAATTAAGACAACAATAGTGTTCATGCCAAAGCTATTATCAAGATAGACTCAATATCAATGACAACCATTTCCAAGGGTTCCAGTGGCGGTTAACATTTTTAAGGTTTCATTGTACTTAATAAATCTAAACATTTTCCGAACAAGAAACTCGAGAATATTCTATCAAGAAAACTCAAAATTAGACTATTTATTCAACATTGGACAAGTGAAATACGTGTCATGAAGTTTCATAACATTTATAACACGAGGTTTCGATGCTATCAAAAACATGATCATTTTGCCGTGCTATGTATACGTAAATAGAAGATAACCCATTTAAGACATACAGAAAAAATATTCCAGTGGTTACGTCCCTTAGTTATGTTGCAGCGCTGGATTTCAACAAGTCACCTGGTGTAATTTATGACATGTCATCCAAAGTTTTCAGTAACAATACTCTTGATTCCGTTGGGTACCTGGTGTGTAAAACAAATAAAAAAAAACTGAAAGTATTGCACGGGCAAATGCATATTCGTTAAATCATTAGATTTATGTATATCATGCAAAAATAATCTAGATTTCGTTGCTATGGCTTTTTTGAATACTCAAATACTAGTATTAGTTATAATTATCAATTTAAAAGAGGAAACGGTACTGATAATAAAAATCTATAATCTCCATGATTCGGTAAACTCGTCGTCTAATCGTAATGATGATTTTGAATACTGTTCGTTTACTCACGGTATAGATGGAATTATCAATTTAAAAGTGAAATAGGTACTGATAATAATGAATCTATAATCTCCATGATTCGGTAAACTCGCCGTCTAATTTGAATACTGTTCGTTTACTCACGGTATAGATGGCATTATCAATTTAAAAGTGAAATAGGTACTGATAATAATGAATCTATAATCTCTATGATTCGGTAAACTCGTCGTCTAATCGTAATTGTGATTTTGAATACTGTTCGTTTACTCACCGTATAGATGGAATTATCAATTTAAAAGTGAAATAGGTACTGATAATAATGAATCTATATAATCGCCATGATTCGGTAAAATGGCAACATAATCGTAATTAAGATTTTGAAAACTTTTCGTTGTGTAAATCAAGCAATGGATGCTACTATTTTAGATTAAGAAATTACAAATTACGTTCGGAATTAAGAATGTTTCTAGAGTAGCCAGAGAACACATTACAATATTCACCTGATAGTGCTTATATATCCAGTGAACACATGACACTATTCACCTGATAGATAGTGCTTATATACAAAGTGAACACATGACAATATTCACCTGATAGTGCATATATACAAAGTGAACACATGACAATATTCACCTGATAGTGCATATATGCCCAGTGATCGCATGACAATATTCACCTGATAGTGCTGATATACAGAGTGAACACATGACAATATTCACCTGATAGTACTTATATACCCAGTGAACACATGACGCTATTGACCTGACAGTACTCATATACACAGTGAACACATGACAATATTCACCTGATAGTGCGTACATACCCAGTGAACACATGACGCTATTCACCGGATAGTGATTATATACCCAGTGAATACATGACAATATTCACCTAATAGTGATTATATACACAGTGATCACATGACAATATTCACCTGATAGTGCTTATATACCCAGTGAACACATGACAATATTCAACCTAATAGTGATTATATACCCAGTGATCACATGACAATATTCCCCTGATAGTGCTTATATACCCAGTGAACACATGACAATATTCCCCTGATAGTGCGTATATACCCAATGACCACATGACAATATACACCTGCTAGATAGTGCTTATATACCCATTGAACACATGACAATATTCTCCTGATAGTGCTTATATACACAGTGAACACATGACAATATTCACCTGATAGTGCGTATATACCCAGTGAACACATGACGCTATTCACCTGATAGTGATTATATACCCAGTGAACGCATGACAATATTCACCTTATATTGATTATATACACAGTGATCACATGACAATATTCACCTGATAGTGCTTATATACCCAGTGAACACATGACAATATTCAACCTAATAGTGATTATATACCCAGTGATCACATGACAATATTCCCCTGATAGTGCTTATATACCCAGTGAACACATGACAATATTCACCTGATAGTGCTAATATACCCATTGAACACATGACAATATTCCCCTGATAGTGCGTATATACCCAGTGACCACATGACAATATACATCTGCTAGATTGTGCTTATATACCACTTGAACACATGACAATATTCTCCTGATAGTGCTTATATACACAGTGAACACATGACAATATTCACCTGATAGTGCGTATATACCCAGTGAACATATGACGCTATTCACCGGATAGTGATTATATACCCAGTGAACGCATGACAATATTCACCTAATAGTGATTATATACACAGTGATCACATGACAATATTCACCTGATAGTGCTTATATACCCAGTGAACACATGACAATATTCAACCTAATAGTGATTATATACCCAGTGATCACATGACAATATTCCCCTGATAGTGCTTATATACCCAGTGAACACATGACAATATTCACCTGATAGTGCTAATATACCCATTGAACACATGACAATATTCCTCTGATAGTGCGTATATACCCAGTGACCACATGACAATATACACCTGCTAGATAGTGCTTATATACCCATTGAACACATGACAATATTCTCCTGATAGTGCTTATATACACAGTGAACACAAGACAATATTTACCTGATAGTGCTTATATACACAGTGAACACATGACAATATTCACCTGACAGTGCTTATATACGCAGTGAACACATGGCACTATTCACCTGATAGTGCTTATATACACAGTGAACACATGACAATATTCTCCTGATAGTGCTTATATACACAGTGAACACAAGACAATATTTACCTGATAGTGCTTATATACCCAGTGAACACATGACAATATTCACCTGACAGTGCTTATATACGCAGTGAACACATGGCACTATTCACCTGATAGTGCTTATATACACAGTGAACACAAGACAATATTCACCTGTTAGTGCTTATATACACAGTGAACACATGACAATATTCACCTGAAAGTGCTTATATATACAGTGATCACATGACAATATTCACCTGATAGTGCTTATATACCCAGTGAACACATGACAATATTCACCTGATAGTGCTTGTATACACAGTGAATACATGACAACATTCACCTGATAGTGATTATATACTTTATTCAGTCTGGTATATTATCATACAATGTAATACAAAATGTAGACAGGACGACATATATCCAGCGACCAGCAGTTGAAACAATTTCATACTTTAGCGAACGTACCTTGTGATTATATAATCAAGTTTACACTAATCATACATGTACCAATCACAGGTACCTGTATCGTTGAAAAAAAGATCAAACTATGAAAATTCGTTCTGTAAAATGTCTTATGAACATTTATCTGATAGATAAACTATACAATATACGCTTCAGTAAAAACCCTTCATCTATGATATATGAACATGTGGCACCAATTGCTTACATGTAAACGTCGATTTGTTGATTTGCAAAATGTTCAAACATTCAATCACAAAGCTTAATGTAAAGATTTCCCCGATGAAGAGCTCATGGTGTGTTCACAAACTTGCACATTAAGTTTATACATAATTTGAGGTTGGAATTGTAATACAATCCATCATTATAATAAGCCGGTTTATTATACATAAAATATCCAAAACCTTCAGTGATTTAACTACATCAGAATTTGACGATACCGATAATACCAACAATGTGCAACTTGGATAACCGTAGATAGCGCACACTGATTATGCACAACATTAGGTTATACGGCAGAGGCAAACAAAATACAATAAAGAATTACGATCACAGTTTGCATGATATTCAGAACTGTTGACAATGTCACTAAATCGCGAACAATCTTGCCATGTGGAAGTTTGCTGCATTGTTCCGGGGTCGAATCTGAAGTGATCGCTCGTAACAATGGAATGCACCATTTGGTAGATTCACTTGTTCCATACATTGTCCCAGCAGATTCAGTGCTGTTTCTTGGTGGCGTAGGTTTGGTTCATCGAATAGAACTTGTTGAAGTTTCTGTAAGGCTCGAAGTTGTTCACTACGGTTTCTAAGATGTCCATATGTTTTGAATTGAAGGAAATACAAGTATGAAAGTGAATCCACCACAGCAAGGTCCATCCAATTATCGTCATATATATGCCTCCCCTGTATATCCTCTTGTGTAGACCGGAAATATTCTGGTCTTAATTCCTGTGGAACAATGTTGACTTCATGTGGCATAAACCTCACACAATACGCCACTTTATGTCTGAAATCTGTGACTTGTATTTGATCTGCAGTCATACGGAATCCTTGTTTTATGTTCAACATCACATCCAGATGACATGCACAAACAGGCATCACAACATTCCTGTCATATCGCTGCTCCACATGACGTAATATAGCCTCTGTTACATTCATATCACCCAAACTGTAATAAACGGTTGCTAGTTTCAACCAACCAGATGATACATCAAAGTCAAGTCCTAACATTAACCAGTCCCAATCATGATGTGTCAGTGGTATGTTCATTGCTATATTGTAAGATGTGATCACAGAACCTATTGTTGAAGATAGTAAATGTACCATGTGACTGATTGCTGCTCGTTCTATTTCGCTGGCTTGTAGAGTATGTTGATTCAACGAGCATGATAAACTTGGAGTGTTTCTATCACATCTTGAACAGCTTTGTTATTTAGTTCTGTAATAGTTGCATTATGGAAGTCAGATATACCACGTGACGCATTATAACAGAACTCACCAGAGAGATGTTGACGTATTGCTACAGGTGAGTGTATGTGACGTGGAAATACCAGAATTCTATTCATTTTCATGTAAAGTCTTTCACCCACATTATCTAACTGAAGGTCAAACAACACTGTACCGTTACTACTAATGATACGTTGAATAACTTCTAACAAATCGTGACGTTGCACTTCCGTGATTCTGTCAGCCATCAGATTATTCTCGGGAATGATAAAGTGGGGACAGTTTTTGTAATAAACAAATTGGTACAGTACTTGTAAAATCTGGTTAAAACAGGGAACCAGGTTATGATCTCGCCATAACTCTGAATTAGTATTTTCAATACAGTGGAACAAAACTGTTTTACACATGTAACTTGATATCACATCTTGAAATGCATCATGTGATTTCAACAACATTTTCATTAGAACATAACATTTCATGTGAATCATATTGAAACAAATCACAAGATATCTCTCAGCTAAATGGGTAGAAATTCTCCATTCAAGTTCTTCCAATCCCCTACTAGTTTTGCTCCATACTGGTACTATGAAACAGCCAGAATTTTCAGAATCAAGCTTTAATTGAGCAGTAGGCCATCCACTCATACTTCTTCTATTTAACCATCGTCTACCCTCTCGCGGCCAACTTTCACAATGAAATGCAGGTACATAATCAGCTTCCTGAACACCATGTCTATTTGGCGGCATGCCAGCAGGACCATGTTGATTAAAACCTGCCTGTACAAATGCATTACGAAATATTGTATTTTTCAGCAGAACCCTTCCTCTGCTATCTTTATAATAAGCACCACGTGGAGGAACATATGTAGCAGCAAGAGGTACATCATCCTTCAGCAGTTGAAGTAGGCAGTACCCACCAGCTGTATTTTCAGTTTGAGTCATTAACAGATTTGTTACACCATGTTTCCAATCTGCCCAGTCATGTATTACATGATGTGTAGTCGTACACCACAGTACATCTTCATCTGAATCAATTCCTATGGAAGTACTACCCTCAGACTGACTGCCAAAGATATATGTTTTATCGTTTTTATTTTGAGCTAATTCATCAAGATTATCGACGGATTCTCTAAACAAAGTGCACGTTCGTCTCTTCGTCACCATTTCATCATTTATCCCAATATCATCAAGTACTTCTGATAACCTAAGTGATATCAGCTCGTTGTTCGGTGGAACACTCGACATTCTGTAAACATAAACACGACATATATTGAAGACATGAAACTTCCATCTCTATCGTATTCAGGAAAATTGGACAGTACGTGCTCATGAGGAAAATGCTATTATATAAATCTGAGTGCCTTATAAAGAATAAATATATATATCAATACAATTGCATATAACAAACAAACAAACAAAGCCTATAAACCAAATTCAAAAGTGGAATACATGTATATAATATGAATAACATGAAATAGGAAAACAAATTTTAACAGCTCTAATATGTGCTGTTGACACAAAACTCCGAGAATTCCGATAAGAGGATTTAATGAAAACTATTCCAAAAAACTCGTATTTACTAAAGTGCAATCTAGTTCCTTCTAACCTATGTGATTTTTCTTCTTAATGTTTATCGTATGTCATGCAAAATGGCACTGATACCATAGTAACGTCAGTAATTGCTCACCGGACAAATGCAACGTCATGTCGGAGAAATCGAACCAATACATTGCCAACCAAACAGCTACCAATTAACCACGACTAAAATTACTACAAGGAACATTTGTGAAGGGCGGTATAATATCATTTAGTTCAATTTATGACATAGTTTAAGTATTTCCACTGTTGTGTTAAGACATAAAACAGTGGAAATATTAACCACAGTCTGTTAAGACCGTTGCATGTCACTAAGTATGCCATGTAAATAGTATGAACGCTTCCAGACTATCAGTGACACTAGACTTACGGACTTTGAAAACGCACCACTAATTTAAACCACGAAATTTAATAGTAAACATTGTTAAATCGTATTCAAATTTTGTCTATAGATAGCTCATTTTATGTTTTAACATCTAGCAAAATTTCAAAACGACAGTTAACAAAGTTACTAAGTCACGTAACATCCACCTGCTTAAGTCTCAAAACCAAATATACAGTTAGATAGAGTGCGTGTAAAGTTATGTTTTTGGTGCGTTTCTCAACAGCGGGTACTCATTACAATTTCAATCCGCTTCTGGGGAATGTTCCTCTATTCATCAACAAAGGTTCGGACAACCTTATGGGCAGGTTGTGTTATGGAACCCATCAGTGGACTCAGGTTTGAAAGAACATGTCATATGTTTTCGGTGGGATCAAATATGGGACATTCCATCACGCAGATATTGTTTTCTTCAAGAAAAGTGACTGTTATGAGTTATTCATGCCCATGGTTATATTCATTCTGTCCAAGGTTAACACACCTGTCATCCGGAAATAGTATAACAAGAAGGAAGTGACTTCATGTTGAAGCACGTGTTCAATGTTAGATGAAACACTAATAAGCAGGGAAAATGTTGTATTTCATAAATAAATGTTTGATTTTTTTTGGCGGAGCGCGCGCATTAAGTTATCCGAATCGGGTGGCTTTTTAGGCCTTTTATCCCTATTTGGAGATCAACGGTGATGTCAGTTGGCATAAAACGCTATTGGAGACGAATATTTATTGTATCATGATAACGCAATCGCACAAAAACCGCGTGGTGGATATTTCCGGTATGTTACATATCTTTACCTCCAGACACATCAGTTTCAGATTGACATTAAATGTAACCTTTGGTTTTGAAAACTTAAAATGAGTTGTTTTTTGGTATGCTAATGAATCGTTTACACATCGTCATTAACATAGTTCTGATATTTTCATTCGTCCGAGACTCACGCGCTAAAATGATATTTGGCCACGTGGTCACTACTAGCATTTTGGTAAGCAAAAATGGATTAAAATATACACTTTGAAAAGTGGTGCGTTTTCAAAGTCCGTAAGTGTACTGCATATGATCACAGAAAGGTACGGTTTGTTGTGAATCAGTATGTTGCTGGGCGTTTCTTTGGACGTTTCTGCTTGATTTTGTGACACTTTCGAATGCTTAATATAAAGGAACCCATGGTGTGCATACCTTGAAGCGAGGCATTATTTTATAATGCAAAGGCCTGTTAATATTGTAGTCGGTGCATTTTGAGTGAGATTTAGTCAGTAAATAACGTACGGTCTGAGATAACGTCTGACTTTACTATGGTAGCAGTGCCATTTTGTACGACCCACCCTCGTGTGGTCGATGTGGCACAGCTATGTATCATGAAATATTCTATGTACATGTATATGCAAAGTTTGAAGTAATTTGAACATACGAAAAACATTGTAGAACACTTTTTCTGCAAATTTTGAACCGTCCCTCGTATAATATATCTTTCTGCACCCTCACTCTCACTCACCCTCACTCACTCTCACTCACTCCCCCTAGCTCCCCTCCCTCCCCCTTCATTCCCCCTCCCTGCCCTCCCCCTCTCTCTCTGCATTTAATAAGAGCATATGTTAATATTTTTTATTCTTTTGTTTAATATAAATGTACATGTACTTATCACTGAATAAATTGTAAGGACGAAAAAATCTTACATATCGGATATTCCAAACCTATTGTTTGGTATTAACTGTTTATGCATTGACACTTCATTAAATTTAAGTAAAATATTTAAACCTTTTAAACCTTTAGAACATAACACAAATAGGAAAATTCACCGCATTTGTGTTTCCTTTTGTACTGAATCTAAAAATAAACCGTGTGTCACGGTGAATGTATATCAGAGGATTTTATTGTCCAAAACAATAATGTACAGGTTTCTAATTCTAAAATTGACAACACAATTTCAGTAGAAAGTCTACAAGTAAATAATATAGATTTATATAATTAATATGTGACTATGCATAATAATTCGTATTACAATGTATGAAAACAAGTGGAATTTAAACTTCCGCATATGTGTACATGCAGTGATTTTATAGTTTCATGTCTAAGTGTATCAAATAATTAGCATATCTAGATTGTAATCATTTAATAAAAAAATGTATAATATTACCTTGGATGCTCTGGTAAAGGTTTTCAAAATATTTTCAAACGAATCTTTTCTTCTAAATGGACGAACATTCTGACATTATTTACTTCTTGTTTAGATTTAGATTTCAACAAATGGAGAAACTCTATGAATAGTTCAAAAGCATGTACATAGTTACTTCCCTTCTTGATTGAACAAATCTTTAACTTATACTATTGTTTTCGATTAAAAAAAGGTACTATGAAAAGTCTAGACCTTAATTGTTGTAAGAATAATATTTTGCAGTCAATTATTATATTACTGTATTTGTAAAACAGATATTATCATTTGACAGCTGACCTTGTATTAATCATAAGAACATTTTCTGTAATGGGGGATATATAAGACTTAAGTTATTTTAGTCTGGTTCTCACCTCCAGGTATAAGTTTACATTATGGTATATATAGTTTAACTTCAATGGGAGATAACCCTTTTGGTAAATACAGTGGACCTTATTGAAAATTGATATTAACTGTCAAATATGTAATCCACAATAAATGAAGTCGTTATTATTATTATTATTATTATTATTATTATTATTATTAGATTCCAACGTGTCTTTAATATTACTGTAAATGTATGTATAAGACCTACATCATTGAACTGACAATCCGTTATTCAAGTATTGAGTGATTAAAAATTTATAACATGATTACCCAACTCATATCGTAAATAAAGATAAAACCATCTGCAACTGAGAGAGAAATGTACGCTCAAAAGTATAACATTATACACATAAAAAGCTCACATGTTTTTCAAGTTTTGTCACCAATGACGACAGTAACCAAGAATATATTAGTATCACATGTATTTTGTATCACTAAAGTAACTCGGAGTGTATTACAAGTGCAATTATATGAATAATGGTGAAGTTCTTGAAAGCTTATCATACGCTCATGAAATTATAGTAGAACGTTGCTGAAATCTTATATACGAGTATCATAATATAATTAAACAACAGTTGCGACTATGACACAGTTCTTCACGGTTCATTATAGTTTATACATTTAGGCAAATATTTAAATGTTCGCTTTTGTGTCCCCTTCACATTTCTAAAATCAAACGCTTTGCATGTAACAAGTGTAAGCTTATCTTCGAGATATCTTATCAATGGTGTTGAAATAGAGGGGTTTGCATGTCTCATGTAAATATTCATATCTCAAGAACTATTCTGTGCATTTTTGTGAAATTTGATCATCATATTCAAATTAGACTGAAGTTACGGTGTGAAAAATTTCGTTGTTTTACTGGCACTATGCACGACTATATAGCATCAGTGACATTACTTTTGGATATACCCACGTATATTCGTGATATGATAACATCAATGTATTTTAATTTACAATAATCTATTCTTAGCAACTTTTTCCGGTAAATACACCTCGTAAATAAGTGTAGAAATACACGAATATCGTTCGCCCTCACTACTTAAGTCAGCTACATCCGCGTGAAAGTAACACGTTATGTATCCGCCAATACGATGGTTATTTTACATGTTCTGATCAAATTTCTTATTCCTACGGCATAGCAAGACGTATCGCGAAGAAAATGTCAAACATCTTTGTAGAAAAATCATTTCTAGCGCGTATTATTAATGGAATTTACGTCTGGTTTATCACATGTCGTCATGAATGATATGACGTTTATTTGGCGTCAACGTTAACGTGATTTTGTGCGAACTTTTATTTCGTAGCGTTTATTCCTAGTTTATATGAATATAATCGTATCCTAGTATTTAGCAGCTGTCGATCTCTTTGTCAAGTTAAAACTTTAACATATTTGTTGTCGTATGTACGTGTGTAATGTTGTATAAACGTAACTGGAGGTGGGGGGGCTGCCATTTTCAAATCATGTGACGGAAAGTAGTTCAAAATGTCGCCTCGTTATGTCAAAGGTATTTTCCATTGGATAAAAACCGAGGTGATCAGAATGACGAAATCTAGGTCAAATCCAATATTTGGTCATAATGGGCCAAAATAGGTCACTAGGTCAAATAATAGAAAAACCTTGTTGAGTCAAAAAAATCGCAACAAGGTTTTGAACTTTTGAGTGATTTTAACCTATTGACCCAATTCCCCCCCCCCCCCCAGATGAATCAATAACACACTTGTTATATGTGTTTTGAGATGATGATTGTGATCAAGTTACATTAATATTAGGCCAAAATTGTGACTTTGGTGCCTACTCAACGTTTTCCTTTAAATTGACTAAGTGATCTACTTTTTGACTTCGGATGACCCAATATATAACTTGATCGAGATTATGTAGAGATTAATATTGTGACCAAGTTTCATAAATACTAGTATTAGGCCACATTATGACCTCTAGTGACTACACAAGGTTTGTATCATTTAGAAAATTTGAACTTGTATAAACGTTTTGTGAATATTTAATGACTTACAGAGGAAGTATCAGAACTTAAAATTCCCCATGTAGTATAAGGAAATGCTGAAATTACTACCAAAAGTGACCTCAACATGTCGAATTTTTGCAACCCCCACTGTATTTGTATATTTGAGGTTTTGTATAAAGTAGGCAATAGTCTGTTTATGATGAAATTGCAAAGAAACCTAGTATTGTGTGAGGTTGGCCATTTTTTAAGCTTCTATGCTTGGACAAGTGGACTCAATACTGTGCCTTTTATCTCTATACTAATCAGGCAAGTTTAACAGTATCTGTACCTATGGGTAATTCATATGTGTACCTATGGAAAATGCTAATCTAATACTTCAGATATCCCAAACCAAATGTTTCGTATCATTAAATAACTGTTTTACGACATTGACACTTAATTTAAAAATAGAAATCAATGTTTAAATTCTTAGAACATAACCAAAATAAGAAGATTCTCCTTATTTGTATATGCTTTAGTACTGAATGTAAGAACAAACCATGTACTGATTTAATTGTATCAATGTCAAAGTAAACAAGCTGATATAGTGATCAATACAAAAATGTACATGTTTCTTATATTGAATTTGACAATCCAAGTTCAGTCAAACATGTGAACGGGTTTAAATACAATAGAATAATTTGAGACTGTGCATAATAACACTGATTTAACTTATATTTATGACGACAGGACTTTGGTATGTCTTTTTATGTATCAAAACATATACACTTAAACGAATTTCTAATTGGCCACCCTAAAAATATTATATCATCTGTTATATTATATCAATAAATCTCAGACTGTGCTATTTGTTTATTCCACGCACTAATCTATCGATTTGCGGAAAGAAATGGCGTATTCATGTACAAAATCATCCATGCGTAACGGTTGATGCGAAATTGCTTTTTTGCACGTTGGCCTCGTGCACAATTTTGAATAGTATCGTATTTGGTATGAATTTGTTCCTTGTTGATTGACTTTTTTAAAACACTATAATTTGTGAGAATGAGCCATGTAGAACGCGCTCATGGCGTCACATACATGAATACATTGAACGAATTTCTTATTGGCCACGTGTTTTTACAAATTAGTTTTAAAAATGCTTTTAGAAGAATACAAATAATCGAAACACCGATACTGTCCAATTTTATTGATAAAACATATGTTTATCGCAATAATTCGAGCTGATTCTCCCGTTATTATAAATATCGTTTTTTTTCAAATGACGTTTTGACGTACATGTCTGGATTTTGATGCTGGTACTCGTTATTCTAACGGCCTCATCGCGCCCAATATAACTTATTTTTTTCCCAGTATCAATGCTGTTCATTTAGCCAATCCACAGAGAATACATTTTTACTAATTAAAAAAAATCAAACATGTCGGGCACGTGAACCACGTGCACGTTAGGCATTGTGCACTAACTGTTCCGCATGGATGATTTTATACATGCACGCATAATTTATATCTTGAAATCGATAGATAAGTGCATGGAATGAAAATAACCACAATTTTAGAAATATTGATTGTATATATCGCATAATATAATATTTCATTGAGTGGCCAATTAGAAATTCGTTTAAGTGTATGAAAAATCTAGATTTAATCATTTTGTCAAAAAAGATCGAAATAAGTACAATTCACATTATTTGTGCTTCCTTTAGGGGACAACCATTTAATGTTTAGAAGGGGGTTGGGTCTGGTATCACCCTGCCTGGTATTAACTACTGTACTAAACTGATGAACATTAGAAAACAGACAAAAATAACATTTTGAGAATAATTTGACTAAGACTAGAAGTCTTCTTTTTCCTAGATTCAAACATTTCAGGCACACAAAATGACAACGACCTTCCATTTATCCAGTTAATTAGATGTGTAACAATGACCTTGAGGAGTTCTGTGACCTTCTGACTGAAACAATTGTTGATTAAGGAAACCCTAATGTGATGCATCAGATTTTTCTCTCTTTTATATTTTTTTCTAAACAATCAGGTCGGTCAGGATAAAAGGTTAAATAACATTTTTTCCAAGTTGGCAAAAATCGGGTAGGGATTTTCGTTAACCAATAAATAAAAAGCTGTGGCCTAAGAACAAGCCATGTGCCACGGAGAATGTCTATCCGAAACAATAATGTACAGGTTACTTATTCTAAAATTGACAACCCAATTTAAGTAGATAGTGTACGAGTATATAAACAATAGGTATTTAAACTTACGCATATGTGTACATTCAGTGATTTTATAGTTTCATGTTTAAGTGTATCAAATAATTTACATATCTAGATTTTAATCATTTTATCAAAACGAAAATATATACTATTACCTTGGATGCTCTGGTAAATGTTTTCAAAATGTTTTCAAACGAATCTTTTCCTCTAAATGGACGGACATCCTAACACCAGCTGGGGAATTCCTATTTACTTCTTGTTTCAATTTAGAAGAAACTCTATTTATATAGGAATTGTTTAAAAGCATGTACATAGTTACTTCCCTTCTTGATTGAACAATTGTTTAACTACTTCTTTTGTTTTCGGTTCATATGATACGTCAATAACTTAATTGTTGTAAGAATAATATTTTGGAGTCAATTTCATATTACTGTATTTGTAAGACAGGTACTATCATTTGACAGACGACCTTCTATTAATCGTAAGATCATTTTTTCTAACGGGGGTTTTTTACACTTAAATTATTTAAGTCTGGTCCACTAAAATATTACTTTCCATTGCACCCAACGTGTCTATAATGTAACTGTATTTGTATTTATAAGACAGACTCTATCATTGGACCTACCACCAGGTACTCAAACTTACATTAAGTAATGACTGATGAATAATAAAAACGCTCACATTTGTCTCAAATTTTGTCAACAATGCCGAATATAACCAAGAATACGAGAACATAATATACTACTCATAATTTGGTAAGGGTGAAGACTTAACTTGCGTATCATGTTTGATAGGATGGGAAATGTTTATAATGGTTTTTAATTAAGCTTCGATATTTTCTGTAACTTTCTAACGCATGAAATAAAGAAAACAAACGAATTATTGAAGCGTGACGACTACTTTGACATGGTAGGTTTAACATGGGCACTGTTTTACTAGCAATGCGTAAATGTCGCGTAAATGTTAGCATTTTTATCTACTGTACGAAAATTCGTAAGTGAGTTTTACTAAACAATCGCAAGTACTTGCATACATTTACCAAGAAGATTGAACGTAATCGGGACACAATATAACCAATAAAACGGGAACCAGAATGAATAGTTATACATATACGGTTGTTAAGATTTGTTGATTAATCACGGTCTAAAACAACAATTGACGGTCTAAAACAACAAGTGACGGTTAAAACAGCAAGTGACAGTCTAAAACAACAAACACTGGCCTAAAATAACTTGCGACGGTCAAAAATAAACAGTGTGTGTTAAAAACTCTTCACTTACGTTCATGTTTGCCATTGAGGGTTACCCAGCCTTGGCGTAGAAATAATCCAAAACAATAAGACAGAAAGTGAACTTAAATATCTTTGTAAAACGTATTCACGCAAATATTACCGACGTACGCAATATTTTAGGAAAACGTAGGGTTGCGCTAGCGTAAATGCTTTGATAAACCAGTGCCCTGTAGTTTGATCCATTCTAATAGCAGATATTTTAAATAAAGGCTGTTCAGGAACAACTGATACTGTTGCCTGGACTATGCCCCAGGGGTCCTCAATTGGATTTAAATCCGGAGATTAAGCAGGCCAGTCCAAGCGAACAACTGTTGAATTCTGTAGGTATGCATTGGCTACATGACCCTATGTGGACAAGCATAATCGTCCATCAACTGAAAAGGGGACAATAACACAAACATATGTGCGAACATAAGCGTTCAAGACGTCATTGATGTACATAACAAAAGTTATTAAGCCGTTTCCAGAGACGTGAATGTCCGTCTTTCCTTGGGCGCTGACTCCAGCCGAAGCCATTACCGACCCCCACACCAAACCAATCATGCTCGGCCATACAACAGATGCAAACACTCATACCTCATTCTCCCGACTCCCACCCGCCTATCTGCGGAATCGACACAGAACATGGTACATGTATTGGGCCCATTGCAGACGTTCTCACTAATGAGGCAGTTGACGGGGGGGGGGGTTAGCATATCTGGCTTTCGGACATTTATTCCAGCATTGTAGAGATTATTCCTAGCGTTTTTGCTGGATATTCATACCCCAAATTTATTCTGGAAGTTGTTTATGCAGTACGAAAACGCTTTTTGTGGGCTTGGACGGCAAAAAAAGTCATGCGACTCTTGTTTTAAACTTTTTTCTGCCTCCATATCTGCTTATGTCAATGCACGACATTGCCGTATGTATGGAAGCGTTCCCACATCCTTCAAACGACGCTCTCAGACACACCCAGTACATGGACAACCTGCCTCCTTCAAACGATTTTCTGTCTTTGACTGAACATTCCGATGCCTCTTTTTATTACATAGATCTACACTTAAACGCATTCTAACACGTTTATTTGCTATATTATGATATATTATTTTTTAAGTGTCCTCTAGATAGTCCCACAGCAAAATATTTAACTCACCACATAATGTTTGCAGTTTTGAACGTCGAATTGAATTGACGTCGTTAAAAATAATCTTGGTGTACATTTCTGATCTACTAAAAACTGTTCATATGACTCTCTATCGATAATGAGTTTGTGATATATGCCCCCTTAAAAGATTATACTACATACACATGAGCCTATGTTGCCGCCTTGTGTAACTTAAGTTTCAGTAGGTGACTTTCAAAACTTTAAGGAAACGGTCATTATAACGCGCAGCGTCTTTTTGTCACAAATCTGCCGTGTTTTCGCTAAGTAATCAATGCGTTGATGATATATTACGAGTTTCAAAGTTGGGTGACGTCATTGAATTTTTAGCAGAAGACACAAAACAATCATTTCATCACATCACGAAAGTATTGCAAAAAAGAAAAGTGTTATGATAATGAAAAACAATCGTAATTTTCGTGTGCGGTGATATGACGTCATAGGTATATTTTAAATGTTCATATAATCTAGATATGAAAATAGAATAATGCAGCACGTTTTATATTAATCAGAATTGAATTGCTGAACATTTTGATATCAAATTTATGCATATCGACCTGTAAACAATTAAACCACGGGAGGAGTGACATTACTTTTGGATATACCCTCGTACAAGAGTAAATTTACAATCAAACCAAGTGTTCAGTTTAGACAAGAGCCCGAGTGTGCATGTACTTAAAACACCCGTTTTTCGCGTGCAAAGCATTTACCATGTTCCTTGTACACAGTGACATATCCTTTGGCTGTGAAATCATCATATACAGTACGCTAGCCAGCAACGTGTATGTACTTACTCCAATAATAATATGTTGATATGTTGACAAAAATCAAAGTGTGATACAATTAAAATGATATGAAGGATAGTGAAGTTCATAAAGGCTCATCACACGCTAGTAGAATTATACTAGAACTATGTTCATATCTTATATACCATAAAAATATACACCTAAAATAAACAACAGTTGCAATTATGACACAGTTCTTCATAGTTCGTTATATTTCACACATTTAGGTAAATATTTATGTATTTGCTCTTGTGTTCCTCTCACATTTCTAAAAGCAAACGTTTTGCACGTAATGAGCGTAAGCCTAGCTACGAAATAGGTTACCAATGGTGTTGGAGTAGAGAGGTTGCAATATTTTCGGGGTAAACCAGACATAAGGACGTAATTGTTGAATCTCACTTTAGGTACAGCATAACTTCAATGGAAAACATGAGGGATACACTGGACACACGGACGTGTTTTATGCACCTCACTTTATGCACAGTAACCTCACATAGAATCTACCGCCTCAATTGTAGTAGCATTTCAAAATTAAGACAACAATTGTGTTCATGCCAAAGCTATTATCAAGATAGACTCAATATCAATGACAACCATTTCCAAGGGTTCCAATGGCGGTGAACATTTTTAAGGTTTCATTGTACTTAATAAATCTAAACATTTTCCAAACAAGAAAATCGAGAATATTCTATCAAGTTTACATAAAATTACACTATTTATTCAACATTTGACAAGTGAAATACGTGTCATGAAGTTTCTCAACATCTACAACACGAGGTTTCGATGCTATCAAAAACATGGGCATTTTGCCGTGCTATGTATACGTAAATAGGAGATAACCCATTTAAGACATACAGAAAAAATATTCCAGTGGTTACGTCCCTAATTTTGTTGCAGCGTTGGATTTCAACAAGCCACCTGGTGTAATTTATGACATGTCATCCAAAATTTCAGTAACAATACTCTTGATTCCGTTAGGTACCTGGTGTGTAAAACAAATAAAAAACCCTGAAAGTATTGCACGGGTAAATGCATATTAGTTAAATCATTAGATTTATGTATATCATGCAAAAATAATCTAGATTTCGTTGCTATGGCTTTTTTGAATACTCGAATATTAGTTATAATTATCAATATTAAAGAGGAAACTGTACTGATAATAAAAATATATATATAAGATATAATCTCCATGATTCGGTAAACTTGTCGTCGAATCGTAATGATGATTTTGAATACTGTTCGTTAACTCACGGTATAGATGGAATTATCAATTTAACTGAGGAAACGGTACTGATAATAATTAATCTATATAATCGCCATGACTCGGTAAAATCGTCATATAATCGTAATAAAGATTTTGAAAACATGTCGGCGTGAAAATTAAGCAATGAATGTTACTTTGTTAGATTAATACATTACAAATAATGTTTGGAAATAAGAATGTTTCGAGAGTATCCAGTGAACACAAGACACTAGCGTAGCCAGTGAACACAAGACACTAGCGTAGCCAGTGAACACAAGACACTAGCGTAGCCAGTGAAAACAAGACACTAGCGTATCCAGTGAACACAAGACACTAGCGTAGCCAGTGAACACAAAACACTAGCGTAGCCAGTGAACACAAGACACTAGCGTAGCCAGTGAACACAAGATACTAGCGTATCCAGTGAACACAAGACACTAGCGTAGCCAGTGAACACAAGACACTAGCGTAGCCAGTGAACACAAGACACTAGCGTATCCAGTGAACACAAGACACTAGCGTAGCCAGTGAACACAAGACACTAGCGTAGCCAGTGAAAACAAGACACTAGCGTAGCCAGTGAACACAAGACACTAGCGTAGCCAGTGAACACAAAACACTAGCGTAGCCAGTGAACACAAGACACTAGCGTAGCCAGTGAACACAAGACACTAGCGTAGCCAGTGAACACAAGACACTAGCGTAGCCAGTGAACACAAGACACTAGCGTAGCCAGTGAAAACAAGACACTAGCGTATCCAGTGAACACAAGACACTAGCGTAGCCAGTGAACACAAGACACTAGCGTAGCCAGTGAACACATGACACTAGCGTAGCCAGTGAACACATGACACTAGCGTAGCCAGTGAACACAAGACACTAGCGTAGCCAGTGAACACAAGACACTAGCGTAGCCAGTGAACACATGACACTAGCGTAGCCAGTGAACACAAGACACTAGCGTAGCCAGTGAACACAAGACACTAGCGTAGCCAGTGAACACAAGACACTAGCGTAGCCAGTGAAAACAAGACACTAGCGTATCCAGTGAACACAAGACACTAGCGTAGCCAGTGAACACAAGACACTAGCGTAGCCAGTGAACACAAGACACTAGCGTAGCCAGTGAACACATGACACTAGCGTAGCCAGTGAACACATGACACTAGCGTAGCCAGTGAACACAAGACACTAGCGTAGCCAGTGAACACAAGACACTAGAGTAGCCAGTGAACACATGACACTAGCGTAGCCAGTGAACACAAGACACTAGCGTAGCCAGTGAACACAAGACACTAGCGTAGCCAGTGAACACAAGACACTAGCGTAGCCAGTGAACACAAGACACTAGCGTAGCCAGTGAACACAAGACACTAGCGTAGCCAGTGAACACATGACACTAGCGTAGCCAGTGAACACAAGACACTAGCGTAGCCAGTGAACACAAGACACTAGCGTAGCCAGTGAACACAAGACACTAGCGTAGCCAGTGAACACAAGACACTAGCGTAGCCAGTGAACACAAGACACTAGCGTAGCCAGTGAACACATGACACTAGAGTATCCAGTGAACACAAGACACTAGCGTAGCCAGTGAACACATGACACTAGCGTAGCCAGTGAACACAAGACACTAGCGTAGCCAGTGAACACAAGACACTAGCGTAGCCAGTGAACACATGACACTAGCGTAGCCAGTGAACACATGACACTAGCGTAGCCAGTGAACACAAGACACTAGCGTATCCAGTTAACACAAGACACTAGCGTATCCAGTGAACACAAGACACTAGCGTAGCCAGTGAACACAAAACACTGGAGAAGCCAGTGAACACAAGACACAAGCGCAGCCAGTGAACACAAGACACTAGCGTAGCCAGTGAACACATGACACTAGAGTAGCCAGTGATCACAAGACACTAGCGTACCCAGTGAACACAAAACACTATTCACCTGATAGTGCTAATATACTTTATTCACCCTGGTATGTGATCAGACAGGCCGACAGCTACCCAGCGGGCTGCTAATGTATACACTTTATTCCGTCTGATCAGACAGGACGACACATATCCATCGGGCTGCTAATGTATATACTTTATTCCGTCTGATCAGAAAAGACGACAACTATCCAGCGGGCTGCTAATGTAAATACTCTATTCCGTCTGATCAGACAGGACAATTATCCAGCGGGCTGCTAATGTATACACTTTATTCCGTCTTGTCTGACAGGACGACAACTATCCAGCGAGCTGCTAATGTATATCCTCTATTCCGTCTGATCAGACAGGACAACTATCCAGCGAGCTGCTAATGTATACACTTTATTCCGTCTTGTCTGACATGACGACAACTATCCAGCGAGCTGCTAATGTATACACTTTATTCCGCCGTGTCTGACAGGACGACAACTATCCAGCGAGCTGCTTATGTATATACTTTATTCCGTCTGAGCAAACAGGACGACAACTATTTAGCGAGCTGCTAATGTATACACTTTATTCCGTCTGATCAGACAGGACGATAGTTATACAGCGGGCTGCTAATGTATACGTGGGTGAATCAAAGAGTTCGTAGAATTTTGCCATAACTTTTTTTATTTTCAGCGTTATTGACGTCATATTTATGCGGAATGAATACAATTGTATTTTCTTTACATACACAGAGTTTTAGTGACCTGGTGATAACCGTTTTAAAAATATTTATATATTTGATAAGGGCGATTACGTATACCGGAGCACACGGATAATTTGGAACACATTTTATTAAATTTTCTAAAATATCTCAATTGTATGACCCCCAAAAACCGTCAAAATGTTATGTCTGATTGAATGATATCATTTATAAAGTCTGTTAAAATTTCAGACGTCATATCCGATAAATACTGTTTAAATCGACATTTACATTACCACACTTTATAGAAATACCGCGTAAAAAGGGTCTACCGGAATTTACGGAACCACAGACTGCTTTCAAA
Organism: Spisula subtruncata; assembly: GCA_963678985.1. Taxonomy (NCBI): domain Eukaryota; kingdom Metazoa; phylum Mollusca; class Bivalvia; order Venerida; family Mactridae; genus Spisula; species Spisula subtruncata. The sequence goes on along the minus strand of OY787678.1, from coordinate 12,095,797 downwards.
ATCTGCGTGAAACTGGAATATACGTACGGCCTCAGAGACATTACAAGGTTTGAAACGTACAGGTATATATCCTGAAATAAATAGACATCGTTTTATAAGTGGAATTAGTGCTTTCGTATAGAATACCAGAATTTTACTTAGAGATTAATAACTGGGCGCGCTGTGGCATTGAGTGATAATATCCCCGGCGCGTCGATAATGGCTCGAGGGCTTCAGCCCGAGTGCCATTATCAAGAGCCGGGGATTTTATCACTCAATGACACAGCGCGCCCAGGTATTGAACTTTTTAATACACTTGTTCCGGGGAAGGAAAGCTATGAAAGCACTTAATGTCAACAAACCCACTTATTATAAACATTGGAGTACATATGGCCTACTTCATGCTCCAAAAGGAGCGTTTCTTAGTTACAAAAACTGCTGTAACTTCTTTATTACTGAATGGAAACATATGAAATGGGGGTTCATTTTCTTAATTAGATCATTTGCTACAATGTAGTCTTGGTTTTGATGAACATTTCTAAAAAAAATTGTTTTTCAAGTTGGAGCGTCTACGTATTTCTAACGTAAAACCCGCGTAAATAACGTCACGTCGCGCGTGCGCTCGATCGCAGGGCGATTATCGCTCACGCGATCGATAATATCCTCGGCGTTTGTTGATAATATCCCCGGCGGACCGATAATACGGATTTTGTCAATGCAAAAATGTTACAATATATAGTAACAGGTGTATTAAAAGCTAATAAAATACACCCAATATTGGTGACGTTGGTTCGCAACGTCGCCGAAGAGGACCAGCGCTATATAATAGCGGATATAGCAAAACACTTAGAATAATCTTATGGGCAAGCGTACACGACATTAAACAAACAATTGAAAATGCAGAAACTATTACCACGATGGTTATCCATCAATACCTACATAATAGTCACTCGAGAAGTGAAAATGAGTCAAAACGTTAACGTAAGTATTGACAAATGTGGCGTAAATTTGACGTCGTTCATCAAATGACGCTTAGCAACATCCACAATCAAGGTTATGACAGACCGATTAATCAATGTTCAACAAGTTTAAGAATTCCAGGACATCAGAATATGTAAATGTCACCAACACATGTAATGTACAACTTGGAATACCACTGGCTGATGCAGAGCTTGCTGTGCTTTCAGAACTTTTGACAATGCCACTAATAAGCGAGCGAACAATATGAGCGAACTTTACAACTGTAAAACTGTTTGTCAATGAGTTAATAATAATTGTATCATACTTGTACTCTTAAATACATTTTAAAACGTTTGATTAATCATCAAGCAATTATGAATGTTTTAGCAGCAATGTGCAAAAAGGGTGCAATGTTCATGCAGAATGTGGCTGGTCAAATTCACATATAAGCATGATGCATCATGGTAAAATCCGCCATCAAATTGATAATACATATCTTAATCAATTAACAACAGGTCAAGCGGTTCAACACCATCCAGAATGATAGCATCAATGTCAAACTTTCAACGTGGAATACCAAAGATACATGCATAGCTCGCAGTGTTATCCGATTGTTTGTCAATTATACTTATTTGCACGCATTCTCGCCATGTGGAAGTTTGCTGCATTGTTCCGAGGTCGAATCTGAAGTGATCGCTCATAACAATGGAAAGCATCATTGGGTAGATTCACTTGTTCCATACATTGTCCCAGCAGATTCAATGCTGTCTCTTTGTGTCCTAAGGTATGGTCATCACATATAACTTGTTGAAGTTTCTGTAGGGCTCGAAGTTGGTCACTGCGGTTTCTAAGATGTCTATATGTTTTGTTTTGAAGGAAATACAAGTATGGAAGTGAATCTACCACAGCAAGGTCCATCCATTTATCGTCAAATATACCCCTCCCCTGTATATCCTCCTGTGATGACCGGGAGTATTCTTATCTTAATTCCTGTGGAACAATGTTGACTTCATGATGCATAAACTTCACACAGTACGCCACTATATGTCTGAAATCAGTGACATCTATTTGATCTGCAGTCATACTGAACCCTTGTTTAAGCGTCAACATCCCGCCAATAAAGCATCCACAGACCGGCATCACAACATTCCTGTCATATCGCTGCTCAACATGACGTAATATAGCCTCTGTTACATTCATATCACCCAAACTGTAATAAACTGCTGCTAGTTTCAACCAACCAGATGAAACATCAGAGTCAAGTCCTAACTTTAACCAGTCCCAATCATGATGTGACAATGGTATGTTCATTGCTATATTGTAAGATGTGATCACAGAACCTATTGTTGAAGATAGTAAAGGCACCATGCGACTGATTGCTGCTCGTTCTATATCGCTGGCTTGTAAAGTGTGTTGGTTCAATCTGGCATGATAGGTTTGGAGTGTTTCTATCACATCTTGAACACCTTTGTTATTTAGTCTTGTAATAGTTACCTTATTTAAGGCAGTAATATCACGTGATGCCTGATAACAGAACTCACCAGAGAGACGCTGACGTATTGCTGCAGGTGAATGTATGTGACGTGGAAATACCAGAATTCTATTCATTTTCATGTAAAGTCTTTCACCCACATTATCTAACTGAATGTCATACAGAGCAGTTCCGTTACTGCTTATGATACATTGGATAACTTCTAACAAACTATGACGTTGTACTTCCGTGATTCTGTCAGCCATCAGATTGTTCTCGGGAATGATAAAGTGGGGACAGTTTTTGTAATAAACAAAGTTGTACAGTACTTGTAAAATCTCATTAAGACAGGTCACCAGGTTATGGTCTCGCCATAACTCTGAATTAGTATTTTCAATACAGTGGAATAAAGCAGTTTTACACATGTAACTTGATATCACATCTTTAAATGCATCATGTGATTTCAACAACATTTTCATTAGAACATAACATTTCATGTGAATCATATTGAAACTAAACACTAGATATCTCTCAGCTAAATGGGTAGAAATTCTCCATTCAAGTTCCTCTAATCCCCTAGTAGTTTTGCTCCATACTGGTACTATGAAACATCCAGAATTCTCAGAATCAAGCTTTAATTGAGCAGTAGGCCATCCACTCATACTTCTTCTATTTAACCATCGTCTTCCATCTCGTGGCCAACTTTCACAATGAAATGCAAGTACTAAATCTGCTTCCTGAACACCTCGTCTACTTGGTTCCATGACAGCAGGACCATGCTGATTATAACCAGCCTGTACAAGTGCATTACGAAATATTGTATTTTTTAGCAGAACCCTTCCCCTATTATCTTTATAATAAGCACCACGTGTAGGAACAAATGTAGCAGCAAGAGGTACATCATCCTTCAGCAGTTGAAGTAGGCAGTACCCACCAGCTGTATTTTCAGTTTGAACCATTAAGAGATTCGTTACACCATGTTTCCAATCTGCCCAGTCATTTATTACATGATGTGTAGTCATACAATACAGTACATCTTCATCTGAATCAATTCCTATGGACGTACTACCCTCAGACTGACTGCCAAAGATATATGTTTTATCGTTTTTATTTTGAGCTAAGTCATTAAGATTTACCCCGGATTCTCTAAACAAAGTGTTCGTTCGTCTCTTCATGACCAATTCATTATTTATCCCAATATCATCGAGTACTTCTGATAACCTCAACGATATCAGTTCGTTGTTCGGTGGAACACTCGACATTCTGTAAAAAAAAACTAACACCTGAGACTTTAAAATTAAATAGGAAGGTCACAACCTGTCATCCGTTTGTTACCCAGGATTTTATATTGGATAAAAAAATCGTACAGATTGGATATACCCGACCATAATTATAACTCGTCTCGTTAATAACTAGCTGTTTCGGGCATTGACGTCTGAGAAAAATTAGAAGTAAAATATTTAAATACTTACAACAATACCCCAATAAGTCAATTAAATCATGTGTTATTCCTTCAAACAGTCGTCTGGTACAAATTCAATAATCAGTATGTAAGCTATTTTGTAGATCTATATTAAGACAAATGGTATTTAAACTTCCGCATTTGTGTACTATATTATATATGGTCATGTCTTAGTATTCAAAAATATTTAAGGCTTCTAGATTTTAATCATTTAACCAAATAAAAACATATCAAAATGTCTTACCTTGGAACTTCTTGTGGATGTTATCAAGGTGTTTTCAAACGAATTATTTCCTCTAATTGGACGAACATTCTGACATCAAAATGTAACTTTTCTAGTTCTTCTTACTTCCTCTTTCGATTCAAAATTTAAAAAGGGGAGAAACTGTACTTTCAAATTATACAGGAATAGTTAAAAAGCACGTACAGAGTTACTTCCCTTAAGTAGAAAATTTAGTTATAAATACATGTAGTTAACTTTTTATTTCGGTTTCTATTTTTGAAAGGGGTATGCAAACCACATACTAGTATCATTGAAAATGAAAATTTATGTTTTTCTCGAAATTTATGTTACCGATAGATCATGCAAATTGATACATGTTTTCAAAATTCTTTTTCAACGATACTTTTGCCTGTGTTGCACGCCGCAGGTGATTTTGAAAACATGAATTAATCTCATAACCTCAATATTTAATAACTATAAAGATACTTATATATCTGTATTAATGTATTAGGCTTATAATGATATTTACAATTTTATTAATTCCTGAATTGTAAAAGAAATCTATTTGAGCTTGCTCCTGAAAACAGTTCTTTATAGACATGGGACCTGTGTCTTCTAAGCAGAGGTTAAAGTCCACATCCTCCATCAGTAGAGCGAGTACGAAAAATGCATTATTTGTCCGAATTGTATGTCACACAAACTCGTTATCGACATGATATTATTAAGCACTAAAATTGCATATGGCCAACCCATCAATCCAAGACATTAGTGGAACATCTAATCTGCGCAGTTTACTAAATTTGGGTTTTAAAAGTCAAATATTTCGAAAAGTACATATGCGATTTTTGGCGATTTTTGTGTGTGCTACACAAGTGGAATTTCTGTTGCAAACACTTTGTTGACTGTACTGCAACCATTGATCAAACATTTAGAGTCAATGGCAATGTTTCAAAACAGGTAGATCCCAAATTTACTCACGTGAAAAAGATATGAATATTGGTTTCTTGATCCCAATCAAAATTTGAGTAGATGTAGTCAGGAACTATATAATTATAGTGTGTACAACTAATAAAAAAATAATAATTATTGTTCTTTGTGGTCTACATGTATACGGTACCTGTCAATAGTTAAATCCAAAATAGGAGTGATAAAGCAAAAACATGTCACAAGATGCACTTAAATGTGATTAAAAGGGGGGATTAGATGCATAAACACAAGGAATGGTGCCAGAATGTACTAATTCTAGTGGTTATAAATATGGGACAGAAGATCATAAAATGAATCAAATGTAAAACGTTCAAAGTTATGTGAACTTGGAAAACTAGAAATTAACACCGAATATAGGAGTAACTCCACTCTAATAGGAATACCTGACAGGTATGGGTGTATATTCCAAGAGGGTGAATGATGTCATTTTATTATTTTCGTATGTGGGTAGATATCACCGTGATTGGAAACGTAAAAACAAAGAATTTAAAATGTACGCGCTACTGAAAAGCAAAATCTAACTTTTTCATGAATCTAGCGTGAAACTAATCAGGTTGCTTGTATCTAACATTTAAAGGGGATTATTATGGTGCGGAGGTATTATACATGATGATAAATTATAATTATAATCAGTATTTTTTTTTTAAGTAGCACACGAGAAAATTTAATATTATATCATGCATGTATACTGGCATTGATAGATGATTATATACATGTAGCATCCTGTCCATATCACCATTCAAGGTGGGCAGATCGCTATGAAGCAACGTAAAAAAGAGCACTAGTGTGTAATTCTACGGATTAAAAGTATGATATTAGATCTAACATTTGCACACGAATATACACAATCTTGGTGTTGTAGCCACACGGTTGCCACCGTACAAAAATTATTTGCCGTCGCGGAGTGTAAATAGTGTACGGATGCCTGAACTAGACTGGTTTCCACTTTCGAAGTTAGGAACCAGTGATTTCACCATATTGGACCAAATACGTTGAGTAGCCGGTAGGTACAATATAATGAACCACCAACTTTATTTGGTTTCTTACTCATGCATAGAATCTTTCATTAATTGTTGTAAATAGTCATTTATATTAGATTATATTAGTAGTCCCTGATGATTGTAGTCAGAATGACTACATATTTTATTTGTTCTAATGGATGATGTTTGCAGAATTGTGTAAATTTAAGAAACTACGCAAGAGAGAGAATACACGAACAACTTGAAGATATTTAAATAGTGTGACAGTGTGATAAAATTCATATTCTTTTCTGAAGGGTCATGTATATAATGGATTGTACGCAATGTATATGGATAGTTTCCATGTACAAAATGTATTAACAACGTTCACTGTAAATTGGTATGGCATATATTGGGACAGGTTATCGGACTTTGGAACTTTAGTGCCTGTAACGGGTTATGTTTACTCGCAGTAATAAATGTCACACAAAGCAAATATATTTACTGAGCGTGGATACAATGATCGGACCATGTGTGATTTATTTTCACATTTCACTATAGGAACGTAAAACTTCACATATCATCTACCGCTTAACTTATGAGGTATTAATGCATCATATAGTGTTCCTCATGTTCACAACCCACTGAAGTTAAAAGTAGTACCTCACATACATGTACAATATACCATCTCAATTATAATACTATCTCAAATTTAAGACCATTACTGTTGTTAATAGTAAACAGATACATGTATTAAGATTGGACTCAATATCAATGACAACCATTTCAAAGGATCTTAATGGCGGTATGATTATTGGGGTTTTATTGTACTCAATAAATCAATCTAAAATCATGAATATTTTTTTAAAAACTTCACTCAAGATACTACTATTATTTATTTAACATTTTAAAATTGAATTCTTGTCATAAGGTTTCCCAACATCTACAACACGAAGTGTTCATGCTGGTAGTATGTTGTTGTCGTGCTTGACAAACCTTTGTAGGAGATAACCCCATTGAGAGTCTTTAAGACATACAGAAAAAAATGTTCCAGTGGTTGCGTCCTTTAGTTATGTCCTGTCGCTTCATTTCAACAGTGTTCCGGTATTTGTAGAACATGTGGCGATGTCACTAATTCGCGAACAATCTTGTCATGTGGAAGTTTGCTGCATTGTTCTGAGGTCGAATCTGAAGTGATCGATCATAACAATGGAATGCATCAATCGATTGATTCTCTTGTTCCATACATTGTCCTACAGATTCAGTGTTGTCTCTTAGTTACACAGGTTAGGTTCATAAAATGTAAATAATGACAACTGCATTATATTATAAAAAATGTACAAAATGTAACTGCTTTTATATCTTTAGTTTTCTCAATACAATATCATAAAATGAGTATATAACTTTTATTCCTCCAATTCTGAAGAGCATAATACGATTATATACAACACTACAATATAACTTACAAAACAACATAATTACGATTGAGAGATATACAAGTATGTATGACAAATATTGATATATACAAGTATGTATGACAAATATGGGTATATACAAGTATGTATGACAAATATTGATATATACAATTATGTATGACAAATATGGATGATCAACCATGATGTTTATATAATCCATTACGAAAGATTAATGTTCGCTATTTGTAGTTATGTAGAGATGTCACCTTATCATAACGACCATATCAAATACACTATATATTCGCACCAGGTAAGGCAAACATCACATATTAAATACTGACAAGAACATACGAACTTATTGTACCACTGGATATCCAGCCTTGTCCGAAAACGAAACACAAGGACGAATTAATGGTAGTTATGATGATAAATAAATAAATATATCAGGCATTACATATAAACAACATTCATTACAACATATCACAGATCAACTTGAGTAGGTTGAAATGGCAGAATTTTTTTTTCTGCAATATGCAAAGCACGATAGACTAGTCGCCTACTCATTTCAAATGTGGATAGATGTATGAATTGATAGTACTCGTGTATCCCTATTACTTTGGAATGTGCAATGATTAGTTGACATCTTTTCTCCTCTGACGTTTCACATAACCATAAAACATAGTCAACAAGGCATTTTGTAAAGCGTTCGCATTTCACTCATTTAGTTACAAACTATCTAGAGACTATACAACTGAGCAATCGCATAACCATTTAACAAAGAACTGATTATGATAGAGTTGTTCTATCGATCGAAAATAAGGTGAGGAGTTGGTCGTTCGTAAATAAATACGGCACATCATATTTTATTGGTACACGCACACATTCTCTTCGTTTGTTCGCTATTTTAACATTATTCTTAAGAGGTTTTTTTTCGACACAATTTACTCGGAAATATACCACTCGCAATATACGCTTGAATAATTGGCAATAATTTATACTTCTGCAAGAGTCTATATATTTCTGGAACAAATCCCAGCGTACTACAATCACTCACAAAAATCGCACAAGTCTGTGAATGAAGACTTGTTTTGCTAGAAAGTGTTCAGAAAGCCTACACAACTGCCCCAAAAGCTGCAATTGTTCATAGTCTATTAGCTCTTCCACAGATTCAATATTCAAACATGCCAACGAAAAGTCTGTATTTGTACATCTACTGATACTAATGTTCTGTTTCACACAACGTCTATGTGAAATGTCAAGCTGTCTCAAATCGCCTTGAGAGTAATTTGACCATAACGGAGAGCCATAAAGAGCCTTGGGCAAAACAATATCCTTATAGATTTTAAGAGTTGTAATTGGGTTAAGATCGGTCGGGCTTAAACCACTGTTTATAATTGAGTTGTGAGTTCCTCTTAACTTCAACGAGGCGTCACCCGTGAGTGTACCGGTGGACATGTAATTGTCACATCCTAATCCAAGGTGTATGTATGAATCAACTTCCTGTATACGTTCTGGTGCAAGAAACCAAGTACGATTTATTTCAGTATCACGTTGTTCATTGAATACGATCAACACACATTTAGAAGGGTTATAATCGAAGCGCCATTTACACGAGTAGTCAGCATTCACTCAAGCGCTTTCCGAGAATATGAAATGAGTACCATATCGTCCGCTACAAATGGGTTGTTCATGTTCAAATCATACATACAGAATCCAAGCCCCGATTGCTCTAGCTCACATATTAGTCCATTTATATATACCAAATAATAATAGTCCGGGGAGCTCTTTCCCCCTTGTCGCGTTCCTTGACGTACAGGAAACCATCTGGATATATAACCTAGATTCCTTACACAACTTGTCATGTTCGAGTACAATTCCATAAAGGCCAGAAGTGATTTAGAGTCGTTACTAGCAATAAGTTTGTAAAATAGTCCCTGATGCCAAACTCTGTCAAACGCTTGCTTGCCATCAAGAAAGCACATGAATAGTTTCGAACCATGTTCGCGCGGGAAGTTTACATTTTCCCGTAGCATAAATGATGTCATAAGGCAGCCTAAACCTACTTGGAAACCGCATTGTTGCATATTTAGGTATGTCATCATCGTCGTTTTACAACGTTGTAGCACTACTGCTTCAAACAATCTAGCACTACAGAAGTAATCGCTCTATAACTGCCAGGATTGTCCTTACGTTTTGATTTTAACCCTTAAACTCATATCTCCCATCAAGGTCCATAACACCGGTTAAAATTAAGTATCAGATAAAAAAATAATTTTAACCCAAAAAGGCATATCTCCCAGGGCCAAATTCCTGAGAAAATGAAGTATTGAAATAAAAATTGATTTTATCCAGACGCATATCTCACAAGGTCATAACTCCGGAATTAAAATTAAGTATCAGATGAAATTGATTTTAACCCAAAACACATATCTCCCATAAAGGCATATAACTCCGGAACAAATTTAGTATCAGATAAAAATTTGATTTAAGCACGAAAATGCATGTATCCCATAAAGGGTCATAACCCCGGCAAAAATTGCCAACCTCAAACATTGCGAGAAACAAGACTCATAAGTATTTACGAGAAGAGTAAACTTTGTGACATCTATCCAGACAACCAGCACAAGATCAATATGATTCAAGATTTACATGGATGATATAAATGATGACAAAAACGAAACAAAAATGAAACAGTAATGACGTCATGATATAATTGGACGAAACGATGAAAATGGTGCCAAACACGTATGACAATCTGCATTGTGAAAATCAACCTATGACCTGCATGTATACATCTATTTTGATTATGTGCATGTATTTCACTCCAAATATGTGGGACCATGCTGTTATAAATTAAAACAATACTTAATCAGGTTTCTGGAATAACCAAGGATATCTTAGAAACTTTCAACAAAATTAATGTTGCCGCCTTCATACGATATTCAATGTGGTATAATTTCATACCAAATCAACGACGAATATTGTTGGTTACACACAGATTTCACCGTACTATAGTTGATCATGCTTGCACTGTATCAATTACTAAACAGCAAGTTTATGTATAAATATTGCAAGTCGCTCATAGGAAAGTACGTAGTATATATAATTAGATAAATAATTTCGACTCGTATTCAACTTTTTCGGACTCTTGCCCTTCTTATTCGGGATTTATTCTTGATAAATAATAATCGACTCGTATTGAAAAGAATCACATAAATCCTGGAAAAGGGCAAGAGCTCGGAAATTTAAATATGAGTCATAGATATTTATCTAAAATAAATCCTAAAGAAGGGCAAGAGCCCGAAAAGTTGAATACGAGTCAAATTTATGTATCTTAATGTAATTATGTTTCCAAAACTGGTCGAAAGGTCATAGCGGCAATATAGCTCTATTTTTTATTCAGAACGTGGCTGGTTAACTTAATACTGTATATAAACATGCATATAATCATAATGAAATCATTGTTACATTAATTTGTTTCAACAAGTCAAATAATTCCAGGACAGCAGCATATGGAGATACCATTAAACACATGCAAAACACAACTTGGAATACCGCAGGCTGATATAGAGCTTACTGTGCTTTCAGAACTTTGACAATGCGAGCGAACAATATAAACGAACCTTAGAATTGTAAAATTGTTTATCAATGAGATAATAATAATTGTATCATACTAGTACACTAAATTGCATTTTAAAAAAAAATTGATTAATCATCAAGCAAATATGAATGTTTTAGCAGCAATGTGCAAAAAGAGTGCAATGTTCATTCAGAATGTGGCTGGTCAAATTCACGTATAAGCATGATGCATCATGGTAAAATCCTCCATCAAATTGATAATAAATATCTTAATCAATTTACAACAACATCCAGAATGATAGCATCAATGTCAAACTTTCAACGTGGAATGCCTAAGATACATGCATAGCTCGCAGTGTTATCCGATTGTTTGTCAATTATACTAATTTGCACGCATTCTCGCCATGTGGAAGTTTGCTGCATTGTTCCGAGGTCGAATCTGAAGTGATCTCTCATAACAATGGAAAGCATCATTTGGTAGATTCACTTGTTCCATACATTGTCCCAGCAGATTTAGTGCTGTATCTTGGTGGCGTAGGTTTAGTTCATGGAATATAACTTGTTGAAGTTTCTGTAAAGCTCGAAGCTGTTCACTGCGGTTTCTAAGATGTCTATATGTTTTGTTTTGAAGGAAATACAAGTATGGAAGTGAATCTACCACAGCAAGGTCCATCCAATTATCGTCATATGTATCCCTCCCCTGTATATCCTCCTGTGATGACCGGAAGTATTCTGGTATTAATTCCGGGGGAACAATGTTGACTTCATGTGGCATGAACTTCACACAATACGCCACTATATGTCTGAAATCAGTAACATCTATTTGATCTGCAGTCATACTGAACCCTTGTTTAAGCGTCAACATCCCGCCAATAGAGCATCCACAGACCGGCATCACAACATTCCTGTCATATCGCTGCTCAACATGACGTAATATAGCCTCGGTTACATTCATATCACCAAGACTGTAACAAACGGTTGCTACTTTCAACCAACCAGATGATGCACCAGAGTCAAGTCCTAGCTTTAACCAGTCCCAATCATGCTGTGACAATGGTATGTTGAATATGTTCATGGCTATATTGTAAGATGTGATCACAGAACCTATTGTTGAAGATAGTAAAGGTACCATGTTACTGATTGCTGCTCGTTCTATATCGTTGGCTTGTAGAGTGTGTTGATTCAATCTGGCATGATACGTTTGGAGTGTTTCTATCACATCTTGAACAGCTTTGTTATTTAGTTCTGTAATAATTGCTATATGGATGTCATTGATACCACGTGATGCGTGATAACAGAACTCACCAGAGAGACGCTGACGTATTGCTACAGGTGAATGTATGTGACGTGGAAATACCAGAATTCTATTCGTTTTCATGTAAAGCCTTTCACCAACATTATCTAACTGAATGTCAAACAGCGCTGCTCCATTACTGCTTATGATACGTTGAATAACTTCTAACAAATCGTGACGTTGTACTTCCGTGATTCTGTCAGCCATCAGATTGTTCTCGGGAATGATAAAGTGAGGACAGTTTTTGTAATAAACAAAGTCGTACAGTACTTGTAAAATCTCATTAAGACAGGTCACCAGATTATGATCTTGCCATAACTCTGAAGTAGTATTTTCAATACAATGGAACAATGCAGTTTTACACATGTAACTTGATATCACATCTTTAAATGCATCATTCGATTTTAACAACATTTTCATTAATACATAGCATTTCATGTGAATCATTTTGAAACTAAACACTAGATATCTCTCAGCTAAATGGGTAGAAATTCTCCATTCAAGTTCCTCCAATCCCCTACTAGTTTTGCTCCATACTGGTACTAAGAAACATCCGGAATTCCCCGAATCAAGCTTTAATTGAGCAGTAGGCCATCCACTCACATTTCTTCTATTTAACCATCGTCTACCCTCTCGTGGCCAACTTTCACAATGAAATGCAGGCACTAAATCTGCTTCCTGGACACCTTGTCTACTTGGTTCCATGACAGCAGGACCATGTTGATTGTAACCAGCATGTACAAGTGCATTACGAAATACTGTATTTTTCAGCAGAACCCTTCCCCTGTTATCTTTATAATAAGCACCACCTGGAGGAACATATGTAGCAGCAAGAGGTACATCATCCTTCAGCAGTTGAAGTAGACAGTACCCACCTGCTGTATTTTCAGTTTGAGTCATTAACAGGTTCGTTACACCATGTTTCCAATCTGCCCAGTCATATATTACATGATGTGTAGTCGTACAACACAGTACATCTTCATCTGAATTAATTCCTATTGATGTGCTACCCTCAGGCTGACTTCCAAAGATATATGTTTTATTGTTTTTATTTTGAGCTAAGTCATCAAGGTTAAGCACGGATTCTCTTAACAAAGTGCTCGTTCGTCTCTTCATGACCATTTCATCATTTATACCAATATCATCGAGTACTTCTGATAACCTCAACGATATCAGCTCGTTGTTCGGTGGAACACTCGACATTCTGTAAATAAAAACTAACACCTCAGACTTTAAAATTAAATAGAAATTTCACAACCCGTCATCCGTTTGTTACCCAGGATTTTATATTGGATAAAAAAATCGTACAGATTGGATATACCCGACCATAATTAGAACTCGTCTCGTTAATAACTAGCTGTTTCGGGCATTGACGCCTGAGATGAAATTAGAAGTAAAATATTTAAATACTTACAGCAATACCCCAATTAGTCACTTAAATCATTTATTATTCCTTCAAACAGTCGTCTGGTACAAATTCAATAATCAGTATTTAAAATATTTTGTAGATTAAGACAAATGGTTTTTAAACTTCCGCATTTGTGTACTATATTATATATGGTCATGTCTTAGTATTCAGAAATATTAAGGCTTCTAGATTTTAATCATTTAACCAAATAAAACATATCAAAATGTCTTACCTTGGAACTTCTTGTGAATGTTATCAAGGTGTTTTCAAACGAATAATTTCCTCTAAATGGACGAACATTCTGACATCAAAATGGAACTTTTCTAGTTCTTCTTACTTCCTCTTTCGATTCAAGATTTAAAAAGGGGAGAAACTGTACTTTCAAATTATACAGGAATAGTTAAAAAGCACGTACAGAGTTACTTCCCTTATTAAGCAGAAAATTTAGTAACAAATACATGTAGTTAACTTTTTATTTCGGTTTCTATTTTCGAAAGGGGTATGCAAACCACATACTAGTATCATTGAAAATTTATGTTTTTCTCCAAATTTATGTTACCGATAGATCATACAAATTGATACATGTTTTTAAAATTCTTTTTCAACGATACTGTTGCCTGTGTTGCACGCTGCAGATGATTTTGAAAACATGAATTAATCTCATAACCTTAATAATTTAATAACTATAAAGATACTTATATATCTGAAATAATATATTAGGCTTATAATGTTATTTACAATTTTATGAATTCCTGAATTGTAAAAGAAATCTTTTTGAGCTTGCTCCTGAAAAACAGTTCTTTATAAACATGGGACCTGTGTCTTCTAAACAGAGGTTAAAGTCCACATCCTCCATCAGTAGAGCGAGTACGAAAAATGCATTATTTGTACGAACTGTATGTCACACAAACTCGTCATCAACATAATATTATTAAGCACTCAATTTGTATATGGCCAAAGTCATTAATCCAAGACATTAGTGGAACATCTAGTCGGCGCAATTTACTAAATTTGAGTTTTCAAAGTCAAATATTTCGGAAATTACACAGGCGATTTTTGGCGTTTTTTGTGTATGCTGCACAAATGGGAATTTATGTTGCAATTAGTTCTACCCCAAACACTTGGTTGATTGGACTACAACCATTGATCAAACATTTTGAGTCAATGACAATGTTTCAAAACAGGTAGATCCCAGATTTACTCACGTGAAAAAATATGAATATTGGTTTCTTGACCCCATCAAAATCTGAGTAGATCTAGTCAGGAACTATATAATTCTAGTTTGTACATATAATCAAAATATAATAATCATGGTCCTTTGTGGTCTACATGTATACGGTACCTGTCATTATAGTTAAATCCAAAATAGGAGTGATAAAGCAAAACATGTCACAAGATGCACTTAAATGTGATTAAAAGGGGGAATTAGATGCATAAACACAAGGAATGGTGCCAGAATGTACTAATTCTAGTGGTTATAAATATGGGACAGAAGATCATAAAATGAATCAAATGTACCTTTGTTCAAAGTTATGTGAACTTGGAAAACTAGAAATTAACACCGAATATAGGAGTAACTCCACTTTAATAGGAATACCTGGCAGGTATGGGTGTATATTCCAAGAGGGTGAATTAATGATGTCATTTTATTATTCCTCGTATGTAGGTAGATATCACCGTGATCATGGTGATTGGAAACGTAAAAACAAAGAAATTAAAATCAAAGACGTAATTTAGGTCTTTGTTAAAATGTACGCGCTACTGAAAAGCAAAATCTATCTTTTTTCATGCATCTAGCGTGAAACTAATCTGCTTTCTTGTATCTAACATTTAAAGGGGATTAATATGGTACGGAGGCATTATACATACTGATAAATTATAATTACAATAAGTAATTTTTTTAAGTAGCACACGAGAAAATTTAATATTATATCATGCATGTATACTGGCATAGATACATGATTATATACATGTAGCATCCTGTCAACATCACCATTCAAGTTGGGCAGATCGCTTTGAAGAAACGTAAAATAGAGTATGTAATTTGCACACGAATATACACAATCTTGGTGTAGTAGCCCCACGGTAGCCACTGTACAAAAATTCACGGAGTGTAAATTGTGTACGGATGCCTAAACTTTAATATATACCTAGACTGGTTTCCGCTTTCGAAGTTAGGAACCAGTGATTTCACCATATTGGGCAAAACACGTTGAGTAGCCGGTAGGTAAGTGCATTTTCATCATTTAAAAACATTTATTCCTTCTGAATGATACGGAATTATTAATTTTGTGACCCATCTGGATTAAGGTCGGTATGATTTTATGATTTCAAGCGGGCAGCTCAGCAGAAACTTAGTTTATGTCGTCTCCGATAGTGAAATCGTTCACAAGTCAAAACGTAACCACACACAATTTGACAAATTATTTGATCAAAAACGACCCCAGTTATGAACAGTTTAATTAATGTCGTATGAACATAAAACAGACTCCAGACTTGTGGTCTTGAATGAATTGTGTTTATTTAAAATTAAATTAAAAACCTATTTCAATTGACCATTCTAAACTGCTAATTTAAGGCAGTGACTAGGATTACATCTATCCTCGAGTGACCATAATTCGCCTACTTAAGCGTTAAACACGCAATAAACAATGGCAAACTTCATGTTTATATTAAATTAGGTCACTTACTTGGTAATATAATTCCTTCAATTTATCTAACTCAAATGTACACCAATAAAATGATAAAATACTCCAAGAATTGAATAAAGCAAACGTCATACTAAATAAAAGTCGGCCATTTAGACTGTGACCTAAATATGTCACATGGCGCGCGCGATCAATTAGGCCAAAACTATTCACTTTAGCTAAACGTCCCAAGTATGAAATTAAGCCTGAGCATTGTTAAATCAAATTAAGAAAAAAATCTAGTGCAAAAACAGCATATTTGTCACTGACTGTTAAGTGATATTTACTATTCTTGTATTGATTCTGATTGGTCGTGCCACACGCCAGTCTCTAATGGGTAATAAATAGACTTTGGCTGCATTATAAACAAACTGTTTTTACATCGCCATTACGGGCGTGGATCACTTAATGAATTTTAAGATAATCGCCGATAGTGATGTGTGGTCTGCCGATGTACGGTCTACAGAAATACAGAATTCGATATTTTTTTTGCTATTCTGACCGTAAGGTCGGAAGCAACTTTGACCGAAGATATTTTTGGTTTGACCTTAAAAATAATTTATCCGACCACGTGACTTTCATTCATGGAACTGTAAACAATGCAGACGTGTGAAAAAATATTTGATTACGTTGCACATAGCGTTTACTGGGGTATTTCAACTACACGACTTTTTGGGAATAGTGAAAATGGTATAGTTTTATGATTTTTTGTGAAAGTAATCGAAAGTTACATGTTATGACCTCGTATTTTCAGAAAAAAATATTCCCGCTAAAAAAATACTATTTTGTAAACGTTTTCTCAAGATATGCGCGCGCATCGTCCAAATCTCGCGAGACTAGAGCCAAAACAAAATGGCGGTCGATTCGAAGGTCAGAGGCGATTTTAGGGCTCTCTACGATACATCTACATCTACATTATACGTTGTACTGTCAGACTTGACCACTATACAACGGTGCGCAAGAAAACAGAAAACAGAAAAACATGAAAGTGTAAGATAGAAGCGGTCCAGTAAAATGAGTGGTAATGCAAAAGAGAAAAGAAAGAAATACAAATAGGATCAACTACTGCACTTGTCAGAGGGTTGGTGCGACCAATCCGGCTTGCGTAGCGCTACCAGGATTCTAGATCCCGCCGGCACAGCTCGCTCTCATCAGAGTGCAGCAGTTGGTGGATAATTCCCCTAGAAGGGTCGGGTTGAAAGCTCCCTCTTGAAGAGTGCCAAGGAGGGAGCCTCAGCTGTAGATGCCGGCAGCTTATTCCATGTTGGTATTGTACGTGGAAAGAAGCTGTACTTGAAGGAGTCGGAGGATGTAGAGTACTGGCGGTACTTGTACGAATGTGCAGCCCTAGTCCTGGAGGTAACTGGTGTTAGGTAGGTGGAGGATGGTATATCCACAAGATCATGGACTACCTTGTACAGCATGGTAAGTTGTGATTTTTCCCTTCTGGTCTTGAGGGACTCCCACTTCAGTTGATCTAACATGTCAGTGACGCTGCTCGTGTTTCTGTAGCGGTTCGTCACAAAGCGCGATGCCCTGCGCTGGACCATCTCAATCTGTTGTATGAGGTCTTTCTGATGTGGGTTCCAGACTGAAATGCAGTAGTCGAGGTTGGATCTTACCATTGAGTTATAGGCATTTGTCTTAGTGTCTTCGTTGGCTTTAGACAAGTTGCGACGAAGAAATCCCAGCATATTGTTGGCTTTCTGGGTTGTCTTGTTGATATGTTGCCTCCATGAAAGGTTGGACTGTATGGTCACTCCTAAGTACTTGGTGCTCTCATCTTCTGTCAATTGAACACCTTTCAGCTTGTAGGGATAGACTTTGGGAGTCTTGGATCGTGATGCTCGTAGAACGCTACACTTTTGAGGGTGAAACTCCATGCCCCATTCTAGCTCCCACGCTGCCAGGGAGTCCAAGTCTTGTTGAAGTTGAATTTGGTCATCTTCAGTCCTGATCTGTCTGTAAAGGATACAATCATCAGCGAACAGTCTGGTCCTGGATTTGACTCTATCAGGTAGGTCATTGATGAATATGAGGAAAAGTAGCGGCCCAAGTACTGAGCCCTGGGGTACGCCACTCACCACTGGTACTGTGTCTGATGATTGACCCTCTACGAGCACCTGCTGTGTTCTTCCAGTGAGGAATGACTCAATCCAACGAAGTGTGTTCCCCCGAATGCCGTAGTGACTAATCTTCTTTAGCAGACGTCGGTGTGGGACTCTGTCGAAGGCCTTGCTAAAGTCTAAGATGATCATGTCCGTTTGTACCTTCTTGTCTAAGGGTTCTGCCAGCTCGTGGTGCAATGTAAGTAGTTGTGTCTCACAGCTTCTGCGGGCTCGGAAACCATGCTGGCAATCGTGGAGGACTTGGTGATCATCCAGATGTTTCAGGGTGTTGCTTACTATTACATGCTCCAAGATCAGACATGGGTTTGATTACTTTGAAAAGTAATCGATTATTAATCGATTATTTAGACATTTTTGGATAATCGATTATTAATCGATTACCAAGCAAGTTACTGTTAATCGATTAAATTATTAATCATCCATTGAAGTAATCGATTGATTAATGATTACTTCTGAAAATTTGAACAGAATGAAATCATGTTTATTAGTTAAAATCACGTACTTACATCGATAAAGGGGTGTAATCTTTATTTTAGTATGTTCATTAAACTAATACGATGTAACTTTAAATACTACTAAAACAGGATTTATGGCCCAAGTCTTGAAAGTCACAAAGTAATATTTGAATGCTGCAGAATAAAACTTGCACAATTCAGAGCGTAATTTGGATTCTTGGAATTTATATGGTATATTTATATAAATTTCCAAAGTGATTTATAATAACTGAGGCCAGAGAAAATTACGAAGGACCCATCAAAGTCTAGAAGAACCTGTAGCTGTTTCTGCTACAAATTTTATACTTATTTACTGCAAGACCAGTGACCAATTATGAATATAGTTAGTTTCTTCCCATGCAAAGAGTGCAATTTAATCTGCGAAACATAACATTTTTACTTCAAGGGTTCTACCTAGGTTTCAAAACAACTTTTAAGTATAAGAAACTTACATGTTAAAATACAAGTATGAAAGTTCTACTCAGTGTGCAAAAAATAACTTAAACTGGTACAAATATAATTATGACAACAGATTTTTCAAGGGTTAAACAATACCCAAAATATGTATGCATTGCTTGAACAATAAGATTTCATCTTTCCCCATTGTGACTTTGCCCAAGGCATTGTACAGGACTGGTATATTGTAGCTCTGAGCATGACATTGGGTATAACTATATTAGGTGATGATTGTCACACCATATAAATGGATAACGTGTAAATTTTGACACATTATAGACAAACCCTACTAAAAAGGATTCAAGAGTAATTTTTGACATGTTATAGACAACAATTACCATGTCATATTATTATTTTACTTAAAATGCAGACTGATAAAAGTTTTGGTATTTGTTACTTCAACTTATGACTTATGTAAATAACTTCAATGTACACCAATTTAGTAAAAAACTTACTTAATTTATTTATAACTGATAATTTCCAGTAGATGCACTAAATATATTACATGTTAATTTGCATCCCGTTAATTTATTTCTATTGGTCAGTCTCAGATAATAATTTTCATTAATATGACAATTATATAAAGTTAAATAAAACACATATTAAACCTAAAGTAATCATAAAGTAATCGTAAAATAGTCATGATTACTGCCTTTTTTCATCAATAATCGATTAAATTATTAATCATTAATCAGAAAAATCCATGATTACTGATTAATGATGATTAATGCAAAAAAGTAATTGATTATTAATCATGATGATTACTTTAATCGATTAACCCATGTCTGTCCAAGATCTTGCAGACGAGACATGTTAGGGATACCGGTCTATAGTTGGCAGCATCTTGTCTGGCACCTTTTTTGTAGATGGCTGTTACGTTGGCATGCTTCCAGTCATCAGGGACAGTCCCATCTCGCAGTGAGGTATTGTAAATCATGGTCAAGATTGGGGCAATCTCTATGGCGCACTCCTGTAGGATACGGCCTGGTATCGCATCTGGTCCTGTAGCTTTCCTTGGGTTGGTGTTACGCAGAAGTTTCTCGATACCCTCAGTGGTAACCACAATCTCATCCATGCTAGGAAGTGGGGTACCTGATGGACTGGGTACATTGTCTTCACTTTCCTGCGTGAATACAGACTCATACTGTCTGTTCAGGATGTCCGCCTTGTCTTTGGGTTCGTTAAACAGTCTTCCTTTGTCTTTCAGTGGTGAGATGCCGTTGTTGTCCTTTCTTAGAGATTTGATATAGTTCCAAAAGCGCTTCTGTTTTGAGGTTGTGTTGTTCTCTTCTGGGTTGCCAATTTCTATGAGATTGTTGATGTAGTTAAAGTATGAATTTCTTTCTAGTTTTTGTAGGTTGGCCTTGGTCTGTTTGTATTTTCTGATGTCACTATCGTTTTTGGTCTTCTTCATACGGCTGTATAACTTGTTTTTCCTTCTCATTGCCGCTCTCACCTTCTTGTCGATCCATGGTTTGGTTGTTTTTTGACCTCGCAAGAGTTTGGATGGTATATGCTCGTTCATGAGTTTTTGAGTCGTGTTCTTGAAGAGAGACCAGAGGGTGTTGACTGATTGGTCGGCTGAGGAGATCATATCGGTGTATAGATCACACAGACCCAGCTTGATAGCATTATAGTCAGCTTTCCCATAGAGGGAGACTTTCCGTTCGGGCCTAGGGGCCTTGTGTGGACGAAGGCTGGACTCAATGTACACGGCTTCGTGGTCAGAAATGCCTGGAATAACTTCTGTGTTGTTCACTAGTGAGCTGTTATTCGTGAAGAATAAATCCAGTGTGCTCTCTGTTGTCTCAGTTATTCTTGTAGGTTGGTTAACTGTCTGGTGCAGAAACCGGTCCTGGGCTATGTCTAGTAGCTGGTGACAGAGTGATGGCTTAGCTGCATGACTCTTGACACTGTTGTCTTCCCAGTTTATGCCCCCAAGGTTGAAGTCGCCACCCAACCATATGTGTGCTCCAGTTGGTATGCGGGCAAGGCTAGTGTCCAAGCAGTTCAGGTAGTCTGGGTTGTCTATGTCTGGTGGGCGATAGAAGGCTCCTATGTATAGATTCTTTGCACCCATCACCTTGACTTGTAACCACAGCATCACACAGTCTGTGTCTGGTTGTAGTTCTTCTGGTGCAAGGCTCTGGTACTCTTTCCGAACTAGAATGAATACCCCTCCACCTTTCTTCCTTAGTCTGTCACGGCGGTAGACTGTGTATTCTTCTGGGAAGATTTCTTGGCTTGAATGGCTAGCAGTTAACCATGACTCAGTACCGATAATGATATCTGCTCCGGTTGTCTCAATCAGTGAATGCAAGGAGGCTTTCTTACCAGTTATCGATTGACAGTTGAGGTTGATGATCTTCATTGGAATGTCTTTCCGCTGTGTTTTGCTAATCCGCACTGGGACAGGTATGTCGCTTTTTTGGCTAAAGCTCGGGTGGAATAGAGACTCGGAGGTGTTATGTACCAATGACTGGGGTGAGGGCGAAGTGATGCTGCTTGCCACGCGGCCTCTGGTTGTGGTGGTAGGGGAAGATGTGGCTTGTGGGTTATCAAAGCTGAATTCAAGGCTTGTACCACTTGCATTCGCCGATAATGGGTCAAACTGGTTTGTAGTCTCGAAGAGCAATGTATCGAATAAGCTGGACGAGAAGTTTGGAACACCACACTGCACACATTCCCATGAACAGTTGTGTAGGGCGTTGTAGATGGTATCACTCATGGCCATACAATCCTGATGGTACCATACCTTACAAGAGTCACATTGAACCCCTGGGGTGGTCCATTTGACAGCTTTTTGACAGACACCACATGGGAATTTGGGGGGTCTACCTCTAGGTCCTGGATTAGGTTCAATGTCAGCTAGGAGTAATGCACATAGATACATGAGAACAAGTTTCTCCCTGCAGAGAGGGCCCTTTCTTCTGGACATTGATGATTGCATGCTTACGATCAGCTGTGTGCTGAGAGTGAAGTTGGAAGGACATACTCGAATATAACAAGATTCGTTACCTTTCAGTGGAGTTTCATCACATGTGATATTAGGTTCGCCGATTTTCACACATATAAGAAGCGTAGAGATGGTGATATAGTTGTCAAACATCGCCAAAGGAGACCATCAACATCGATCAGATTTCGTGACCGGAAGGTAAACAAATGTCAGTCTCAAAACGAGGCTATCAATCAACAAAGGGTCGATAAGAAGTTTTCAACAATATGCCGACACAGGCCGATGATAACTATTTGACATGCCTTGGGTAACAATCTTCAGTTAGTAGTTGATTGTTTTATCTTGAAAAGGGTCTAATGCATCGTAGATTCCATCTCAAGGAATAAGAAAATGTCGGACACCAGAACGAGGCTATTGGCGGGCCTACTGAAAAAGTGCAAATCCTGGCTTATTCCAATATCTGGACGTTCTGGAAGGACTGTCAGTGTTCTATAATCACCTACCAACCCTTCTGTGTTATAGATGGAGAGGGGAACGTATCTTAATACAAGAAAAATAATGAAAATAGTAAGAGTGAGAGAGCTTCGAAGATGCGCGCACCTGCACCGGAAGTATTTTTTACGGTACTGACAAAGGAGAAGATTCCGGACAGAAATCGCATAAAAAGCTTCCCCTGGAGTTAAAAATAGATTTTTTCTAAGATTTTTTGGTGTTTACAAATACCTTGGTTCAGGATCTTTGCTAAAAATAGGTTTCCCGAAAAATGACGTCGCGTGAACAGCAAAGTATTGGGGCCTGAAAAGGGGCACTTTTGTGCTATTTTCAACGATATTACCATAGATATACCGGACAGTCTGCTTCGAATATTTCGCGACGAATATTTAGAAACATATTGCCAGAAAATATTTAAAACAGGGTTCCTTCTTCACAATTATGCAAAAATATGTCAATATTTACGACATGACAACACGTGACGCACATGTTTTCAACCCAGGGGGTGCTTGATTTTTTTTCTTCCAGATTTCCTTTAAATACGCACTTGAGTGATTTGATACCAATATCAATGAATTATTTAACTAAATAAACCGTCTACGACCGTTTGTCCGGAACTTCTCCTGTCCGGAATCATCTCCCTTGGCAGTACCGTAATCCTAGACCCACAGGCTAGGATTACGGAAGCTCCGTAATCCTAGCGAGTCCTAGCAAGGGCTGTCTAGAATTACGGAAGTTTTTATACCAATTAAGCGTGCAGGTCGTCTTATATTGCATGATGTCATCACTATTTCATGAAATTATACAAATATTGGTATATTTATTGACAAATTATAGAAATATCAGTGTATCATGCTTCAAATTTTACTTCGCTAATAGTTTTCTTTGCAGGGGAAGAAAATAGAGGCAGTCCGAATGTTTAAAAGTGGTCGAATACACAAATGTAGACAGTAGTTCCTTTGAAATTGATTGTCATGGTCGAATTGTGTTGCTAATTTTGGTAGTAGAAATGATATGTTTGTTTGTCGTTCGGTCCTCGAAATAAACATTAAGTAGCTAAATCGTTTGTTGATTCACAATTAGTACATAGTCTACTACTGAATCTACGTTGTGACAGCGCGTAGTGATACGAATTCCAAATATGGTCATATTTAGGTTCTTATTTTTTTTGTTTTAATTTGTAACTGATAGATAATGCTTTGCATGTCTTTTAGGAATCTTTTAAAATTAGAATTATGTAAACAATCGATCCTGTATGCGTTTTTAAAATAAAATTCAAAGGTAATGCATGGTTTTTTTTTGCTCCACGAACGTATATACCGGGTACCTTCTTGTTTGCTCTGATCACACGAGCGGCATTCGTGATATATGTTGAAGTATTCTTGTTCAACCATGCTATTATCTGTTATCTCAATATATTTTCCGTATTTTAATAACTTTATAAATGCGTCGATAAAAGTACATGCTTTATAATACAGTATCAAAAGTATTTGCATTTGGATATTTTCCGCCGTTTGTAATATCTTTACCATAACCAAAACTGATGACTCTATGGTAAATATACAAATATTTGTATAAATTCATTAAATAGTGATGACATCATGCAATATAAAGCGACCTGCACGCTTAATTGCACTCGATATAAAAACTTCAGTAATTCTAGACAGCCCTTGCTAGGACTCGCTAGGATTACATGTGGGTCTAGGATTACGGTACCGTAATCCTAGCCACTGCCCTAATTTAAACTGTGTGTTGGAAAATTTTCATGTTTTTTTTATTCATTGATCAGTCAAAATCAGTAGCCCGGTTAGCTCAGTTGGAAGAGTCAATTTCCCGATAGTCGCCCAACATTTGTCAGACTGGCAGTCTTACAACCTTGGAGAAACTGTCAGACCGAAAGGAAATCTGTCAGACCGATGTTTTTCGCTATTGCACCAGGCAGTCAGTTCCATTCACTGTCCCCACACCACCCCCTCACCCCCGGATGGGGGTGGATAGATGGGGTGATTTTACCTTCCAGCTTCCCCCGCACTGCCAGGAAAATTTTGGGAATTTTTTCTCCTAACCAATATGCCAGCAGTATGGTCACCATACAAAGAGAAGGACACAGAAACAATTGAGAATGTTCAGACGAGAGCCTCAAAATGAATACCAAGTCTCTGCAAGACCTTGACTACTCAGAAAGATTGAAAAAACTAAACATGCCAACACTAAAATAAAGAAGATTAAGGGGACCCATAATTGGAAGTGTTCAAAATGATTTAAATCATGAAAGGAATTTACGAAACCAAATGTAACTGAGCGATTTTTAGAACTTAAATAGAACTTTTTTTATTAGAAGAAGCAATACAGACAAGCACATAATCTGAAACTTAAGAAAAAACAATGTAAGAGTAACTTAGACCAACGAAAGAAAAATTCTACTTCACCAACAGGCAACAGAATCGTTGATGCATGGAGCAGCCTCCCACAAACGGTAGTGTCTGCTAAGAAAGTGATACAGTTTGAAATTTAGATAAGATAAACACTGGGGAACCAAGAATAGTAATTTGATCATAAAGCAGATCTTAAATTCAATAAATTCATAAATGCAAGAGGAGACATTGCAAGGTAATACAAAAAGAAGTGGTGGATATAGAGGTTTTGTAACCTGCGTCCACAGAAGATCCTAAGGTAGAACCCGGGGGACAATATTTAGTTGTCAGGGGCCGGGAAATAATGGAGACTATACCATCAGCTGTCCCCTGCAGGGCTGTGAAAGGAAGGGGTTTTGACAACCCAAAAGTAAAAATACCGGCCCATCCCAGGGGTAGGGGGCTGTGGCTGCAACTGACTGGTGCATGCATAAAATCAACAAAAAAGCAAATATTTGCAACTTCCCTTTCAAGGCGACGTCAAAGGCCTTACGTACAATTTAGGTCGTTGGCGATGTACACACATTGACAGATGGCTTTCCTTGTTTCCTAGTACTATCATTTTGAATTCAGGTTTAAAGGGGCATTCCCTATAACTAGCATATTTTTCTCTACTTTCACATTAAATGAGCTAAATGTACCAGGGCATTTTTTCCTTATTAAACAGAGGCCGATCTTCGGTGACTTCCCAATCGCAAAAAGCTTCTTTTTTTCCCAATTTTGTAAAAGAATTTCCCAAAAAAACAATGCTAAATTCCCAAAGTATTGAAATTTCGTACGGAACGGCTCGTACGGAACGGTATGGCGTTTATCCATTGTTCAGTTAAAATGAAGAAAAAATATGTATCATTCGATTGGCATTACTAATCAATTAAACGAACGGCAGTCAATTTATTTTTTAAATTAATTACGAGTGCCACATCGCGGAAGCAATATTGCATTTGTTATCTACGAGCATGGAAAGCGACTCGACGACACGGCCGCCATTTTGTTATGCAGAATGGCTAAAGTCTGATACGGGACCGTACCGTTCATATCCGGGCCGAAAATATGTTCGGAATTGAAATATCAAGGACAAAAATCGTAGCTCATAGCATCATATAATGGAAAGGTATATTATGTTTGAAAAAAAACTTTAAAGAAATGATGATGAATTAGAGAAACTAAAAGTGACAGTTGTGGGCTATATTAAAATGGGGCTTTTGTTGTTCATGAAAAGTTAGGACTTCTTAACTTTATAATGAAACATGAAAGCCCTGGATGATTTAACATGTATGTGGACTGCAGTTTCCCTTTTGATGTATCTTAAGTTAATTTCCTTTTTCCCAATTTGGCCGAAAATCGCGCTTGAATTTCCCAAACTGACAGGCTAAGGCTTCTTCCCAATTTTTGGAAAAAAGGCCCTGTGTACAAAGCACTATCAATTATCATAATTTTCAGAAGAAAGTATGTGCAAATATGTCTCTATAATGTCAAAATTATATTTAAATCAACTAAAATAATTTATCGCTTCCAGCGATTTATTATTATGTGGTCAAAGTGAAACTTCTTGTGACTATTTTTGCTCATTACAGAAATATCATTTTCTCGGTAATTAGTGGGTGTTTTTTGTTGAAAATTTGAGGAGTGTAAGCAATAATGATTCTCATTTCATGTATGATATTTCTGAATAGATTTAAACGTTCAAAGTATTAGGAAACGCCTCTTTAAACTTGTGGTCTGGTGGCTATTTTCTGATAATTCATTCAATTTTATCCAGTTGTTCTTATTTTTCCTTGTGTACTTATCAAGAGTCTTCAGAACAAGAGAACAAGCATGCAAATTTATTATCGACAAATCAAAATATATCTTGCAAAAGACACCCGGTAAGGACTAACGTACCAAGACATTAACGTACCCAATTCAAATGTACCATGACGATTACGAATCATCGGACAGACTGTCCGGGAAAAGTCAAATTGCACCAGAATGAGGCCAAAATTGTTTGACTTGTCCGACGGCTATAAGGAAGTCTGGTAGAGCATCTGACTTGCAAGTAGGGAATAGTGTGTTCAAGTCCTGTACTGGGTAGATACTCTTTCTCTTCAAAAAACAATAATGGCAACTGGAATAGGATTTCAACCAAAGCAGTCAAAGTCCAATAGTCTGATAAGGCATGTTGCGAGTCAGTAGTCCATGTAGCCTTTGGACACTTGCTGGCTAAGTCTGTGGAACAGTTAATGAGCATGCTATTAAATGGAAGGGGCTGGAAATTGGCTGCCATGGGGGCATACATGTTTTATTTTCACTGGGGTTTATTTACTGATAGATCTATAGTCCACTGTATGCATCCCGCAGGTAGATCTATATTAAATTCATATATAATTATGAATAAATGTTTTTCAGAGAAATCAAAATGCCTCCGAAGAAGAAGGGAGCAGAGGGTCCTGCAGCCCCAGCATTGTTGGGACGTATTGGAACTAATCTGAAGATTGGTATTGTGGGATTGCCAAATGTTGGGTAAGGAGTTTTAAGGACAAATCAAGGATGCAATTAATAAATGTCTCTAACAGAGTAATCTAGTGAAGGGTTTAATAAATAAATTTATGCTCAAGTATTGTGATAATTCGATGGCTTAGAATTAGAAGGTCGTAAGTGGCGCTTACGACCTTTTAAGAATCATACATATTTATAATAAGCATCACAAGGCGCTTCTTATGAGCCCATTTTCATAAAAATCTGAACTTGTGTCATGTTGACCAAAATGAAGTTGTAAAAGTTTGTTTTACCATAAGTAAAGAGTAAATTACAGACAGTTTTCTCTTGTTTTCTCAATATATCGATTTGGTAGTTACGACCTTCTTGTTCTAAGCCATCATTATATGATACTGTGATAATTTAGAATTATGTAATTCTAGTATTTGTTATGAATTTCTTATGGCTTAGAATATTGAATAACCAGTTTTTCCGTGTTTTCTCAAAATATCGATTTGGTAGTTACGACCTTCTAATTCTAAGCCATCGAATTATTGAGATCTTATTTTGATCAGACTGCATGTATTGGTTTGTATAGCTTGACTAATTTGACAAGAGTCTGGTCTATTGATTAGCATAATTTAACAGTCAATATATTGCCTACATTTACTACACTGATTATATATTTTCGTAATCGGGGAGTATCATGAAGACGCTTGAGATGTAATTCAAACACAAATCTGAAACACCGATATTGCACGATTTGCTTGCGGAAATTGATATATTCAAAGCAAGAACCTTTTAATATATTCTTGCATAAAGGTCAGGTTCAGGTCAAAATAGCCAAGCTATATCACAAAACTAAATAAGTAAACATTGGTAATAGTAATGGCAAGCCAACCATAGTACATCACTGATTAACCTCCTAACCTGGACACAAGTACCAATACTTCAAAGTTTGTTGAAGCAAAACTAGTGAGAACTTTCTGAAACTCATATCTCCGCAAAATCTCAATTTGAACAAAGATTTCTATTAATATTTAGTATTAGAACCGGGCTGGTATTTGTAAAGCATCTTAAGTGAAAACTTAAATATTTTGACTTAAGTTAGAATATTGAACTGCCCATATTTCACAAGAAATAAAAAATATCCCATGTTTTCTATATGATGATTACTGTAGCTCATTACGTACTGTTTCTAAACAATGTAAATAGTTGTTAATACAAGTAATCCTGTTTAGCTGATACTCTTAAGGAAAATTTGATATTTGAGACCCTTGAATTAAACAAAAGGGACAGTTTTGACTCTTAAAAATGTTTATATGCACCAGCATCTACTGATGTGGAGGCATGTAATGTTGCACTTGTCGGCCCGTTTGTTCGTCCGTTACAAAATGTTGAAACTCAAATATCTTTTAAGTATATCAATGAATTGCTTTCAAACTTGGCATGCTTGTTTACCATTATTAACACAATACATTATCAAAGTCATGTTACACTGTCAAACATTTCTACAGAATTATGGCTTCCATCGGGGCATAATCATTTACTGAACACATTCTTGTTTGATAACTATCATACCTGCCAAGTAAGTTAAATAAAAAATAGGAGTGATAAAGCGAAACATGTCACAAGATGCACTTAAATGTGATTTAAAAGTGATTTAGATGCATATAATTCTAGTGGTTATAAACATGGGGATCATAAAATGAAACAAATGTACTTTTGTGCAAGGTAAGTGAAGTTGGAAACCAGAAATTCATCAACGAAAATAGGAGTAACTCCACTTTCATAGGAGTACTTGGCAGGTATGTGTACATCCCTCATTCCTTATGATATGTTGATTGTTTCTTTGATTTATTTACAGAAAATCCACATTCTTCAATGTTTTAACGAAGAGCGCAGCTACTGCAGAAAATTTTCCTTTCTGTACCATTGAACCTAACGAAAGTAAGTAATAAGATGTTAAATACAAGTAGGGGGCATATAGCAATGGTGGTGTCTGTACGTAATGCAAATCTTGTGTGTTAAACTCCTCATAAACTGTTATGTTGGATTTTTGTCTAGGTCCGTTTTTACCTGAATTACGACCCTTTGTTACTTTTACTATATACCCCATAGTGAAAAATCTTGTGTGTTGAACTTTTCTGCAGAAAAAATTAACTTGATGAAAAAATTATAAAAATTGACTAAGTTACGGTCAGTTGAAATTTCAAAAGCTGAATTTTAACATAAGTTCTGTACAGTTCTATGTATGATTGAAACATAGGTTTGGTGTGTTTAGAGGTGCACTAATGTCACTGGAAAAAGACTCATTTTGACTATGAGACTAATTTTTAGGATTGTTCATTATGCCTACGTAGAAACCTTGTAAAAAGCTGTCACTACCATTATTGTTGTTATTTCAGGTCGGGTACCAGTACCAGATGCCAGATATGATTTCCTTGTTGAACATTTTGTGCCAGCCAGGTACCAGTACAACTTTAATATTATACCGAAGATTTTCTTCCTCCTGTCTATGCTTCCACCAATTTTCTTTGGTGGGGTGAATAATTGTCTTAAATCTTTGAAACCAAAAATTTCTGACATACTCAAAAATGATGTTTTTGCAAGGTTGGCTGGTTGAGAATAGGGTATTTCAGTCTTTTTCCTCGTGGAGCAATTGCATGCATGCATACAGTGGATCTAGAAGTATATTCTTAACGCTTATAATATTGGGTCAGAACAAACTTTAAAATACCTTTGAATTAATATGATAAAATAAAAATAAATCTGATACTGATGATTTTGTGACATTTGCAAAATACTTAGGTCAGGGATTTCCCCAGAAAATTTTGTAAGCGCAACAGGAGTTGGTACGGGAGGGGTGTCTCCTTCCGTGTTTCGGAAAAAAATCAAACTCAGGATGAAATGGTGCAAATTGTCGCATTATTTTTTATGTTAAAAAGGTGCATACTTCATGGAGGCCTGCACTAGCCCTATTGTATTTCAAACATGCATCATAAAAGAAGACATGCTAAGATATAACATAATTAATAAAGTTTCTTTAATATTGTCAACAAATTATTATTCTCAACAGGCAGTGCACTCATTTGAATCACACAGTGTATGTCATATATAGGGGGGGGGGGGGGGGGGGGGGGGGGGGGCTACTCAGATATGCTGTTACTCATTTAAAACAAATCAAATGTTTTGGTTTAATAATCTCAGGAACTTGTGTTGTGCTAACTTGCAAGAGAGTAACCAATATTGATTCTAAACAATCGTATCCGAAATTACGTGACATCCGAAATTGCACCACTCTAGGGGTGTAACGATACGGTCACTTAACGATAAGATACGTATCGCGATATAAGGGTGACGATACGATACATATCGTGATACAGACATACCTTATTTCTCCTATAAAGTATTGATACTTTTCGGAATATAGTTGACATTTTACTTGTTAATATGAACTATTTTACTTGATCATTGTAATTCAACTCGAAGAAATTGTACACTGGGCTTATTCAACAACAATGAACAATATTTTGCATTAGTGTTTTAATTTTTCTTTTAATTGTCAGACATTTACAATAATATTCTGATATCACTTTAGGTACAAATCCTATCGTGATCTGCTTTATGTCACGATACGTATTGTATCGTGGGCTACGTATCGCGATACGATATATCGTTGCACCCTTACACCACTCACTGTATAACTGCCTTCGTAAATACGACCAGTTGTCGTTATTAAACCGTAAAAGCCGTTGAAGATTCGTTAAATACCTTTAACATTTCTTAAAAGTTCATAGAATACCAGTGTTGTCATCGGAAGATTTGTTTACATTCGTTATAACACTACACAGCATATTTGCAGAACTCGGGCTCGTCACGTGACGTGCATACATGTCGGCATATTTTCGCCTGTAATCTACCAACACGTCAAATATGCGTTGTGTTTACTTTTAATATTATTTTAGCGTAGACCAAATGCATCAATATTATTTCAGATGGTAGGTAACTAAAATAAAAAAAGAAATGAAATTTATCAAAAAATTACGGTTTTTTTATCGGAGGTCGAAAACGGCCGAGGACGAATGTTCACTCATAAAACGCATAAAATTACTTGTTTTTAAGACTAACATCGAGTGGGAATCAATGGATATCGGTGTAATATTACTGAAATGTGTGATACGAATTGTTACAATCATACAACATGAAACCAATTGCCGAAATGCCAAATACTGCGCACCAATCGTAGTCGCATGTTATAAAATTACGTGACAAAGTGGAAAAATCCCAGTGGAGAAAATCTATTTTTAACACTGCACATCGATAATCAGCTTACCCCTAACACGTCTGCAGGTGTGAACAAACAACGTTGGTTGCATATTGATAACTGGACGCCTTAGGGTGTGATAAGTAGGACTAAAACAACATGATAGAAGGTCAGAAATTATTAGAAAACAACGAATTTGATGAATTGTTTAGCTGAAATTTAAACGCATGGGTACAATTTTTAAGCGCAATTTATATTTTAAGCGCTACGGGGGACTTGATTTTGAAATCTAAGCGCACAGGTGCCGGACACTAATTTGGGCTGGGGAAATCCCTGTAGTTACTTTGCTAAATACTTTGCAAAGAATAGGAATTTTTGGACACTTGAAGCTAGATATTTTAGTCCTTTGTAGGGCTATATTTAACTAGTCTCAATCAGAGTCATGGTGAATCTAGTGTTCTAGGCAATGAGTCACATGTCAGGCCTTTTTCTGTCCCTTTTTGGGAGAAAGGCCCAAGCCAAATTTGGGAATTTCGCGTCACTAATTTTTTCAAATTGGGGAAAAATTATATGACAAAATAAGGATTTATTTGGTCCATTAATAGGAGTATTAAAAATAAAATGAACTGTTATATTTCATTGATTTATCTTAAAGAAGCACTTTACTGGGAATGATTTTGGTTTCATTATTTGGGGATTATTTTTCAATTGGGATTTTTTCAGCAATTGGGTACCAATTTTGAGGCCAATAAGGGCCTCAGACAATACCAGGAAAAGGGTCTGCATGGGTTCTAGTAAGAGTGATTCACAGTGATTTTACTAAGTCAGATTGATAGTTATTACAGAATTTAACTTTTTAGCTCACCTGTCACATAGTGACAAGGTGAGCTTTTGTGATCACTCTTCGTCCGTCGTCTGTCCGTCGTCGTCCGTCAACAATCGGCTTGTGTACACTCTAGAGGCAACAGTTTAGATCCAATCTTCATTAAACTTGATCAGAATGTTGTTCTCTATGGAATCTAGACCAAGTTTGACACTGGGTCATGTGGGGTCAAAAACTAGGTCACTAGGTCAAATCTTAGAAAAACATTGTGTTCACTCCAGGGGTCACTGTTTTGATCCAATCTTCATGAAATATGGTCAGAATGTAGGTTGTACTGATACTTAGACCAAGGTGCAACAGGTGAGCGACCTAGGGCCTTTCAGGCCCTCTTGTTTTATAACTACTGTATATACCCGCTAAAAAGGGACCTGGACTACAAGACCTATGGACCGGCAAAGCAGGCTTTTTGCCAATCAATTCAAATAAACCAGGCTGTCTTTTGAGTGGGTACATAGATATTGTAAATTTCTTAAATCTGAAAAAAATGGGAGCATTCATTCAGAATAATTTCAGATAATTTTGTGCTTTTCTGGGGAATCCTTTTAAGGGGCCTAAGGAACCCCCTAGTTTAAATTAGGCTGACTATGTGATTGAAGTCCAAGCTATTTTCTGTCACACTATTGGCTAACATTTGACTTTATTTTCTGTTACAGTAAAGTTCCTGCATTTCTCAATGTTGTCGATATAGCTGGGTTAGTAAAAGGGGCTCATGAAGGAAAAGGTCTCGGAAACGCTTTCCTGTCCAATATCAAAGCTTGTGATGCAATATTCCATGTAGTCAGTAAGTATATGGTATCTTCTACATTGTGACTTCTAGGTCCTTTGTCTATTTTGCTGATTTATCCGTTACAAGTTTTTCCGATTTTTTATTCTCGCAAAAGCAATTACGTCAGACCAAAATAAAAGTCACTTGATGAAAATATCTCAAGAAATGGTGAAGTTATGGTCGATTTATTCTGCTCTAAAATATTTTCTTTACTTCTAACTAAGTTGATTACAGAATCAATGTTGTTTTAGACATGTTACATGTCCAGTCAATCAGGTTATTTATCATCTTGTTTTCTACAATTTCAGGAGTTTTCTCTGATGAAGACATCATACACGTGGAAGGGGAAGTCGATCCTACACGTGACTTGGCAATTATTCATGATGAATTAAGATTGAAAGATTTAGATTATGTGAATAAAAATATGGATAATTTGGAACGTGCCGTGGTTAGAGGAAATGATAAAGCTAGGAAACCAGAATATGTAAGATAAAAAATGATTCATATACAATATAGTCCAAGTCTCAAAACTTCAAAGACATTTTTTGCTCGACTTTTTGAAGAAAAAAAAATTGAGCTATTGTCATGACGGGATCTTCAGCGTCTGGTTTTTTTTTTTTTTTCTTTTTTTTCAGCGTCTGGGTTTATTGTCAGAGTCATTTTCTCAAACACAAGTATCCACATGAAACTTAGCATAGTTATTCACCATCACAAGAGGAGTCCATACAAAGCTGATAATTCTGTGCCCTATATTTATTTAGTTGTCTGCCCTTGTACTATCAAAAATGAGAAAGTCGAGTGTCGATCACTCATAGGCAGTGCTCTTGTTTATTTTTCAATGATGAACTGACCAAACAAATTGTACTGTTTTCTCGGATTCCTTGGAAATAGGGGTATCTGCTCTACAAGTGTAGAAAGGAGTAGGTTATGGAAAATCTTACTTTTTGTTTGTTTTGCCCGATAAAAACATTAAATTAGAATAAATCCTAAACAAAAGGTACATTTTATTATTCAGTGGCAGGCTGTAACCAGTATTGCAGTTTTAAACATTTTATTTAAGTTCACAGTTAAGTGCCACGGAAATACGAGGCACCAGTATACTTAAAGGATAAAATTATTAACTGTTAAATCATTTCGATTGAGACAAAATTTTGTGGTTTTGGTACAAAATACCATTTTCATGGGACCTCAATTCGAGATTTTTGCATTTCAGGTAATTAATACAATGGAAAAAATTAGTCTTCATTGGGGCTTGATTTTGTGGTTAAAGGTGAACCACAAATCCGCAAATTTCCTGTCTTTACAGTAAATGATGTACTATTTTATTTAGGAATGTGTAAAGAAGGTACAGACTGCATTGGAAGAAGGTAAATGGGTGCGAAATCTCCACTTTGATGCAAAAGAGGTAAAATTATAATATTCTTTTTAACTCCTGGTCTTGGCAAGTAATATCCGTTCACAATGTTTATTTCCCTCCACATGTGGAGAATTTGTTGCATGGTTCCTGGTGGAAGAGTACCATAGTACTGTGTGGTGTAGCGATATACACCAGTTCACGATGAACCTCAAAATTTGGCTCCAAACAGTCGATAGTAAAATGATAATTGTTTTGGACATTTTTGGTAATTTTACTTAACTTTAAGGCTATTCTAACAAAGAAAACATGCTGCAGAATATAGGGTAATTTGTGTAAGGTATGTTCAAAAAGGGTAAAAAATGTGACGAAATTTTTTTCTTGTATTTCAGATAGATGTATTGAATCAACATTTATTCATCACAGCCAAACCAGTCATCTATCTCGTCAACCTCTCTGAGAAAGATTTCCTCCGAAAGAAAAATAAATGGTAAGACCCGATGACTCTCTTTCAAAACCAGCACAAAACTAAACATGAGGGTCATATAAAGTGAGCTCATCTGTTGACCCGTCTGGAAATGTTTACCCAAACTTTCAAGTTCTTCAAACTGAAATCTTTTTACGTCCGCTAAGGCATTGGTTTCACATTTGGCATTCTTGTTAACTGTCATGGACACCTTACATTGAAATCGCCTTGTAACACTATTCAATGTTTGAAGAGAAATATTTCCTCCTGATCTTTGACTTATTTATTATCTAGAAGGCTTCCAGTGTTGTATAAGCATTACTGAACACCTTGTTTTCATAAAATGTTAAAATTATATTACAACAAAACTATGAAGATGATTTTTGTTCAAAGCCAAAATAGATCTTCGATAATGGAAACTGCCGTCTAGTTTGTACAGTTAAATTCTGGGGCCTTATTCACAAATTTTGTTAGTCTAAAACACAGACTTAGACTTAACATTGTCAAATATTTTATTTACTGTATTCTAGTGGCAAAAGAAATGGCAGTGATTATAAATGATGTCAATTTGAAGTTTAATCTGAGTTTCAGTCTTACAATGTTGGTGAATAAGGCCCCTGACCTTCAGTGATTTCTTTAAGTTTACTTACATCACCTGTTGCTGAATATGGTTTTAATATGATCTGATCTGATTGGCTGTCCTTATCGTATCTTAAGTCAAGTAAGATCAATATTAAATATCACTGATGTCTAGTTTGAACAGTAAAAAGCTTACTTCTTTCAGTGACTTACCATGTTTCCTCGTATTAGCGCTTCCCCTCTAATTCAGTCTTGATACGGTAATCCATTCAAACGAACGATTAATTACCGCTGAGTAATTATTTACTGGTATTTACAGCGTAGTCTAGATGTTTATTAGCCATTTTTGCATACGATAGGCAAAAAAACAAAGTCAGGTATTTTTAAGAAGGGGAAGTAATTCGTACTGGTTAAGGTAACGGTTAAGTGCCGTACTATACAGTACTGTTCCGTGGGGGGCGTTTAAACGAGGTCCGACTGTGTTTGGAATTATTTTTTCATAAAATGCATCACCCACAGGGGCGATAATACGAGGTAATACAGTATTTAACTTTTTTCTACTTCAGGTTATTGAAGATCAAAGAATGGATAGATAGTAATGATCCTGGAGCCACAGTTATATTATTCAGTGGTCAATATGAAACAAACCTGGCAGATCTCCAGACTGATGAGGAACGTAAACAATACATGGAGGAACATAACTCTCCAAGGTAACATGACTCTCCAAGGTAACATAACTCTCCTAGGTAACATGACTCTCCAAGGTATCGTGACTCTCCAAGGTAACATGACTCTCCAAGGTAACATAACTCTCCAAGGTAACATGACTCTCCTAGGTAACTTGACTCTCCAAGGTAACATTACTCTCCAAGGTAACATTACTCTCCTAGGTAACTTGACTCTCCTAGGTAACATGACTCTCCAAGGTATCGTGACTCTCCAAGGTAGCATGACTCTCCAAGGTAACATAACTCTCCAAGGTAACATGACTCTCCTAGGTAACTTGACTCTCCAAGGTAACATAACTCTCCAAGGTAACATGACTCTCCAAGGTAACATTACTCTCCAAGGTAACATTACTCTCCAAGGTAACATAACTCTCCTAGGTAACATAACTCTCCAAGGTAACATAACTCTCCAAGGTAACATAACTCCCAGGTAACATAACTCTCCGAGGTAACATAACTCTCCGAGGTAACATAACTCTCCGAGGTAACATAACTCTCCAAGTTAACATGACTCTCCAAGGTAACATAACTCTCCAAGGTAACATAACTCTCCAAGGTAACATAACTCTCCGAGGTAACATAACTCTCCGAGGTAACATAACTCTCCGAGGTAACATAACTCTCCAAGTTAACATGAATCTCCAAGGTAACATAACTTTCCAAGGTTACATAACTCTCCAAGGTAACATGACTCTCCAAGTTAACATAAATCTCCAAGGTAACATAACTCTCTAAGGTAACATGACTCTCCTAGGTAACATGACTCTCCAAGGTAACATGACTCTAAATATTGATTTTGTACTTACAACCTTCTCATTCTAAGCCAGCGATATGGTGTCCATTGCCTAAGCAAAGTGCTGCCAAGCACCTTCATTTAGTTACCGCTAATTCAATAAAATATAAAAGGCATGGATTACCTAACGATGAAAGCCCTACGATACAGTCTGTTCAAAGTTAAAATGATAACGGTTATAAACATCAGCTCGTCCGTCAGATAAACTATGTTTATCTAGGTTTAACTTGGTGTAACTGAGTTAAGGGTAAACCCCTCTATTCTTTCGAATGGGATAGGTCCCTTGTTAGTATTACTTTTTGAATCAATAGTAGTTTTGATAATCTGTGAATATTATTTGTATTTATAGTGCCTTGGAGAAGATTATTGTAACAGGTTACAAGTCTCTAGGTTTGATCTACTTCTTCACTGGTGGTAAAGATGAAGTAAAAGCTTGGACAATACAGGTAGGTTTTTATCATGGTGTAAAATTATGTAAACATATACTGTAAAATCATTAATTTTCGTGGGGGATTAAATTTTGTAGATTTTGTGTTTCACCTTCAACCATGAAATCAAATCCCATCAAGCAATAATTTTGACTCTCGTATGTGTTACTTGAAAACCACGAAATGTTATCCTATCGAAATTAAATGATTTATAGTACATGTAATATAAAACATACACAGTACTTTCAGAGTCTCGAGCTTCGAGCAGCTAAGCCTAGCATCTCTTTGCCAATCAGCTTTCTATTAGAACATGGCAGACATGAGTGCCTCCACCTAGATTTGAACACAGGTCGCCTGATTAGAAGGCTAGCACCAAACCACTGACACATGGAGGCCCACCTGTTATTCTTTGTTTATTTTCTGCTTCCGTGTCATGCTTAATGACAAAGGGTGTTTCTTTAAATCAGCAAAAACAAATTGAAACAGTGTCGTTATTGAGTTTTTTCTGACTTAAAATAACCACTGTACTATATAGACGTTCCTATTTATGCCACAGGTAACTGTATCAAGACAATTTGAAAACGAAGAAAAATATAAATTTACGAAGAAAAATATAAATTTTCTTAAGTGTTCCTCTATATATACATCTCTATTTTTATTTTCAGCGTGGATTTAAAGCGCCACAAGCGGCGGGTAGAATTCATACTGATATGGAGAAAGGATTTATCATGGCAGAAAGTATGGCTTTCAATGATTTTAAAGAAGCCGGATCTGAAGCTGGGTGTAAAGTGAGTGTTTGTCTCATCTGTAGTACTACCTGATCAATAGTAGGGGTGTAACGCTCAATATTTCTAAAGGTTCTGTATATTTCGGTATGAAACGATATTCTTTAACAGCAGCTTAAATACTTCAATTTTAAGTGACAATGAAAGTGTTGCTTCTGTAACAGCAATTATGATGTGCCAATCAACAATTTTAAATGATTTTGGACAATATGAAGCATATCTTATTACAATTAAAACGAGTGATACATGGTATTTGTACATAATCATTAGGCTGTCCGATGTTTTTGTTGTCTAAATATTATTTTGCTGATAAAAAAGCTTATACCGAACCATACCGAAATTTAGAAGTCTTGTACCGTGAACCATGTGGGACTGAAGTCTGCGGTGTTTCATGTACTGCGGTATACCGTTACA
Organism: Spisula subtruncata; assembly: GCA_963678985.1. Taxonomy (NCBI): domain Eukaryota; kingdom Metazoa; phylum Mollusca; class Bivalvia; order Venerida; family Mactridae; genus Spisula; species Spisula subtruncata. The sequence goes on along the minus strand of OY787678.1, from coordinate 12,056,515 downwards.
GCCCTAATCAATTGGGAGTTAAGGATTTATCCTTCCTAAAAGAGCAATGTATTCTGAACAAAATAAAAAACTCATTTGATGAAAATATCTCAAGAAATGGCAAAGTTATGGTGAATTTAATCTGCCTGAAGCATTTGCAATCTCTTTAGTATAAATATAGTTACATAAATATGGAAATAATATTTTTGAAGGCCTCTTGTATGGCCAAAATGTTCGCCCACACATAATATCACCTGACTCCTCTTTGACCTTGACCTAATTTTGGACTTAGTCTTAATGAAATGGCTTCCTCGGGGAGTCTTAATGAAATGGCTTCCACGGGGGCATAAGTCTTGTTCATTTCAAATTGAAAATAAATTTTGCTGCCTTTAGTTTTTAATTCAGTGGAAACAAACATTTTGTAGTTTTTCTGGCTCACTTCGCTCGCAAAATAACCTCGATTATTGCTTTTTATAATCAGGTGCCTAATTTTTTCTGTCATTCACCCTGACATTCTGAAATTAATATATTTTAGGACTGTCTAATGCTTGAATCCTGTGTTTGCCCCTGATGATATTCAACTAAAACAGAAAAAGATCCTACTTTATTTGTACTCTTTAATGTCAGAAATTCCTACTTTACCCTACTTTTTCAACCAACAAAATGTTCCCTACTTTTGTCCTACTATTTTTTAAAGGGGCTGTAGAAAGCCTGTCTACAGAGGTTGTACTGTGTATACGTCTTATTTTAAGTATAAATGGGTCTGCCTTGATAGCCCAGTGGTAGAGTTGTTTGTATGTGAGAGGTCGTGGGTTCAATCCTTTACACTGTGGAGAACTGGTCGGGTGAATGGTTTGTTGTAAATAGCTGAAAATTTGTTGACACCTGATGTTAAACCTGAATGAACTTAAACAGAGTCATTGAATTGTTCTTCTCTATATTTCAGGCTGCTGGTAAATACAAACAGAAGGGACGTGAATACATTGTGGAAGATGGGGATATATTGTTCTTTAAATTCAATGCAGGTGCTGGCTTAACTGGCAAGAAGAAGTAGATGTTCTAACCATGATGACGTTTTATGTAAAAACTACATGATATTTTAATGGGTTTATTTACATGATAAATACGTGACAAATGTTACATGTGTTTTGGATATGGACAGACCGGATGATTATATACATTTCTCATTATCATACTCAAACTCCATACTCCATTCTCCAACTTGAAAAATCTTTTTTTAGAATTTTGCATCAAAACTGACACCAATTTGTAGCAAATGATCTAACTTGAAAATGAACCCCGATTTCATATGTTTCCATTCAGTAATAAAGAAGTTACAGCAGTTTTTGTAACAAGGAAATGATCCAATTGGAGTACTGAGTATGGGTTTGAGCATGGAGTACATACACCAATGTTTATTATGAATCAACGGGACAGATCTTACAGATAAGGGTTCAAGAATCATCATTGATGACGAATTATCTTAGGGACAACACTTACACGTAGGGTACCAGAATCAGGGGCTAATATTACAGATGGGGTTTGACTTATCTTAGGGTGAAGGCCTTTTGTTACCTCGAAAAGGGACTAAGCTTTCATGTGAATCCTAATCTTACAGACAGGGGTCGTCTTATCTTAGGGATAGGGAATTTTCGGCACTTGGAAAAGGGACAACTCTTCAATGTGGAGTCCTACCTAGGATAAGTGACAAACCTTATATTGGGATCCTAAGGTGCCTGGACTAGGGGGGGGGGGGGGGGGGCAAAGGATCAAGGTTACCTGATACATGATACTGTTGTTGAAGACTGATTAACTGTTTTCGACGAATGGATGACACAGTTTATGTAAATGAATCTGACCCTATTCTCAATTGACTGCTTATATGTATTTGAATTCTGGATGAGAAGGTCCTTGCTTGCTCTCCTGCTGTTGTTTAGGGCTAGGGTTTATTCCCACATTCTCCAGGGTGTTTCGAGACAGCAGCAATGAGAAATGTGTCCAGTTTCTGTTTCACGATATCAGATTTTGCTTGAATTATGATTACAAATATTCAAAACAATTATAGTCAATTTATGGAATGTGCATGTTATATTTTGCAAATAATCCTAAAATTGCTACATGTCAGTATGCAGTCCCTTCTGTGTCATCAATGAAATTACACACGCTCTATATTTATTTTCTTGAAACCATGTGTATTTTATGTAGATGTATTATGCTGCTTTACACACTAAATAAACTTTAATGAAGAGAGTTTTCAGATTGTGATTTATTACTCAGGATCTTTAGGGTCCACATGGTTAGCTTGTAACCCCCCAGGGTTTCTGGCATTTTTAAACAAGTAATTAGGAATTGCTAGCAATACAGAAGTCCGGTTGTCAAATTTTCTGTTGCCATGGCGACCACAGTTTTTGTCCAAATCAAAATTGCCACCTACCTGCTGAGCTAAGGCAGCATCCAGAGGAACTGACAGACGGATGGAAGGCAAACCTATAGTCCCCTCCAGTTGAAAACCAGTAGGGGACTAATAAACAGTTTTGAGAATCATGTGATCAGATGAATAACGTTTACACTCAAAACAATTGCGATTTCATCTGCTAACGCCGACTTTTTTCTTGATTATAAGGATCATGCATTTCATCACATGATTTTCAACACTGATAAATAGAATATTTGTTTGTTTTGGTTGAAGATTGTAAGAATCTCGTTTTGTTGACAAAGTGATTAAATTTTGAGTTCGACACTCATCCAGGTTTCTGAAATTGAAAGACCTGATCAAGCACTTACTGGGTGTGAATGCTGAGTCTGGTAGGTATTTTCTTCCTTGACATAGCCCACTGTCATACCTAAGACGAAATAAAAATGGTACCAGAAATTCCCTCGCTAGACACTGCATATAAGGAAAACTGGCTTCTCTTCGCTCATACCCTCGTGGCGATGGACAACATCAGGAATGGGTGTCAAGAGTGATTAATAAAAGTAGGAAAAAATTGTTTCACAAGCGACCTTAAATAAATTAGTATAAACTAGTGATACCTCAGCATGTATAGTGCGCCCAGGATAATGAGATGTTTACTAACATTGACCGAAGCTGCCTATAGCTTGACCAGATTAAGTAGGCACTCCGGAAATATTCCGTGCATATTTCGGGCAAAGTCGGTGCAAAAATAAACAATATTTTCGATAAGTACCGACTACGCTTACGGAAAATAATACACGCTTCCGAAGTTTAATGAGTGTCTACTAAATCTGGTCAAGCTATACTGTTGAAAAATCGGTTGCTTAAATTAACACAAACTGTCAATTCTATAGTAAAGTAGCACTGATAGATCAGTCACACTTGTTTAAACCACATTTGTGGACAATACCACATTTCCCCGCTTTTCACATCATCCTGGGCACACTATGACTTCATGGATAAATTCAATTAGACAGTAGTTCATGAGCATGAACACCTGGATCAAACCTCATCTCGATAATGTCTCGTTGACAACACAGTTGACATGCTCAAACACAGACAGCACAGTCTACTAACTTCTGAACTATCCCCCAACGGCAGTCGTTGAATTCCCAGCACAACCCTCACTAAGGGTCAGCCGTCTTTCCACTTCTGAATTTAGATTTAAACTTCGTAGGCAGTTAGCACAGTCCTAACAAATGCTCAGAATAAAAGTCTATAACTTTTAAATCAGTCCTTGGAGACAGCACAGTTCAATAACTTATGAATCAACCCTTATTATGCAGTTGACAATGTTTTATTAAACGTCATGGTCAACCCTCATAGATCAAAAGAAACACAGAAATAAAGCATTATATCATCATATTTTATTCATAAAAATCATTAACTGGATGTTGTTGCATTACACGTAATATTACAAAAATACATAACTTTGAATACATCTCATATATAACCACAATTATAAAATGCAAAGCTATCATTCACACAATACTCGAGCATTTAAACATTTAAAATTTCACAATACAAAAACATTCAAACTCTACGAGATACCACATATAACAGTTGAACATGAACACTTTACCCAAGGTAACCCATCTTAAAAACCATCTTAACAATATCTCTTTAAAACATTAAATAAGTAGTCAAATTTTTTCACACATTTTAGTACAGAATGATACAAAAGTGATGTTTGATAAAACGTTTTGTTTCGTTGGCCCTTATAGTGCGCTGTTGACCAGTTTTGAAACAGAAAAAAGATTTTAAGCTTTGCATGGCACAGTACAACCCCACAACAGTGGCCCTCTGATAAGCAACAACCTCTCTAAAACAACATCTTCAAAACTTCCCCAAGCTAATATTTTCTATAAAGTTAACCTCTGTCTAAGGGCAACAACCTTTATACAAAGGCCAATATTAGCAACTCTCAAAGGATGTTGTCCTAAAGAGGTCATAATTTGGACAGATTGTAGTATAAAGGTGGATACAATATAGGGGGTAGGTGGTTTGGATATATATATCACATCAGAGAAGTTGCAAGGAATATGGAAATTTCCTGGAAGTGCCTTGGGTTTGTCTGTAGCCCAAGTTAAGCACTATTGAGCTCCCATATTCACTTAAATACCGAATATATGGATTACCTCCTGTTGAAAGCACACATAGGGTAATCTTATATTTAACTCCAAGGGCCGTAACTGTGCTAAAATTGTACATAGGGTAATCTTATATTTACCTCCAAGGGCCGTAACTGTGCTAAAATTGTCACTCTATCAAAAACTTAAGCTTATGACCACAGCTAAAATACTTTTTGGGATACATTGAACAAAATGAAGTTGAAGTCTGCTGTGAAATTGATTAATTGGATTCGAAAGTTCAAGTTGTGAATATTCAAACATTCGGTCCTATCTCTAGTTTTAATGGGATAAAAGTGTCGTTGATTTGAGGTTAAAATTGACAATCCAATCTAATACGCTTGATTGCTTAGCATCCCGAATGCAGAACAAATCACAATTACTTCCCTTTAACAAGAGGGCCATGATGGCCCTATATCGCTCACCTGATTATAAATGAAGCCCTGCACAATTTAGACTAACAAAGGTAGAGCGTAAATATAGAAACTGGTGACCCCCGGGGCGGGGTCAATTTTGACCTCAGGGGCATAATTTGAACAATCTTGGTAGGGGACCACTAGATGATGCTACATACCATATATCAAAGCTCTAGGCATTGTAGTTATAGAGAAGAAGATTTTTATATGTTTTCCCTATATAAGTCTATGTAAGACGGTGACCCCCGGGGCGGGGCCAATTTTGACCTCAGGGGCATAATATGAACAATCTTTGTAGGGGACCACTAGATGATGCTACATACCAAATATCAAAGCTCTAGGCATTGTAGTTTTAGAGTAGAAGATTTTTATATGTTTTCCCTATATAAGTCTATGTAAAACGGTAATCCCCGGGGCGGGGCCAATTTTGACCTCAGGGGCATAATATGAACAATCTTGGTAGGGGACCACTAGATAATGCTACATACCAAATATCAAAGCTCTAGGCATTGTAGTTTTAGAGTAGAAGATTTTTATATGTTTTCCCTATATAAGTCTATGTAAAACGGTGACCCCCGGGGCGGGGCAAATTTTGACCCCAGGGGCATAATATGAACAATCTTGGTAGGGGACCACTAGATGATGCTACATATCAAATATCAAAGCTCTAGGCATTGTAGTTTTAGAGAAGTAGATTTTTATATGTTTTCCCTATATAAGTCTATGTAAAACGGTGACCCCCGGGGCGGGGCCAATTGTGACCCCAGGGGCATAATTTGAACAATCTTGGTAGGGGACCACTAGATGATGCTACATACCAAATATCAAAGCTCTAGGCATTGTAGTTTTAGAGAAGAAGATTTTTATATGTTTTCCCTATATAAGTCTATGTAAAACGGTGACCCCCGGGCCGGGGCCAATTTTGACCCCAGGGCCATAATTTGAGCAATCTTGGTAGGGGACCACTAGATGATGCTACATACCAAATATCAAAGCTGTAGGCATTGTAGTTTTAGAGGAGAAGATTTTTATATGTTTTCCCTATATAAGTCTATGTAGAACGCTGACCCCCGGGGCGGGGCCAATTTTGACCCCAGAGCCATAATTTGAACAATCTTGGTAGGGGACCACTAGATGATGCTTCATACCAAATATCAAAGCTCTAGGCATTGTAGTTTTAGAGAAGAAGATTTTTATATGTTTTCCCTATATAAGTCTATGTAAAACGATTAGTAAGGTTGCATAAGACTATAATTACAGCTTAATAATTGTTTAATAGTTTGTAAACATACAATCACTGTAAACGATGATAACCCTAATATCCACATTCTGCATTTAATTTAAATTAAAGCCTCAAAACTGCTAACAAGTACACAACTAAAATATAATAAGAGAGACAACTCTTACATGATCACAACCAGTAATAATTACAGAGTACACTCCCTTTGACAAAATGAAAAACAAGGTTTTTCTATAACTTGACCTAGTAGCCTAATTTTTGACCTCAGATGACCCAATATCGAACTTGACCTAGATTTTGTTAAGATGATCATTGTGACCAAGTTTCATAAAGATTAGGCCAAAATTGTGACCGCTAGAGAGGACACAACCCAATTGTTGACAGACGGACGGACGGACGGACGACGGACGAAGAGTGATCACAAAAGCTCACCCCGTCACTTTGTGACAGGTGAGCTAAAAATTGGTTTGAAGAATTGACCGTAAGACATTTAACAGTGCTACAGCTAGGTACTTTCAGAAGGGTGGACCATCCGGCTAAAATCGGACAAAACCGATATAACATAATTATTTATTATCATTCAAAACAACACTTAACAGTATACAAATCATCTCAATAGCAAAAAGCACAGCAAAATTATCCATGGTAACACTAACGATACAACCAAATATAACAACACAAAACAATTTGTATATTATACAACAATAAAAAACATCAAAATATTCTCAGTTTCCATGGTTATAAGTAACAAATTCTTTGAACAATGATAATTTGCAACAAGATTGTGTAAAGTAAACGCTTATGCACCTGTCAATATTATGCCCCCCCCCCCCCCCCCGGGAACGGCGGGCGACCTACAGGGAATTAAACATAATATAGAATGTTGAATCATTCTCTGATGGAAGCCTTGTCCATATCAACTAGTTAAGTTGATCAGGGGCCATAACTTTCAACAACTTGTAAGTTTCTGTTAACATTTTCATAAAAACTAGCTTAGTCCATCAGGGGCGATAATTATGTTGAAATGTTAGATAGTAATACATTGCTTGACAATGTAAGATATTTATGATGGTAAACAAGTATGCCAAGTTCGAAAGCAATGCCATGGTGGACTTTAAAAACTCAAGTTTCAACAACTTTAAAAGATTTGGATAATGTTTTTGGAAGAAAAAACAGACTGGACAATCACTATATCCCTCTGCATCAGTATATAGACGCCGGAGCATAATTAAAACAAAATATATATTCAGTTCCCATGGGTATCAATTCTTGGAAAAATAATGATTCATTCTGAAAGGGTATTGTTGGATAACTTAAGGTACATTACTGTATATTTCAAGTATAATTGTGATTTCACATGAAAAAAATCTTACTATTTTATAATACATAGATGTAAACAAATTAATAGAACCTAAAAAAATTTATTTATATATACCTCCCTTTAAAAAAATATATTCAAATATTACCTCCCCTTGAATACAATATACAAATATTACCTCCCTTTAAATAAATATTCAAATATTACCTCCCTTTAAATAAATATTTAAATATTACCTCCCTTTAAATAAATATTTAAATATTACCTCCCTTTGAATACAAAATTACAGAAATTACCTCCCTTTTCAAGATTTTATAAAAATTATCTCCCTTGGTGATCAACATGGATAGATTCAAACATAACGAACCAGTATATATTAAAATGGTTCCATAAAATACATATTGAGGGTTGCCTTGTAGACTATTGTAAGTGCTTATAACTAAAGAAGGACGTACGGTAGTCTAGCAGGCAACCCTCTATATTTAATCAGATCATGGTTCAAGAAAGGCTTGACAGTACGAAAACTTGAGAGTTGACACAAGATTTTCAATATTTTGTATTTTTGAACAAGATAATCCAATGACTTGACACACACTGTTCATAGATAAAAAAAGGCAAACTGTTAGAAAAATTGAACTTTCACATGATTTTTATCATTTTGTATTTTCTAACAAGAAAATCAAATAATCATTTTCACAGCATATTACCATATTACCATATATCTATATACATGTACATGCATGTGTAAAGTTTTAGGAATCCAACAGAATTTTTTTTCCAAAATGTTTAGAAGAGATTCTAGCACACTTATAATCTACATACTGAAGTTTGAAAGAGTAACATGTCTACAAAACATTATATCCAAGACATCAACGGATCATGTGCTACACTTGGTACATCGTCTATTTTTAGAACTGGAAAAAACCGTTACTATATAAAAATAGACAGTGTACCTAGTGTACTATATATAATACAATAGAGAATTCATACATATCTAAAAACATTGAAAATATTGAAAAATGTCGAAGCACCATTATAAAGGAAGCATGTTTATACACAAAATGCTGATTTTACTTACTTTCATTTCTAGTCTAATAATTAAGGTCAAAATATAAATGTTTGTTACCTGTCAACCCCGGTCCCTAACCACATTTTCTGATAGTATAATCTTAGAAAAAAATGACTTAATTGCATCCTTCTTTCAATTTTATAAACTCCATTATGAAATATTTAAGTGCAATGAAATAAATCAAGGAATAAACAAAATTGAAAAAATTTGGACAAGAAAAAAAAAATTGTGACTAAAATGGTCAATCTTTTTTTTTTGATGTCACAAGTAACAAACATTATTTACTTTGGCTTACAATGAATTTATGATGAAAATTATGAAGATGAAATTTCAGTAAATTCAGGCCAAAACAATTAACATTCTGGCATTTTGTTATTTGTTTATTAGTGATAACAACACTTTGTGTTATTGAATGATCATTTAAAGGAACAGAGGAAACAAACAAACATTTAATAACAAATGGCCTTGATTCAAGAAGGGTAGAGCATATGTTCGGATTTTTTTTGTAGGAAAAAATGCATTTTTTTATACCATTGGAAAATGTTTTTTCAAGGTCTGCATATTGCTAAGACATAAGACAAACAAATAATTAACAGCAGATTTTTTTTGTTGTAAAACTTAAGTAAAAATGATTAACACAAGCGAATATTTTCTTTCGTTATTTTTTATGGAATTTTCAAGGATGTTGAAGGTGGCCTTATCCTGACTACCTGTTTATACTAAACGTTTCAATGAAGAGATGAGAGTTAGCATTATACTTTTAAAGACTGAAAATGGTTTTATATGAAGGTTCAACTTAATGTTTTGATGGCATTCTATGAGCATATCAATATAGGATATTATAGACAAGACATATTATCTGAGAAATTACAATACATTATAATTAATACACAAGTTACATCTTTCAATAATGCAATTGACATTACGCCAGTTGTCAAATTTTCTGTAAGCCAATTTACTTTCGCAAATACTGACATTCGTGTTTTGCCAATCATCGGCACATATTCAACAAATTTTCCCATTTTTAATTCTCCTGTGATGGCCATATTAGTATTTTGAACACTTTCAAGGCTACCAAATTTCACCAAATTAAATTGTGCAAAATAATTTATTGGTTAACAGTACATTTCAATGGTAAATCGTAAGCATATGGTTCAATAAATCCACTTGAAAACTATTGACAATCAAGTTTAACAAACAATATGGTAAAGGTATCCCTGCTCTGGCGTAATGTCAATCAGCGCAATAATTCAGTTGTACACGATCTTCATCCATACTGGAAACGTCCGATCACTAAAAAAATTCATACCACACTCCAATATCTCTCGTCAGTTTGTTAATTTCTAGTCCAGTGTCTTTGAGACACAACAAGCTTTGTTTTAACACTGTATGTTTCAAGGTCACCAAAGTTCAAGGTCACCCATGTGTCAAGGTCACCCGACATGACCCTAGAATATGTGGTTTATATTATATACATATATTGTAGAAACATTCTATGAATGTCAGCATATTTCAAACGCACATTGATTACAGTACAAAAACCCTTTCACATGGTCATTTCATAATTCATAAACCATTTCTAAACCATTCTAGATTCTGGTTACTAAACCAGTCTAGTTTTCGTTTCCTAAGGAATATATTGTACTTTATGGCTCCTTACACTGCGGGGCACAAATTCATTCCTCTATTCATCATTCACACCACAACAACAAAATGCTGCAAGTTTATTGTTTTAAAAGCCAATAATTTATGAATCATTCACAAGTTGGATTATATCCATGAAATGTGACAACATATTTAAAAGCACATGGCAAACGCTATAAACAAGGTATGGTATTCAATATTGATCTTACTTGACATAAGGATAAGGACAACCAATCAAATCACACCATATTAAATTCATGGTCAGTAACAGGTAACGTGTTTAGTTTAAACATATATCTATTACCCAATTCATATACACAATTTCTACCATACAAACCTACGTGTTATATGCATGGGTAAAGTGTCGAGCCACAAGTTCCAAAATTTAGTTACGCCTCTCCTAATATGATTGGCTGTTCTTATTCTCCAATTAAATAATATGAATATTGAATACAACCCGAAGTCTGTATACATATATAGTCATAGTCTTATATACACTCAGATTAGTTCACTATATACATCACTGGATAGAGGGGGCGGGGATTGAGCTATTGCTATACACTTCCATTTTGAGGTTTGGGATTTTTGGAGGTTTTGGTCGGACTCTCGTCTTCAGAATCTTCTGTTTTTGGAAGCAACGTCTGTCGACTATCAGCGTAAAACTGCTCGTACACAGGGTTAGCAAAATTTGTTGACTGAAATAAAGAAAACAAAATTGCTATAATTATGGAGAAATTTTTCAGTGATATATAAACTGGTAGCCAACCATTGTAAGAATATATCGTAATTGTAAAATATTAGATCACATGAACACATCATAGAGCTAATAAGCTGTGAAACACATGATCAATGAATATCGAGTAAAAACAAACGGTGAATTCAAAGAAAAGGGCCAAAATGGCTCTCAATCGCTAATATATGTGTACCATAGCCATATATAAAGGCACAATTCAACAACATGCAGGCTATAATTTGAACATCATCAAATATGGTGTCCTCGTTCTTGAAGTTTGGGTCAAAATTCAGAAGATGTTGAAAGAAAATGTTGATTCGATGATGAAAGCTGCGTACAAGAATCCTTTAACGTAACAGCATCAGTATACCATTAGAAGAGGCCCCAAGAGGCACCCAGATTATTTTACTTTTTTCATGCTTAACTTGTTGCAATATTAGTAGAACCTTTGCAATTAAGCTCTTGTAGATACAGGTATTAAATTTTCTAGGACAATGAATACATTACACTTGATATATTGATATACATTTGTCAATCAATGATTTCCCAACCCAGGAAATTATACAGCATTATGGTTTATGCCATAATCCAAAAGCCAACCATCAAAGCCTCTAACCCAAACTAATATATCACCATATTATAAGCAACAAAACACTTTCACACCAAAAATCGCAATTAAGTTGGACTAGCTATTAAAGTGTATAGAGCTATATTCTAACAGTCATTTGATGTCAAAACAATTACTTGCATCGATTTTAGTATGATACTAGACTACCTTAATTGCAAATTCAAACTTTGGATGGGTTCAGTGTACTTTGATTCAATCGTCGAAAATTAGACGATTATTATAATTTCATAGGGTGTTCTAGAACACTTTTGTATGAAAATGGACAATTTGCATGTGGAATAAATCACAGAGGGAGTTTCTGTTAAAACTGAAGCGAAAAACAATCTAATTGATATGAAAGCATACTTGTTTTTTCAGTTTTTGAAAAAAATATTGTCCGTTATAGCTCTATACACTTTTAGCAGCAAAACACTAAATTCACACCAAAAATCACAATTAAGGACACCGACTACCAATTAAATATATATGAATATGTTTTAATATTGGTTGCATGTCTCGCTAGCACTTGAACTATATAATAACTGTTGTGTGCCAAATAATATATATCGCTGGCTTAGAATGAGAAGGTCGTAATTAAGTACGACTAACAACCTTATAAGACTGATACATATTTAAAATCAACATCATAAGGTGTTTCTTATGAGACTATTTTCACGAAAATCATGTCATGTTGACCAAATTGAAGTTGAAACAGCTTGTTTTATCATAAGTAAAGAGTAATGTTCAGACAGCATTTTCTCAAAATATCTATTTTGTACTTACGACCTTCTCATTCTAAGCCAGTGATTATACTGATATATATACTAAAGTAACACACATTATGTCACTAAGGTAACTGAAAGTTCATGACTAAGTCGATTAAGCAGAAAGTCAATGTTCATAAAAATAAATTCTGAAAATAAGAAAATATTGCAAAAGGTTGAAAATAAATGTGAAGGTCAGAGGTCAATAATAATAATGTGTGAAGAAGTAGGGAATGCATTACTTTTGTAGGTGAGTAAGTAAAATGGGTGAAATAGTATTAATTTTATCAAGTTTTCACTAAATTTTGGGTAAAATCTGAATTTTAAAACCAGTCAAAAACTTCAAGCCTCTTATTGGTTGATTTAAAATACAGTTTTAAAATTGACCAATGGCAAGCCTGTATTGTTGGACTGGTTTTCAAACTCAGTGGATCAAGTTGTGCAAAACGAAACTATTATTCCAAACATAACAAGCTTTAATTAATAAAAATTAAATAAAACTATCTTTGCAAAAAGTATAATTTAAGCAAGGACATTTCAATTAGTTGTAAGTACAAGAGCCTTTTTGAAATAATTTCTCTGCTGTCCTAGCCAATCACTTTCTACATTGCAAATTATTTAAAATTTTGTTAGATTAACCAATCACAGACAATGTTGCAAAATACATAAACAGCTCAGCCAATCAGGAGACACTTGATATAATAATACTCACAAGAATAATAAACATTTCAGCCAATGACAAACAGACTAACTTGCAAAAGAAAGCCATTCAAAAATTCTGCATAGCTAATAAAAATACTATAATTATAAATATGTAAAAGGACAAAAATGGCACAATCTACAAAAAGGCGTAAAATATAATATCCATTAACCCTTTACTCCATGGAAACAAAATTCTAAACATCTTCCATATCTCCATGGTAATGTATTTCAATGCATTTATGAAAATTTCATGACAGAGGTATCAAACTTTTATATTTTTCAAATAAACAACATGGAGATGGGGTATATGTAATAATCTCTAATTGTTATACAGTACAACCTCAGTAAAGCAAAACCCTTTGGAAACTGGAAATTTAAGGCCATTATTAAGAGGTTGTTGATGTACAGGGGTTAACTTGATTGCAAATATCAGCTAGGTAAATTGGTGCTGTTATAGAGGTAGTTTGCTCTACAGAGGGGTGCTCTGAAGAGGTAGTAGGGAATTTTCAAATAATAAGTTTGGGGTCAGTGGAGTAAAGGGTCAAATCGGGGATAAAAAAGAACCTTAACCTTCATGCTTCGTCATTGTTTTCGACCATTAATGTTTCCTAGTAACAAAAGATAAAACAAAAATAAAATAGAACACATCTAGATACAGTAAAACTGCTAAATCTGGCTGGTTGACAAAATATACATCATTGTAACATGAGAAATTTGTGAATATTTGAAGAAGATCTTTAACTCATTACACAACATGTATATTAACCCTATTTTAGCTACCGGTATTACTACAACTTCTATAACAGAGCCATCCATTTTGAAAATTTTAAACTGATATTAATCCATTGAAATTGAAATCTTTCGTAACAGTATTCATTTAAAGTAAATCCAAATTAAATTTAGTAGCTTTTAGTTTTGTTTCATTTAACAATTTTTCTGAGAAAAATTGGATCAGTCAATAACAGACCGTTTGACAAAAAGCTTTATTTAGACCAGCCAATCACAGACATCTTTGTGAAAGCAATGAAATGACTGACAGTGTGTTTCAGATTAAGAAGTTTTATAGAAATCAAGTTCGGTAACCAGTCCAAAATCCCTCACTTCTGATTGGTTAGTTCAAACCAAGTTTAAACAATGACCGATGAAACGGCTGCATTCTGGGACTGGTCTTCAAACTTAATTTAAATATTTTTTGGTATACCGGTCTGGTACATAGAATGAGTATACCATATACCAAAGTAAAATTAAAGGAAAAAAGAAATCATAAGACTACAGATATAATGTGGCAACATTGAGCTTGAACTCACAAATATTCTGTGCTTGAATGTTGTCTAACCAAGTCGGTTATTATTACACAAGTAATAAGGCTGCGTTCAGTAAACGCTTAAACCCTGGTGGACCATGGTAGCGTTGTCCATAGCAAATAGCTTAGTCATTCAGAGGCCATAATTCTGTTGAAATGTTCGATAGTGTAACATGGCTTGGATAATGTATTGCATTAATGATGGTAACAAGTAGGCAAAGTTTAAAAGAATACTTTGATGGACTAAAAATATTTTATATTATATTAATTGTCTCTCATAGGAAAGAAATGTTCGTTGTATAACAAATAACTGACTCGTAAATCGAATTTTCAGGCCCATGCCCTTCATCAGGATATATTTCAATTTCATATACTTAAGTTACATCCATTTTAAATTTTTCATAATGTTGTTCTCCTGATGAAGGGCATGGGCCTGAAAATTTGATTTACGAGTCAGTTATTAAAAATATTTTAGTTTCAACAACTTTAAATGTTTGGATTACATTTTCGGAAGAACAACCAGAATGGACAATCACTATTGCCTCCGCATCAGTAGATACCGGGGTATGAAGATGTTCTTACAAAAATACACACAGAGTTTAGAGTTTTACAATCAATATCACGTGACATTATAACATCTCCTTTTTTGTACTTCGAATGACGAATTGTAGATGTTTTTGTATTTCACGCTAATGTAGGCTTAGTGATAAGCCGAAACGTTGGTTAAAAATAAAATAGATAAAATACTCCCGTTGTCAGTTGTTAGCACTACATACTTTTTTATTGGTTTCAAAAATACACACAGCACAATGAGTTCCTATTCAACATTGCCACACTGGACATTGAAACAGTAAACAAGTAACAAACACAAGATGCATTTATATTTTCACTTAAGGCTAGGTCTCTCTGAGCAATTTTCGCCTCAGTGATGTATTCCCGATTTAAATAAATGAGCTTTGGGAGGCATCGGGAACAGGGTTTTCAAAATGTCCAATAGCTTCCCCCGAACACCATGGTAACCTTTTTCCTTACACCTTCTGATGCTCATTTATTAGGAGTGGATCCCCGAGGGAAAAATGCTCAATGGGAGCTAGGCTTTAGTTCTATCTATTCCATACCAACCATTAACTTAATAATAACATTCTAATGTTAGAGATGGGCGCCAAATTTTGATCAAACTCATTATTTTGTTAAGCCATAGATTAAAAAGATTTAAGCTATCATTTTATTGCGGATTCATACCCTACACCTTCACTCTCAAGTGATTCAAGGCCAGTAACCATAATAGCTCTAAAATGATTCAAGGCCAGTAAACTCAAGTGCAATACTTAATGAAACACAAACAACAACGATAAATAGATGGATAAGGGTAAAATTAAAGTGAGCCCAACTCTGAGTCATAGGTAACTGTATCAAAGACTAAAATGAAAAACAAATTTTTTTGTAAAATATTTTTTTTTCTATAGAAAGAAAAATATAAATTCCACAACAAAAAAATGTTTTCGCATTTTTTTCGTAACCAATGATACAGTTACCTGCGCTCTTAATGAGGGGGGTATAAAAATGACTAGTAACTAAACTGCAAAATAAGAAGAGTCTAACATTTCTAAACATTTAAGACAATAAAAACCTATTGCTCACACTGAGTAACAGTCTATTATAAAACACATTAAACTCATAGTCACAACTCTATATAAATACAGATAACACAATGACATCAAAACTTACTCAAAATTCCTTTGTCATACAAATAAAAACAAAGTATACACAGATATAACACCATTCTCCTAACACAGTGTATGTTGCACATCATACAGTCATAAACAAAGCCACTATTCTACAAGCACACATTTTTTGACACACTTTAAACATATTCCCCGTCTCTAAAATGCCAAACATAGCCTGTATTTGCCAGACAGCTTTCTGCTGAAATACGGCAGGCAATGTATATACGAGTGCCTCCGGTCGGATTTGAACCCGGGTCATCAGATTAGACAGCAAGCGCACTTATTAACCACTGAGCTACGGAGGCACAAAAGTACAATGTTTACTATTGAAAGGAATTTAAAACAGAAAGTATGTCTTACACAAAGGGCCATAACATCCTACCTGAAATTCCCAACATTGTCCACAACTAGGCTTGGTACCAAGCAATCATGTAAAGTTTTCATAGAAATCTGACTAATGGAATGTGGACACTAACATTCCAAATGCCTTGATCCCACTGAGCAATTTTTTGCCTCGGCAATGTACTTCCGATTTCAATAAATAAGCTTCAGGAGTCATTGGGAACAGGAATATCACACATTTTCAAATGACTACCCAGAGGCTTCCCCTAGACATCGAGGACCCTTTTCCCCAATACCTTCGGAAGCCCATTTATTAAAGCAGGAGTACATCGCCAATGCAAAAAGAGTCTCAATGGGACCAGGGCATTTCTAAGTTCTCAATCAGTATAAGTTATATTAGCCCAACATGTGCTTTGCACTATACCCTCCCTACATGTCCTATTATAAAGATGGGCACAAAATTAATCACAGAAGCATAATAAGCCAAGCACCGACATACTGCTGGGATTCACAGAAAGCCAAAGACATGTAGCTTATTCACTGAAAAACGTTGAAATGCTTACAACCTCAAATACCTAAAAATTCTCTCATTCCAGTAGCTAGTACTTATTTACATGTTTGGAAATTTCCAGAAACTTCTATTATGTTGCACCAGTCAATATTTTGCCCATCTCGAAGGGCGGCAGGTGGCCAAGGGGTAATTAGACATTTTTTATTTTTTGATGTCTAAAATCCCATCCTGGAGACAATGCTTACTTTTTAATCCCTCTGGTTGAGACAGATTATCACATAGTTATTCCCAGGACCAAAGTCTATTCCCAGGACGGGGCTCAGAGTCAATAAAGTTGTCAAATTTCCATCTGTTGGAAAGATTTAACTGTCTAATTCCCCTTACATCCCACCGCCCCTCCGGATGGCATCATAGTGACTGGCGCATAATGTTCTATGTTAAACATAAGTTGACCAAGCACCAGGTAGATTAGTGAGAAGTTAGAGTTAGGTTAGAAGTTATACACTAACAACAGTGAGGTTACAACATGGTCTCCCTCATAGCGTTCTTTTAACAACAGTAGATACCTACATGCTGAAATAACCCTTTACTTCATTCACACCCAACCTACATTACTTTAATATGTGATCGTATGGTTATATGAAGAACACTATCTCCATACTAGTTTTTTTATACAAAAATACAGTAAATAGGGTCATAATGAAGTAATGGGTCTAAGCAATGTACCGGTACATGGTATACACTATATTTCCGAACCAATGATCGGTTGTTAAGGGGGTCTCACCTTTTCGGGGTCAAAGTCGTACGGTTGATCGAGGGGCTGATGTGACTCATCTTCATCCTCATCATCCTCTGTTGTTTGTGGCATATATATCGGGTTAGATACTTGTAGGTTCGGATGATCTTTCAAACGACTATGTCTAAACTGGAAGTTTCTGAAAAAAATAAAATGGCATGATAAATGAAAATTGGAGTTTAATTACTTTGATTTTGCAACTTTTGCATGATTTTGAACACACATGTAGTTTTTATAATTATCGAAAAATGTTCATCCTAGGAAAAAACCTGTGACTTTAATCACAAGAACAATAATGGATGTCTGTTGATACAAAAATTCAAATAAACAGGCAACCTGTTCTTTGTGACACTCCCATATTAGATATTCACCAAAATCCATGCCCTGTAAGACAGAGATGCCAATTGGGAGTGTCACAAAAAAATGACTTATAAACACTAGCATTTGAAAAAATACAAACTGACACCATTAAGCAGAGCCATGTTGCTAATCACCATCAAGTTGCTAAGCAACTAGAGAACCAGCACATCAGCAGATATTCCCGCTACTTTAAAGCAAACTAAACTACTAAACCATCTATCATGAACAAAGGGAAACAAAGTAGTCTTATTTATTTTGATTATGCTTAATGCAGCACATGAATATAGACGTACATTATGTAAGCTATTTTTATGGTAAATTCAGAAAAAAATATCAATATACGGGGACAAATATTGGGAGGAGTGGGGCAACAATATGAAGTAGGAATGTCTTATGCAAAGATGAGGATAAAAATAATAATGTTCTTCACAGACAAAAGATGTTTCATGGTTCTCACCCTTTCAAACTATTAGAAGCGAATCCACTTGTCACTAACTTGTTTTTAAAATACAAGTTAACAGCTAGGAACTATGCTTTCACAGGGTATACACCAGTAGAAGTGCAGGTGTTGTACAATACTCGGGATATTTGATGTGTGTTTGTGATTTCAAGTTGCACGAGGAAGTATATCTATCTCATAAAATGAGGGAATAATATTTGTTTGAATGGAAAATTTGAGATATGCAGTATATAAAACTTTGTTATTTATGAGCATCATTACAAGCGCAAAGTCCTGACCTCTTTAAACATCTCAAAAATAGGCCAAAGATTTTCTAGGGAGCACAAATCGCATCTCAAAATATTAAAATCCTGCTCATCTCTAACCAGACACAAAGTCAGTATTACAAAATGGAAACAACTTTTAAGCAGAACAAATTTTGACTATAAAAGTGCAATAGCTACAATAATTATAAATTGGTCTCAAATTCAGAAACTCTCACTGTGAGCTGAAAAATTTCTATTTGAGATGCTTTGGGAGAAAATGGTCAAGTGTCCGTATCTTAAGCAAAGTGCTACGTAGCGCTTTCCACGGGAGGTAATCCATGCCGTCAATATTTAATTGAACAGGAGGTAATTGAATGAAGGCACTTGCTTGATAGCCCTTTGCTTAGCAATGGACACCTGGTGTATGTTGAGGAATTTTGTTTCACACTTAAAAATCGAAATTATCTCAATTACCGAGAACTGCATGACCAGATCACTTGTTCCGATAACAAAGTTTTTTTGTGAATATAAGAGAAAGTAAACCTTTTCTTTCCACGATTCTCGTAGCTACAGAGATGAAATGGAAAACATTTACATGGCACAAACTTTAAACTCAAAAGATTCTTCTTAACATGAAGGTAAATTATATTTTTTCCATGATCATCTTAATATTTTGTTAATATTTTCAATGGTAACATATGTATTTCTACATAATTATTTGAAGGTCATTTCATCTAGTGACCTTGAACCTAGGTATGGTCTATTGTGATGCTTTACTTTGTCCACACCTATTAAAGTATAGCTATAACTATAGTGACAACTAATGAGTATAGCTAGTTAAGTAAAGCAGCTAAAATGTACAATTGACTAAATATAATGTTCACATCGATCAGACCCATAGGGCCTCTGCGGAAATTTCAAAATTGACAAAAACAAGGAAGGGATTTTGAGAAAACACCCAAAATATTCCAATGTTTTAAACAATGGTAAATATATAGTATTACTATAAGAGGTGACAGTACTCACACATCACTAAGAAATATTGAAAGTCAAAACTAAGAAAAACTGTGCAGTGGTATAGATACAGACAGACAGGTGCCACGGTACAGAACATAAGATCACAGGGTACTGTTTTATCTAAGTATGTACGCTTACGTTACTACCAAGATTGTCTTAAATCTTGTGTAGGTGAAAAATATTTGCGCAAATGCATTTTGTAAGATATTTTTTTCCAATTTCAGATGTTGGTTTTGGCATAAATCTACTTACAGTGAAAGCAAAAAAAATTGCCCAAATGCGTTTTACCTAGAAATTTGTCTAAATTTCAGTCAGTAAAGTGGAAGCGACCCTAAGAAAACCAAGTTTATGAACGAAGTGAGGATGAACAGTACCCTGGTGAAGAATATAGCATAGACCCATGAGAAGCAATTTACCCTAACACACACTGAGGTCACCATAACGTTCTACATAGACAATTTAACAAGACTCCACTACAACAAGTTTTCAAGTGTTCAAGTAATCAACAGAATATTATTCCAATAAATTGACCCATCACATTTGAAGAAATAGGGTCTCCAATTTTAAAATAACTTTTACAATTAAGAAAAAGCTGAAAAATGTAGAAGGTTTTTAAGTTCAAACTTAAAAAAAAACGTTAATATTCCTGCATGTTAATTTATCTGGATTTCAAAATTTGCTAACTTTTCAACATACAAATAAACCCATTTATTCTTATAGTTAATATGGAGACGCTATTTTTACAGCACTACACTATAGGAACTTGTGTATCTTCCTGGCCTATATATCATACACACAGAATACTGGCAGACAACTACATATTATAATACCTTCGTTTATCCCACAGAACGCATAGACTAGAATACAGAAATAATAAAATACTTCATTTCATGTTTTCCTTTAATAAAATACTATGTTTAATGCTTTCGTATGAATTATCGAATTTCATCAGTGAAAAAAAAGTTGAAATTCAATAACATGTATAAGTTCAATTATTCAACTGCCAATGGTTACAAGAAAGTTATCAAAAAGTTTTAATCACATTGACAAAGAGAAAACTTCTCTTAAAAATACATATCTTTTCATGCTAAAAATTATAAAAAAAGTATCCAATCAACACAGCTCTTACAAAATAGAAATAAATATATAATGTATATTTTTACCTTCTTTTGCGTATAATGATGAAGAGTAGCACAGCAACAAGAATACAGAGTACAACCACTATAGGTATAATGATTGGTATTATAGACGTTGGTTTAGTTTCTGCCGTCTTTTGTGGTGAAATAATGTGACAACGTGTACCACTCGTGTTAGGTTTACATCTGTAATATAACACAAGGCATAGTTATAAAATACTGTACAGGGCATACACTCAAAAGCCACATAGAAGTTCCATACCTGCCAAGTACTCCTATCAAAGTGGAGTTACTCCTATTTTCGCTGTTAATTTCTGGTTTTCCAAGTTCACCTTACTTTTATGATCTTCTGTTCTATAAATTCCTTGTTTATGCATCTAAATCCATTTTAAATCACATTCAAGTACATCTTGTGGCATATTTCCCTTGATCACTCCTATTTTGGATTTAACTGGCTTGGCAGGTATTGTCACAGTAACAAAGGCATCGCCTAGCCACATGTGCAAGAGTCAGACATGGCACAAACTATCAATACCTCTAAATACGAATATTTCAAGCAAGCTTATATACTCGACCTCGCAATAAATGACATACTGAGAACTTTGAATATTATGCATAATTAACCATTAAGGGGAGGTAATTATAAATGATAACTACACTGACGACATGAATATTAGACCCTTTTAACGAATTCTTGATTACATCCAATATCACAAAGAGATCCCACAAGATTTTTTTAATATATTTTGGGCACTAGAAGGGTAACCCTATGTTTTTTAGTAAGTAAGTAAGTAAGTAAGTAAGTAACGTCTTTATTTAACGAGGCTGACACATTCAGTTTCCCGATCTTCCATGTGGGCCTCAACATTTGCAAATTACATAGAATATACAATAAACATACATAACATTATAAATATAAACATCTAATTAACAAGAATCAGATTTGTTCAAGAAACTAATTAATTGTCTATTGGTATTTAGGGAATCAGAGAATCATTACCCAAGATGTGACTTACCTGCATTGCTCACACTGACCAGTAGGTAACTCTGGATCTACCTGACAGTTTATACATTCTCCTTCATTGAAACACCAATCATGACATACTGACCTATTACAGTATGGACCCTCAAAGTGCGGGTCTTGACACCTGAAAAACGTAAACATGCAAGGTCAATCAGCATGATGGAAACAAATCGCGCCGGCATAGAATGAGAAGGTCGCAAACTACTACTAACAACCTTATAAGACCGATACATATTTAAAATTAATATCACTAGGCGCTTCTTATGAGCCTATTTTCACGAAAATCGGAACTTGTCATGACGACCAAACTGAAGCTGAAACAGTTTGTTTTACCATAAGTAAAGAGTAATTTTCAGACAGTTTTTTCTTCTTTTCTCAAAATATTGATTTTGTACTTACAACCTTCTCATTCCAAACCAGCGATATAAGACAGACATTAACACAGGTCTACAATCTATATATAGACATTTTAATTTGAATCCAATATAAGGTAGCAACCAAAAATATAGGGAAAACTAGAGATATCGCCATCAAGCTGACTGACATACCCCTGCCGTCAAAGGGCCATAAATTTGGCAAAAATGATGGCAGCTCAAATTCCTACCTGCACGCACATATGAATGTTGAGGTTCACCAAAAGTGAAAGTTTGAAGGAAATCCTGCAGAAGCTGTAGGACGAGTTACGCCCTGCAAGAATCTGTCTATGAACAGACAGACGAACAGACAAACAAGCTTAAAACATTATACCCCTTACAACATACGTTGTACAGCGGGTCTAACAACACTGTATTGATGAGAAAAAGACGTTAACATTCATACTTACTTGCAGTATGTATCCCCATTAGCTTTCTTCCTACAATCACCATTATTTCCACATCGACATTCCATACATTTGGGTCCCTTATAAAACTGGGGACATGTGCAGATTGGGCTTCCGGCATGATCTAAAGTAACAAGTGTACATTAATAATTAGAAACTAAATGGGTTTTTGACTCTTAAACTTACGTTTCCCCAGGGCCATATCTCTATGTTATGAGTCTGGCATTGTTCCTTGTAAATGTGGTATGTGATATTTTTAAGATTTTTTTTAATGAGTATTTCTTTCACTGTCCTATTTCTTCATACATTCTTCCAACTAATAACCATCAGGCCTGAACGTCCTGACAATATTCACAGTTTTTAAGTTTCATCAGAATATATAAGTAAGTAAGAATACAGTCCACGAAAACTGGCTAAGTAAATTGGCCTTCATTTAAAACTCAAATGTCTCCATAGCTCATTGGTCAGTGCACTTGCCGTCTAATCCACTCATATCTACATGCTATATTTCAGCAGAAAGCTGACTGACAAATAAAGGCTATGCTCAGTATTTAGAACGGCATTTATAAATAAGTGGTTGAGAAACGCCATTATATATATAGCGCTTTCCGTAAGAAGTAATCCATGCCTTCTTTATTTAACTGAATGAAGCTACTCGGTAGCGCTTTGCTTAGACAACAGACACCTGGGTACCGTTTTATCAACGTACTTACGCAAATCGTAAACTTACGATCAAATTTAAATTCAGTATAATTATTGAACAACTGTACATTGGGAACAGCTATTGTTTGTAAAACTTCATTTACTGAACCTTAATTAGTATTACAGCTCGAATTTCCACATTTTACAGTTGTAACAGTATTATAAAGAATGTAAATTTGACCGTAAGTTTAAGATTTCCGTAAGTCCTTTGATAAAACAGTACCCAGAAGTATGGTGTAGTGTTTGTGACTTACCAAGTGTACAATTTCCGTTATTTTTACAATAATCAGTACATCCAACGTTGGTCTCACAGAACGATCCTTCAAACCCTGATACACATGCACAGTGTACAGAGTCGATAGCATTAGAGTGTACACATGTACCTGAAATGGTAGAAGTAACAATTAAGTTCTATTTTAAAGGTATAAATTCTACATAACCATTAAAACCTCTTTATTATTTATAAAGTTTCACATAAAAACAATCTGGCTTAGTATGCACCCGATACACTGGCACCAGAACACCAAACTGGGGTTCAAATTATGTCAATATAAGTTTTAAGCCAACAAAATCAAATCGCAAACTAAAAAAAAACGCAAATTTATTGACAAGGCCCCGTTCATTTGTCTATATATTACACGGGGCTTTGTCAATAAATTTACGTTTTTGAGTTTGTGTTTGGATTTTGTTGGCTGAAAACTTATTTTGGCATATAATTTGAACCACAGTTTGGTGTTCTGGTGCCAGTGACCCGATAGTAAGGACTAATGTCAAGGATGTGAACAGAGAAATCCTAAAATGGCTGATGATTTTTTATTATTGATATTAAACAAGAACAAGGCACATTTCACACAACAGAAATATGAGAGTAATCAATATGATGGAAGTAACAAATTCCAGGGTATAAAAACAAATCTTTTACCTCCATTCTTGCACTGTATACTTTTACAATCTTTCACATTATTCTGACATCGATCACCAGTGAACCCAGCCAGACACTGACACGATAAACGGTCACCATCCTTCATACACGCGGCCCCGTTCAGACAATACTCGGCACACGTACGCTCTACACAGTTAGTGGCAGCATCGTACCCTGGCAGACATTTACATGTTGGATTGCCTTGGTTTTTATTACAAATCACCGTTCCACCATTTCCACAATATACAGTAGAACCTTGAAGACCGCAACTTTCACACTGTGGACCTGGAGTTTTTAACAAATCAATAATATGTAATATTTGCAGAAATAAAATAGGAATTAAAACATGGTGGTTTAGTCCTGCAATCAGGTTTGGATACCCTTCCAAGAAAATTTTATAACAATGCCGATTCTCCTTTACATGTGGAGAAATTGATGGTTCCTTGTGGAGAGGCTATAAGTCAGAACTGCTTAAGATACAGCACAAGAAAGTTGTGTACATAACATAATTGTTTTAAGAAACGTCATTAAACCTGTATAAACCAGAAATGTGTCCATTGGGGTATATAGTAAAAGTAACAAAGGGCCATAACTCTGGTAAACATTGACGCAGGAAATATTGCGGTCAACTACATAAAGATTATTTATCTGTGAAAGTTTGAATAAATTCCACCCAAAGATTTGTATTTATATTTGGTTTATATTCACCTGTATATTCGGGAGCACAGAAACATTTCCTCTTTCCGTCGGATAAGAAGTGACATGTACCACCATTCATGCAGTAACCAGCACAGCCTAGAGCGTCTTCATCTATCTGTTCACAACGAGCACCCTTATAGCCACTCAAACACCTGTAACAACACATAGAGAAGGTTATATTTTTGCTGGTTTTTTTTTTATCATATTGCATCATTTATCACTGATAAGTATTTTGGTTTATGCTGATTGTGGACATATTTTTACACCACTTGGTGTGTGACATAAGTTTTGACTAAGAATTAAAGTAAGTGATAATCTGACAACAAAAAGTTAAAACAAGAGTACTGCCTACGAGTGCTGGACACTCAACTTTCTCATTTTTGATAGTTACAAGGGCAGATAACTCAATAAATATAGATCACAGAGTTATCAGCCTTGTCAGTATGGAATCCTCTTTTGATTGTGAATAACTATGCTTAGTTTCAAGTGAATACCTTTGATAGTCTTTAAGAAAATGACTCTGACAATAAACTTATACACTGCACAAGCAGACGTACACGCAGACGATCACGTCCTGACAAAAGCTCAAATTTATTCTTTAAAATCTCAAGCTAAAAATTGACACAGCAAAATTTCCATCCTATACCGTCATCTATACACTAGGGTTGTTCATCTGTGACAATTTGAAGAAAGGTTCACGAGGAGTTGAACTCACAAGATTTGTGTTACAAACAGACAGACTGAGGGACAGCACCATTGCTATATGCCCCCACTTACATATAATTTTTTTAAATGCCGAGTATACCCTTTATTTGCTAGTCAGTTTTTCAGCTGAAATATTGCAGGCATATATGAGTGACTTCACCTGTGCGGACATAAAAATTAGTGAAACAGAGAGAGAATCACACCCTGGACCACTTACTTGCAGCCTACAGTTTTGAGTGTAGTATTGTAGGTACAGATACCATCATTCAAACAGAAACCAGAACAGTTAGCGTACTGACATCTTGGACCATAAAACATCGGCAAACATCTGAAAGAACAATGATCATCCTTTGGTTTTTTATTTTCTTATGTTATTTTTGCATGGTGTATATTATATGTTATTTTAAAAGAGGTTCACAGGGAAGACAGGGTATTCCCAACTGTGTTCCCTCTATAAATAAAGCCTTTATTATCATTATTATTATAATTACAAGAATCACATGTTCTGGCTAATGCCTTTGTCCCACTGAGATTTTTTTTGCTTCTGCAAAGTACTCCTGATTTAATAAATGGGTATCAGAAGGCATCGGGAAAGAATCATCATGGTCTAGGTGAAGCTTGATGGGGTGATAATTAGAAAATTTGTGATATCCCTGTACCGGATGCCTCCCGAAGCTAATTTTTGGGAAGTACATCGCCGAGGCCAAATTATGCTCAGTGAGACCAAGTTATACTTCCCACTAATGAAATTTTACAACCATGAATATAAATATATCAGCTGTTATATTATGCTAATAGAAGGTTGGGGGTCATGTCAAATTCTCCAAGCTATAATTGAAGAGGGCCAAGTTAATATGTTTTATAGTTTTTGAACAGGGAGCTTTAGCGCCCTGGTCAGTGTAAGCGTTAAAAATATACTGAAGAAGATTGCGAGCTAAAAACAGATGGAATTGCGCATTCCGCGGGATGACTTCGGAATTTTTTTGCCTAATCTTTAGCCAAGACAGTGTTTATAATGTTGCTTGATGACTTAGCACTTTATTGCAGGAAGCTTGGTAAATATATCGAGACAGCAATTGTATTATGTTATGTAAGCTAGGTTACTATCCGGTCAGTGATAAAAGCTCAACGTTTAAATACTGCGAGTAGTATAGGCAGTAGTGGTAATAATGTATTAACTAGATGCTGGAAAATACATATGGCGCTGGGGTGGAATATACCCTCATATGCTTTGTGACTGGAAAATATTTTTCTGACGACAGGAACAATCCCTGTTCTTCCAGTGCCATCGGCGCTTTGATATTACATGGAAGAAGTTATACTTACACACATGTCGGAGTAGATGGTCTGTCAGAGATGACGTGACATACACCACCAGACATACAGTAGTTCAAGCAAGCGTCCACCTCGCACAGTTTCCCGCCAAAACCCATCTTACAGCTAAAACAACAACAATAATAACATATCAATAACATGAAGTAATTAGCAATAGCAAGCAATACAGAAGTCTCCTACCTGATTTCCAGGTTGTCAATGTTTCAGTTGCAATAGAAACTTTCATAAACCAAGCTTGAAATATGTATAAGTTATGGCAGGATCCAGATTTTCTTGATGGTCGGACGGAGGGCAAACCTATAGTCCCCTCCTGTTGAAAACCGGTAGGAGACTAACAACAAACTTAAACTTATATTGGTATTATTTTATTTTCACGAGATGCAAATTAATGCAGATCTATTGCAGGGCTTGACACTAACTATTTTTGGTCACTGATCCCCAAGCAAAGAAACATAAAATTAGTAAATAAAACAGTTACTGGTCCTTCTTGATCTTCACTGACCATGGGACCAGTGTAAGTATCGAGCCCTGCAGTGGTATCTCACATAGGAATGCTTTTCCTGCTTGAGGTATTGTTAATTACTACTAGTTAGTATAAAGTCCAGGAACTGGTTAGATTTGGCTGGCTAAATCGAGAAATCATGTTCAACCTGAACAAAAAATAATCTTTACCTGCATTTGAAATCATCGGACTGAGTGACAGTACAGGTTCCATCGTTTTTACAATGATCAGCAGGACATTGAACAAAGTCACATGTCTTTGTATTTTCATTAAACACGGCACCATCAGCACACAGACACGTATACTTCAGTCCTGATCTAGATGCTGGGTTATTTACACACAACTGTGTCTTCGCACATGGCTTACTAGCACATACATTGGTCACTACAAAATACAAATATCATCAAGTTCATTTGCATATTTTTTTAAAAGAACCAACAGATCTATTTTTGATATTTGTGATATTTATTAAACTCTTTAACTGGAAGTCTATCCAGGAGGAAGAATAGATACAATCCGGAATGTACAATATTCAGGGTTTTCCGCAAATTTGCATGCGGTACAAATAAGGTTGACCTTAATCCTTTGCTAATGCTATTGTGATTTAAATAAGCATCACTCATTTCAATGGTTCATATAGATCTAAACATGAATATTTATTGAACGAAAACATGGATAACGGTAAAAGTTGTTTGTACCGCTGGATTAGTGTGGAAAACCAGATTGCATTGAATTCCGGAGTTTATCTATTTAATGAGACCAAGTGTCTTCCATTCGAATCCTTTTTCCTTAATCTTGTGTTATTGTACTGTAAATTACATGTACAGTATAGTGCGTTTGCGACTAAACTGGACCCCCATAAACCTTAAATATCTTAACAAGAGGGCCATGATGGCCCAATATCGCTCACCTGATTATACATGTTTATATATAGTTTTCACCCAAGGGAATAATTTGGACATCTTGGTAGAAAACCACAAGTTTTCCCTATATAAGGCTATTTAAAATGGTCCCCCCCCAAATTTTGACCCCAGGGGCTTAATTTGAAAAATCTTGGTAGAGGACCACTAAATGATGCTACGTACCAAATATCAAAGCTCTATGCAGTGTAGTTTTAGATAAGAAGATTTTATATGTTTTCCCTACATAAGTCTATGTGAAACGGTGACCCGGGGCGGGGCCAATTTTGACCCCGGGCATAATTTGAACAATCTTGGTAGGGGACCACTAGATGATGCTTCATACCAAATATCAAAGCTCTAGGTATCGTAGTTTTTGACAAGAAGATTTTTTTTATGTTTTCCCTATAAGTCAATGTAAAACTGGTGACCCCCGGGGCGGTGCCAATTTTGACCCCAGGGGCATAATTTGCCCAATCTTGTTCGGGGACCACTAGATGATGCTACATACCAAATATCAAAGCTCTAGGCAATGTAGTTTTTGACAAGAAGATTTTAATATGTTTTCCCTGTATAAGTCAATGTAAAACTGGTGACCCCCTGGGCGGGGCCAATTTTGAACCCAGGGGTATAATTTTAACAATCTTGGTAGGGGACCACTAGATGATGCTACATACCAAATATCAAAGCTCTAGGCATTGTTGTTTTAGACAAGAAGATTTTTATATGTTTTCCCTATAGAAGTCTATGTAAAATGGTGACCCCCAGGGCGGGGCCAATTTTGACCCGAGGGGAATAATTTTAACAATCTTTGTAGAGAACCTCTAGCTGATTCAATATACCAAATATGAAAGCCCTGGACCAAGCCGTTTCGGAGAAGAAGATTTTTTAAGGTTTTCCCAATATAACTCTATGTAAAACTAAGGGCCCCGGGGCGGGGCCAATTTTGACCCAAGGGACATAATTTTAACAATCTTTGTAGAGGACCCCAAGGTGATGCTACATACCAAATATGAAAGCTCTAGGCCTTACGGTTTCAGAGAAGAAGATTTTTTAAGTTTCCTTTTTGAAAATCTATTTTTAGCCTGTGTGACCTAGTTATGCGACGGACTGGAATTTTTTTAACAACTTTGGTAGAGGTCCACCCAAGGAACATTCCTGTTAAGTTTTATCAAATTTGGCCAAGCGGTTTAGGAGGAGAAGTTGTTTGAAGAAATTGTTGACGGACGCACGCCGCACGACGGACGACGGACATCTCGGTATGACAAAACCTCACCATTACCACATTGTGGTCAGGTGAGCTAAAAAGTAATTATGCAATTTTATTGAAATTTGGCAGAGTTAACTTAATTACCTTTACCAACTCTGTGTTTAAATTTCAGTTTTTTTTGCTGTCTAATTAATGTTTTTCCCATTGGGTCTAATGTATTATTTTTGGTATTTTAATCAACAAAAAGACAGGGAGTAAAATTAGCTATTACGATCAGCTAGTTAAGATTATGCTATTGTATTATGTAACAACTATAACGGTATAATTTTATAAATTTGACTTACATTTGTCCGATCACCAATGTTTATATAGTTGAGGCCCATCTTCTGATTGGAAGGATCATTTATACAAACAAGAAATACATTGTTTTTCTTGCAAATATTGCTACAAAGCTGCTTAAGTTATACAAACTAAGATAAACGTTCGTCCAAGGACCTCATTATATATTTTCAACAGTCACTGGTGTGTGACTAAATGTACAGTTATACTGGACCAAATTGTTGACCTTTGCTGTTCCGGTCACTTTCAATACCCATACGTATTTACCCTGTTTTAGACTCAAAACTTTGCATTAGGCGTCTATGCAAAGTACACTTTTCTGTGGACCGAAAATTCCGTTTTATTTTATCAGAGTTGGTAAGGGTGTTTTATGAAGACATACCCATTTTTGTTCTAATCGGCATTGTACTTTTTAAGATATTTAAGGTTTATGGGGGTCCAGCTTAGTCGCTAACGCACTATACAGTTAGGGTAAGAATACAGTGATGCTGTGGAACAATCCACTATCATTTGGCGCCACCGCATTTTCGACTATTGTTAAATCATTAACTTTCGAGGGTATTTAATTTCGTAAATATCATGGTTCCCCTGAACCACAAGAGATAATCCCATCAAACAATAATAATTTTGACCCTTGTATTTATTACCTGAAATGCACTAATAAACGTCCCATCGAAATTGACTTTTTTATCAAAACCATGAAATTTCGTCCGATCAAATTTAAATGATTTTACAGAATAAGAAAACCTAAATTATTACCCCATTTGAGGGTCATCCGTGGATGCCACCAGGATACCATAATTAGAGAGTATCCCAAACATACTAGTCGTAACACACCAGCATAGACAAGCTATAGATCGCAGCAAACATGTTGCTTACAAACATCTTGTCAGCAAAACAGGTTACAGCAACTGCACAATCATTGCATACTAGTATGCCATTTGTCCTGAGAACATTACAACCCAGCACTCGAATGGGAATTAACTCAACCTCCACATAATACGTGGTAGTCATAAGCAAAATAGATCCCCTTGGTCTGCACAGTTTTGGATCAACACGTTTTTAATTCTCAGCCTAGTAGGGATCTGTGTTTCTGAGAGATATGAAGGCAATCCTGCAGCCACTTCTTGTTTCAACCTAAAATATTAACTTACCATTAGGATTAAGAATCATCTGTTTGCTGCCATGTAGTATAACAATATCTTCTATATGCATCATTGTGTTTGCCATCACTGTGACATTGTCTTTTTTCACATCAAAGAACTTGCTCATCTTTAACACTTTGTTAGTTTTATACGTCGTAACAAACAAATCATCTCCAATCACTTCTACCATGTACGGAGGATCTTTTGCTGAAATATGGGGGGAAAAATATTCAAATAATTACAACATTATTACAAATAGTTCATCTTGCTTGTCAATAAAGCTTGGATTTTAAATCAGGATAGGCAACTGTCCCCTACCATTATATTTGCAGGCAAGAACAAAAGCACCACCGACGGGTGCTCATTGACGCTAGACATTCTGTTTCTTATAGCAACAAGGGCAGAAAACTCAATAAATATAGGTCACAGGGTTATCAAGATTGTGAATGTGAATAATTATGCCAAGTTTCAACTGGATACCTTTGATAGTCTTTGAAAAAATGATTCTTACCATAAACTTAACCAACACACATGCAGACGATTCCGTCACAACAATAACTCAACTTGTTTTGTTAAAAAAGTCAACATAAAAAAAACTGGTCATTTTATTGTCACATCATCCTATGTTGTCAGCAATTATAAAATGCCTTTTTACATGTAATTTTGAATTGATATGCCTTTAAAAATCTTCCTGACATCAGATTATAAAATGACAGGTATTATTGTCTAGGCATGAACTATTTCAAATACAAAACAATCTTTAAAAAATTTTATCACCTAACCTGCGGTCTGGGAGTGCATTAAAGCCGTGCTGGAAATATCGTAATGCACCCCTAGCCCATTCATTAAACATTTAAATTAGCTTGACGTTGATTAGTTGATTGGGTCAGGATGACGTAACGTAAGCCAATCCGTGCCTTGAATCGACCCGTGACGTCAGTATAATACAAACGTAGGCATGACGTCGCGCGCATCGTTACATTAAATTTTGAATGAAACCTATGTAGTGTACATCAGCGTTTTTGCCTTTAACGAGCTTTCTCTAAGGTTATATGATAAATAGAATCTTACATTCATGCTTATAACATACGAGTTTTATTAAACTCGTTTACAAAAACAATATGACACTCAGCAAAGCCTCGTGTCATATAGTTTTGTCCACTCGTTTAATAAAACTCGTAGGTAATGAGGACTCGTGCAAGATCCTCTATATTAAAAGCTAAAATTTATTACTCATTCTCATACAACTTGTATATAATTGCTTTTACCATCAAATGTTTTCACAATGTGTCGATCAGTTCCCTCCAGGGTGGTTGTTTCGACAGTGTGACTCTTTGTATCGGCCCAGTATAGTCGTGAGTTCGGATAATCTATAGCGAGTCCATTAGGCCAGATGAGGAAATCTTGTACCAGGACAGTCCTGTTAGATCCATCCAAATGTGCCGACTCAATCTTCGGTGGAAATCCACGATCAGTCCAAAATATCTTGCTGTAATAGGAAAACAAATAAGATCAATCAAGACGCATCAACACAAAATTTTGAAATCAATTGAAATGTAAAACAATGCCGAGCAAAGCCTTTATTTGCCAGACAGCTTTCTGCTGAAATATAGCAACGTAGGGTGCCTCCACCTGGATTTGAACCGGAAGCCAGATTAGATGACCATGCCCTTTACCACTGAGCTACGGAGGCACACGCGCAACATTTATACGCTCAAACCATTCTTATTGATCACTTCAATTAGGCAAGCATCTGACTTATAAAATTGATTAATCAGTCATTTTTACATGAAATACACCTGTATTGATCAGTCACATGCTTTAGATAGTCAAAGTAGATAAATCATCAGACTAAATGGGACAGACACTGCCCTCACAGGTACCGATTTACACCTTGGTGGATCGAAATTAACTAGTGGTCCAGACGAGGGTTGAACCCGGGACCTCTAGATCCTGAAGTGCATGCCCTACCCCTAGACCACAACTCCTCACAAGCGCCAGTTTTCATAAAAAATCAATTTCAAACGTCATACGAAGGACAGTAGTGATGAATATAAGAATTTGTCCCAATTTGAAACACATTATATTATTAGAACTATGCATGGTTTCACTTTACTTGATACACAATATGGCTAAAAACATTTGACTTACCCATAGTTTGGATCAACGACAATTGAGAATGGTTCCGACTGATCCACTTTAACGACAGCTTTCCGACGAGTACACAAAGTGCCGACAAACTGACACAATTCTATTTTGGAGGTGGTACCATCTGTCCAGTAAAGATTCTTACCGATCCAGTCTACAGCTAAACCATTAGGTGAACTCAGTCCAGCCAACTGTTAATATGAAAATAAAGATATTAAGATTTTTAACATAAATATTACTGACGATTATTTTGATTCGAAATAATCGGGTTTATTTGTTTACCTTGTGCGGTACTTTTGTTTTATAGTGCTTTTCAGCACAAATGTGTTATTATTACGCTTGCACCATCATCCTGCGCATGCGCTGTTGACATTTCCTTTCCATTCTCCATTTAGCGCCACTGAATTTAATACATTGAAATCTCATTTATTGGCGTTAATGCATGTTTGTCATTTATCATGGTATTTATCAAATAATGTATAATAGACCAGAAGTCCCCTAGTAATTTGGTCATAAGATAAGTCAATGATTTTCAATGATTTTTATTATTTTGGTGATCTGCTTTCTGCAATGAGCACACAGGTGTTGAATCCAATACCTTACAGCCTAGTCAAACTTAACACAAACAAGAGATGTTTGTAAAACATACATGCCCCCATGACAGCCCAATAGTAGGAAATGGTGACTTTGACATTTGACCTCAAAATCAATAGGGGTCATCTACTGTAGCTTGCCAACCTCCATGTACGGTTTGGAGATCATAGGGAATGGCGTTCTAGGGTTATTGAACAGAAACCATTTGGTCTACAAACCAACAGACCAACCGACATGTGCAAAGCAATATATTTACCCCCTCATCAAAATTGGGGAGGGGAGCATAAAAAAATGAAATAGCATGTATATATACCAAGGTCTCCTCTTTGGTTGTCACGGGTACCTCTCGTGTATTTCTTTCTGGTTTTTCTATTTTCTCCTTGGTTCGATCTTTAGGTTTGAATGATTTTAACATGATGGACATACCAGGGCTGTCGCTGTTCTTCACCAGGAATATATTCCATTCATCAGCGTTACTCGACGATACATCAACATCAATAGCAACAATTTTGGTAGCATTGTCAGGCACCTAATGAAGAAATGGCATAAAAATATGGAGTGGTTTCAGTCACATGATCAATATGAAGTTATTTTGGGTGACAAGTTCAGAATGAAGTTTGTATGTCACACAGGAGTACTGAGGCATAATGACCAATCCTGAAAATGAGTTATAAATCGGTTTCGAATGCCATAAGCACGCATTTCAACACCAAAACTTAAAAGAAATTCAAATAACCATAACTTTTCAACTCTTTGAATATTTTAATCAAATCATTTTTCCTTTTCTGCATTTTTCTTTCTCGTGCAGTCAATTTGGTTTTCAGATTTATTCCAGACTCGTAGGACCCGTGTAATGCTGGTGCATATCTAACGAGACTTACATTTCGTTGAGTGGTATCATTGTAGACAACTGTCACCATCTGTTCATATAGTTTCTCCTCATCAGCAATCATTAATATCGGAGACTTTCCTATAATGAATATAAATATTTTCTATTATTCAGGAGTGTGAATAGAGCTTAATAAAAATCCAGAAAGTCATGTGCCACATGCCATTTTTGCAAACCAAGAGACCTTCATATAACAAGTTTAAGAATTCTTTTGTGCAGAGAAACCTTCAGAGCAGATACAATATAAACATTTTGTTCATCACAGAATCTATTTTATGCTCGTTGTACAATTAGGGCAAGAAGTTTATGAGACTTCCGAAAGAATGGATAAGTACAAATTTAAAACTAAAACTTTCAACTTACCCTCGGGTTTACATCCCTTGGTTTGTGGGATGGTCTTATAACCTGGCTCGGCACATTTACACAGTATGTTCTCTGTGTTGTTAGTGACAGTGGAGTGACATAGTTGTGAACAGGTTCCCCATTTCTGACAAGGATCATCAACTGCAATATATAGAATGTGGTTCATACTCACATCTAAATTCAAGGACTTTTCAAGGAGAAATTTGTATTTTCAAGGCCTTTTTCCAAACAGTTACCAAGGTGAATTGAACAATTTGGACTCCGGTACTGGATAAACATCAAAATTATTGTACTATTGTACAATTGAAGGACCCATCATTAAACTAAAGCTGTCACCATATGGCAGACTTATATACCCCCACCGTCAAAGGGCCACACTTCTGGCAAAAATAATTACAAGGCAAAGTCTTTCCTTTAAGCAGGTCCACCTGCTGAGGTTGGTCAAAGTTTGAAGGAAATTCTGCAACAACAAGCGGAATCCAGTATACCCCTCTTACATTTTGTTGTGTGGGGTTTTAATATAGAACCGAGTGTTTGTTGCAGAATCAATCTAAAACTCAATATCTCAACCCTAGGGTCGTTGACAAACATTGTTGTGATTCCCTTTTAGGGATATGTTTATACTCGATAGAACAGAGTACTCACCAATACAGCTAGTCTCGTCTTCTGCCAGTTTATATCCTGTTGGACATGTACATTTAGAATGTTGTATTTCTGACAAGAAGACACAGCCAGATTGACATAGGTTACTCGAGAATCCACATGAAAGTTTCTTATCTAAAATATAAGGTGTGTTAAAATTATTATAAACATTTCTGCATTATTTTGCATATCAAGATGAGAAGAACTACAGAAGTTATAAATAGTGGCTGATTGACCAAACCAGTCTTTATAAACTGTGTACTAACCAGTACTAGGGTCATCCACAATGTAAGGTGTTTATTAGCAAGCTTGAAAGCATTGCCTTGAGGGACTTAAAACTATTTGAGGGGCCGTAACTTTGTTTGACAATGTAAGGTGTTTATGATGGTAAACATGTATGCCAAGTGTGAAAGCACTGCCTTGATGACCTTCAAAAATATTTGAGTTTTAAGAACTTTGGTTGAACATTTTGAATGTAACGTGACGGAAGAATGGAATACCTGCTGCACACATGGCGTCTCCTTCATCTTCACCGTCATCACCATCTCCGTCATCTTCACAATCTACTGTTCCATCACATAACTGATGATACTTGATACATTTCCTTCCGTTCTTACATCTGTATGTACCCGGTGGACAATTGGTTATATCTGTAAGATAATCAAACATCCTATTTTATCACACATTATTATATCTTACATATAGTGGACAATGGGTTATATCTGAAAGTTCAGTAAACATCAAATTCTATCACACAACATGATATCTTACACCATTATGTCCAAGTTTATTGAAAGTACTTATTTTGCCCCTTCTTTGTGAATATGAAATATTTTTTCATCATGCCTTTATAAACTTGGATCTTTTTAACTATATTGTACTTAAATCTATTTCCTAGAACAAAAGTTCAAGCCAGGAATCTCAAACATAGATGAAAAGCTCAAGAATTTCATCTCTAAATTTCAGTAATATACTATGTCAAATAAGTTTACATGGGCCTGATAGTATGTGATAAAGGGAGTTGACTGCAGAAAACTGAAGTAAAATGAAAAGTAAAATTTATACAGCAAACTTACTACAAATTTGTTCATCAAGCCCATCCGTGCAGTCATTGACACCATTGCATTTCTTATGTATAGGAATACAAACATGGTTTCCACATCTGAATCGACCAGTCGCACATGCTACAGTATTACACTCTGCCTCGTCCGAACTGTCGGGACAATCATTCTCCCCGTCACATAGCCACAGCATGGATATACACGGTCCATTCTTACATCGGAAATAGCCTTTATCACAGCTAGAGTTACACATATGTTCATCAGACCCGTCCAAGCAGTCCTCCTCGCCGTCACATTTCCAGGTTCCCGGGATACACGACGATCCAGAGGTACACGCAAACTCCATGGCTGAACATTGTACAGCTACAAATATGATAAACAACGATTCATAATTGAGTTAAACACAACAGGGCATTCAGAATGAATACAGAGTTTAAATGTACTTTTTTAATATTGTATTTCAGTCATATGGAGACTGCCCCATTACATTTTCCTGACATTCGGCAACCCCATTGACCTAACTATGCTGAGCATCAAATATGGTGACATTTTTAACCACCTTGGTTTGCTGTAACCTGGGATCAAACCCGAGAAGTTTCAAACTTATAGCGGATGCTGTACCACTAGGCAATCGAGGAATTTACCTTCAGGTGTAAGTATAAAGTTGTTAACCAGTCTGATTTCAAGTGAAAAATTGCTAACAAGTCTAATTTTTCTTGTAAAACTTACCAGTCTTACAATCCTTCTCGTCAGATAGGTCCTTACAATCATGTCTACCGTCACATACAGAAGATCGAGGTATACACTTATTTCCACCCGTACATTGAAACTCACTGTCACTGCAATTTCTTGGCGCTGAAAGTATAATAGTTGTCAATATCTTTTAAATTGTCTGTCTTCTCTGAACTTTTTAACTACTTATTTGCCTCAAAGATAGACAATCCATTTGGCTAGAATGAATGCCTGGGACCTAGGTGCCGATGCCTTTGGGGTCCTGGATCATTCAAATCCAAGCCGCTGGGTGAGAGTTATGACTTTTTAAAAACATTTTAAAAGCAACATATATTTAGTACATCATTGTCACTACAACTTCTTGGCTCTGATATTAAAGTATTGTCAAAAATTTTGAATGCACCATTCATTTGTCCTATTAGTACATCATTTTTAGTTGTTTGTAAAATAAGTATGCCAAACATTTGGTACCCACAGTGTATAGTAGTTTTGTAACTTTTCTGAAATTTAGGATGTCTACCCATTTCAAAAGGCACTGCCATAAAGGTGATAGTTAAGAACTTGCAGTCTTGCAAAAATACTTGAACCATTTTCATTTTTTGGTTTGACATGGATTCCGATCGATTTGCCAAACTACGACTAGCTGTAACTTACCACAGTTAAGTTCATCCGAGCCATCGCTACAATCTTGGTCATCATCACATCGCCATCTACCAGGTATACAATGTGCATTCAAACATTTAAAGTATGTCTCATCACAAGTTCTTTCAGCTGAAAAATCAATACAAACAAGGTTCTAGCATTAAAATTCGGGGGAAAAAGTCTGCAAAATTAGAATTTGAAACTACTTGCCCGAAATTGGTGAAATTTAATAGTTTCCCTATATCCAGTTACTCGCCTGAATCATTCTAAAGACCATAACTGTCCATTCTTTGAATTTTTTTTTGACCAAATGACTTCCGGAATGGTAGGACCCCTGAATATTGAGTCGATTTAGTCGATCTTACCACAAGTTTCCTGTTTTTCGTCGGTATCATCCCCGGTACCACAGTCATAGTCACCATCACATTCCCACGCTTTAGGTATACACTTCTCTGTAATACACATAACACATAAATAATCTCACATAATAATAACTATCACAACTAAATGGCTCAAATCAATTTAAAATTTTTATTAAAATCAGAATAAAAAGCTTGAGTTCTTGATATTTTACTGTAATAAAATCCTATTAGTGTGTCAGTTTAGTATAGCCCAGTTTTAGCCCCATCTCCAATAAGAAAATTATATGAAGATACATGACATTATTTGAGATACTGTAAGTCAATTTAATTTCGCAAATACAATAATTATTGTTCCCGTTTTGCTTATTGTCGTTATAATCGCGACAACAATGTTTTGCTAATTTTTAAGCTCCCATAAGGTGCATATAAATGTTTTGAAAACTTTTGTGGCTACCTAAATTTCTGAATTTCTAACACTCAAAAACCTCGCAAGATGAAATCGCGCAAAATAACTTATTGGTTTACAGTACAGCAACGTTTCTTCGAGATGTTTTTGAAAGGGGGGAGGCTGGTGAAAATATACAACACTTTGAATAAAGACTTACTGGTTTTATTACACTTGAGATGATCGTCCTTACACGTACGATTGTCACATGACTTCTCATCAAACCAATCACCACAGTCGTTATCACCGTCACAATGCCATAGGTATGGTATACAGTTACCCGTAGTGTTACATTTAAACTGGGTATCCAAACATTCCTGCTTGGCTGTAAATATACAAAAATAAGAATTATATAACAACCCGGGATGGTATTCACAAAGAATCTTAAGGGAAAACTTAAGAATTTTCACAGAATCTTAAAATGTGTGCCAACTATATAGGATAATCAAGATTATCAACTTTTGACATTTGTTAGAAACATTTAGTAAAGTGCTACAATAATCACCAACAAAATGTGTGTTATACTTAGTTTCTTGCGAAATATGTTCATCTCATTTTTTTTTTACTGAAGTCAAAATATTTAAGTTTTCCCTTCAGATGCTTTGAGAATACTAGCCCTGAACAACAGCTGTTTCTTTTCAAAGGGGCATAAGGGGCAGTAAGTAAAGTAAGAAAGTTGCTTTGCAAGTTATTGCATAGGTTCCAAAAAGTTTAATTTTTTTATAATTGTGAACTAAATCTCACTATTAGTAGCAAAAATAAACATTAATTTGAAGAATTACAACATGAGGGCCAAACTGCATGTTTTTTTATGTTGATTTTTAGGGGAAAATGGGTCAACTTAGGGGTAAAATGAAACCCCTTTATTAAATTTGATCCAATACTTACTGTACTTACCATTCAGAACAATTAGGCTTTCCATCACATTTCTTGAAAATTTTAATTTTAGGTGTCAAAGGGCCAATTTAGAGGTCAGCTGAAGCCTCTGTAGAGAATTTTAATCAATTATTCACCACAGCCACAGTCAGTCTAATTGGAACCATTAGGCTTTCTATCACATTTATTTAAATTTAAGGTATCAAAGGGACAATTTAGGGATCAAATTAGGGATCAAATGAAAGCCCTGTAATAATTTTTTATCAAAGACTTACCACAGTCAGTCTCATCAGAACCATCGGAACAATCAGGCTTTCCATCACATTTCTTGATGTCACTGATACACTTATTGTCAGCCACACATTTAAACTGGTGAACAATACACGGGTAATCAGCTGTAACCAAAATACATGTCAGTAAACTTTTGTAAAATACACAGAAGTCAGCTCTTACCGAAAGTTAATGCGTAAAATACAAATCAGACAACTATTTGTTCAAGGAAGAATAACTTGATGGAATTTTTGTAATGTTTTCGGCATATTCAAGTCAGTTTAAGTTTTGGTAAAGAATGAGTAACACAATCATTTACTTCTATTAGGTGGGAGACAGAATAACCCCTAGACCTCAAATACAGTCGAACTTCGATGCCTCGAACAGTACTTGCCTCGAACACCCCAGATGCCTCGAACTCGTACTCCGGTCCCGTCAAAATCCCTTCTTTATTTATATAGAAAAACCATAGATGACTCAAACAGTACGAGGGTCGAACACTCGAACTGACTTGCTGGTTCCTTGCTATGATTTACCAGTAGATGACTCGAACAATGCAAATTTTCTCACCTTTCATTAGATGATGAAATCCATTGTATGCCCATGGGAAGTCCGTGAAAGGTGTTATTAACACCTTGTGACAATTAATGTACCCAAAAAATGTTTACGGCTGTATTGTTTTACATGTTTGTGAAAAAAACTTAACACTTTTATGCCCGTTAATTACTTAATGAAGAAAATTATAACTGATTTATTTTTCGTTAATAAAATTTAGAAACAACAAATTTGTCATTAATCTAAATATTTGTATTCTTTTAAACGATGTTGAATGGTCATTATTCGCCATTATTCATAGAAAACCTGATCGGAATTTATTAATTTTATCATTGTCAAAATGAAAAGTAACGACGATATACTACAAAATAAGGCTGTACTAAGCAACTTGACAAAGGACCCGGTAACGGAGGGATAACAGGGAACTTTGTTTACAAATGGGATTATTTGAAGCTAGCCGACGATTTCAAGCCAATTTTGTCAAACAATATCATGTTTTATTATTATTATGCATACTATTTTACAATTTGACACAAATGCATTAAATATGCATAAAATACGAACACACACTCAAAATACGACAATTACACAGGATTGACCGGTACACGTACCGAGAAGCGTCCGAACTTAGACATTTACAGTGCATATATACTCGTACCCCCGATGCCTCGAACCAGTAGATGGCTCGAACTATTTTCCCGGTCCGATGGTAGTTCGAGGCATCAAAGTTCGACTGTAAATAACAATATGCATAACTAGGCTTTGTACAAAAGACAGACGGAAAGATGCCCCCATCCATGTACGCTACCTTAGATGGTCATTCCACAGTTTATGCACACACACACACAGTTTATGCATAAAAGGAATGACAACTTAAAGAACGAATTCAATAGACTTCTTGTGTTTGGCCACACCTACCACCTACCAAGGTAGCAGACAAACAGACAGACATCTAAGCAGATGTCCAGAACATTTTATAAACACTTAAAAAACAATACATCTCCATACTGTGTGGGAGACAAAGTACATACCACAATTATTCCAGCTGGTCTCGTCAGATTGATCGGCACAATCCGGAATTCCATCACAGATTGTGATTGGTGGTACACAATCCTTGGAGGAGTTAGCTGTCTTACATTGGAACAACCCAGGTTGTACACACTGGTACTTTCCTGTAAAACAAAATGCCAAACATGAAGTGCCTAAATTTTACCAATCTGATAGAGGGGTAAATAAATTGTTCCACATGAAAATGCTATCAATTGAGTCTTGTATGCACTTATTTACCAGATTCTACAATATTCTCAAATCAAGAGGAAATCCACCTTATTAATGAAACCAAAATATAAAATTTTGCAGCATGTCCCATGCATTTGGTCGACAAACTTTTAATCATTAAGCAAATTTCTGACACTGATAGTTTGGTTCTAAAATTTTGAAGATTACATTTTTTGGAAGTCATTGGTTGTTCTTAGAATCTTAAGAATGAAATGCACCTTTGTTGAGATTTTGCAAGAATTAGGGGCCAGAATGAAATAAGGACCAGTTTAGGGGATAGATAAGGATTTAGACAGCAACACTCACTACTGGTTGTTCATTCGAATGGTCTTCACAATGTCACAAATTTTAAGGATGAGATGCATCTTTATCTATATTTTGTAAGAATTAGGGGCCAGAATGGAATTAGGACGAGTTTAGGGGACAGATAAGGATTTAGACATCAACACTTACTACTGGTTGTTCATCCGAATGGTCTACACAATGTCACAAATTTTAAGGATGAGATGCATCTTATCTATATTTTGTAAGAATTAGGGGCCAGAATGGGAGTAGGATTGGATTAGGGGACAGATTAGGATTTAGATATAAACACTTACTGCAGTCTGGTCGTTCATCGGATTGATCTTCACAATCTGTATGGTTATCACACTCCCACCATTTAGGTATACATTTAGAGCTTGATTCACACAGAAACTGCGAACTGTAATCAAACAATAACATACTGGTTATCAAACTCCCACCATTTAGGTATACATTTAGAGCTTGATTCACACAGAAACTGCAAACTGTAATATGACAATAACTAATACTCCGACACGCTCACTGACTCCTTTCAAAAAGTGTACATTATTTCTGTAAGTATACACTTTTGTGAGACATTTACTCAGAAAATGATTGGTCAATTTTAGCTTCGAACTATTTCAGATTTGCATGATTACATTCATGAGCAGTTAAATAAACGTCACAGCTTCGCCTCGGACAATTTCTTGTTGTCCTAACAAAACTATCCCTATAACGCTTGTAAGAGGACACTTTTGATAAAAAACTAGTACTGTATCTATTACATACACAATATACACCACAGTCCAATTTCAATGAATCATATAATGGCTAATGTATAATCATTTATTTTTTTAAGTCTAGTGTATGTTTGTGGGGCGTGAAATCATGTATTACAACATATTGAAAGGGAAAACCTTATTATAATAATTCCTTTTTAATTGTAGGAATTCAATTGCACCAAGGAAATAATTTATGGGAATCTCAAACTTGACAAGCGGATAATTTTTTGTAATGCAAGGGAGATAATTCATGTTACATATACTTGATAAGGGGGATAATTATATGAAATACATTCCCATTGGTCAAAGTTAGAAATTTTGAAAAACCTGAAATTCTCAAAAATTGACACTTTATATAGGGAAAATAAAGAAAAACAGACTTCTTGATACACTCAAAAACCTGAAGTTCAAGCAAATGCCTTAAAACTTTACCCATGCATTTCTGAAAAATGAAAATAATTTATATGTTATACACGGTAGATAATTTATGTGATACTGTATAGCGGGTATATTTTACGGTGTCCAATTTTCGCGTTAATTGGATCCTTTTGAATTCACGGTGTCTTGATTTCGCGCTAACCGCATTGACAGCGAATTTAAAACCTTGTTGGTAAACATGGAAGGGTAGGTAAACGTACGAGTACGAGTATAATAGTCACTACTGATCTTGGGGCTGTGGTTTTGAATCCTGGGCTGGCCAACTAAAATTACTGGTAGTCTTTCGGATGAGACTTTAAACCGAAGTCGCATGTATGAGTGCTATATATATATGGCATGCATAAAGAACCAGGGATGCTTCTGGAAATAGGGCATCTTCTGTATCATGCACTTTTTCCCCAAACACTAAAAGTACTAAAAGTTTTCTGGAGGCCTCGCCCATACAGATTATCCGGTGGCAAAGATAAAGAAACGCAATAAACCAAACGTACTAATCATTAACTGCTAACACAAGAAAAATGTGTATAACTATTTACAAACAAATAAGTATTTAGGCAAACATTTACACGTTCCGCAAACAAAACAGTTATTAAAACTGAACAAGTGTGATGAAACGGCTTATTCAAACCTTCAAATGAAGTTGATATGCATGCATAGAGATTTAAACACGTTCTTTACAAATATCCAATTTCTAATCATATTTTATAAATGCTGTTGTCTATTTATTATTACCGTATTTTACTGAAGCGACACAATGTGTCGTTTTGTACGTCTGGCAAAGTAATGTTGGATTATTATTTAACGTTCCTTGATGCATTGTCGCCCTTTGTATATATTTGGTGATTATTTCGCGTGGTTTAGATTTCACGCATTTGATGTTGACCGCGAATAGAGCGAAAATTAAACCCCCGCGAAATATACCCGCTATACAGTACATAATTTGTACAACAAACATACCTGTCACATGCCGCTGTACAAGTTCTATTATTAGGATCCAGGTTATGGTTCTCAGGACAAGCACATATAGCTGTAGCATCTTGTTTGGTACTTTGTAGATCTCCGGCCGGACGTAGGAGACACAGGTGGGAACAGTTTAATGCTTCACATGGATT
This sequence comes from Spisula subtruncata, assembly GCA_963678985.1. NCBI lineage: Eukaryota > Metazoa > Mollusca > Bivalvia > Venerida > Mactridae > Spisula > Spisula subtruncata. The sequence continues at coordinate 12,011,789 of OY787678.1, read as the reverse complement.
CACACCCACTGAAGTGTAACAAGTGTAACAAAAATATAATATAACACCGAATACATTATTCAAGAAAAGTATCTTTAATACTTCCCAACAAGAGGAAATTTCATGAAATAAGGAGTTTAAACAAGGCTCTTAATTTGGCTAGAAGCTGACTTCATAAGAAACAAGTAATTAGGAATTGCAAACAATACAGAAGTCCCCTGCCTAGTTTCCAGGTTGTTAATGTTTCTGTTGCCATGGCAACGACAATATTTGTCAGAATGAAATTTTTTTTAGACATGAATGATCTCCTTTTTGGTCCCTATCTACATGCCAAGTAACAAAAACCTAGCTTGAGAACGGTTTTGGTTTTTTTTATGGCAGGATCCAGATTTTCTTGAGGGATAGACTGACGGACGGAGATTAATTCACAAGCCATTTAATAATTTAAAACCTAAAGCAAAAATTATTTTCACTCATTTATAAGAAGTAAAGTCAATTGTTTGGTGTTTTTAAGAAGCAAGATGGTTTTGAAACCAACCAAATAAATCCAATTGTCCTAAACTAAATGAAAATTCAAAATAAAATTTGAAATATTTTCCAACATTTTTAGATATGTTGCCTGAAACTAAACCTGTTTTTATTTAGCCACACTTACGTTTAGGTTGCCTAATGCTATGGTAAACAACTAGAAACCATAAATTCTATGTGGAATAAGGATATATCACCCATGGTGTCGAATTAACCGGGTACAAAAGATTGGTTTTTTGCCCAACTTACTTTTTGGCTGTCTCATGCTATGATAGACAACTAGGTCCATGGGTCGATGCTTCATGTATACCAGATTGGACCGCTTCTCTCCGGAGAATTTCTCAGCTTGGAACACACCATTTGTTTCCCAATCTGTCCAGTATATAGAATCCATGAAGGTCGTGAGAGCGAAAATGTGTGGCAAATTATCCGTAATGACCTTATGACGATTAGTGCCATCCAAGTCTGCCATTGCAATATAGTCGTAGTTAGCATCAGCCCAGAAAAGTTTTTCCGTCACATAGTCAATAGTCAAAGCATTTGGCCATGCAATTTCATCTACAATTATATGCTCCTTCATTTTGCCGTCCATAGATAATCGACTGATGTGTGGTTTGTCACCCCAGTCTGATAAAAACAGGAGACCGTATCTTGGGAACAATTCCAGGGCTCGAGGTTCTCGTAAGAATGATTTATCACGTAACAAAATCTTCCTGTATCTTCCGTCGAGTTTGGATACTTCAATTGTGTCAGTATTTCTATCGCACCAGTATAAGTTACGACCAATCCAATCTACAGCCATACCGTCAGGATTTAAAACTGTTGAACTATGTAATACCTGGAATAACAGTACAATAATCAGGAATAAAATACTTAAAATGACCCAGGTTTCAGTTATCATATTCTATCAAGTAGTGAAAGCACTTTGAAATATCCCAAAATCCCATAGAAAAGCTTTAGACATTTCCAACTTCTCCAACAGGAAAATCTTATTTTGCATTAGACATAAGTTTCATCAGTTTATTTTCTAAATGCTTTCCTCAAGCTTTGTGGCCACAATAGGGAATCCAATGCGAAAATCGGGATAATCCGCAGCTCATCTCTTGCAAAATTCTGGGTGCCGTTTTATCAACAGACTTGCGGAAATCATAAACTTACGTTCAAATTTAAATTCTGTATATTTCTTTAACTACTGCAAATTGGGGACGGATACTGTTTGTAGATATTCATTAACTGAACCTTGATAAGTATGACAGCTCCATTTACCAGGCTTTATAGTAGTAAAGGTATTATAAAGAATTTAAATTTGATCGTAAGTTTAAGATTCCCGTAAATGCTTTGATAAAACAGTACCATGAACTCTACATGAGAAGAGTAAGAAGGTGTTAAGAATGATACGACATCTATAAGGATTTCAACAATATCCTCTAGCCAGTAAAATGCAGAAAGAAGACATGGGAAGATGACAGAAACAAACATTGATTTCTTTAAATCAAATCCCTGATGAAGGCTCAATAAAGTCAAAAGTTCAAAAAGAGAAAGTTTGTTTTGTTTCTACTAATTTTAGAATCAAACATTAAATATCCTACCTCAGGTTTCTCGTCGGCTGATTTATTCAAAGAGATTCTATTTATAGTACTACTCTGACTATGTATATCTGTCCAATATAGCTTCTTCTCCTCATAGTCAAAATCTATAGCCACAGAATGTGTCAGTTCATTTACCAGGATCTCGTTGCTTCCGTTGAAGCCGACCTTTCGGATGTAATAACGATTGGATACAAGTAAGAATGGTTGACCCTCTGAAAAAACATCAAAAGTATCATTTTAATATTTTGCAAATTAATGACAGTCAAATAGTCGAAAACGGTATAGGTCACAGTGACCTTGACCTACTTACCTCAAAATCAATTGGGGTCATCTTATGTTGCTGACCAACTGCCATGTAAAGTTTGAAAACCCTAGGGCGAACCATACCGACAGACAGACAAACCGACAGGCATGAGCAAAGCAATATACCCTCTCATCAAAGATATATACAATTTCATTTATGCATAAAAATCAGAAATGTTGACACCCATTCTTTATCAACCTTCAACACAGTTAACTTTATTCCCAACTACCATAAAACCGCTCACCTTCAGCAGTCAGCATACACCGTCTCCTGTCTGTATCTAGTTCATAATGGTCAGCACACATACAGTAGTACGATCCCATAGTATTAAAACAATAATGTGAACACGGGAACACCGTCTTACATTCATCTATATCTGCAAATAGAAACACCAGGGTTTACATGCCATTTATGAAACATTCCGTAATATATTTCAGTTTCCTTATTCTTATTTAGAAATTCCAGGAAATCCTATGAAATTTCAGGAGTCCGCCCTTTAAAGAAGCACAAATTCAAGGAGATGTAGCAAAGATTAAAGACAATACAAATATAAAGTCTCCATACATATTTATTTAAAGATTATTTGCCCTTTAAGGTACTTTTTTCTCTAAAATCACAAGCACATGGGCAGATAATTCTTAAACCCATGACAATAAAATAGCAAAGATATTATGTTGTAGTTATGAAGAGTTGTGTTTTTGTGTTTTCAACAAAGAATGTAACAGTGCATGACCATTTGGTTTTATCCCGTCTTATTGACCAATGACCTCTGACTTCGAGGGAAGAATTGAGTATACTACCTACCTTCACAGGTGACATTATCAGCCCGGAGTTGATAACCAGGATTACATTTACATTGATACCCGATCTTCTTGGACTCACACAGCTGACTGCACGGAGAGAACACTTCACACTCGTCAATATCTGAAATATACAATGTATCATAAACAAATAAATATCAATTAATTAAACAATTAATCAACACTCTCAAATGTTAAAAAAATGTTCCTTCACACTCCCTGGTGTAATTTAATTAAGAAATAAAAATCTGTTCGCGTTTATTGTCGGTGAATAAAACACGGGCAGAAGTTCGGATGCGGAAAAATTAAATCACGAGTGCGTAGCACGAGTGATTTAATTTTCCGCATCCGAACGAGTGCCCGTGTTTTATTCACCGACAATATACAAGAGCAGAGTTTTTATTTCGATTCTAAATACGATAATATCCCGCACTATTTAACTGCGCGCATTCCATTTTCACCCATTTGACATTGAACATAATTCCACGCTGAAATTGATTGGCTTATAAGCTGGTACAATTACCATCCTCGTTAATGAAAACGACCTTCGTAATTTTATGAAGGAAATACCACAATTTAAACATTGAAACAATTTTAATAACACGAGTATATGGTATCTATTTCATAAAATAAAAAATATTAACGGATTGATTATCAGAAGCTTTAATAAAACTTGGTTTCTAGAGTATATTGGAGTTTCTAAAAATAGATGCGTCATAGATGTAACACTGGATTATCGTGCAACTCGCCTTGTCATCGTGACTCGTAGTAAATTTTACTATAAAGTTTACGTTCATTCATTCATAAATATGTCAAGTGATACTGGGCGTAAATAGAAACAGCCAATTTGATAGGTATGTTTTATGGGGGCAATAAAACATGGTTCGGTTCGTTGTTTGTGTATTGGATTAATCCGCGAATCGTGTTAGAATATCAACTTTAATACAAAATTGAGCACATGTACAGTGTGTAACAACAGATAAAATAAGACCACCGGAAGATTAATACCAAAATATAACTTTTTTAGTTTCATTGGTTTTTTTCTCAATTTAACCTTAATATAAAGGCTAACTCAATATAAAATCCAGTTAAAGGGGACCTATAGGTTGTCTTTTTATAGAGGGTAAACTTCAATTAATAAATTTTTTGAAAATTTTGAAATATCTTGTAAATAATTTTAAGTCCAAGAACTATCTTATTACAATGATAAGTAAAACTTCCGACATTTTGCCAAGTAATCAGTGATAAGTACAACTTACAGCATTTTGCTGACTCGTCGCTACCGTCACCGCAGTCATCTCTGCCATTACATACAAACTCCATGTCCAGACATACACCATTATTACATGTGTAGTTATCATTACCACATACACGTTGACAGTGTAGCTCATCCGACCAATCGGGACAGTCACGTTTACCATCACACACGTACACGTTGTCTATACATGCGTGATCGAAACATTCAAACTCATTGACCGAGCATATACTGGAGTAATCTGTAAAATGAAAACATCAAGAAATACTCTCCATAACTAATGCAATTACATACCTTATCTTAGACAGTTACTGATGATAATACATGAAATAATTATTGGGCAAAATGTAATCAAAATAGACCAAAATGCTACAACAGCAAAGCCTACAATTGCTGGATGCTCGACTTTCGCGTTCTTGATACTGGTAGTACCCTTACTCATCTGTGAGTGAAAACTCTAAGAGTAACAAGGGCAGATAAATCAATAAATATAGGTCACAGGGTTACCAGCCTTGTCAATATGGACTCCCTTTGACATGGTTAATAATAAAATTGAGTTTCTATGGAATACCTGTTTAGAAAATGACTCGGAAAATAAACTTAACCAATGCACACACACAGATGCAGAGACACACACAATCCGGGGTTGTATTGTTACACAAGTGGGTACTTAGAAACACTTAAATAATTATGAGCAACACAAAATTTGCTTGATTTTTCCATCTGGTTTTAGTATTTTCTGTAAACTGCTGAGTCATGAAAAGCAAATTTTCTGAAAATGTTTTTTCAATTTTCTGTATTTTACCTCATATGATGGCTAGACTTGTTTCATATTGATGATTTAAGGAAATAAAATTTTCTGTATTTTTGAAAAATCTGTACACTACATTTTACTGAGGCATATTGACCAATCCTGAAAATGAGTCGCAAGTCTATTTTGGGCACGATTAGCAGACATCCCTACTGCACAATAGTCTGTTTCATACATTATTCTATTGATAAAATTCAGCTGATGAAACTTCAAATAACTATAACTTAAGATATTTTTTCATGAAACTTTTAATTTTCGGAAAAGAGTTCAATCTTTCTATTGCAGAAAATTCACATTTTTAGAATGGTAGGACCCCTGGTTTTTAAAAAAAAATCAAAAAAAGAAACTAGTCTTGAAAATCAAATTTTCTGTTGGTTTTTTTTTCTCAAAAAGTCGCATCACATGTTTTCATACTGCCAAGTCATGAAAATATGTTTTATAATATTTTGTGTATTTAAATTTTTCAAAATTTTGAAAAATGAATTTCTTAAAAAAATGCTGAGTCGTCAAAAGAATTTCTTAAAAAAACTGCTGAGTCATACCACAAGTATCAGGTTCATCACTGCCATCACCGCAATCATCATCCTTGTCACAGTAAAACTCATTCTCTATACATCTATAGTTAGCACACTCAAACTCATTCTCTTCACAGGCCACAGGTTCTGAAATAAACAGAAAGTTTTTAATATTAAAAAAATTCAAGCAAAATAACCTAGACTGTAAAAAAATTTAATCAGGAAATTTTCTTTATACATCTATAGTTAGCACACTCAAGCTCATTTTCCTCACACACCACAGTTTCTGAAACCAATGAGAAATGTAATTAATTCAATATTTTTCAAACAAAATAAATATGAAAATAGAAACTTATTAGATCAGAACTCATTCTCTATACATCAAAGTTAGCACACTTAAACTGATTGTTCTCACAAGCAGCAGTTTCTGAAACCAATGAAAAATGTATTGAATTCCATGCTGTCTAAGCAAGTTAAAGTTGAAACATTTTGAAATCAGCAGAAATTTTCAGAGGATCCCATTTATACATACTTTTATAACATTTTAAACAATTAAATGATTATGAAGGGAGTGAATATTGGTTCTAAAAATCACAAGCAAGTCACAGCACAACCAAGGTGAGGGCTAATATAGGCTAAGCCTGTTGCCCAATCCTATTTCTTTGGAAATAAAATAAATTTTGAACAGCACAACAAATCAAATCTGAGATTTGAAGCTGACCAAGAGATGTTTGCGAAAACATATCTCCCCCTTATAGGAGACAAAAAAACAATTGCATTAGGGCATTGTAAATTGCACAAATTCCAACAAAATCCCATCAAAATCTCAACAAAATTCTAAAACTTACCACAGCCAGCCTCTGGACCCTCATCTCTTCCATCACGACAGTCAGGTTCCCCGTCACATGTCCACGACTTGGCGATACATTTATCAGCGTTACATTGGAACTTGTCACCTGTGCAGTTCTGGGCACCTGTGTACAAAACATCATATGTACGTTTAATGAAGATATTAACAAGTTTTATGGGTTCTGGACACAAAAACATAACTATGTAGGTCTTCCTTTTGCCAGAGGGCATAACGAACAGTAAGTTAGTAAGTAAGTAGATCTTCCACATGCGGCCAAAATTCTGGCAATATTCAGCCATCTTAAAATTCCACCTGAGAATTTTTCAAAATTCCACCCCTGAATTTTCATATCGGACCACTTATTTATCTATTTCACCTCTAAAGAGCAACAACCTCTGTTCAACAACCAAACTGCATGCTTGGAAAACGGTACTACTCTACAGGTTAAACACGTAGATTACTTGTACTGTAATTATTTTAATCATTTTTTTAAAAAATCTGATTAACTGGTTTGAAATTTATCTTATCGATAACCTAACGTTCTACCAGTTAACCGATATAAACCAGTTTACATTTCTCAGGGATTGACACTATTTTTGGTCACTGGTCCCCCAGCAATGAAATGTAAAATTTGTAAATTAAACAGTAACTGGTCCTTCAAGGTTATCACTGACCTCGGCCCACAGGCCCAGTGTTAATGTCGAGCCCTGTTTCTAGTGAATACTTACTACAGGTATCTTCGTCACTCTTATCGTTACAGTCTGGATTACCGTCACATCTCCATGCCTTGTTTATACACATCTTGTCACTTACACACATAAACTGGGTGTCCTTACATGAGTAATCTACAACAAGGAATCATAACATAGTGACCTCCCCTCTTTCTTACAAAATCATAACTAGTTAGCTCCCCTTTTTCTTACTTCAGTCTATGCATAGTTTTTCCATTCAAAACAGTTGTACAACAAAGAACAAACAAATGCCTTACAAAATAAACTGCCTTAAGAGGGCTTAGTTCCTTATAACTGCAATATTCTTTTCATTAAAAGACTTTTAGTCAGGCAGATTTCACCAAAAATGAAGACTGCCACTACAAATTCATTTTCTCGTATTATGGAAAAAAGGTATTTCTCCAAACATTACATGCATTGGGCCTCATCATCAAAGCTTAATTATGAAGATATACTAGTTTTGTACAAAATGACAAAATCTCTTCTTGGGCACACATTGGCTAAAACTAAATTAAAACTGTATTTAGCATCTGTTATGAAACTGAAAATATGACACATGACAAAACACCAACAACGTTTGCCAGGGTAGCCATGTTGCCAAGAATGGCCTTTATTTGCCAGTTAGCTTTCTGCTAAAATATGACAGGCATTTTAGTGCTTCCACCCAAATGTGAACCCGGGTCACTAAATTAGGCAGCAAGCACACTAACCACTAAGGTATGGTGGCACACAATAATAATTGGACACAGATATTTAAGTAACTAGCACTTACTACATTCAGTAACATTCTCGTCAGAATGATCAGAGCAATCAACATCACGATCACATTTCCAGTTCTGATGTATACATTCCCCATTGTTACACCGGAACATGTCCGGACCACAACTAGCTGTAATATACAAGTTCTTTCTTTATACAATTTGTTCTATGTTATAGTGCCTCCAGGATAATGTGATATTTACAAACATTGACCATAGTTAAAAAAAAGTTACCAATTTTCTAGGGTTTTTTTCAGCTGTTAGGCCGCTCAAGCACCCTTTGACATTTCAACTTCCCCTGGTCATTGGGCTACATATGAAAACCTACACTCGTGTCTCCCTGGGGAGACTATTTCTCTCCTGTGGTGTGGTAGCCAACATCAATCTGCGGCGCCCAGGAATAGACACTGCCCTCACAGGTACCATTTTACACCATGGTGGAGTGGAGCTGTGGGTCTTGCTCATAGAAATTAACCAGTGATCCAGAGGTGGGTCGAACCCGGGACCTCTCGATCCCGAAGCGGCCCTACCTCTAGGCCAACGCTCCCCACAAGTAGCTACTGTTGAAAAATTGTTTCTTAAAAGTTAACACATATGGTCAATTTTATCCTTAAATAACACTGATAAATCATGCATATTTGGTTAAACCACCTATGTAGGCTATACTAAATTTTCCCACCTTGCACTTTGACTTGGGCGCACTATATGTGATTCACTACATGACATCATCACCAAAAGTGATGCTTATAATTTTTTATAAATTACCAATTCAATAAGTGCCCATATCATTTTTCAGACAACAAATTTCCATACAATGTTATTATGTAGTGAGGGATACATTTCTTTTAAATACAAAATTGCTAAGATTGTTTCTATAAGTGCCGAGCATACTAGTAGCCTTAATTTGCCAGTCAGCTTTTTGCTGAAATATAGCAGGCATATGAGTTAACTACAGAAAGTACACTATGACGTACCTGAGTGACATAAATCCGGGCTCTCATCACTTTTATCCCCGCAGTCAAATCTTCCGTCACACTTATGATCCTCAGGTATACAAGATTTACCGAACGAACACTTCCAGTAACCCACCTGACATGTCACAGCATCTGTAATAGTTATAGTATTTTATAGTAATGCAAGAGAAGATAACTCCATATTACTTAATTCGTGTAAGGTTAAACTGCTTGTCAAATTACCTCCCTTGGTGAGTTAAAACTCCACATTGATAATGAATTGTGTGCTCAATATACAACACATCTATTTACCTCCCTCGACCTAGGTGCTGAATTTTGTTACCTCCCATTGATGTAAGGCTCCCAGCTGAATTCAAATGTTCTCAAATCAGAGAACATACTTCTCAAATCAGAGAACATACTCATATAAACCAAATCACTGCATGACTTATTTGGAGACTATATAATACAACTTGTATGACTTTAATATTGCAGAAGTATATAATACAACTTGTATGACTTTAATATTGCAGAAGTATATAATACAACTTGTATGACTTTAATATTGCAGAAGTTGACTTCTTATTCACTATGACACTTTCAACTGATTTGAAGTTATATAATTTGTCTAGATATCAGAAATTCTCAATGAAGAGAAGTTAATTCCACCTCAATGAAACCAAACTTGAAAGTTTCGAAGCATGTTCCGTGACCTCCCTTGTTAAAGGAGACAATGTTTAAAACTGATAGTCTGTCACAATTATATCAACCAAAATACACTTTCCTGACATTCAGAAATAGGGCAAACATTAATCATGTTCTATTTATAGACTAGAGGAAGGTGATAGGCAGTTTAGAGTGAATGAGATCTTACATATGTTTGGTTTTCTTCCATACTACCGTAAGTAATACTATGTTCACATCATGTGCATGACAGTGTACTGTAAAATCATTTAATTTCGTGGTTTTGGTAAAAAAGACAATTTCGTTAGAACTTGAATTCGAGGATTTTGCATTTCAGGTAATAAAACAAGAATCAAAATTAATGTTCGTTGGGATTAAAGTTAGTGTTTGAGGTGAACCACGAAATCCAAAAAATTTAATCCCCCACGAAAATTAATGATTTTACAGTATGTAGTCTCTAAACACAACTAGTGAATTGAAACATGTATATATCTATATTGTGAATACAGTCTGGATTGTCTAAAGCAGCCAGTCAGTAGAAAAAGCCTATTTGGATACATAAGGAAGGTGCCTGCTACTGGAAGGAGGTTTAAATAGTCATGACTGTTGACATGGTACAATGGTACAGATATTTGTAGCAATGCTGAAAGTTTGCTTTTATTTATTGTTCTCCTAAGTGTTTTGAAAAACAGGCAAAACAGTATTTTACCAATTATTTCATACCAAGAACCAAAGTCCTGTTCTGGGCAACATGAATAAATGTCTTATGACTTACCACATCCGACCTCATCCGAGTTGTCATGACAATCACCGGTACCGTCACAACGATATTGTTTTGGTATACAGCTACCTTCCTCCTTACATCGGAAATGATGCGGTGCACAACCACAGATCATAGATAACTCGTCAGAACCGTCGTTACAATCCACCTTGCCGTCACATCTCTTTGATAGTGCGATACATTGACCTTGTGTTCTGTTAGCACAGGCGAACATGGTAGGCGGACATGATCTCTCCGCTGAAATACCAGAATAATTAATCAATTTGGGGTCACATGTCTGTCACATTAGAATTGAATTTCTGGCGAAGCTCTTACCAACTGTACAATAACTAATTGCAGGGGTTCTACTGAGGCACAATGCCCAATCCTGAAATGAGTCTGATTTGGGTGCCATAAGCAATTGTAGGCAAGATACTTTTAACCCAAAAGGTTAGGGAGGGGGTGCACAAATTAGAGCGGAAAAGCAATTGAAGAGGGGGCAGGGTTGTAACGTATAATAGTACACTACTTACCACAGGTCCTGGGTAACTCGTCCGAGCCATCTACACAATCTATCACACCATCACAACTCTTCTGGAACGGTAGACAGAACCCATTCAAACATGCAAATGCTTCGTAATTCTGGTTGGCACAGCTAACATGAGCTGAAACGAGAAAAAATGAATGAACATTAACATCCATGTTAAGACTATAACATATATGTACATTTTGGTTTTTTATGTTACGTCGAGAAATAGTTTCCCAGCAGGGAGAATAATTCACGTAACCAGTCCTCGACCAATCTGGCAGGAGAAAAACATATCGCTGGCTTAGAATGAGAAGGTCGTAACTACTACTTACCACCTCATAAGACTGATGCATATTTGAAACCTGCATAATAAGGTGCTTCTTATGAGCCTGTATTCATGAAAATCAGAACTCGTCGGGTTGACCTAAATGAAGTTCTAAAAGCTTATTTTACCATAAGTAAAGAGTAAATTTCAGACAGTTTTTCCTTGCTTTCTCAAAATAGCGATTTTGTACTTACGACCTTCTCATTCATTCTAAGCCAGCGAAATAATCATGCACTTGCAACTGTCTCAGTAAAACGCAAACAATCAAGATTTTGCACCAATTCAAGGGAAACAATTTGTACTATACTATTAACCCTACAAAAAGGGAGGCAACTACTATATCATCAAATCAAATCAAAGGGAGGTAATTCAGCATCTAATGTAAACCATAGGTAACCAGTAACATTAGAAGTTGTATCTTCAGTGTACATCTTACACTGGAAATAATTACTAGAATAAATAGCCCAGTTAATGACATGTAATTATCAGATATCAAGTCATGAGTTTGGCACCACAACGCAATGTTGTCTATAACCGTAAAACCACAGACATTTCTAGGTAGGATAATTCATAGATCTTGTGCTTTACAGGGGATTTTTGTTCAAAGGTGTATTTGTCGATTGTTAAATGTTTGGTTTGGAATTACACAACCTTCAAACAATGCTTTGATGGATTTCTGACAGGACAATCACTTTAGCCGCACCTACTTACTTTACTCAGTTACTAAGACAGGGGAGGGGATTTACCATCGATTCAATAAGTGATACCAATGAGGGAATTATCCCACTCGAAAGAATAGCACGGAAAACAGTTAACTCAGTTTCACCCAGGCAAACCTAGATAAACATAGTTTACTTGACGGAAAATGTTATGTTTACAACCGTTATCATTTAACTTCGAACTGGCAGACTGTATATAGTATTCCTACAATTGTACCTCATCAATAAACAATCATACAGTTATAGGATCATATCTTAGCAAACAACCTAACATAATTACCTGACACTACTTATGAATACATAATAATAACAATAGATCGTTTGACTTGTATAGCTTGGCTATTTTGACCTGAACCTGACCTTTATGCAAGAATATATTACAAGGTTCTTGCTTTGAATATATCAATTTCCGCAAGCAAATCGTGCGATATCGGTTTTTCAAATTTTTGTTTGTATTACATCTCGAGCGTCTTCGTGATACTCCCCGAATAAGAAAACACTCAATCGATATTGTAAAACGTAGGCAATATATCGACTGTTAAATTATGCTAATTAAAAGGTCAGACTCGTGTGTCAAATTGGCCAAGCTATACTTACATATACCCTCTAGGTAACAAGAAAAGTGCCATTATAACGAGTAATATAATATAAGAAGTATCGTAATTATGATACATGTATTAGATTACAGTCGGTCATGAACTTTAGAGATGTTATAATCAAAATACCATCAAAGGGGAGTAAACTGGAACATTCATCATAAGGAAGTTAATAGCTAACAAATGTAATTAATATCTAAAGAACAGCGAATATTTATCAGACTAAATCAAGGAAAAACTGGGATTATTTTGCAAGCAGATAATTAGGACATTTTATCAACAAAATCAGGACAGACAACTGGCACATTCATCACACCAAATCAAGGGAGCCCACAAGAATGTTCTTCAAGCCAATCAAGGGAGGTAACTGCAACATTTTTCACTTTAATTTTAGGGAGGTAACAAGTACATTCATCAACCAAAATCGAGGAAGGTAACTGCAACATTTATCACTTTAATTTTAGGGAGGTAACAAGTACATTCATCAACTAAAATCGAGGAAGGTAACTGCAACATTTATCACTTTAAATTAAGGGAGGTAACAAGAACATTCATCAACCAAAATCAAGGAAGGTAACTGCAACATTTATCACTTTAAATTAAGGGAGGTAACAAGAACATTCATCAACCAAAATCAAGGGAGGTAACTGCAACATGTTATCAACAAAATCAAGGTAGGTAACAAGAACATTCATCAACCAAAATCAAGGGAGGTAACTGCAGCATTTATCACTTTAAATTAAGGTAGGTAACAAGTACATTCATCAACCAAAATCAAGGGAGGTAACTGCAGCATTTATCACTTTAAATTAAGGGAGGTAACAAGAACATTCATCAACCAAAATCGAGGGAGGTAACTGCAACATGTTATCAACAAAATCAAGGTAGGTAACAAGAACATTCATCAACCAAAATCGAGGGAGGTAACTGCAGCATTTATCACTTTAAATTAAGGGAGGTAACAAGAACATTCATCAACCAAAATCAAGGGAGGTAACTGCAGCATTTATCATTTTAAATTAAGGGAGGTAACAAGAACATTCATCAACCAAAATCGAGGGAGGTAACTGCAACATGTTATCAACAAAATCAAGAAAGGTAACTGGTACATTTATCACTTTAAATTAAGAGAGGTAACAAGAACATTCATCAACCAAAATCAAGGGAGGCAACTGCAACATATATCCCTGTAAATTAAGGGAGGTAACAAGAACATTCATCAACCAAAATCAAGGGAGGTAACTGAAACATTATCTCTAAGGGAGGTAATTTATCACACTAAATCAAAGAGAATGTAAAGCATCAAGAAATGAAGGCTTATCATTTGACTGCAGCTGTTTTCTCTTAAATGCCTACAGGTATAAATAACTTACAACATTTAGCACAGATACAATCTGACAGACAGGGAGATATACTGTGTTAAATCATAAAATATATGTTACATTCAGATCCTATCACATGCTTCCTTCCAGGTGTAGACAATTCTAGGGAGAAATTGGTTGTTACAAATTATCAAAACTTTTAACTGTTGCCAGTTTTCACCAAAATAAACACCATTGTCTTTTTTTACTTCAGATTTTATTTAACATTTCTGCCATGTAGAAATGCAAAGAAACAGCCATATTGTAAGAAAATGCATGCCTTCCAGTTTTATTCTTGGTTCAATGTTAATATTAAGACCGACTCAATAGTTTATAGTTTTTAAAGGCCAAGGGTGGTCAAATTATTGAGGCTATGCTGTGCATAGAAAGGTCTGTCCTTACTAAAGTCAGTATAAATGGCAGCAGCAAACAAATGATCTGCAAATACAATAGTCTCCATACAATTTTAATGAATAATATATGCCTTGTCTGGTACAAAAACAAACATCCCAAAATATCAAGTGATATAAGACAGACTGCAAGGCATCAAACATTCTCAGAAAACAAAAGGCTGACTAATCTAGACCAAACAAACAGGGGCTTGGGCAGGGCTTGACACTAACTATTTTTGGTCACTGGTCCCCCAGCAAAGAAATGTAAAATTTGTAAATAAAACAAGAGGGCCATGATGGCCCTATATCGCTCACCTGATTATAAATGAAGCCCTGCACAATTTAGACTAACAAAGGTAGAGCGTAAATATAGAAACTGGTGACCCCCGGGGCGGGGTCAATTTTGACCTCAGGGGCATAATTTGAACAATCTTGGTAGGGGACCACTAGATGGTGCTACATACCATATATCAAAGCTCTAGGCATTGTAGTTATAGAGAAGAAGATTTTTATATGTTTTCCCTATATAAGTCTATGTAAAACGGTGACCCCCGGGGCGGGGCCATTTTGACCTCAGGGGCATAATATGAACAATCTTTGTAGGGGACCACTAGATGATGCTACATACCAAATATCAAAGCTCTAGGCATTGTAGTTTTAGAGAAGAATATTTTTATATGTTTTCCCTATATAAGTCTATGTAAAACGGTAACCCCCGGGGCGGGGCCAATTTTGACCTCAGGGGCATAATATGAACAATCTTGGTAGGGGACCACTAGATGATGCTACATACCAAATATCAAAGCTCTAGGCATTGTAGTTTTAGAGTAGAAGATTTTTATGTGTTTTCCCTATATAAGTCTATGTAAAACGGTGACCCCCGGGGCGGGGCCAATTTTTACCCCAGGGGCATAATATGAACAATCTTGGTAGGGGACCACTAGATGATGCTACATACCAAATATCAAAGCTGTAGGCATTGTAGTTTTAGAGAAGAAGATTTTTATATGTTTTCCCTATATAAGTCTATGTAAAACGGTGACCCCCGGGCCGGGGCCAATTTTGACCCCAGGGCCATAATTTGAGCAATCTTGGTAGGGGACCACTAGATGATGCTACATACCAAATATCAAAGCTGTAGGCATTGTAGTTTTAGAGGAGAAGATTTTTATATGTTTTCCCTATATAAGTCTATGTAAAACGGTGACCCCCGGGGCGGGGCCAATTTTGACCCCAGAGCCATAATTTGAACAATCTTGGTAGGGGACCACTAGATGATGCTACATACCAAATATCAAAGCTCTAGGCATTGTAGTTTTAGAGAAGAAGATTTTTATATGTTTTCCCTATATAAGTCTATGTAAAACGATTAGTAAGGTTGCATAAGACTATAATTACAGCTTAATAATTGTTTAATAGTTTGTAAACATACAATCACTGTAAACGATGATAACCCTAATATCCACATTCTGCATTTAATTTAAATTAAAGCCTCAAAGCTGCTAACAAGTACACATTTTGTAGTTCTACAACTAAAATATAGTAAGAGAGACAACTCTTACATGATCACAACCAGTATAACTACAGAGTACACTCCCTTTGATAGAATGAAAAACAAGGTTTTTCTATTACTTGACCTAGTAGCCTAATTTTTGACCTCAGATGACCCAATATCGAACTTGACCTAGATTTTGTTAAGATGATCATTGTGACCAAGTTTCATAAAGATTAGGCCAAAATTGTGACCGCTAGAGAGGACACAACCCAATTGTTGACAGACGGACGGACGGACGGACGGACGGACGACGGACGAAGAGTGATCACAAAAGCTCACTCTGTCACTTTGTGACAGGTGAGCTAATAAAACAGTTACTGGTCCTTCAAGATTTTTACTGGTCCTTCTTGATTTTCACTGGCCTCGGACCAGGGGACCAGTGTTAGTGTCGAGCCCTGCTGGGGTTTAAATATTTTGGGTATGCTGGAAGGGGTCTTTTTGCCTGGGTAGGTATGGAAGGAGAAACATTTTGGACTAAAGTAAAACAGTAAATGAAGATTTGAAGTTGTTTTTAGGGGTGGGGGGGGGGGTTCGAGTCAAATCAACAAATTAATGTTTCTGTCGCAAGTGGCATAGTGGCACAACATCCTAACACTTAACAAACGAGCCTCGAAACTACTCTTAAAACAAGAGGCATCAATGTAGTTGTGCAAAAGGTAGCCATGGTAACAACAAGCCTAGTTTGAAACCATCACAAATGGAATGTAAAATATATGAGTAATTTTAGAAATACCAAACAACGATACACTATAGACAGTTCATTGACATTTTCTCATCATAATGTTCACCAATTTTGTGCTTTAATGTGATGCTACATTGAAAGTCTCTCTGTTTCTCTTCCTAAATTGCTCTATATTGGCTCATCAGTAACAACGCAGCTATACATTCCTCACAAGTTTATATCTATAATCATCTATAATTTCTCTAGTTTCATGACAATTCTCACTCATTATATATAAGGCCAATAATAACAGGATGTTTGTTAGCTGCGAAAATAAGGGAAAAAGAAGCATGGTGTTCAGAAGGTGCCTCTGTAGCTGTGGTTAGCAAGCTTGTCATGTAATCTGTTGACCAGGGTTAAAGGCATTCCTTCTCAGCCATTACTTCCCTTGACCGGGAGGTAACAGTGGCAGGAAGTTTGGGTATATTTAACCAAGGTACCTGACTCCACAAAGCAGAGATTGGGACAGCAAATTATGGTATGAATATGATCTAACTACTGGCAAGGGCACTGGGACTTGAAGCAAACATTTATACTAATGTGCCAAAACTATTTGCCAATTTCACAAAGCAAAGAAGGGAGGGGACAGCAAACATTTTTTTAATGTGACCTAACCTCATAATGACTACACAAAGCAGAGAAGGCTGGACAGAAAACAATTATTCATTCAATTAATTTTTATTATTATTAAGACCTAACTTCTGATTGACTTCACACACAGTAAAGAGGGGGGACAGCAAACAATCATTTATTTCACTTGTGACCTAACAACTGGAATGACATACAGGAAATACTTATGATCATTTAGGGACACTCTGTCAAGTGGGCAGTGTTTGATACCAGGAAATATATAGTTAGAGTATTTGAATCATCATTGATCCGACACCAATCAACAAAGTACATTCAGGAAGTACAGTCAGGACATAACAATAGAGAAAGTACAACAAGGGCAGTAACTCTTTCATCTCATATTGCACGAAGATTCATATTAATATAAAGTACAACAAGGGGAATAACTCTTTCATTGGATATTGCATGAACATTCATATTAATATAAAGTACAACAAGGGCAATAACTCTTTCACCTGATATTGCATGAACATTCATATTAATATAAAGTACAACAAGGGCAATAACTCTTTCATCTGATATAGCATGAACATTCATATTAATATAAAGTACACCAAGGGGAATAACTCTTTCATCTGATATAGCATGAACATTCATGTAATAAGTTAAGCAAATTTGACTCTTCGGCTAATCAAACAAGTTCAGAAGTGAGATAAAGCCCTAAAAATAATGGCAATAGCTTTTCCATCGTTAATATTTGAGTTGTCAAAACGGTTTCAAAACCCACATAAATCCCTAAATAAAGGCAATGACTTGTCCTTGGTTTTGGATTTCATCCATGGGCAGACAAAAAGACAGAGCCTTGGACTAGACCTCTATTATTTTGATCTTTTCCACATTTATATAATTTCCAAATACTGATATTTTCACAATACAACTGAATTTTGGTTCTAACCCACTTGGTTGAAAAAAGTTGTGAGTAATGTATAAATAGTACTTGCACGCACAAAGCAATAATTTTTGTTATCAGGACATACAGAACATGAATGAGAATCTGTAACATCCATATTACAGCACCGACTGCGATAACAGTGAATCATAGTGTGAATTATCTCTCGAATCAGTCATAAAACTAGCTCAGAGGCATGTTATATTTTCATGCCTGTTTGAATCATTATCATCATGTCAATGGCTTAGAACCAGAAGGTCGTAACTCCTACTTACGACCTTATAAGACTCATAAATATTTGAAATCTGCTTCACAAGGCGCTTCTTATGAGCATATTTTCAAGAAAATCTGAAATAGTCGTGTTGACCAAAATGAAGTTTTAAAAAGGTGTTTTCCCAAAGGTAAAGAGTAAATTAAAGACAGTTTTCTCTTGTTTTCTCAATATATCGATTTGGTAGTTACAACCTTCTTGTTCTAAGCCATCGATATCGCTGGCACATTTAATTCCCTGAATGCCTCAAGCAATGCAGTTGTTGTCTGGATTGTATAATACATGAATTGTATTTTATGAAATATAACTGTAAGTTTTGGTCACTCCTCACATTTTAATTATCTCCCTTGAAGATAACTCTTGTCACAACAACCTCAATACAACGGGCAATATTTGCAACAAAGGGTCTAAATCTACATGGCTTGTACTGTACAGCTAAATCTTTCCACATGGTCATCTTTCACAAATGCTATTCACAATTTACAGAACACTTGGTTGAAATAACCAAGAATCAAAACATCCCATCCACTCAAACATCCCGACCCTTCTCTCTCCCCCATTTTGTTAGCTAGCCCAATTCATGAATAAATTGGAAATGGTAAACACAATTTTGCCATGTCTTTCAGGAATTCTCCATCCCC
The DNA here is from genome assembly GCA_963678985.1 of Spisula subtruncata. Taxonomy (NCBI): domain Eukaryota; kingdom Metazoa; phylum Mollusca; class Bivalvia; order Venerida; family Mactridae; genus Spisula; species Spisula subtruncata. Next base: position 11,992,643 of record OY787678.1, on the reverse strand, counting down.
CCCCCCCCCCCTACCGAGATACAATAATGTTATTAAATGACCCCCTCTCTCCCTGGCCTCCAATTTAATCAGCCCAATTTATGATTAGATCGGACATAGTAAACATAATTTTCTCCCCAGCCCCCCCCCCCCCCCTCTCTTCCCCTCTTACATCATCAGGATATACAGAGATCAATATGATAGACTTACTATTATTGGAAACACTCTCCAGTGGCCTGTTAATACAAGAATAACAACAACAGAACAACAGTAAAATATACACCATATATCCAATAGTAGGAATTAGCTGGAGAGATTATTCAACAGTACAAGCGTGTAGCAAGATAGCAGAACCAATATTTGTCATTTTGAACGATATTCCAACATTTTGAGTCGAGCCACTTTCATGCTCTGCTGTTTTTGTTGAGTGCAAGCAGTTCCGACAATTTCATTTTAACAGTACCAATATTTGTCAATTTGACCAGTACTCTTCATTTTGACCATTATTCCTTATTTTGACTGTGGGCCACTTTCATACTTGGTATCCTGTTTTTGGTGACGTTCATGCTCTGCTGTTTTTGACCAGTGCAAGCCAGATAGCAGAACTGACAATTGTCATTTTGACTGGTAATCCTAATTTTGACCGATATTTGGCATTTTGACCACTACTTGGCATTTTGACTGGTCATCCTCATTTTGAATGATATTTGTCAATTTGACTGGTCATCCTCATTGTGACCGATATTTGGCATTTTGACTGGTCATCCTCATTGTGACCGATATTTGTCAATTTGACTGGTCATCCCCATTTTGTCCGATATTTGTCAATTTGACTGGTCATCCCCATTTTGTCCGATATTTGGCATTTTGACTGGTCATCCCCATTTTGTCCGATATTTGGCATTTTGACTGGTCATCCTCATTTTGACCAATATTTGTTATTTTGACTGGTCATCCTCATTTTGACCGACATTGGGCATTTTGACTGGTCAACCTCATTGTGACCGATATTTGGCATTTTGACTGGTCATCCTCATTGTGACAGATACTTGGCATTTTGACTGTAACCACATGTAAGCTTGTACAGGGTTGTTTTTCATGCCTTTCACGCTAAACTATGCTGCTGCTGGTATTATGCAGTTATATCATTAAATCAAATTCCAGGTCAAAGTCTGGCAGGGGAAAAACTGAATGATCATGCACTAAAACTGTCTGTTTCAGACCATTGCAAAATAACCAAACACCCAAATAACAGCAGTACCTCAATAATATCACCATTTCACCCATATTTCGGTCTTTCTGAACACTAACAAGAATTCTGATCGATGCAAAATTGCGAAATAAGAGGCTGACTATGCAATCAATTTTGAAGCACATCATTTTTCACTCCTTTGGGGCATCCATTATAACCTAAATACTCGGAATCTTGTTGGCCTCAAGATCTCATTGAAGAAAATCATTTATAGCCCTGAAAACTGAAAATAAATCAGATTTAAATGGATTTCTGTAGTTGAGCTGGCAACATGTTATTTATTTACTCCAGACTTCAGGATTTCCAGGAAGATTCAGGACTTTTCTTGGTAGCAGATTTGCTAAAGTTTTCTGACATTCAACTTTTAATAGGAAATTAATTAAATTGGATAGACGTATGATAAAGTAAAAACTACCTAAAACACCTGTGTTAAACCATTAAGGCTCCTTTACACTACTGTATAATAGAACCTGATGTAGTGGGATAGGGAGGGGGTACAAATTTACTTAAGGATCACATATGGCTATTAATGAGGAACGGCTGTTTAAAAGAGGTAGTGTTGTCTGTCAGCAGTTAAAACAAGTAATTAGGTATTACAAGCAATACAGAGGTCCCCTACCTGGCTTCCAGGTTGTAAAATGTTTCTGTTTTTGGTGAATCAAAAAATAGACATGCATTTTCTCATGATCAGTCACTACTATCTACATACCAAGTTTCACAAACCTAGCTTGAAAACTATTTGTGTTATAGTGGGATTCAGAATTTCTTGACGGACAGACAGAGGGCAAACCTGTAGTCCCCTCCAGTTGAAAACCGGTAGGTGCCTAAAAAGTGTAACAGATTAATGGACAGGATTAAGAGAGAACAGGAATAAAAAAATAATTTAAATCCCAACTTGCAAACATTTCTAGCAGTGTTAAGGGTCCTTTTACACAGATAAACAGCGTGCCAATCCTAGCAGATAGTGCAGATCTACGGTACACAACCACCAGTAGAAGCAACCACACTATCAATGTTCACATCAAAACATACATTACATGGTAGGAGGGGAGATTGACATCACAGACATTAAATGCATGTTTGTTTAATAACCAAATAAAAACGAACACATGCGAGAACAATAAATATCCTGTAGTTTATAAGCACTAGAAAAGAGGAAATGTGGCTCAGGCATCAGCCTCAATATGCAAACATCTGATTGGTCGATTTTAAATTCAGTCACAAAGTGCAAGAATCTGAGTGGTCAACTTTAAATTCAGTCACAATGTGCAAGTATCTGATTGGTCAATTTTAAATTCAGTCACAATGTGCAAAAATCTGATTATTCAATTTTAGATTCAGTCACAATGTGCAAGAATCTGATTATTCAATTTTAGATTCAGTCACAATGTGCAAAAATCTGATTATTCAATTTTAGATTCAGTCACAAAGTTCAAGAATCTGCTTGGTCAACTTTAAATTCTGTCACAATGTGCAAGAATCCAATTGGTCAATTTTGAACTCTTGCAAGTGCAAGCGTCTAATCATTCAATTTTAAAATAAGTCACAAAATGCAAGCATCTGGCTTCTTTAATTTGAACTCAGTTTAAAAACGAAAGCATGTAATTGGACATTATTTAATTCAAGTCTCAAAGCAAATAATAGTATCAATATTGTCTTGTCTGACAGTTTATTTTAAACTTATTCTCAAAATAAGACCATCTGATTGGTCATGTTTACATTCAAATTTCAATCACAAAATGACAACCAATAGTAAATATTGGCTCTAAACGCAGGTTACAACAAACTAGGACCCATTTTCAAGTCCCATTTCCAAAATGTCTATCACAAAAATACATGGTGAATATACCGTAAAATCATTTAATTTCGTTGGGACTTGAATTTGTGGATTTTGCATTTCAGGTAATAAAACAAGGGTCAAAATTAATGTTCGTTGGGATTTAATTTCGTGGTTGAGGTGAACCACGAAATCCATGAAATTTAATCCCCCACGAAAATTAGTGATTTTACAGTAAGTAATAGTCGATATACCAAAGAGTATCAGAAATAGCAAGTATCTTATGTATTTAACAGTCTGATTCTGCTCTCAGTGTTGATTACATGCATGCAATATTATCACAGACAATATTTATCAAGCACTTAACAATGAATACTGCAAACAAGGCTGCAAGTTATTATCAACAACATTACAGACTGCAAGTTGCAGACTGAGAGAGCATGAATGAACTACAGGGTTTTCACTAGGATTTCATGTAGGAGGCTTTTTGTACATTTGAGGAGGCCAAGGTGCCTAAGCACTGAAGATGGAAGGCAGCTGGGGGTAAATCTGACAACCCTGAACTACATATTGATAGGCACCTCAGATCCCCCCCCCTACTGTCCACAACAATAACCCATGTATACCTGCCCAAAGCTTGACAGTCGCTGTTCTTTCTCAGGCCTCGACAAATTTTTCCAGAGCCACTTGTCCTACCGGACGAGCATTCCAAAAAACCACTCGTCCTGCAGCAAAGTCAACTCGCCCGAATTTTTCAGTCAAAGAAAAATGTCCAAATATGTTTTTAACGATGTGATTCTCATCTAAAACTGTCAATAAAATTGTGAAAATATAAATGTGTTTCGCATTTCCGCTCCTTTCTCCATTCTGAAGCAGACAACTTTTGATCGATAAATACACTGCGTCTATAAGAACTTTATTATTCACGTGATGACCACTATGTTGTCATTAAATTTTGTCCTTAATTACGCAAACCGATGGAAGGAGTTTGTTTGTTTGTCCATACATTCATACACTACATTCATTTTGTGCAATGTGGCGAACCGAAAACGTCGCTTTAACGCTAAAAATTATGTTTCGATCGATTAAAATAAGAACATTAATCGAGCATGACCGGGAAATTCCAGTGACGTCACAGCGCACCCATGTTTTGATTCTTCCAACTTTCGTTTTTGACTGACGGATGATCTGGTGTTCGTATCGATTACGAGATGTTTTTTTATCGAACTATGTTGTTTAAAACGCAATTAATTATTGAAACTTGATTGTTTTCTGCCAGAAATTGCACTCGTCCTGCAGGACGAGCATTGGTGGATGTTGACTCGTCCGATGTGAATTTCTACTCGTAATTACGAGCGGACGAGTGGATTTGTCGAGCCCTGTTTCTGTACTTTGCTGTCAAAGTTAAACACTACCTAGCTTTACAGTCTGATTTTTTACTATCGTTTTGAGTGAACTTGAAATAGGGAAAACAGACGCCATGAAGCTCAGAAGAAAAGGCGATGGATGCAAGAAGCAGTCTCTAGAAAGATTGCCACAAAGTTTTGCACTAAAAACGACCAAATCAGTTCTATGCTCAGTGCTCAAAGCTCAGCTGTAGGCGCAACAAGTTATTTATGTAGGAAAACTTTGTGCTCGCACTGAAAACTTTGTCCTAGCACCGAGTAATAACATAAGAGATGTCGAACTAATTCAATCTCTTGTCTTGAAATAACTGTTGTTATGTCTACAGGATAAACAAAATCAGAGACAATTTAATAGAATTCAGCGTTGACATCCAATGAAGAAAATGAGAGACATTTCCCCGTACAATTCTGTAAGATTCTACCAAAGTTTCTTCAATATAAACATTGCTTTCTTGATAAAGGCACACTGTTGTTTTTTTTTATTCATTTGTTCGCAGACCCATATTCTCTCTATCAAATTTAAACCAATTCTCAATCAAATTTAAAAAGCAAACAATCAGAAATCCTCAGAAATCTTCAGAATATGCAAATTAGATTAATTCAAACAATCGGGAAAAAAATTGTTCCTGGAAATTCAAATTTCTTGGCAATTTCAATCAAGAAACACTTGCATCAACATAAAAATTTGAGTAGCTTGATTCAAACCAAACAACACCAACCTGCCTCACCCTTCCGGAAAGATGAAGGTTTTTTCCCCCCTGAATCTCTAGCAGTAATTAACAGATGTGAACAATCACAGGGAATGACAAATTTTAGCTGAAACAGTTGTCACTAAAGGTAATTACTTGAGGGTTTGCTAGTTTCTTAAGTGCAATTGTTCAGCCCTGTTTTCCAAAAATTAATTAAGTCTGATCACCTAACAATTAATGATGAATACAGGTTAACTAACTTTCTATCCCTGTACATCTGAATTCTTTCACAACTTCTCCACATGTGGAGGACATGAGTGACTGTACTTTGTTAATGAGTCTGTCCACACATGGAGCACAATGTTATGACTCTTTTACAATAAAATCATTAATTTTCGTGGGGGATTAATTTTCATGGACTTCATGGTTCACAACTTCACACTCAACCACGAAATCAAATCCCATTTAACAATAACTTTGACCCATGTACTTATTACATGAAAAGCAAATTCCACGAATTAACATTCCATCGGAATAGTCGTTTACCAAAACCACAAAATTCTGTCCCATTGAAATTAAATGATTTTACAGTACTTAGTCAATGGGATCGGGAACTGGAGGGGTTTTGTCTCCAACTAAGGGCTTTAACTCTGGCAAATAATCATCAAATCTAAAAATTCGGACAATATGTACAATTAGACTTGAGATCAACTAATTATTAAAATCTGACCAATGCTCCAAACAACAATTTTCTGCTGGTAAACACACGGAGCACTTCGTGAATTGTCTCCAACAAAGGGCAATTACAAAATACAACAAGATACAAAATTTTATTTACAGTCGGTTGACATAGAACAGAAAACATTAGCTATGTATAGCTATTTACCGACAATAACTCTGGCAATACCCATTGCATCTACAAAATCTCGAAAATGAGTGCAACAAGGCTTGGCATCACTGAAATCTGACCAATGCTCAGAACACCAATTTTCTGCTGGTAAACTTACTGACATCCAGACAGCCAGACACCAAGCACAAAATCAATAAGTCTAACCAACTTCGTGTGAGAAACATAGTAACAAGTACATGACTTGTAAGGCCTGGTTGACTAATTCCTTCTGGCCTGAAAGGTTAATTCATGGACATTGAACTAGTAGAAAATGTCAACTAATTAAAACAGTTGTGGTTTAAATGCCATTATGTATAAATTTCATAATAAAAGACAATCCATACTTGGCCTATGGCATAACTATATCACATTTATGTAAGGTCAAAGCAAATTAATGGTGAGGTACGGGTAAAATTCTGAAACAGAAATTCAGGTAGGTAGGTGATAGGTATAGCTTGACAAGATTTTATTGACACTCATCAAAGTCTGTAAAGCCCGTCCGGCCATGCTCGGTTGTATTCGATTTCTATGTTAATTTACTATATATACCGTTATCACTGGACTTTTACGAATTATGCAAGGAGTCTTAATTTTATCTGGTACGGCTATAAGAAACCATTCATTTTTTCAAAATTATTTACTGATTTTATGAGCATGCTAGCCTAATCAACGAGCTTCTGAGATTTCTAGCAAAATGCCAACAATAAAATGTTTAGGGTAGGGACATGAAAGGGTAGGTAGGATTAATAAAACCGTGACTGGTATATTGTTCTCTTTTGGCCTAAATGATACTAAAGCCAAGGGCAGGGATTTCCCTGATGCAGGTTTTCTGCGTCCCTGACGCAACTTTGTGGCTTGGGACCCTCATTTCTGCATTACTGTGCATCCTTGGGACCCCCAATAGGATCCCTCGAATAGACATTTTCATTTCAGCTGGAATATTTTTCTTTCTGCTATTTATTGCAATTAGTCTTGTGGTGCATTGAGCAATATGTATTTGCTGTTTTATTGATTTATAAATTTGATACTCACTAATAATGAACTTGAAATGCATTACCGTATAATGAAGGGACCCCAAAATTTTCTCAGGGACTCCCTAAATATAAAACTTAAGGGTCCTGGGACCCTCGTATGAAAATTCCTAAGGAAAACCCTGCAAGGGCAGATGAATTGTACATTTTGAAAATTGAGGAGATCCAGAAATGTAACATGAATATTACCCGGGTCAGATGTAATAAATTTTATTGCCCAGTATTTGTCCCAATAAAAATATTTGATGCAGAAAAATTTATGTTGCTGCAAAATTTTTGTATTGAATCAGATCTATACAAGATCATTTTTAAAGTGAAATAGTATATTTGATCATTATTTTAGTTTATTATGAGATATTTATATTTTTATAAAGTGTTTTGAGTTTTAATATTTTTTTGCAAATCTCAAAAAAAAGATCTCGCACCAATCACATGGAATGGATAATCATCATTGCACAATTTGTAGAGCCCTATAAATTGATATCTATGCATATAAGAGGGTGTAGAATAAAAATTAGGCTGCATGATTGCTGGCTATTTTTTCATTTTCTTCTTTTATTTATACTTTGAGTGAGATTTCACCCCATTCCCCATAATTTTAATATTAACTGGCTACATGAAGACATTTTTACACCCCTAGTACATTTGTATATATATATAGTAATACTTAATGTGCTGTGTATAACTCAGTGCAGTGTCCCCTCTTCAGTACAGTCACTTACTTTCTTTGTAATGTAGTGAAACATAACCACATAAACTCATTTTTGGTATGATTTTGAGGTTACCCAGTATATAAACCACAGTACTCACTCGGTCAACTGAACTTTTGATACTCTACAGAACAATAGCAACACTTGTACTTGGAAATCATACTTTTCATCATATAAATTGCTGGCTTAGAATGAAAAGGTCCTAAGTCAAAATCGATATTTTGAGAGAAAAGGAAAAAACTGTCTGAAATTTACTCTTTACCTATGAAAAAACAAGCTTTTACAACTTCATTTTGGTCAACATAACAAGCTCTGATTATCATGAAAATAGGCTCATAAGAAGCGTTTTGTGATGCAGATCTCAAATATGTATCAGTCTTATCCGGTCGTAACTAGTACTACTGTAGTTACGACCATTCTAAGCCAGTGTACATACTGTACACTGTATCAAATATCGAGAAGCAGGAAACGGTATTAATATGAATAATATCAAAATAATCAGATTTTCTGGATGCATAACTTTGGTTTACTTAAGCTTCTCATGCGATAAAGCTGACTAAAGGAGCTTTAGTAAAAATAGCTTTAAAGGGCTGTCACAAGGAAATAAGATCATAATCCGGTACAGCAACACTTGGGGGGACTTGATTTAAACTACTTTTTGGACAAGGAAATGGAACTCGAGGACATGGGATTAAATTTTGACCACATATTTACATAAACCTTTAAGTTTAAAAGAGTTAAATACCAAAAGGTAAATAATTACATAAATTTGAATACTTTCTCAGCTTAAAATGCGGAAATTACGTAAAATTGTGAATTCATAAGATGATAAGTTTTTTTAGAAATAAAGAAAATGTGGTTAAATCATGAACTCCAAAAGACCTTAAAATACCCTAAGTTTTACTATTTGAATACAGTGCAAACATATGATGTCTTATGATGTCTATGCACAGTATCATCTCTATTGAGACTTGTCCTTAAGTTCTGATTTATTTATTTTTTAAATAAACGGGTCCAATTTTTGACCCTAAATAGCCCAGAAAAATGATCAAAGGTTTATTTATGAGAAATCTCTTTGTTTGATAACAGATCTCATTCTGACTGATTCAGTATCACCAGTCTGTCTGATACATGCATATCCAAGCATTATGTTCATTATAACCATATGGTATTCAGACATTCAGTCACTGTATCTAGCCAGGTGTGACAGGATCAATATTGAATTACCATTTTCACACTTGATGACAAAGAAAGATGCTGACCATGATTAATTAAAATGTTATAGTCTAGCTTCTATTACTGTTTGCCAATCCAGGGCTCAGGGCAAAACTATGGTATGTGCCTCTATAAATTGATGTAGTTACCATAGTTTTGCATGAAGCCCTCGAAATGGTTTTGAAATTGGTAGAGCAATGCCTTGAGTAGTTACTTACAGTCTGCAAATTAACACTTGACCAGTTGTCCAGGGCATGTAATTGTTGATCTGTTCAAGTAACATCAGCAGTAATTATGCATAAAGTTAGAGTATACTATTGGAAATCAATTCAGTTTTGCTGATTCTGACAAGTAGTAAAAAATCTTAATTCACAATTTTACGGACTGTAAGTACTGACTGTTGATTAAATTGTTTCAGATGATATAATTGACCTAACCAGTGACCTGAGTCTAAACTCCCTTGCGGCACTTGACTACAGTAATTGGAAGATATAGACCAGAGTTCTTGGAAAATCACAAACCTAATATTGTAAAATAATTAATTTTCGTGGGGGATTAAATTTCATTGATATCATGGTTCACCTCGACCACGAACTTTAATCCCAACGAACATCAATTTTGACCCTTGTTTATTACCTGAAATGCAAAATCCACGAATTCAAGTCCCAACGAAATTGTCTTTTTTACCAAAACCACGAAATTTCGTCCCAACGAAATTAATGATTTTACAGTACTGACCTGTGAGTGTTCATAAAACTTTGACATTTATACTTCCCAGTAATGTAGACAAGATCTCAAGTGAATGACAATGACATATCCCTGATGAATTTCAGAAAATGGACTTGGTAATGATCCTAATTTAGTACCATACTCCAGTATATAGATTATAAGTATTATTCTAATTATCCTGAAGAGCTTTGGTAGACCTAATTGTTTCATTGAATCAAGCCAAAGATCATTGCAGCCAGTCTGGTCACTGTTACTAACATTAATTAAACAGTTTAAATTAAAAACTAGGGGATTAAACCCATGCATGGGTGGTACAATGACAGGGATTTCCCTGATGCAGGGTTTCTGCATCCCTGACACAACTTTTTGGCATGAGACTCTGATTTCTGCATTAGTGTGCATCCTTGGAATGGACATTTTCATTTCCGCTGGAACACTTTTCTTTCTGCTGTGGTTCATTAAGCAATCTATATTGTCTAGCGAGTTGCGTCTTTAATATTACAATCATGGCAATACATACCATTCCGTTGAAATTTATATATATTTTTCTATGTTCAATTGAAATACCCGGGACAGGTAAAACAATTAACTCATGTAAATTTGCTATTTTATTTATAAATTTGATACTGTTATTAATGTAACAATGAACTTGAATTGTGTACCCATATAAGATGAGACCACTAAAATTTCTCATGGACTCCCTAAATATAAACCTTAAGGGTCCTGGGACCCTCGTATGAAAATTCCTAGGTAAAACTCTTGGTCGAGCGGATAAAGGGCTTGACTACTGATCAAGAGGTCCCTGGTTCAGTCTACAGCTGGGACACTTGGTTCATTTTCTGAAAAACGCTATTTAGTCTTCCCAACCATCTAGAGATGAACTGGTTGGAAGTCTGTCTCCCAGTTATTGGTGCTTTATACTAGGCACGTTGAAGACACAGGAATCTATTCAAAAAAAGCACCTGGATTCCTTCTCTCACACCCCCGTCTCTTAATTTGCGATTCTTCTTATTCCATATACTGAGCTTGGCACTTAGGCGTATTTAGCTCAATTTTTTTTATTTGGAAGGAGAAGAGAAGAAGAGTGACCTAGGACCAAACATGGACCTTCGCACATGGCAAGTGGATACTCTAGTTAAAACACATTGCCAATGAGTTAACCAAACAGATGTCAAAATTGATTTTATATGTATTATATACCAAAATTGACAGGAATTTTGCACTATATTTAATAAAACAATCAGATAAACAACTACCATAAAAGCAACCAATTATTGATGGTATTTAACAACTGATGAAGCCAAGGCTTATTATTTACTGTAACATTTAGTTTACATTATACATATTATATTTGACAGTGTTGCCAATTCATGCATTCAGAAAAATGACCAATTAATTAAATTACAGAATTTATTTTGTAAAAAATAACAACATAGATTCATCATGCTTTTTTACCTGCTCCTGGACTGTCATTCCCATAACTTATATTGGAGACTGGAGGTGATGTTGATAAAATTCCTTCAAATGTCAAAAACAACACAAAACACCACAACATCTTCAATAATTCCCAATTGAAGTTCAGAAAATCTATCCCAGAGTTTTTTAATATTGCCCCAGCCAAATGAATTCCTCAACCAACAAACGCAGATTTCAATCAGCCTCTAAATCATGTTTCAAACTCAAAATTTCCCATTAACACGCTTCTGTCCCTGCTCACTGAGTCGTCTGCTAGTTTATCACCAAATATTATCCGTCACATAACGCTCGCTCATGTCACAAAACAAAAACACACATGTGACACTTCAGAGTCTGCAAAACGTGCCAAAAATAGCAATGCCGCTTATATCATAGAATATTATGAAATATTTTAATAATTATTTAGATAAATAAAACACAGACCCTATTTTAATGTGCATACTGGTATAAAAATAACACTCTTTGTACTGATTTTCATTAAAAGAATGGATTAAATTCCATCCACATTAAATGAAATTCTACAAAAACAACACAGCCACTTATATCATCAACAGATATTAAATAATTATTCCAGAAAGAGTAGTTCCCCTTGAAATGCCAGCTGCTGAATCAATCAAAGTCTAATTTTTTATCCACTATAAAAAGGCATTGATATTGATTTTAATAGTACAAAACAACAGATTTTGCATATTTTCAATGAAATTATCAACATTTAAGACCAAACTGTTTCACAAATATTTTAAGAAAGGCATTAATGCCATTTAATATGTGCACAGCTAATCTAATGTGATTTTCTTTTCATACATTGTGGGCCAAATGCCCATCAGTCACAGGTGGTGTCGAGTTAAGGCTAGCACAAAAAGTCACAACGATGGCCACTTCATAATAACAAAAGATCTTCAACATGGTGAAAGGTAAAATCAGACGACATTTTCAACAGATGACACATACAGTATCAAAGCCAACAATCTTAATTGAAAACACAAATTCCCCAAGTATCCATTTTCAAACATTTTGAAAAGTAATGGTCTGACAACAGAACATGGACAGTCTTATATTTACTGTCAATATGAAATGTCATAAATTTAATGATAGAGCTGGACAATACTTGAGCTACTGGTAGCAGGATTCAAATTTTCATAGAAATTTGATACATACTGAATCTAAGGTTTACAAACAAGTAGGCTACATGGCTAACCTGTTTTACATATCGCTGGCTTAGAATGATAAGGTCGTAACTACTACTTACGACCTTATAAGACTCATACATATTTGAAATCTGCTTCACAATGAGCTTCTTATGAGCCTAATTTCATGAAAATCGGAAATTGTCATGTTGACCAAAATGAAGTTATAAAAACTTGTTTTCCAATAGGTAAAGAGTTAATTACAGACAGTTTTCACCTGTTTTCTCAATATATCGTTTTGTGGTTACGACCTTCTTATCCTAATTAAGCCATCAATATATATGTCAAATAACTGGCATGAGAGTCAGGAGTGTATCATGGAGTTAAGGTTGTGGGGTAGTAATGTTAGTATATTAACTTTACACATTTAGATATGTAACAGTTGCAAACTTCATTGAAGTTTCATTCATGACTTTGACTTAGGCCCCATTTGACTTACAGTGGTTCTACTATGACATAATTCCAAATACTGAAAATGAGCCACAAATCAGTTATTGGTGCCATAAGAACACATCCCAACGCCTTAACAAGGCTTCCAACATTGTGTTTATGTTAATATTTAGTTCATGGAACTTCAAATGACTATAACTTTGTCAATTATTTTATTATTTTCCCCAAATAACTTTTATCTTTTTCAGAAAAGATCATGAATTTCTTCTTTGCAACAATCTGGAATTCCGGATTATTCCCTAAACCCCTGGACTTACCTAATTCCTTTTCTCCTCATAGAACATTTCAGAGAATATTTTAAGCATTAAATGCAATTAAAAACTCATTTCCTTGCTTCACCCTGCACCCTTACCACCCACCCGTATCTAACAGCTGAGGGATTAAAAGTGAAATAATTTATTCAGAATACAAAGGGGTCGTAAAATAACAATTTTACAATAACATCAAATCTTCAAGGGGACAAAAGAAAGACCAAAACGAAATACAAATTTAGCTGAAGAACAAAAACATAAACACAGTGTGAACTTAATGATGAGAACATATTTGACCGCGCATATGTACAACCTCTCCAAAGCAGCCCTCTGTAGTAAGTAACAACCTCTCTATAACAACTCCTTCAAACTTTCCCTGAGCTCATATCTACAATAAATTTAACCACTGTAGAGCAACAGCCTCTAAACAACGGTCAATATTGATAGCTTCCACAGAGTGTTGCTCTTCAGAGGTTGTACTGTATATGTACAATTTCATGCCCCATTATCTACATCAATGGAATAAAAATATATGAAATATGACCATGAAGGTCAAACACAAACTATCCCATGTACTGGTGAATAAACACCCAGTAACTATTCCTATGTACAATGTACATGTTAGACTTTAAAATGATACACATATGCTATAAAATCACTGCATACTTTGATCTTTTCATTGACTATCAATAAACATGTAATTGTTATCTAATATAACATAATATAACATCAATATGGCCTACATACCGATGGCTTAGAATGAGAAGGTCGTAACTACAAAATCGATATTTTGAAAAAACGAGAAAATACTGTCCGATAATTACTCTTTACTCATGGTACAACAAGCGGTTTAAACTTTGTTTTGGTCAACATGACAAGTTTTGATTTTTATAAAATTGGGCTCATAAGAAGCCCCTGGTGATGCTTATTTTAAATATGTATGAATCTTAAAAGGTCGTAAGTAGTAGTGACAACCTTCTCATTCCAAGTCAGCGATATAATGTATTGAAATAAAATTGCATAGATACAATTTATAATCAAATAATGATAATTTTTTACTAGAAAAGAGAAACAAGGAAAATCTGAAAATGATGACTACAATGAATTACATATTGTGGAATGGTTACGGTAATATTATTTTCTGAAGGGTTACTCATATTTCAAGTTATGTTTTGATTATCAATTCAGTCATACAAAAAACACAGCACAGGAAATATTAGAAAAAAATGTATTCAATAATATGGATGTTATTGAACAATTGTTTGATTTGTATAACACACTTACAAAATGGCATAACTCAACCTTTTTATGAAATGTTTGGGTCAGTTTTCAAAGAATATGTTGGATTTTCTGAATAACTTCTCTCAGATTAAAGCTTGTACCGACAAATAAAATAAATTTCAAACAAGAACTATCACTGTTAAGGACAATTGCCCTCCCTGAATAATGATGTTCAGAGTACAAACAAGCACTTTAAGTTATCAAAAAGTTATAAAAAAGCCTGTAACTCTTTACAACATCATTCTTCAGTTATTTCAATTGCCTACCGGTAGTAATATTATGTGCAAAATGTTAACCAAGAAACATCTAAGTAAGAAAGGGGCATGACTCTACTAAAAATCAAAATTGAGTTATTATACTTGACCAGCAGCGTTGGTGAACAAGTGTTGTAAAGTTTCAATGTTATATCTTGGATACTAAGTGAGATAAAGCCAAATGTAGTAGCTTGCACCAAAAACCATGAGTGTGACGCCTATGCTAACAATATGGTTGAGTACAATGTACCTTTTCAATTTCATCGAAGCGATGAGCAAAAAACAACTGATGTTTAAATCATAAACTCCATATGGTGTAGTTGGGCCACCCATAATATTAGAAGTAAGTATGAACATAAGTATCAATAAATTAAGAATTATGCTCATAAATATCAATAAATTAAGAATTAAACTTGTGTAACTGGGTGATAATTTTATATAATTTTAGTATTTTCCCATCCGCATCTACTTACATAAGGTCTAGTCTAATGCATGGTAGAATGACGCCAAGCAAAAACTAAATATGGAAAAATCTAGAAGTTATTTACGGGTAATGCTTGATAACCATACAGTTAAACATGCATTGTCAGCAGATTTCATTATTTACTGGTAAAGTTTTATTAAACTAGCATATTTTTAAATTATTTAAAACATGAATTATCTGAATATTTCTCGACAAAGATTTACTTCAAAAAGAATGTCTTCTGCAGTAAATGGACGAGATCATTGGGAACAGTCACAGGTAGCTGTATTGCTGAAAACGAAAAAAAAAGAAGAAAAAATATGTTTGTTTTTTTAAATTTATATCTTCTGTCCATTTGTACAGAAATCCACAAGCTGGTTCAAGACATGCACTTTGTTTTTAATAAAAACACTGCTTTATGCATAACAATTATCTATAAAAGGCTGTGTGTTTACACAAACAATGCTATGGGATAAATTTAAGCCTAAAATTAACTTCATATTATAAAATCCATTGTTTAAACGTTTACTTTGACTGTGGCTGGTGTAACATGTTGTGGGGGACGGTCATATAGATTTGTGTCATGGGCGTAGGAGCGTCTTCAACATTGGGGGGGGGGCCAAACATTTGGCAACTTAGGGTTAAAAAAATAAGTCAAAAACCATTGTTTACACGAAAATACACTCATACATATATTGTATTCTTAAACGTCGACAACCATCCAATATCTATACAATAACTGTGAGTTTATGGTTGTGTGGTATTTTGGTTTAGTAATTACTTGCTAACTGGAAGTTAATTAGTTCAAGTATATGGGGTCCGGGAGCTTCCCCCTGGAAAATTTTCTAAACAATGGATTTATCTGGTGCATTCTAGGCGTTCAAAGAAACCTTATTTGGTTTTAAAAAAGGACCTAAATACAGGGAATTTAAGTTCTTACATTAAAGTGCTAGCACAAAAGTTATATTGCTCGATTTTGAGATTGAAGCTTAATGTGAAAACGTTTGTTTCAAAGGCTTTATATGTAATTGACAACCTCTCAAAGTCGTATAGGAGGGGCGGGGGGGAGTGCAATTTTATATGACGAGTGTATTTTTTGCAAACAATGGGCGGTGAGATATTTTGATATAAGGAAGTTATTGTGCGAGCGAAGCGTTCAAAAAATTTTTTTAAACGTTTTCACCAAGAACTGAAGGCAAATTGTCTTTAACAAGATATACTAGGTCGAACATTATACTTTTCGTCAGAATTATTGGGGGGGCCAAAAGATATGATGGCCCCCCCTGTCCAGACATTGGGGGGCCTGGCCCCCCCCCCTACTCCTACGCCCATGTTGATTACACCATATGAATCGGCTGTAAAACAGTATCTGCATTTTATAGTATAACTTTTTAACTATTGGATCAATTTTGATAAGATCTGGCATATAAGTACTTTAAGGATTGCTGTATATGAATATAATTAGTTTATGGAAATATTGATAGTCAATTTTTGTTTTTGATTGGTTCAAAATAAACCTTTATAGAAAAATATAAATTTTCTAAATTTTTAACGATACAGTTACCTGTGAGAACAGTCAGATAAATCCTCAACAACTAAAGAGAGAAAAAAGACTATTTTGTGGGAATGTAATTTCAAGGATTCATTATCCTGACTAAGTTATGTACTATAGAAATTATTTATATTTATGGGGATTTAATTTAGTAGTTGATGTCACCCATGAAATCCATGAAATTAAATACCCCACAAATATTAATGATTTTATAATATTTAAAACATGAGTAGTCAGCAAATTTTATACAAAACATCATCGATAAATTTATTTATTTATTTATATAATACCTAGTAAAATGTCAATAAACACTATTAGTCAGCATATTTTATACAAAACATCATGGATAAATTTATTTATCTATATAATACCTAAACTGTCAATAAACACTATAAGTCAGCATATTTCATACAAAACTTCAGTACTTTCAAAGTCAATCAAGAACGGGTGTAAATATACTAACGCCCGGCAGGTGGCACGGTGGTCTAGTGGTAAGACGCTAGACTGCTGATCGAGAGGTCCCGGGTTCGATTCTCGGCCGGGACACTTGGTCATTTCAGAAACGCTATTTAGTGTTTCCCACCCAACTAGAGATGATCCTGGTTGGTTACCCAGGGGTAGTCTCGCGTGTATCGGTGCTTTACACCGGGCACGTAAAAGAACCAAGGAATCTATTCGAAACGAGCTAGGGTATCGTACCCGGATTCCTTGTATCTCACTTCTGTTTCTTCATTGATTGTCTGCCCCTGCCAGACACTGCCAATAATATCTCGGCCGTTGTGTATATGCCGAAAGGTCCTACAACGTATTTATCCAGAATCCAGAATCCAGGTAAGCTATGTTTATCTAGGTTTAACTTACTGGGTATAAGCTATATACCCAAGTTAACGGTACACACCACTATTCTTTCAAATGGGATAGTTTCCTCATTAGTATAACTTATTGAATCAACTATATAATGTGTCCAGGGTAATGTGATATTTACCAACATTGCCTAGATTGGTCTACTATTGCAAAATTGGTTACTAAAAAACACATATGGTCCATTGAATACTAAAATAATATGCTTGAGCACGCTTGATTTTTCCACTCATATGGTTTATAACAAATTTTCCAGCCTTTCTTGTCATCCTGGGCGCACTATTAATGACTTCCTTTTTTCTAATTGACACCTGAGTTGTCAACATACTTAATACAAAAAATCTCAGGTAACGACTGCAATATTTGTTGATAATTGTAAAAATATCTAAATTTACATAATTTATTTCACACTAGGAGTTTACGACTTGTAGATAGATAGGTTGATAACCATCAAGGGTATCAGATATCAGATTGATTTGATGGCAATGCACTTGGTGCTAATGACATTAAACATAAAGATGCAGTAAACTGTTGTGCTCTGTGATGCATATATTTCATGAAAAGGTTTATCAAGTTCAATTACTGGTATAAGGCATTAAATTAAATTTCTAAAAAGAGTAAAAATTATTATTGAACTGCAACTATTACCATCACAGCATTTTTTGATGAATTTGGGTTAGAATATGTAACAAGTATCATAAATATCCTTATATGTTGCACTAGTGTAACTGCACTGAGCGGCAATGAAAACGCAACACTTTTTAGACTTGAATATATCTGTAAACTGTCAACTTATAAACTTGAAATTTTGTATGCTCAATTCGATGTATATTATCTACAAAATTCAGATTTTTCCGTGAAAATACTTTAAGAATCACTCGTCCATAGCGGAATAGCCTTAAACTGCACTTTCCCGCGTGCTAATGGATGGCTACAGCTTTGCACGCGTATTTTGCAAGCAGTTTGAAGAATATGAATGGATTAGTCGGAAAAACAAAATAACCAGTAGAAAACATGGTGCATATGTCAAAGGCAGTCTCCGAAAGATCGGTTGGTATGCTCAATTGTGGGGTATCCGTACTAAAAATTAAAGTTTCGTTGAAATAAATAACCGAAGTCATTATTTCATTTATTTAACACAAGTTTGAATACATATACACCTGTTAAGAAAGCTAAAAATTCATTAAAAATCATAGTATGTAAGAAAAATGTTCAAGTCAAGTGCGATAACTCTTGGATAATTATCCTCACGTTTTTAGATTAATCACCAAACTTTTACACTAAATTGTATTACTGGATATTACTGAACTAGTCTACATGCTCAAGTTATGGTGTTCATTAATATTTAGACGTAAATTGTGTTTTGAAAATTAAGCACGCAATTCAAAAGCGCATTTTGTCTCCATTGAGTGCAATAATCAGTCTTAAAAGATTAGCTATAGCGTTTACGCAATTTATTTCCAGTTACAAATTGTTATACTTTCAACCTCATTGGGACAACTATAATACAATTAATCTAAAAACGAGCAGTTTCGAATATGCGTTTAGAGGCGCAAAATTCGAAGCAGTGTTATAAAGAAACTGGCAAGTTAATTATTTAATCATTTTATTACTCCAAGATTATCTCCCTTTGTCCATAGAAAAAACACCATGGTTATAATATACCAAGTTGTTTTATTTTAGTGGTTGTGCGCGAAATAGTGTAAAGGCTCCTTAAAAGTACCTGAACTTTACATAGCCCTTCTGCAACAACGGAACAGCATCCCTCTAACATTCAATGAACGTTTCATAAGATTAATTTGTCGTAGGTGCAAACAATGGATCGCTCCTGGTGGTTGTTTTAAAAGATTAAAAAATGTGACTTTCTGTTTTATACTGACCCCATAACAACTGGTAAAAAACTATGTTTCTAAACAAATTTATTTAATTCACTTGCATATATCTATTCATGCGATGCTCACATACTTATCAAATATGTTATGCTGTACTATGTAAGTGTTGCGTTTTCATTGCCGCTCAGTGTAGTATAATGTTCAAAATTAATGACATTACTATATCTCCTAAAAAATGCCAGTATATCATGTAAATGAAGTTATTTTTTGCATCTTTCCTAAAATGGAGACTATTTTTCAACAATATGTGTTATAAGTGTCATCAAAATTTATGATAAAAACAATCTAACTCTCAAACTTCCATTATACCCAAGTCACATTTGCCCTACGAGCTTCGTACGAGTTGATTTTTCTGAACTCGCACGACATCCGTACAGAGGCCGTACGGATATCGAGACTCGAACGAGCATCGTACAGATTTTCACAACTCGTAGAGGACTCGGTGATCTCGTGAAAACTATATCTTCTGTACAACTCGTACGAGATCCATAAGAGCTGTGACCAGATGTAAATACCGTTAGGATTAAAATATTTCAGACTTGTACGAGTTGGTAAATCCGTACGGACATCATACGAGCATTGTGACCGTAGCATTAAACATGAAAGGCGAGCTTTGTATTATCACTACATTGCTTAAATATTCATTAGCATATCTGCTAGAAGAGCTACCCATCATTAATTTTCACAATGCCATTTTTCACTATACAGTCCGGTCTCATTACAATGACACCAGATATACCAGGATTTTCATCAACAACATAAATTTGATGGAAACTAATTCTATTCAACATTATTTGTATCTGTAATAACGGAATACTCATATACCCACTCCGACACATAAAATTTAGAAATTAAAACACTGGAGAGCAATAATTTATAACATTTTAACATTTATCAATGAACAATGGACCATGAAATCAAACAATTTATTGACTGAAAAGTGGCCATTTGAATTACATGAAATGGTATGGACGAACAACATGTTTTTGTGGAGAATAAGAAATCGGGGTATGCTAAAACCTGCCCAATTAACACATATTGATATAGTTTTGGAAGCATGAACCCATAATAAGTGTATGATTCACTTATTTTTCTATTTCTTATCACAAATACACGACAAAACAGTGTAAATGTAGCTACACAGTCAAAGCAGATTAAAGTTTAAAACTTTTTAGTATTAATGACCATATTTAAATAAAGATTATAAACTTACATGCACAAGTCTTGCCGTCGGCTTTTAATCTTCCATATTTGCACTGACAAAATGCCTCGCCCCTCTCGTTAGTAAAACATTCATCTTGACAACCGAAACTGCCATTGTGGCATTTGTTAATCTCGCAATTCTCGCTGTCCTCGGCAACAGCGATAATTCCCATTGGTTGTCGTTCTAGACTCTTCCGCAACCAAATGATTTCTGTTCCATCATATTTGTTGGCACGAATGACGGCACGTAACATCCAATCTGTCCAGAAGAGGTAGTCATCGTATATCACAAGTCCAAATGAATGCTGAGGTATTGAGGTTATTATAATCTGTCAGGAAAAAAGAAACAAAACACATATTTTGAACATGAAAATTGGCTGTTGGAAGTTTTTTTGTTTAACTCTGATCAATTTTTGTTTAATGTCTTTTCGTAACAAATCTCAGCAATATAATTTTCATGAAAGATTATTAACCAAGTCATGCAGCTTTCCTGGACCAGTAGTAACTTACTCTTCCACAAGGAACCAGCAACTTCTCCACATGTGGAGGTAAAATCAACATTGTCAAAATTTGATAGAAAACTTGCTGGACTCTAAATGCCAGGTTACAAAGGCAGCGTCCTAACTACCGTTTGCTGCAGAAGATTGACGATATCAAGTATTGCTATAAAGCCTCGTTTACATAGATGTGCGCTTTGATCAGGAGCCCCTTGCAAATATGAACCGCTACCAAACAGCACTATTGAGCCCTTCCTTTGTCTATGCAATAACACGCTTACAGAGAGCAGTGCTCACAGATAAGATACCAATTTCCTAACACCGTATTAGGCGAGCGCTACCAAGCCATCTGGTGAATCAGACTGCTTTGGAAGTGGCGCTCAATAGCACTTTACTGTGAAGCAGTCTGCTTTCTGCAAGCACTCACTTGTCGCATGTAAATGTTTCCACATCATCTGCAACATAGCCCTTTTTGGAAGCAAGCTGTTTTCTTTCAAAGCACTACCGAGTGCTTGGTAGCACTTTAGTTAGGCAAGGGGCTCCTGGAAACTGCTAACACAATATTGAATGAACTACAAAATTCCAAACTTAGACTATAGTGTTATAGTAAGGAAATAGGCTTCAGTCTATTAGAGGATAGACTGTAGTACAAAATCCCAAACTTACATGTCTATTTGTCCCATCCATATCACATCTCTCAATCTTGTCCAGTCTAGCATCCGACCAGTACAACATCTTAGCCTTGTGGTCAATGGTCAGACCGTTAGGTGTCAGTATATCCTTGGTTATAACGTCCTCGGCATGATTACCGGACAAGTCTGACCGCTGTATTCTAGGTTGTTCATTGTTCCAGTTTGTCCAATATATCAACCTGAAATATAAGTCAGCATGTAAACTAGGCACACAATGTATAGGGGTATAATTTCTAGCATCAACAAGAGATGCTTAGTAAAACATTGTGGCCCCATGACATGGCAGCTCAATAATGGGAAATGATAAAGGTCACAAAGACCTTCACATTTTACATACTGACCTAAAAATCAATAGGGGTCCACTTTTGCTGGCCAATCTCTATGTGAAGTTTGAAGATCCTAGGACAAAGTGTCCTTGAGTAATTGAACAGAAACCATTTGGTCTACGGACAGTCTGACCAACATGTGTAAAGCAATATACCCCCCATCTTGGATGTGTG
The DNA here is from genome assembly GCA_963678985.1 of Spisula subtruncata. NCBI lineage: Eukaryota > Metazoa > Mollusca > Bivalvia > Venerida > Mactridae > Spisula > Spisula subtruncata. Next base: position 11,970,407 of record OY787678.1, on the reverse strand, counting down.
GGGGATAACAAGTTCTTGAATTAGTAATTCTAGGCATTTTGCATAAATTGTTGTTTGCGAAAACTAGATTTTTGTCTTACATATTCTACAAAGAATTGCCCCAGCTTTGTTAAGACTTGTTCAAGACTTGTATTTGATATTTCATGACTGTGATACCATGCATGTCTATCAGAAGTGAGTCCAGGATGCTGAAAACTTTTTTATCACATAACCTGAGGTGTGGGAGTGCATTAAAGCTGTGCCGGAAATATTGTTATGCACTCCCAGCCCATTACAGAAATATGCAAATTAGCTTGATGGTAATTGGTTGATTGGTCCAGGGTGATGTAACGTAAGCCAATCCGTGCCTTGAATCGACCCGTTAGCCACCCATGAAGTCCGTGCGTCACGCTCCAAGTACCACTAAATTTTGTTTGAAACCTCATGGACATATACAGCATGCATCATCATTTTTCTAAGATATTTTAGCGTTTATTAAGGTTATACTTGTTAACAAAAACAATATGACACTCGCCAGAGCCTCGTGTCATATTCTTTTGTGAACTCGTTTAATAAAAATGGTAATGAATGAGCACTCATTCAAGATCCTCTATTAATAAAACTTACTCCCAGCAACTGTCCACAACAATGGCTCGAGGATGGTCAAGCTTTGATAACTGGACGACCACTTCAGCCTTCTTGGATTTATTGGTCAACGAATCGTCTACATTGATTTTACTAATACATGAGTTAGTGTAACTGGTCCAGTATAAATCATCATTGATGCGCTCATAAGCCAAGCCTTCTGCTGAACCTATACCTGGAAATATACAGTATCAAGACATTGAATGAATGAGAAAATTATTGAGTGGAATCTAATAATCATACAGGACAGAGAAAAAGAGGGAGACCAAAAGGAACATGGAAAAGAACTATTGAGACGGAGATGAAAATGATGGGTGCTACCTTGATGACAACAGAGAGAAAGGCCCAAAACAGATGAAGGTTGAGAGCAGCTGTGGAAGCCTTATGCACTGAAGAGTTTGAAGAAGACTAAGTAAGTAAGTAAATAATAATCATAACTAAAAGTTGCACATCAGCAACCAGCAGTCAAGTTTAAGCTTTTTACCTGACAGTGAACAATGTTTAAATTTTTGACTCAATGTTAGTCAAGAGTCAAGGGTAGTGTTTTGATTTTGATTCACTATCAGCAATTAATAATTAAGATATCTACTCACTTTGACAGTCCATGTTTCAGAAAGGGACCAGGGACCAGGGACCAACCGTTGTCAATGTCAATGGCTCAATGTCAACTTTTAAAGGATAATAATAACCCAATAAGTCTTCAATTTGTTGATTTTCTAATATTTCGGCCAAAGGCAGGAAATCATGTATTAGACATGTGAACAAAGCAAAGAGTTGATGTTATTTCCCTATAGAGAAACAATGAAGCTATGATTTAACCCCATAAAGGTTTTTCAAAAATATTGTATAATTATGACTGCATTACACCACACTAGTAATGATTTGATAAAAAGGATACCAACAGTTACCATAGTAACAACATAAACATAAAATGTTTGAGTAATATTACCTTCGACGACAGTTTGGTAAGTTTTTCCCATGAAGTCCACAGCCTGTATATCACCACGTTGTATGTCACTGTAAAATATCAGCTTCCTCTTGTAATCAAACGATAAACCAATCACATTGCGTAGATTTATTGTACTTTTAATGGACATGACTGGAGGGTTTTTGTCGTTGGCATCTTTAAGATGGATGCTGACCAACTCTGTTACCTTGGAGAACATCAAGAAACCGTCATAATCTGAAAACAAAAATTACTTGTAAAAAATGTATGTTCGCATTAACCTACTGACCTCAAAATCAATAGGCGTCATCAACTGTTGCTGACCAACCTCCATGTGAAGTTTGAAGATCCTAAGGCAAAATGTTATTAAGTTATCGAACAGAAACCATTTGTCCTCAGACCGACAGCAAAGCAATATAACCCTCATCAAAGATTAACATATAATTATGTTACCATGGTTATAGTACAATCTCTCAAAAATTAGAAATTTTCTTGTGAAAAAGTCAGATTTTTCCTTATTTTTTATTGCTGTTTCCATCGGAGCTTGAGGCAGACATGTTATACTGTAGTTATGACAGGTTTTACTGTATCTATGTTACTGTAAAATCATTAATTTTCATGGGGGATTAAATTTCATGGATTTCGTGATTCACCTTCAACCACAAAATTAAATCCCATCAATAATTTTGACCTTCATTTTTATTACCTGGAATGCAAAATCAACAAATTAATGTCCCATCGAAGTTTTTTACCAACACCATAATATTTCGTCAAATTGAAATTAAATGATTAAACAGTATACCTTTACAAGTCTGTCCATCACTGGCTAGCTGACCGAAGGAACAAGCACATTTAACTTGATGGTTGCCGATATAGAAACACAGCTCAGCACAACCTCCGTTGTTCTCAGCACATTTGTTGCTTCCTGAAACAGAAGATGAGATAATGATTTTATCTCCCACTAAACTCCTGATAGGGATCCAACAGAGATCACGTGACTAGGTCCCGTGTAGAATCAGACGAGTCTAGACCGTGGAATCGACAGTCAAGTTTTTCTAAGAGTCTTTAAATCTACATTTATAATACAATAGGACGTTATTTCATAACGGAATTTATAATTTCATATCAATCAAGAAACCAGGACAAAAATTGATCAGACCGATTAACATCACGTTGGGTAAGATCGATAATTTCTTCGAAAATTCATATTGATTTTCAGGACCGACCAGCATCCGTCTATCCGCCATTGTTAAATTTTGGCTCGGCGTATTAACGCTCGGAGCAAATTAACCTTCAATGCCTTGGTCTGACAGAGATTGTTATGCCTCGGCAAATGTACCCCCAATTTAACAAGACTAATGCCAAGCAATGAAAGTCCCCTACCGGTAGCCAATTGTAAAATTTAAGTATGAAAATTAACAAAGGGGAATAAACCAAAAATTAAGCAAGGGAGAGTTATGGTTCTTGTGCACTGCACTTCTCCTCATTGATATCTATCCTCATGTAAAGTTTCAAAATCTTATCTCTTTTGGTAATGGAGTTATGCTCCGGACAAAATTTAAGTATGAAAATTAACAAAGGGGAATAACTCAAAAATTAAGTAAGGCAGAGTTATGGTTCTTGTGCACTGCACTTTCCCTCATTGATATCTATCCACATGTAAAGTTTCAAAATCATATCTTTTTTGGTAATGGAGTTATGCTCCGAACAAAATTAAGTAAGAAAATTAACAAAGGGGAATTACTCTAAAATTAAGCAAGGGAGAGTTATGGTTCTTGTGCATTGTACTTCTCCTCATTAATATCTATCCACATGTAAAGTTTCAAAATCATATCTCTTTTGGTAATGGAGTTATGCTCCGGACAAAATTTAAGTATGAAAATTAACAAAGGGGAATAACTCAAAAATTAAGTAAGGCAAAGTTATGGTTCTTGAGCACCAGTAGTGGACTAATAAATGGGCATCGAAAGACATCGGGAAAAGGGTCCTTGTGATCTAGGGGAAGCTCCATGTAATCATTAGAAAGCTTGTGATACCCTTGTTCCCGATACCTCCGGAAGCTAATTTATTTAAATCTGGAGTATATCGCCAAGACCAAAACATGCTCAGTGGGACCTAGGCTTCATTCAATACATCCTGTACTACTGCGATAAGATTATAAGCTCGAAAAGGAACTCATCCCATTCACCTTCTCAGAAATAATATCAAAGACTGTTCTTTTGTCTTCCAAAAAGAGCAATTAATCTTACAAAATTGATCCAAGCTTAAATTTTTGAGAAAAAAAACCACAACTAGGCTTGGTACCAATTATACATGTGAAGTTTCATAGAAATTGGACAATTGGACCAATGCTAGACCAATGTTAGACATCCAGCAGAAAACTAACATGTTTCTCCTCCCTTGATATGGTGAAGATGTAGTAATCTATATAGTATAGCAGACTTACCAGTGTGTCTGCTGCGGTCAAATGCTTTCACATCTTTCAGATTCCCTCCAAGGTCACCTCGTATCAACGTTCTGTTACTGCCGTCTGCTTTAGAAGCACGATACATCGAAGTCTTGTTCAATTTCCTAAAAAAGATTAAATGTTCCATTAGAAATCTCAGGTATGTCCAAATTAGTAGGTCATTTTCCTATGAAAATTCAAAGTTCTGTTACTGACATCTGCTTTTGATGCACTATACATCAAAGTCTTGTTACATTTTCTAGAAAATACGAAATGTTAAACATAACTGTAAACTAAAAACGAATGTCTTCAACAAGGGGCCATAACTCTGACAATAAACATACAACCAAAATTTTCTGACAATACAATAAACACAACCAGGCTTGGTACCAAATATTCATAATAAATATGAACTAATCAGATTTGTTACTTATGAAGTAGCTTTGAAATATGGTCAATGGTTATGTAGAACAGGTGTCGACTAACTTTGTGACATCCTATTGAGATATTCAGATACCAAAGTATTCCAATCTGAGCAAAATCTCATCTCAAATATTGTCTAATGTATCTTTGAGTTGATTTCTATGAAAGGCTTGACTAAAGATCAGAAAGCTTTAAATTTCAATAGCCTGATCTTCTGGCCCAGCAAAATCTCAATTTGTGATGAGATTTTTAATTGAGATGTTTCCCGAAGAATGGGGCCTGGGCTAGTATTTATAAAGCATCTTAGTTGAAAACCTTAAATCTTCTTAAAATATTGAAATTTACTTAAATGTCTCAGTTACACAAAGAAACCAATATTATTGATTGTATACAATATTTTCATCATTTTGTTGAGAGCTACCATGATCACTAAGCAAACATGGATAATTTTTCGATTTGCAGGAAATATGTGCAGTTTTATAAATACCGGCACTGGATACTAGTAGTTTGTTGTAGTTAAACCTACCCGTCAATCCAGTATATAGAATCATTGAACACAGTAAGTGAGATAGGGTTCATGGGGAAATCAGCCGACTGTTTGATCAATGTACGTCTTCTATCTGTTAACAGATCAATCGCTTCTATAGTCTGAAATATACAGTAATACAATAGTAATATTTGGGGTAGCGCTCAATGGTAATAAAGGGATGGCTTTGCTGTCAAGTGGATGAAGCTCCTGGCTTCAGATTGAAAGGACCCTGATTTGATGCTTGGTTGGGGCACTTGGTAATAGACCTACTCCGGATCTCCAGTAATCTGTAGGTACAAATAAAGTTTTACCGTTATAATCCTTGTGACGCTTGAATATTCATATCTGGACAATAGAGGTGAGGTCAGTTGTGTTTGCATATGAATACAAAACCAGTCTAACTAGGTCAGATTTGTTTGTACCTTCATGTAAAATAAGGGGAAAACCACCTTGTACAGAGTTCCGGATATCAACTATTTCTGCAAACACTTTTCAATGTTTCCAACACAACTGGAAATTAACTGCCGTATAAATCCAAGTATAGCCTTTATCTTCCAGTCAGCTGAAATATGACAGGCATATGACGAGTTATTCCATCCGTATCTGGACCTGGCTCCGAAGATTAAACGGCAAGCATGCCAACCACTGAGCTACAGAGGCACACTGGTAACCCCATGGCAGTCTGGTGTGTATTTGTACTGTACACATAGTACTGGTAGTGCACGCGGAGTCCTAGTATAACACATCTTTATATGACCTAAAGCATCAGCTAATCTGACAGGACAGTTACTCTGTGAGAAGAGTGACAGAAAAATCAGAAATGTTGTGTCCATGAAACATTGTGAAGGGGATTAACATTTTACCTGTTTTTCTTGTGCTGTATCACACCAGTAAAGGTTATGTGTCTCGTAGTCAATGGTTAGTCCCCATGGTTGATATATGTTATTGTATATATACTGTACACGCTCAGACCCATCTAGGCGTACCCTCTCAATACGTGCCTCTGTTCCCCAGTCACTCCAGTACAGATACCTAGAATAGAATAAAATAAAATAGTGATATATATATTGTACACGCTCGGACCCATCTAGCCGTACCCTCTCAATTCGTGCCTCCGTTCCCCAGTCACTCCAGTACAAGTATCTAGTGATAGAACAACACAAATGTTAGAACTAGTCTGAATGCACATGTTATCTCATTTTGTAAACAGTCATGTACTAACAAGAAATATGCTGAAGCCATTGAGGTTATTATTCATTTTCAGGGCAGATTATTACCTCCCTTTGCTGTGCTATCATCGATGTGCTGCACCCAGGAATAGGAACTGCCCTCACAGGTACACCTTGGTGAAATAGAGCATATGGGTTATTCTTGCTCAGAGAAATTAATCAGAGGTCCAGACGACGGTTGAATCCAGGACCTCTCAGTCCCGAAGCAAGCACCCCATCTCTAGGTCACCATTCCCAACATAATACATTAGTCTCCCCAATTGTTAACTATGGAGTTGACATACATATATACAAAGTATAATACTTACCCTAGTACTGGATTGACAACAATAGATCTTGGTTTCTCCATGTCTCCACTTGTGATCACATATCTGTTAGTACCATTGATCTTTGCCATTTCTATTGTACTATGTCCCGCATCAGTCCAGTAAATATTCTCTGTAAAATTAAGGTCATGAATATAGAAATCTGTGAAGATAATATCAAATGTTGTTTCATAATGCCATCAGTATTTAGATACAGTTACAATTGTTACAGAACTAGAAGGGCTTTTGTTTATTTATGTTTCTCACAAAGGGCCATAACTCAGGCACTCTGGCAAAATTCATCCAATCTAAATTTCCAGCAAACTGTGACATCAATCCCGTATAAAATCAGTATCTCTCCTTCACCATATTTTGGGGAAAATATCATTAAATGTTGGGGTTATGCTGAATAATTTAAGGTGGAGCTAAAAAATATAGGTACTAGCAATATTTTATTTTGTCTTTAAAGTGACACAGGCCCCAGTTCGAAACTGACCTTAACATCCAGTTCTCAGACTAACACTACATATATATATAGGTGCAATAAATCAAGTTTATTATTTCACTCCGAAAATGAACAAATTGGACCTAATTCCTAGATCATTTACCCCATTCCTGCAATGATGTTGTAAACATGTTACAATTAGTGTTCACACTGAAGAAATAATTATAATTTTTGAAACATGTTTGTGCAATAAAACTTTAAATTGTCATAAGTATAGATCATTAAATGAATGTTGTATTCCAGAATAAACTTGGTCATACAATAATCACTGATGAAGGCTATGGAATAGCCAAAACATGTTGGATCAATAAATCACACTTGAAACCCGACCTGTCTTTTCTGTGTGTTTCACTTATTATATTTTTATTTGTCAATAATCACTTACTTGCAATCCAGTCCACTGCCAGACCTTCCACAGAGTTGATTCCGTCACGGATAATTACCTCACGCTGTGTCAAATCTCGCTTAATACGAGATATTGTGTTAGCTTTAGTATCGACCCAGAATATTGTGTCCTCAGCTATAGAAAAATAGAAAATTCTGATGTAGATATGAAGATTCAATATAAAACTTTTTTTTTAAAAACTGATTGAAGTTGGAAATATATCAGACATAATAACTTATTTAACTTCCAATGAAGAGTTCACAAAGGGAGACAATTTATTTAACTTCAAATGAAGAGTTCACAAAGGGAGATAACTTCTTACAAGCCAGGAAATCCACAGCAGATGCTGACTGTATCTGTGATATCGGTGGTAATGCTTCCTGTGTGGACATGGGATCAAACTTCTGACCTCGAATCTCAGTCTCCTTGGCATATAGCAAGAATGATCTTATACCTGAAGTAAATAACGGAAAACATATTGGGTAAAAGTTCTAGGATGATGGATCCTCCTTTCTTTATATTTCTGTGTAAATTGATAATTTTTTAAGGATTTCAGGATTTTCAAACTTTCTCACTTTTACCCAAACAAAGCAGACACAATTATCTTATCATACACTCAGTGCAATAAATATCTCAATGCATAGTGATTATTGCACAGTGAAATTAACATAATTAAATATTCTTTGAAACAATAATGAAACGATTAGAAGGAAGAACAGAATTTAAAATTTTAGGAATTATTTATCTTTTTTTGGGTAACATTAGGACGAAAAGAATACTAAATTTCATGTTATACAGTACATGTACTTATTTTGAAAATGTTAAATAGATTAAATATAAAGTTAACCAAGACTTGCTTTATACCCATGACCCTAAAAATTTTTTATAGAACATACTGTAAAATCATATAATTTCGTTGGGACGAAATTTTGTGTTGTTGGTAAAAAAGACAATTTCGTTGGCAATTGAATTCGTGGATTGTGAATTTCAGGTAACAAAACAAGGATCAAAATCAATGTTCGTTGGGATTAAAGTTCGTGGTTGAAGTGAACCATGAAATCCACGAAATTTAATCCCCCACGAAAATTAATGATTTTACAGTAGTTATCTATGTTACTTACCATTACAAGAAGTGTTGTCATCGACATCAATATCAAATCCTGCGGTACACTTACATCGTGAGATATGTTGTGATGATGGTAAACAAAGCTGGGAACAATTACTGGGTTTATAATGACAACTGTTGGTAGGCTCTGTAAAAATAACACACACACATGTCAAAACATAAGCATCTTTCATAATGTGACTAACATGACATAAATATCATAAACCTGCATGATTGTGTGACATTGAATGATATTGTCAGCCTCGTTACAGAATGTCACCCTTGGCAGAGGTCACAGTCATATGCAGATCATATGATATGTATTTCAATATACCAAAAACTTCACAGGCTTCATTTAATCAGAAGAATAATATACTATGAAATAATTTGGAAAATGAACATACGTCACTTGTGAATTATAAAATTCAATAAAGTAATTAATTCATGCAAAAAATAAAATTTGTCCAAAACATGACAGAGTTACTTGCCCTTGTCCAAATGCATCACATGACTTGATAGCTGTATTATGTTTTACATTATTAACTTTTTTAAGTATTATTCCTTGATTTGATCCATATCAATAATACATGAAAGTATGTATTTTAAATTATTGAGAAAATGTCCTGAAAACAAAATTTACCTTTTCGGCGATAAGCTGTATCATATAACAGTAGAGCATTCACGTTGGCAGTAGCGTCTCTCAGTTTGGTGAAACCTGTACCATCCTTATTGATGGTGACAATTTGTTCGTCCATCGAGATATACAGTAAGTCCTTGTATACTGTCAGAGCTACGGGCTTGGTGATGTTGGGGCTCTGGAAGAGCTTGATATCGTGTCCGTCCAAGTTGCACGAGATTATCGAGTGGTTCCCAGCATTGATGAAATAAAGCCGATCATCTTCTATGTCCACTGACAGACCTGAAAATGGGAACGAGTATAATATGTGTTACCTAGCAACCAGGTTTGAATAGGAACTAGTACACTTAGTTACCTATCAACAACATTAGAATATCTTACAGAAAGTGAATTTTGTTTATGGACAGCAGGTTTTCATTGATTTAAAAGACAAATTGACCATAACTAGAAATCCATACACCATGGTTGCTCCTACTTGCCAATTTAACCATGTCAAGAGCCATAGCTCAACTACGCATGCAGACTATTATTTCTACAAAGTTTGGTGACTGTAGCTAAAGTTTAAAGCGACAGAAGCAAAATTTCATTATTTCAAGGGACACAACTCCAGCAGAAATTCTAAAAATTCCAGTAGAATCCAAATTATAAAACATAATACGGTAAGAGATATATACATACTTGTTGGCTCATTCAAATCTTGCATCAGAGGAGTGAACTCATTACCGTCCATCTTGGCACGGAACAGTTTGTGACTTCCACCAGTACCGCTCACATCCGTGAAATACATGTACCTGAAATCGACAGATATACGTGTTAATCCTGCAATTTACCTAACTCATAAGACAAAAGTTGAAGCTAAGTCATGCACCTTTCTTAATAGCGGAAACAAGGATTGAAGGCTGAACAGAAGTTATTGTCTAAGAGAGAAAAAGGCAACGGTAAGTTGTTCCTCTTAGAAACAAAGCGCCGATGGCACTGAAAGAACAGGGATTGTTCCTGTTGTCAAAAAGTATTTTTCCAGTCACAAAGCATATGAGGGCATATGCCACTCCAACGTCATATGTATGTTTCAGCATCTAGTTAATACATTATTACCTCTACTGCCTATACTACTCGCAGTATTTAAACGTTGAGCGTTTATCACTGACCGGATGGTAACCTAGCTTACGTAACATAATACAGTCGTTGTCTCGATATATTTACTAAGCTTCCTGCAATAAAGTGCCAAGTTATCATGCAACATTATAAACACTGTCTTGGCTAAAGATTAGGCGATAAAGTCCTAAGTCATCCCGTGGAATGCGCAATTGGACCTATTTTTAGCTCGCAATTGTATCCAGTATATTTTTAACGCTTACACTGACCAGGAAGCAAAGCTCCCTGTTCAAAAATGATTGTTTTGCTAAAGAGGAACTGTTGCTCAAGAGAAACTATAGCTGAAACTAGTCCTTCAGCTTTTTAACAGATTGTAAATGGACTACCCTGGAGAGGTTGCACTTTATATTAATTTACAGAAATATGCAGAAATATGTTAATACTTACGCCTGTATTGGATGTAAAGCGATAGACTGTGGTTGTACTATATCCTTGTTGAGTAGTTCTGTACGGAATGTTCCATTTAATGTTGCCACAGAGATGGAAGCTGTCTTGGCATTTAAATCATATGATGAGAAATACATGTTTTCTGACATCCAGTCTATGGCAAACCCTTCCACATTGTTTAAACCTGAAATATGAAATGCACAAAAGTAAAATACACTCTAATATGTCCTGCTATGTTAAACAATCTTATCCAATGAGTAGAAGTTTTTCCTGACACAAAGCCATGTTTTGCAACAATTAATCAGTGCAAATCTTATTGCTGAAATGCACGAACAGGGCTTGAAACTTATAAAGAGATTCTTTGAAACTCACAAATGGTTATCTAAAAAGTATAGGCAATTTTTTCCTAAAGAAAAGACACATATATTGGCATATAATAGTCAAGATAATGAAGAAACAGACCCTATATCTCTGCCTATTACTACAAAGCTTCTTTAAAATCACACACTGTGGCTGTCCCAGTTGAAGGCATCAAATGGTGATACCAACCGGTGCCCAAAATTTGTTGAAATCTTACCTTTGTCTATAAGAGTCACCACTTCCGCGTCACTAATATTTGCCTTGTTGATGACATTAAGACCTTTATCAGCCCAGTACAACATGTTGGTATTAATGTCGTAATCTATAGCTGTGGGGTTATCTACATATGGTATCGTAATCACTGGAATCACATTGTAGTGAGCTTTAATTAAATCCACCCCTCGTATCTCATGGCTCTTCGTGAACAGTAAAAACTTGATGTCCTCTGTAATGAGAAATATATTTTACCTTTTTAGTACAAAAATGTTTTCACAAGGGGCAACATCATACCTGCCAAGTACTCCTATTAAAGTGGAGTTACTCCTTTTTTCATTGTTAATTTCTATTTTTCCAAGTTCACCTAACTTTAAACAAAGGTACATTTGAGTCATTTTAAGATCTTCTGTCCCATATTTATAACCACTAAAATTAATACATGCCTTGTTCATGCATCTAAATCCCTTATAAATTACATTTACCTGTAAGTGCATCTTGTGACATGTTTTGCTTTATCTCTCCTATTTTGGATTTAACTAGCTTGGCAGGTATGGGCAAAATCCAAACTTGTTGATTCCAAATAAAGTTTTATTAGATTTGATTTTTTATGATACCAGTTAGATTAAAGTTGTCAGAGTTTACAAGGCTTGGCTGTTACAACAGTAAGTGCAATATCCACAGGCAAAAACTTGCCATGAAAAATATATTCTAGGTGCTATTTGAGGCTTTTTTTTAAAAAACATGCTTTTTTGTGTAATTCCTCATTTTTTCACTGATGCACTCAGTGTGCCTCAGCCTGAAACAGCATGCAACTATAACCTCACTAAATAACTTCGAACAAATGAATTTAAATATGGAGTTAGAACTTACCAACACAAGTTTTGCCGTCACTGCCCAATTTCTTTCTGTGGGGACACCGACAACCAATAGTATTGTTATAATTCAGGAGACAAAGATCCGAGCAACCTCCATTGTTTTCTTTGCATGGATTTTTCATAAATGGTTGACGTTTAGGGTGTATAACTTGTAAGTCGAATGGTTGTGTGATTGCCTTCTGTATCACCTCTACATCATGCCCGGTAAACTTGTTGGCCTGAAAAATATTTGACAAATGAATACTATAATGCTTAAATAGACATGTTAAACTTATAGGACCAACAAATTGAGATTTTGATTAGTTATTTGGTTTAATCCGACCAGCCTTAAAAGATGTAACCTATAAAAAACAAGCCATTCAGATTTGAAGGTCTTACAAGCATATACTGAACTTATTATAGATTTATCATTAAACATGGTGCAACTGAGGTATAAACAATAGCACCACCTATGAGAGCTGGAAGCTCCACTTTCTAGTATTTTAACGTAACAAGGGCGGATAACTTATTAAATATATGTCACAGGTTATCAGCCTTGTCAATCTTCAAGTTTCCAGTCATGATTTTCGAGTTTCAAGTCAAGATTTCGAGTTTTGAGTCTCTACTTAATTAAATACCCTTCCATGAGGAACCAACAACTTCTCCACATGTGGAAGAAAATCTACAATGATGTCAAATTTTCAAAGCACCAAAACAGTTTCCTTAGCAACAACAATACTCACCCTAACAACAGAGTTTGTTTCCCAATCGGTCCAGTAGATATGGTTACCAAACAATGACATAGCAAATGGATGAGTCATGTCCTTGTGACCTTTAAGGATCAGCCTGTGATCATCACCAAAATAATTCACTGTGTGAATCGACTCAGATCTGAAAATAAGAATAAAATAATTATAATGATGATTGTTTTCTTCGCTTAATCGTTTCTTTTTGCCTGAAAAAGCAGTTTAATTTCTGATAAACTCATGATGTTCTGCATCTTGACAAAACAATCTTCACATAAATTCAAATAAAAGGATACAATTTCAAAAATATAGAATTTCAACTTCACAAAGTTTTGACCAAGCCAATTTTTTTGACAGTATTAGTTTAATATATAAGGCAATTTTATAATGTCTTTGTGGAAAAGTACTTAATGCATGTATCTTGCGAGATTAAACTATATTCAACGGTCCTGAAAAAAGGGTCAGCTATAGGGGTGAATGACACTAATTAAAAGAGAGAAAATTACCTTGCATCAATCCAGTATAATCGTCGGAAGTCGTAGTCGATGGAGAGACCATTTGGCCAACCCCCTCCCTCGGCAGGACTGATCTCGTGTATGATTAGTCGACCGTCACCACTTAATGAGCATTTCTCTATACGTGGATTGTGACCATCCCAGTCTGTCCAGAAAAGTGATCTGGATAAAGCAAACAAATACAAATATTGAACAAGGCAGTCCAAAGGACAGCTTTAATCCCCCACCCGATTAATTGATAGTGAACTTTGACCATGACAGTATAATTAATACCAGCAAGCTTGGAAGAAACTTGGTGCAATTTTGCCCAGAAACCACAAATATTGAATAAACCTAACAAAAGGACTTAGGTGCAAAACTATGATAACTCGTTCTGGTTTTTAGAATTTACAAGATCAGGTATAATATTACAGATATTACTTGGACACTGAAATGTAACCATTTTCTATTTTTGTATAAATAGACACTTGAAAGTACACACATTTGCTAAAGAGCTTCTTGGTCTGGTAAGGGCTCTGATACAAGATGAGATATAAGAACAATACATACCCTTCTCTCGGATCGACAACAATAGCTCTAGGACTAGTCATATTACCAGCAACCAGGGTAGTTCTCTTGGTGCCATCTACTTTAGATACTTCAATCTGATCCAAGCTACTCTCCACCCAGTATAAGTTCTCCGTCACCCAATCTATAGCCACACCCTCTGTCGTGGCTAACCCAGCAGTGATTATAGCTTCCTCATTAATCAAACCTGAAACAAGAAATGTTTGTAAAACATGTACCCATGGCAGTCTAATTGTCGAAAATGGTCACCTTGACCTTTGACCTACAGACCCCCAAATTCAATATGTGTTATCTGTTGTTGGCAGCCAACTTCCATGTAAAGTTTGAAGATCCTAGGACAAAGCATTGGAACCAAAAGCATTTTCGTCTACCGAAAGACAGATTGACGGAGATGTGCAAACCAATTTATCCCTATTGTGGGGGTAGGGGGTTTTGCGGGGCATAATTACATCACGAATATGCCTCTGTAATAATACAATATATTACTAAGTCACAAGAAAGCTTCATACCATTACTGTTAAGAATTACACACTTTACTGCAGCGCAAAATACCACGGAACTGAATTCTGTAGCTCTAAATCTTTTCAGGTTGTAAAGGAAAGGTAACTCATTTACTGAGCAGATACAACAAGTTCCACATCTGCCGGCATGCCTGCCAAAGGACAAACCCAATCTGAATGACTAAACTGTTACAACACAGTACTGTTACACTTGTCAAGAAAAATTTGCCAAAACCCCTGGATATTTTTACTTTTTCCAATCCAATACTTTATTAAAGTAAGACTTCTTTTTTGTGAAAAAAAAACGACCACAAGGAACGGCCTGAAATAGAAATCGACTTATTATTTGTAATCTTCTTACTGTTTCCAGACATGGTTCCCCTGTATATCTTATCTTCCATAACATCGGTCCAGAACAGGACTGGTACCCCGTCGCTGTAGTAGAAATCTAGCGCTATCGTGTTCTTCAAACCTGACCTCAGTGAGATAGCATTCTGTGCCGCCACGTCTACACGTCGTAACTCATGACGATTAGAATATACGACATACACTGGGTTACTCTCTGAAAAAGTAAATAAATAATAATAACCAACCATGCCACATTTCATATACCTGGAGTAGTTTTAATAATTTTTTTCGTAAAAAAGAAGAATACATGGTGGCTCTAAATGACTTACTCGAGTACCATAGGGTTTGTAAGCACAATGCAATCAAAGGGAGATAATAATAAAACTTTGGTACAAATCAGCACTATAATCAACCAAATATCCAAGCTCCCAAAATTTAATTTTAGCTCTTATGACTTGCTTAAACAAGGAACAAGAACAAGTTATATTTATAACTTTAAAAGAAGACCACCCAATGTTCATTAATGTGCAGTTTGACACTTCGTGTATAGGTAATTCCTGGAACATCCTAAATAAGTTTTTGGAAATTGATGCAGCCTGGGACCTTCTACATTCAAGGCAGATGCACTACCACAAGACTATCTAGGTGCTATGGGTATCGAAATTATGGTTGAATTACTGAGGTGGTCTTTAAGATGAAACTTTATTGTCCTTACCTAATGGTTTACATGTGAATGCATCAGGCTCTAAGAAGAACCCATCTAAACATGTACAGCGGTACCCATGTGGTAAGGAGGTGTTCAGTTCACATTTCTGTCCACATATACCCCACTGTTCACATAACTTGTCCGCAGCCACTGCAGGTATACATGTCTTCTTGTCCGTGTCAAGTTTCTCACCAATAGGGCAGGTACAGATATAGCCCGGTGCGTCTGGTGCATTATGACAAGCACTGCTACAGTTACTGATCGTACACATCTTACCTGGAAATATGCATATAATTATACCTCAATATCTCATTAATATTCATGAGCAATTCAGACATTTTGATTAGCTATGAGCACACTTTTTGAGAACATTGAATCACAGTTTATTAATAGCCATGAGCAATTCAGAAATTTTGATTGGCCAAGAGCACAATATGTGAATCAAATGTTGTAAACAAACAAGACTGCGTTCAGTAAACGTTTATGCCCCAATGGAAGTCAATCAGGGGCCATAATTCTTTTGAAATCTTTGATATTTTTACATGACATTGACAATGTAATGTGTTTAGGACAGTAAACAAGTATGCAAAGTTTCAACAACTTTTAAGTATTGCTTAACAATTTTGAACAAACAGAGGTACAGACAGATGAATGAACAAACGCATGAACGGACGGACGGACGGACAAACAAACAGACATCAGTAGATGCCTAGGCATAAAATGTTAGTTGAAACACATATCAAATAAATACAACAGAAACTTCAAAATGTTGGATACAACAACATGTCCTCCACAAAGGAACATAACTCTAGCAAGAATATTATAATATAGGATTAAATGACCATTTCGATGGCTTAGAACCAGAAGGTCGTAACTACCTCTTACGACCTTATAAGACTCATACATATTTGAAATCTGCTTCACAAGGCGCTTCTTATGAGCATATTTCATGAAAATCTGAAATTGTCATGTTGACCAAAATGAAGCTTTAAAAACGTGTTTTCCAATAGGTAAAGAGTAAATTAAAGACAGTTTTCTCTTGTTTTCTCAATATATCGATTTGGTAGTAACGACCTTCTTGTTCTAAGCCATCGATATCTCTGGCACATTTAATTCCCTGAATGCCTGAAGCAATACAGTTGTTGTCTGGATTATAATACATGAATTGTATTTTATGAAATATAACTGTAAAGTTTTGGTCACTCCTCATATTTTATTATCTCCCTTGAAGATAACTCTTGTCACAACAACCTCTATACAACTCAATATATCGATTTAGTAGAACTTTATGACCTTCTTGTTACACTGATGTGTAAATACCCGATCTTCAGGAATACATTGAATAAAACCCCCGAATAAAATGAATAGAAAATCAACAACTTACTGTCACAGATTGGTCCTTCATCCATAGTTTGGTTATCACAATCAAATGTACCATCACACAGCTGTTCTAATGTTAAACATACATGAATTCCATTCTTCTCACATTTTCTTCGTGGAAATATACATGTGTAGTTTGCATCTAAAATACAAAGTTTCATAATATTCTTCATAATTTCGAAATTATTCTAAAACAAATTTAATGTCATTTTCTTCGTGGAAATATACATGCATAGTTGGCATCTAAAATACAAAAGTTTCATAATATTCTTCAAAATATCGAAATTATTCTAAAACAAATTTAATTTTATTAGTCGAAACAATAATTAAAATTGGTAGAAAGAACTTAATGTAGCTATCACATATGATTAATAATAATAATTGTTACAATTTGTAGGGTATGTGTTTGGTTTTTATAATCAGCTACATAACTTTAATTGGTTGAGAATTTAAGACTCAGGCCTAGGCATACATTCAACTTTTTAATTCAATCACATTTCTTGAATTGTTGTATCAGAAGTCTGCATTTAGAGTTAAAGTAAAATATAAATTTTCATAAAAGTTGAAAATTATGCATTGACAAATTGTGGTCATTTTTAAATTGCTGCATTTAGAATTAATGAAAATATCAATTGCTTTAACTGGTTAAATGAAAGTTAATAACTATATGCATTTAGAACTCGTGATATTAGATGCTCTATATATTTTACCAGGGCAATGTTTGTCCGACTCGTCCGATCTATCGATACAATCCGGATCCCCGTCACAGAACCATCCTGCGGGTATACATCGGTCACCTGTATCACATGGTCTCTCTAGGTCCTTACAAGGGGATTTTGTTTCTAAAAATAGACATACATTATCAATTTCTAAAATCAGATATTCTCTCCAAGTGACTTGGTTTCAAAAAACAGAATAAATTATTTTAAAAAAGAACTGTAACATCCTGATGTAGACATAATACTTCATTTAACAATTATTTCAATATCTCAAAGGTCAAGGTCACACTTGAAGCTCAAGCACCTAGGATGGGTCTCCATACAAAATATCAAAATTGTGGGCTGCATGATTTCAGAGTAGAATTTTTTGGACGCCAAGGAGCTAGACCAGTTACCATTCTTTGAAAATAGGAGTCAATTGCCAAAGAAAAGTGTCTTGTAGCACTTTTCAAGAGATGAAATCCACGTCCACTATCTTTTTTAACCAGAGGCAACAGAAATATCGCTACCTCATACCCATCCAAGTAATGGTCATTGCAATGGGACCCAGATATTTGAGTTCAGCGATGAAGAGAACTGAAACTTACTACAATGTGTTTCATCTTCATCTGACCCGTCCATACAATCTTCGTCACTATCACATTCCCATGACGATGCTATACATTCACCTGAACGACATCGAAATTCTAATTCGTCATTACATGGCAACGGAGGAAAATCTGCAATAAAAATACATAACATCATTCAGGTATTCCTGGTATCTTGTACTATCCTGTAGCGGGGGCAGTGTTATAGTTTGGCTAATTTGACACAAACCTGACCTTTTGTTTAGCATAATTTAACAGTTGATGTAGTGTCTATATTTATAACCTCGGTTGTATGTTTTCATAGCCAGAGAGTATCACAAAGACGTTACAGATGAGTTATAAACACAAATTTGAAATACGATATTGCACAATTTGCTTGCAGGAATTGATATAATCAAAGCAAGAACCTTGTATATATTCATGCATAAAGGTCAGGTTCATTTTTTTTTCTAAAATTAGGATAAGATATGATTACCAAAGAATT
Source organism: Spisula subtruncata (assembly GCA_963678985.1). NCBI lineage: Eukaryota > Metazoa > Mollusca > Bivalvia > Venerida > Mactridae > Spisula > Spisula subtruncata. The sequence goes on along the minus strand of OY787678.1, from coordinate 11,951,749 downwards.
GACTTTATAACCTCTATTTCGTGACAAATTCATGCTTGATTTCTATTATATGAGTTAAAACCAGTTTAAATAATATGAACTAAGGCACCGCCTAAATGGGGGATTAAATACACATTGGATATCTGCTAAGCTATGTTTCAGATAGAAACTGACTAGATATGAGTTAAATTTAGATGTTAGTTATACAATAGGCCTATACAAAGATAGTTATTGATCAGCATCTGACCACTTTTCCTCTTTAAATTTAAGACCAGAAATAATAATTATTCAAATTTTAGATTGGCTATGTATCTGTGGTTTATGTTTGGAATAAGTGTAGGCATCCCTAACCTGGAGTTTTACCTATATTATACTGATTTGTTATACATTGCAAACGTAACGTCATGAGTCTATTTGGCGTACTTTTGGTATGACGTCATTTCCTGTTATTTGTGACGTCATGACATCACGTCTTGTATTGGCGCCATGTATCCAGTACAGTAGCGTATTTCTTACTTCCCTTTGCTTATTTAAATAGTTTGTTTTATTTATTGAATATTTTTAAAGATGGTTATAATTCGAAAGAAAATGATAGGGGGCAACCGTTTACAGATTACTATTTTTTTTATTTTCAAAGGAACATTCACCTCGGAAAACTGCCTGAAATTTTTGACCGGAAATAACTTTTCCTGAAAGCATTAGTACCTGCAGAGACTCGGCGAAGATACGCACGTGGACATTATTGGTATGGGTATTTACAATAGCCAGCTTCGCTGACTATTTAATCCCCTATTAATTTAGAAAAAAAATCATTAAAAAATACATAATTTTTCTTAAAATTTAATATTATTGATAGAAAATAAACAATACCCTAGAAAATAGCAAGGTCTTAAACTAATTATTGAAATTCAAATAATATATTCATAACATTTAATGATATTGATTAATATTAATTATACCATAGCATATAGTGGGGTCCTCGTCTGAGCCGTTGACACAATCATTATGTCCATCACATAAGAAAGCCTTTATTATACATTCAGCCCCTTGTTCCGTACATGGGAAATAATGCTCTGTATCACATGATACGTTGTTACATCCCTCCTACAAATGAAGTACAAACAGTTATAATAAAACAATAATAACAGCTTTTTATTAAATACACTAAAAATTATTATTGGCAAACCAATTTATATCACAGTATTAAATATCTTCATACCTTCCTACCCAAAAGCAACCTTCCTACAAATATAGTACAAACAGTTCATCATAGTGTTTGACATTAGAACAAAGTAATTTTTATATCTGTACAGCTAACGGACACCCCCCTTCCAAGATTGCAACACTATGTTCTCTTTCTATTGTTTATGATCAAAGGACAAATGGATTCATTACTTAGGGAACAAAAATCATGTTAATTTTATGAAATGAAATGAAAATCTATTTAGTTCATTTGCATCTTCACACCTCCACCAGCTGCAGCCCCTGTCACAAGGCATTATAGATATTTCATCAAACTACATGTCTCACGGATCACACATGTAACTGGTATTTTTTAATTCCAATGGAGGGAATAAACCTGCCAGTAGGAAGAAGCAATATGCCCAAATAATGAGACACATGTTTATCTTTAGTCGAAATTCTTAACAGTGGCTTTACTAGTACTTTAATTAAATAATGTATGCTTGCAATATAATCACAATGTGTTACCTCGTCACTGTTGTCATAGGGACCACAGTCGTCATTGCCGTTACATTTATCCGACATGTCGATACATCGTCCCGACGCACACTCAAACTCTGTCACATCACACTCCTTGTAACGACACGAGAAATCTTCATCATCACGACTCGGACAGTCGATAGATTTATCACACCACCAGGTGGTAGGTAAACAAGCCTTCGCTGCCGTACAGTAGGATTTATCCGGCGGACATAAAACTGAAAACAGAAATAACAAGACAATGAAATTCCAATTTCCACCTATTTTTAGTAACAGTGACCTTGACCCCACTGGTCCCATTTTCAATCCCAAGCAGCCTTTTCACATGAGCTTCCTACACAGCAAGTCTGATCATGATAACTCATTCCTAACTAAAGTTATCCAACGGAAAATAGACACCCGCCCACCTGCCAATATCGCCAATCAATTAACCAGTGAAAAAATCTGGTTAAAAATATGAAAATAACATTATTTTTACTTATCTCAATATTTCAAACACGTTTAAACTTTTTAACAGTTAGTCTGGAAACTTATCTAATTGACATTGCTTCTTGACCATTCTTAACTCTTTCAGATTCTATATGACCCCGAGTTTCCATTTAGTGGCATTGACATCAATTTGTTACATTGACTGTGCCTATTTAACTTCTGACCTCTCTTGAAGACGAGTTTATTGGTGATAGCATAGTAACAAAATCCAACGTTATGACATCAAGAAGACAAAATTGGACAGTGGACAAAGTATTCATTGATACAATGTACTTTCAAACGTGAGAATACATACTTAGTGAGCAAGTATCTGGGTAATGGGAATGTGCAGGTCCAGTACATTTAGGTCGTTCTTCACTGCAAAACTCATCACAAGTCTCATCAGCTGGAGAAAAGAATATATAAATAAATCCATTCTTGTGTTTTCTCAGTATAAGGCCTATTATTGTTGCATTTGCACTTGACTAAAAGCAAATATCAAAATCGAAGAGACAAAATCCTGCCAAACATCTAGAATTTAGATCAACAAACTATGATGGTTTTGACACATTAACATGTAACTCCCACAAGGGGCTATACCTCCTCGTTGACAATAATAATAATAATAATAATAGTAATAATAATAGTAATAATAAAGACTTGTCCTCATTGACAATAATAATAATAATAGTAATAATAAAGACTTGTCCTCGTTGACAATAATAATAATAATAATAGTAATAATAAAGACTTGTCCTCGTTGACAATAATAATAATAATAGTAATAATAGTAATAATAAAGACTTGTCCTCGTTGACAATAATAATAATAATAATAGTAATAATAAAGACTTGTCCTCATTGACAATAATAATAATAACAATAATAATAGTAATAATAAAGACTTGTCCTCGTTGACAATAATAATAATAATAATAATAGTAATAATAAAGACTTGTCCTCGTTGACAATAATAATAATAATAGTAATAATAAAGACTTGTCCTCGTTGACAATAATAATAATAATAGTAATAATAGTAATAATAAAGACTTGTCCTCGTTGACAATAATAATAATAATAGTAATAATAAAGACTTGTCCTCGTTGACAATAATAATAATAATAATAATAATAATAATAGTAATAATAAAGACTTTATTTAACGAATGTGAACTAATAACCTTGACTTTTTAACTTCTCTTCAAAACCTTGGCACTGAATATTGCAGACAGCATCATCGTGAAACAACACCGTGAGGATGGAAAAGGTTTGGTAAAACAAGACAATAATTATTTGCCGAGAAAAAATGACATAGCAACTGACCTTGACATTTATTGTCGACCATATTGTATCCTGCAGCACACATACATTTAGCATTCAGTACATTGTTGTTGTTCTCTATGGTACAGATGTGATCACAAGCTGCCGTCAGACACGGATCATCCTGGCTTACTGAAATATGAATTTATTACATGACTTTGTACAGTATACATTGAGATTTATTGATACTATCTCACTACTTAAGAAATATCATGCATATTTAAGAAATTGAGCTGCAGTCTCCAAAGGAAAGCTTTGAAATGTCACACAGAAATTTATTTTTTAGGAATATTTTGGCAAAAAGTTCCATCAATAAACTTCTCAGTCGCATTATCCAGGTAGTTGGAAATTAAGGCTGATGAGCATTAGTTCTGAAACAGTACCCTCATTATCTAAGGACAAAGAAAGGGGCTTAAACCAGAAACAAGAATAGGGGACAAATATCTACAAGAGATGTTTGTAAAACATGTACACCCTCATACGGCAGCCTAATTGTTGAAAATGGTAAAGGTCACGGTCACTTTGACCTTTGACCTACATACCTCAATATCATTAGGGGTCATCTACTGTTGCTGGCCAACCTTCATGTAAAGTTTGAAGATCCAAGGGCAAAGCGTTCTTGAGTTATTGGATGGAAACCAGACAGCTAGACAGATAGACCGACATGAGCAAAGCAATATACCCCTCATCAAAGATGGGGGCATAATAATTGAGACGCACCTGCATTAGTTCTGAAACTGTACGCTATTAGGCTGAGGTCCAAAAAATGACTTGAACCAGGAACAAGAATACGCGACAAATATCTAAAATAATTACAATATATAGCTTGGACAATTTGGTATGAATCTGACCTTTTGATTAGCATAATATAACAGTCGATATCTTGTCTGTATTTATAACCTTGATCGTATGTTTTCATAGAGTATCACGAAGATGCTCGAGATGCAATACAAACATAAAATAAAATACAATGTATTTGCGGAGATTGATATTTAAAGCAAGAACCTTGACGTAATATATTTAAAAAACTGATGACACTCTTATCATACTTTCAAAACCAGCATATACAGGGTGTCTCAAAATACATGTCCGCTTGTTGAGGACATATCACGCCGTAATGTATTGCTTTACATATCTGATTTATATGTATGATCAAAGGGCATTCAAATCAATGTAGAAATTACGGAACAATTATCCAAAACAATGCATATAAAATTTATAGAATGCATTTTGAGTAGCTAACCCCAATTCGGTAAAAACGTCGTTTGACCATTTTAATGACGTTCACACACCTTTGAGTCAGATTTGATGTTTCCATATTCTCAACAAATCGATATTTTGTGTTTCGAAGTAGTTACATATCTTGAACTGTATATCTAACTTTGAAATAATATTAGAAGAAATAAATATAAAGGATGTTTTGGTTACTTTTTCCTGATTTCAATAAAAGTAGCATAGACACATTCATTCTCCTACCAATGCAGTTTTTGTTGATTGGTACTTTATTAAGTACTATTTTATGCTTTCAAGTTACATTACATGACTATGTTTGGACTGTTGGAGATAAACTGGACATACCGCTATATATATAAATACATTCAATCCAGTATGTTCATTCGACACGATGTGTGCATCTTTTATGAATATGATATGCCTAGAAATGTGTGAATATCAAATTTTCAGTCCAAATTGTGTTTAATTGTGTTCCTCCCTTAAATATGTCCGATTTCATTTTCTAATGACCCCTGATCAGTTTCTCAGCCAGTGTGTGCATAGTAGGGTACGACTGACTATAACTATGCCCACATATGATATAAAATTTACCCATGTTACCGTACAAACTATGTTATCTGCCTCTTCGGATATTTTAGAACGTCCGTTGCTAATGATGTTAGTATAACGTGTATGACGTCATCAACTGTTCGAGTATTGACACATGATATAATTCACCCCACAATTTTTAAATTTAGCTTTCATATGATACTATGATTATCAATTTACTAACTCAATTGGCAAAGTTATGACCCTTCAACAAGCGGACATGTATTTTGAGACACCCTGTAAGTTCAAAATAACCATCTCAATAAAATTTATTTTTAATAATACTTCAAAATGTACATGTAAATATGATATACATGACACTAAAAAGTACCTCATCGACTATACTTCTAAAAATAGATCTAATCACGTGACGTCAACAATACTGAAAAAGCACCTCAGAATCTTACTTCGGTGAATTATTTTTATATATTTGTACCCCGATGAAGGCTATATTGTATAGCCGAAACGTTGGTTTATAATAAAAGAATGAAACCCGACCCCCCCTTGATCGAATGTTCCACTTATTTTCTCTTTTCTTGAACTAGCAATATATTTATGCATAAAGGTTAGGTTCGTGTCAAACTAGCCAAGCTATACTTACATCCTGGTTGTTTCTGTCGGTGATATATGTGTATTTGTCCGGGACGAGCTAATGTTGCCATGGTAACCGCTGGTTCCGAATAATTATATCTATGAATCTTGATGATTTGTTTCTCATGTCTATCACTCAAGTAAAGATAATTCTCAAACACTGAGATAGCATGTATATACTCGACCTGAAAAAGAAGCAATTTTGAAAGTACCGTAACATTTTCATTCAACAGTGGACGAAATTAAAAATTGATTTTTAATATTTAAATGTACTCCCCAATAGATAAAGTCATTATCATTATTCCATTTTTGTGGATTTGGCAGATGAATATGTGGACAAAAAATCCCATCCACCCTGAGCAAAAGACCTTAGTGACACATGTTGGCCGTTTGCTCCGTGGCAGTCCAGTAGTCAGTAATATTAAAGTCATGGTAACCTTGACCTTTGAAATTCAAATTCAACAGGCTCATCAACTGTTACTTCCCAACTTCCATGTAAAATGTATCATTTAATGTGACTGTGACCTTAAAATCAAGTTGTTTTGTATTAGTAACCTTGACCTTCGAATCGAGTTGTTAAATGTATTAGATACTGAATCCCTTGACCTTCGAATCTAGTATTTTGTAATCACTGCTGTGACCTTGACCTTAGAATATTGTCATTTTGTATTAGTTACTGTGACCTTGACCTTAGAATCAAGTCATGTTACATTGGTAACTGTGACCTTGACCTTGGCCATTAAATATAATATGGTTTGTCCATAGGGTCATTGTCAACCTGTAAACAAGTTTCAAGAACCCTCAAATCAATCCACTTGCTGCCATAAGTACATAACTATAATAATGTATTATTCATTGTAATTGCATGACTTTTTTACTCCAAAATTGACTAGTACTTTCCATTAAATCTTACCATTTGTCCAATTGCTATAATCCGTCTCGTAGTATTGTCTCCTGATAGATCAATTCTTTCCACAACATTTAGCTCCATGTCTGACCAGTATAAATGACGATTAGCAAGATCTATACTCAAACCGAGCGGTCGAATCGTCTTCTTTGATACGAGCACTTTGAGATCTTCTCCGTTCATCTTACAGCGTAGAATTTGGCTCATTGAATCATCCCAGTCAGAAATATATACATACCTAAAATAACAACAAAATTAGAATTTTAGTCTGGACATTGCAATATTTTTACAGCCATGATACTGAATTTTCTTGAAATTGCGATCAAAATGTAAAACAACTACTAACATTGTTCCTATGAAACAAATACGATTTTGCATTTCAGGTAATAAATACAAATGTCAAAATTGTTGTTCAATGGGATTTGATTTTTTGGTAGAAGGTGAACCACGAAATCCATAAAATTTAATCCTCCACAAAACTTAACGATTTTACAGTAAATTTTCAAATCAACCCACATACCCTTCTACAGGATCGAGGGCAATACTTTGAGGTCCGACTAATGCAGGAGTACTGTTAGACGTGGCTATATTGTTACAGTACAGGCCATCCTCTGTACACATAGATACACGTTTCAACTGTAGGTCAGCAAAGTACCAGTTTCCACGTACCCAATCTTTGGCAAAACTTTCCACAGCTGAAAAAAAACAACAATTATATTATAATTACATTCAAATTATATCTTATGTTTTTTGCTGTTGTATTTTTTTCCCATTTGACTGAGACCGCGATAGTACATGGCCAATTTCCCTTTATTACAAATCAAATGACATCTCATGTTTTTGTTGTTGTAATTTTTGTTTCGTTCTTTTTTTTCAGATCGACTTACTGGTAGTCAGTCGTATAGTACATGGCCATTCCATTTTATTCCAGCCTAATTGGCATATCTATAGATGGCTTACAACTTCAGGAGAGTGAACAAAATATTGTATGATACAAGGAATCCTGGCATGCTACCCAGAGCATGCTGACCCAGCACTTACCCATTAGACTCCTTGGTTCTTTAGCATGCTTGGTGTATAGCACCAATACATGCAAGACCACCAGTCCTGAAGGTTTCCAACCAGTTCATCTCTAATTTTTTGAGAAAAACTAAAAAGGGTTTCTAAAATTTACACAGCCTGGTGTTGAGATTCAAATTGGGGAGCTCTGGAATGGTTTTTGAAATTACAGCTTGCCCCTATTGTTGTTGACTGTCTTTATGTACATGTATATGTGAAAGCTGTAAAATAAATATTCGTGACAAAGAACAAAGGTAGAAATGACAATATTTGAATACTTACAAGTCAGGTAGTTATTGACGGGTATAGTTGTAACTTCTGACTGGGATGATTTCGCTGAGGCAGATTGCAATGTTGATTTCCCTGTACTTGGTTCATATGTTATCTGAAGACAAGGAATTAGTGCAAAAATATGGTATATGCCTCAATAAATTGATGTAGTTGCCACAGTTTAGCACCAAGCTGTCGAAGAGTTCTCAGATTTAGCTTTATTCAAAAGTTCAATGAGAGTTCAAAATGATACACCTGCGCAGTATAATTATAAAACCCTTGAATCATATCGAGGGCTCAGTGCAAAACTATGGTATATGCCGCTATAAATTGATGTAGTTACAATAGTTTTGCACTGAGCCCTCAATATTCAAACACAGATCATTATCTTACCCAGTAAACTTCTCCCTTCCGATGATCAAAATCCAAGGTAGTTAACTTGACACCAACTCTAAGATAGTTAGGTTTTAGATTCTCTCCCTTGATAGTTAACTGTCTATGGTCCCATTGGTTAGTTATCAATAGTGTTGCTTCCTCATCAACCGGTTCTGTGGAATCAACAAATCATTGAATCAGATAAGACATTAGTCTTATTCACCAACGTTGTCAGTCTGAAACTCAGACTTAGATTTTATATTGCCAAATGTTTTATTCACCCTCGTTTTGTAATAAATGTACTGATTTTGATATAAATGGGTATACATGTTCATGGATAACAACAAATAATCAGATAAAATTTCATATGGTTATATCTAATTGTTAAGAATTGGCAGTGATTATAAATGTTGTTAATTTTAAGTCTGAGAGTTATAGTCTTACAATGATGGTGAATAAGGCACCAGTCGTCAATCAATAAACTTTAAATCAATTTCAATAATGGTAAATAATAATCACATGGTCCAATGGATTAACTTGAAAACATTCACCAAGCAACCTTCCACAAACAATCAGGTGAAGAGATCTCTGCTCTGAGGTAATGTCAATTAAACAAGTGTAAATTAAATGGTTAAGTAATAAACATTTCCAATACTTTAATTTTTTACTAAATCACTAATTGTTTTCTATTATATAACAACTGCATGCAATCTTATGAATTGACAATTTCAAATAACATGCAATAGCAAAATCTTACGCCCTCTAGAAATAGTCTCAACTTATGTAGTTAAGTTGTCTCATGTACTAAGAGAAAAACAATGACTATGCTTTTTTCAAGCTCTCATTGCTGGCAAAATAATCTTAGTTATGCTACATTTCTAGCCGTCTTCACTCATGAAATTTCCGAAGAAAGGGGAAGCATCATATTTGTGACTTACCGTTTATAGCGACACATGACTTAGTATTGTTCAAATTATACCCGGCCACACATCCACACGTATACCCAGTGGCGATGTTATCGCACTGACTCGGCTGATCACAATACTTCTCATAAGCACATTCATCTAAATCTGAAAATGTAGGAAAATCATGTAAAAACTACAACAAAGTTTGGATAAAACTACCACAAAGTTAGGCAAAAACTACCACAAAGTTAGGCAAAAACTACCACAAAGTTAAGCAAAAACTACCACACTGTTTGGTAAAAACTTTACCACAAAGTTTGGTAAAACTACCACAAAGATAGGCAAATTTACCACAAAGTCAGGCAAAAACTACCACAAAGTTTGGTAAAAACTACTACAAAGATAGGCAAAAACTACCAAAAAGTTAGGCAAAAACTACCACAAAGTTTGGTAAAAGCTACCACAAAGATAGGCAAAAACTATCACAAAGTTTGGTAAAACTACCACAAAGAAAGGCAAAAACTACCACAAAGTTTAGTAAAAATTACTACAAAGTTTGGTAAAAACTACTACAAAGATAGGCAAAATCTACCACAAAGTTAGGCAAAAACTTCCACAAAGTTTGGAAATCAACAACAAAAACATTTTTTGGAGTTGTGAGAAGAACTTTAATTCAATATTAAATTGTTTGACAGTGTTTTTAAGGTGCATCAACAGCGTCAGGATCATTTAGCACACATACACAAATAGTAAAATGGATTTGTTCATTTGAGTGGTCTTAAAGTGCAGTTTTTTGCTAACTGAAAATTTCAGATCGAATATAACACCAACATCAATTCAACTTCAATGTGATTACTCATCAAAATCTGCAAGCAGACATTTAATAAACAGGGTGAATACTGTGGTGATCTTAACAACATGAGTATTAAACATCGAATTAACAGAATCAAAAACATATTGGATACCTGTACAGTTAGACAATTCTGGGTCCCAAACTGACCCCTCATCACAGTAACATTTGGCCCCTTCAGTCGCTAGCTCCGCACATAGTGGACATTTAGCATCTTTACCTGAAAGTAAAAGAAAGAAAGTAGTTTTAAAGTCTACAGGCCAAGTTTTTCCCTGTCAGCTTTTCCCCTGGAGAAAAAACTTCCCGGGGATTTAAAGGGACTGTGTCACGTTTGGGCTGTGGCAAAATAAAATAAAATTTCAAATATTCACTTAATTTTGGTATTAAATGCCTGTCTATCCCATAAACAATGACACTGATATTAAATAGAACTTGTGACAGTATACTTACATTTATTATTGGAACATCCGAATTCGTCCTCGCCGGAATCACAGTCAAAGGTATTATCACAGACTTTGGATAATGGAATGCATGAGTGGGAACCGCTACATTGTAACTCATTGGGTGTACATGGTATAAGATTCTGCACGTGAGGACCTGAAATATAAATATATCATACATATCATACAGAATGGTCTTTTGTTACTGTAAAATCATTAATTTTCGTGGGGGTTTTAATTTTCAGGATTAAGTGGTTCACCTTCAACCACGAAATAAAATCCCATCGAACAATAATTTTCACCTGAAATGCAAAAATCCACCAATTGACGTCCCATCAAAATGGTACTTTTTACCAAAACCGCAAAATTTTGTCCCACGGAAATGAAAAGTTTCATCAGTATTAGCATAATTTACTGTACAGTATGGTGCGGGTTTTCTACCCTGAATATGAATAAAATGTACAGTATGGTGTGGGTTTTCTACCCTGAATATGAAGATAATTTACAGTATGGTACAGGTTTTTCTACCAAAAACATAAACTTTATGAGCAGTTATTTATATCGCTAGTTTAGAATGAGAAGGCTGTAAGTAGAACTTACGACCTTATAAGTCTGCATCATATGACGCTTCTTATGAGCCTATTTTCATGAATATCAAAACTTGTCATGTTGACCAAACTTCTTTTCCAAGTGTAAAGAGTAATTTTCTGAGAGTTTGTTTCTTGTTTTTTTTAAATATTGATTTTATACTTATGACCTTCTCATTCTAAGCCAGCGATACGACAATAAAGGTTTGGACCAATAAACTAAGTTGGTTACTTATTTGGTAGCGATTTTCACCAAAAAACATGAATATTCACCCAAGTCAACCTTTGACCTTGTCATTTATGACCTTCATATAGAAAACACATAACGGAAGGAAGGTCAAATAAAACCTAACTTTACTCAATCTTTAAATAAATACAGATTGAAGAAAAGCTTTGCATGCTCAATGAGACAGTTAAATATGACAAAACAAGTAACCAAATTGACAAAGAAAAAAATACCAATGACCATTCAGTTATAGCAAGCAGAAAAATTACATTGCATTACACAGGTTAGATATATCATCTGACTTTTTGGCTAAGTCTGCAAGTAAAATTATGTCAACAAAAAGTTCTGTGGGTAGTGTTTATTCTCTGCTTGTACGTCGAACAGATCTTATGAAAATCATTCAAACAATGAGGTCCGTTATTATTAATTTTGACATATTTTTACTTGCAGACTTAGCTAACAGTCATGTGGTATGTCTACCCTGATTACAGCAAGACAAATAAAAAAAATTCAGCACTGCTTTCATAAGGCAAGCATATACATGCACAAAGCACAGAGCCAAATGCAAATGGAAGTAATAGTTGCAAAAGTATGCTTTGACAAAATAGTACACAAACAAAATATTTGAAAAGTTATCAACCGTCATAATAATGATTAAGCATTGTACAAGTAAATGTTTGCAACAGACAATAGCCTTATACTTTGAAACTTTGTCTAAACCTAAGATACAAAATTGTCAAATGGCGAGGCTGCCAATACCCAATTGCTATAAAAACCTTCACTAAGTAACCATTATTCAAAAGGAAAACAACATTATACATAACATAACATTGTTATTTCACCCAATTATAATATAAGCACTGCAAAAGAGTTCTATTCAATTAATATAAGTTTAATAAATCGAAAATTCTGGAATCGCTTGTTCAGAAAACAACAGATATTAAGTAACATTATTATTTCACCCTGTTAGTGAGCACAGCAAAATATGTTCTATTCAGTTAATATTAATCAAATTAATATATAAATGTAAATGATAAAGAAAAATGTTACTTCTTATAAACAAATGAGGCAATGAAAAATGAATATGTTGCGGAAAAATTTCTTAAAATTATTAATAATTAAGATATTAATTTTATTTTTAATACTTATAAGGATTAATTTAAAACATGTTGTTTTCGTGCACTATAAAGGCGTCTGTCTTATTCAGTGTTTTCAAAAAAACACACAACGGAAATGCAGTGCATAAAGGTCTTATTTATGCACTAATGGGTGTGACGAGATTAATTACGGCGAGGTGTGCCTTCAGAAGCCACTATAATCACGTCTTTCAGATTATTTTCTGAAGCCTCTTATTATAGATCCCTGCAAAGTTATAAGGAAACGCCACTGAATGAGGAGAAGGAATTAAATTACAGTACATCTGTACCTATTTTTACAACATGTTTTACTAATACACCAAAGGGAGTGAGGTGCGTGAGACAAGGTATGTTTTCAGAAGCCAATATAATCAGGCCTTTCAGATAGTTTTCTGTAGCCTCTTATTAGATACAAGCTAGTGCATGCGTACCTAATAAGGAAACATCATTGAAAGGGAATTGGGAGAGACGATATTTGTGCATCTGTGTGTTTTCCATATAATACCGTGACAAATCATGTGCATTTCATAAGTAAATTACAACCATTGGAAAGGAAGTGCATGGTGTTTTCTACAGACAAACAATCACAGGTCTATTATATGCTGAGAGGAAAATTGTGATAATCAACTAAAATGCTATATTTATGGTTGACAGATAATATAAACTGGGGGATAAAATGATGGCTTCCAGCAGTGTCACCTATAACCTGGTGACAAACGACAAATGTCAATCATCTTGCTGAACATTATGTTGTAAAATTCACAAATTTCTCACAACTTGGAGGACTTATTTTAGCCTGTTCATTTATTTGAGTTTAAATGTTGTTACACACTTTTTCAGTAGTATATGATGGCCCATTCACCTAACCAAATTTGCTTGACTTTATCCACACCAGTATCATTTATACCCTTCCACATGGTACAAGAAACTTCTCCTCATGTGATCAACATAATTGTCAAATGTTCATGGAAGGGTATCATAAGTTCTGCTGCAACTGGGAATCAAACAGTGCACAATCACAGTGTTCCAAATCTAGCACAATATCAACCCCTAACTTTTTACTATTTTGCTAAACACTGACTTCAAAAATAGACAAGATATGTTTGTAGAAATGTTTGCACGGACAGTAAGCCCCCATAGTAGCCAAGTTTGTCATTTATGTGACAGATAGACACTGTTGCCCAGCAAAACTTCCTAGTGGACAACTTAACCTGGTACTCAGAGATACCAAGTCAGGCTACCAGCTGGGAACATAGGGCCTAAACCACTGAGCATGTTTAAGTTATCTCTGAAGTTTGATGATAATAAATAAGCTAACCAGGGATACTTGGTATGCTCCTTTGTTATCATATTTAGGGAAAATCATTCTGTACATAATATTATGTATTAGAGCGGGGTCGGCAATTTCCGAACACTTAAGCAAAAATTTTCCTCCATCGATTTACATCGGGTAATTCCGAACACTTTCGATTTGGAGTTGACAATAAAATCCCGCTCGTTCCGTACAATACTCAACATTTTCCGTAAGTTTTCCCTGTAACCAGAATGAACATATTTTTCATTACGATCAATGGAGTCTATTTCCGAACATGGAGGGTCAGCCGGACAGAATGTCTGGTAATTCCGAACACACAATATATTGATATAATTTCACATATAATTACAAATAGTAGTATGCACATCACCTGTGGACTGGTCTCTAGGTTCCATTGTCGACCAATCTAAGACTCCCCACAATGATAGCAATGCTTCAACTTGATATAAACATGAAATGCATACTCGGAACTGTCATTTAATGTGTAGTTAGATGTTATATTGACTGTTTCCTACTTAGATTGAAACGATGAAACACAGTTCGGAGCTGTATCAGCATTATGTTAACATTTTTATATGGTAAATCATCAGGTATATTATTGTGTGTGTGTAGTGTATGTACCAACTCGGTTCTCAGGATTGTGTGGTTCTACCATTAAGATTTAGATGTAAATATCGCCATTTATAAGAACAACTAAATCTACAACTTCAATTCACCATAGTAAACAAGTGAATGATTTGTAATAATGCTGTACCCTCATTATGTTTTCTTTATTCCAAAGTAAAACTCATACATGTAGATATTATCATCACGATTTTATCCATACAGTCGGTGTTATTTCAGTTATTTCATGTTGCAACGATCCATTTGAATCATTTTCAGTTGAATCATTATAAATGTTCAATATTTCAAAATTAAAAAAAAATTTTAAACAAATATTTTTAGAATAGATTGATAGGGAGCGAATTAGACCCACCGATAATCAGAATGACAAATCCATATGATATCCTCTTCATCTGAAGTAGATTTACCTGTTTGATGTAGGTGTGTTTTGCAATTTTAGAACTGTTCGGAATTAGCCGCTGGATTAAAATTTGTGTCGGGTATTGTCGAACAGGGACTATTCGGAAGGCACAATGAATCAGGACATCTAGGTGCATCAAATTCGGTTTATATAGTCATAGTTTATCCCTCGGTACCATTATTTTATAGAATTCTGGCTATGAAAATGTTCCAATATCTTAGCACCACTACCTAGTATGTTATAGAAATTGCTAAAAATAGACCACTTCACACATAATTTTGATTCTAATGTCAAATATCCCTATATTCGGTGTCAACTTGGGTGATTATGGTTGGATAGGTCTTAAATACGAATGTTTGATGGAATAGAATGTAAACATAAGTTATTAGGTATAAAAACGTGTTTAAATCGGTACCGTTCGGAATTAGACTCTGTCCGACAAAGGCCGACCCCACTCTAGGTCATTTAATAAATAATGGAAACATGACCCGTCTTGATCGTGTGTTCCACTTATTTTCTCTTTTTTTGCATATGTATTACTAGAACACTTTTTTTGGGGCGATTGTGAAATCTAAAGTTTTACATTTTTACATAAGTTTCTCTTGACATCACATTCCTGTTGGTATTCCTTATGTGGGAGAAGAAAAACCAGCTTCTGGCCCATTTCTAATAATATTGTAATACAAGAGGGCCATGATGGCCCTATATCGCTGGCCCATTTCTAATAATATTGTAATACATGAGGGCCATGATGGCCCTATATCGCTCACCTGATTATAAATGAAGCCCTGCACAATTTAGACTAACAAAGGTAGAGCGTAAATATAGAAACTGGTGACCCCCGGGGCGGGTTCAATTTTGACCTCAGGGGCATAATATGAACAATATTTGTAGGGGACCACTAGATGATGCTACATACCAAATATCAAAGCTCTAGGCATTGTAGTTTCAGAGAAGAAGATTTTTATATGTTTTCCCTATATAAGTCTATGTAAAGCGGTAACCCCCGGGGCGGGGCCAATTTTGACCTCAGGGGCATAATATGAACAATCTTGGTAGGGGACCACTAGATGATGCTACATACCAAATATCAAAGCTCTAGGCATTGTAGTTTTAGAGTAGAAGATTTTTATATGTTTTCCCTATATAAGTCTATGTAAAACGGTGACCCCCGGGGCGGGGCCAATTTTGACCCCAGGGGCATAATATGAACAATCTTGGTAGGGGACCACTAGATGATGCTACATATTAAATATCAAAGGTCTAGGCATTGTAGTTTTAGAGAAGTAGATTTTTATATGTTTTCCCTATATAAGTCTATGTAAAACGGTGACCCCAGGGGCATAATTTGAACAATCTTGGTAGGGGACCACTAGATGATGCTACATACCAAATATCAAAGCTGTAGGCATTGTAGTTTTAGAGAAGAAGATTTTTATATGTTTTCCCTATATAAGTCTATGTAAAATGGTGACCCCGGGGCCGGGGCCAATTTTGACCCCAGGGCCATAATTTGAGCAATCTTGGTAGGGGACCACTAGATGATGCTACATACCAAATATCAAAGTGGTAGGCATTGTAGTTTTAGAGGAGAAGATTTTTATATGTTTTCCCTATATAAGTCTATGTAAAACGGTGACCCCCGGGGCGGGGCCAATTTTGACCCCAGAGCCATAATTTGAACAATCTTGGTAGGGGACCACTAGATGATGCTACATACCAAATATCAAAGCTCTAGGCATTGTAGTTTTAGAGAAGAAGATTTTTATATGTTTTCCCTATATAAGTCTATGTAAAACAGTGACCCCGGGGGCGGGGCCAAGTCTTAATTATACCAGAAATCTATACCTTTCATCGTTAAATGCATGTCTTTCATGTGACAGCAGTAGATATTACAGTCAAACACATAATGTTAAAACCTCATCGGAATAAACCAGCCACCTGTGTAAAGCAACCAATATCTTTCATTGAAGTTCAATTGACCAACCATTTTTTACAATTTTACATTTAGTATTACACCTGTACTATACAGTCCCCCTCATAGAAGCATGGGTAAAAGTTTAAAATGTTCAAAATACTGAAAACTACTTGACAATATACAGAACTGGATGCTTTCATATAAATAACATAGGGCAGTTATTTCTAAAAATACTGAAATCATTATATAGTCTGAAAATTGTTACCCATGTAGAAGCACAAAAGCCCTGAAAGTGATTCAATGTCTAGAAGAGTTTATTTTCATTAGTAAGGTTGCATAAGACTATAATTACAGCTTAATAATTGTTTAATAGTTTTTAAACATACAATCACTGTAAACGATGATAACCCTAATATCCACATTCTGCATTTAATTTAAATTAAAGCCCCAAAGCTGCTAACAAGTACACATTTCGTAGTTCTACAACTAAAATATAGTAAGAGAGACAACTCTTACATGATCACAACCAGTATAATTACAGAGTACACTCCCTTTGATAAAATGAAAAACAAGGTTTTTCTATTACTTGACCTAGTAGCCTGATTTTTGACCTCAGATGACCCAATATCGAACTTGACCTAGATTTTGTTAAGATGATCATTGTGACCAAGTTTCATAAAGATTAGGCCAAAATTGTGACCGCTAGAGAGGACACAACCCAATTGTTGACGGACGGACGGACAGACAGACGGACGGACGGACGACGGACGAAGAGTGATCACAAAAGCTCACTCTGTCACTTTGTGACAGGTGAGCTAAAAATATATAGTTAGTTCCATAAAAATTAAGGTTGGTGATTTATAAGCATTAAGTTTAAACACATTTCAAAGTCAACTGAAACATGTTAATCTTACAACATAATTATATTATTTGTGGGGAGCGGTGGCCTAGAGGTAGGGCGAGCGCTTTGGGATCGAGAGGTCCTGGGTTCGATCCCCCTCTGGACCACTGGTTAAAATCTCCGAGCAAGACCCACAGTTTCACTCCACCATGGTGTAAAATGGTATCTGTGAGGGCAGTGTCTATTCCTGGGCGCCGCAGATCGATGTTGGCTGCCACACCACAGGAGAGAAATAGTCTCCCCAGGGAGACACGAGTGTAGGTTTCCATATGTAGCCCAATGAGCAGGGGAGTTAAAATGTCAAAGGGTGCTTGAGCGGCCTAACAGCTGAAAAGAGCCCTAGAAAATTGGTAACTTAACTTTTTTTTTTATATATATAAATCAATTGTGTCACTTAACTCCTGATGGATCTCCACAAGGGTATGTGAGGGAATAAAACTATATGGTCACAAGGATTCACAAATACTTTTACATGAGGGGAAGTCTTTATGATAGTATGTGAGAAAGGCTATAACCAAAATAATTACATCTCATAGAAGCTGCAAAATCAACAAATTTGATAAAATATCAGTCCATCCTCAAAAAAGAACAATGAATTTCAAACAGGTCAGATTGTATAAGAAAGTAACATTAAAGTTTAATGAGAGTGCCTAAAAAATGAACCATTAAATTGCACCATATATTAGAGTGCAATAATTCGAAACTGCACTGGAAAAAGTTTGATAACTGCAATATTGCCATTGGGCATTTTTACCAATATGGCAACAGAACCTCAGATGCACTATGAAACAAAACAGTAAGAGAATAAGTACTCACATATTTTATCTTAATTGACTACATACAACAACCTCATGTTTCAGTTCAATAACTTGTTATCCCAATTAAAGTATCTAATAACTTAATATTCTGTTCATGCAATACATTTTACAGGCAAATTAAAGCAAGAAATAAACTCAATGGTATTATTAGTGAGAAAAGTAGTTAAGCCATGATAAGCAAGAGTTCCTTTATTTGCACTATAATTTGCAAGCATAGACTATGAAGATGGCGTAGACAGCACCCAAAACCTAGCCTTAAAAGTTTCTGAGGAAATTGAACAGCTGAAGCCCAAAAGCCAAAGCATGAAATACTTCTTTTATAACTTTTCATGCCATGCTTGTTTCAGATTGTTTATTTCCATAAAAATCAATTGTTTGAGTATTGGTTTCCATGAAAAGCTAATTTTAGCATTTCAAATTCCATGACAAGCTATTTTTAGATTATTAATATCCATTAAAGGTTATTTATAGATATCTAATTTCAATGAAAAGCTATTTTTAGAATATGAATTTCCATGAAAAGCTTTTTTTAGAATATTAATTTCCATGAAAATCTATTTTTAGAATATTGTACTACATAGATTTTCAGTCATTTCAATGCTTAAATCATCCACCTACACAATCTATAAAGCTCTATTTCTGAGAACTATGAGTTGTGCTAGAGACTAACAATACTATTTACAGCAATTATTTCCATTGACTAAGAGTTAATGATAGAGCACAAGACAAGAAAAGCTCAGGAATTATGCTTTGGTTAACTTTTCTGCATAAATGTGTGCAATTGTGACACTATTATAGCAGATAAAATGCTGCAGTTTTTCTTCCTATAGAGTTAATTACTGTTATCAAATTTAGAAAAAGCTGCCTTCATAAAAATCCTCTTGACATGATGATTACATGACTAAATCATTATAAATTGGTCTATGAAAGCACAAGTCAACATTGTATGATAAACATGTTATCATGACTTTGTTAATGACCTTTAACATTAATCATGACCATGTTTTAGCTTCCTCAATGAAGAATGTTGGACATTAACTTGAACTTCAATACTGATGATTATTCAACTTTCAGTAGAGGCCATGGCCTTCAATGAGAGGTTATGGCATTGAAAAGGGGGTAACAACTTACGAGAGGCAATAGTCTTCAATGTGAATTGTGATGCAATGACCTTCATTTTGACCTTGATCTCAAATGCTGACCATGCATCGACTATATAACTTTAATGTAAATATTTTGTGTTTTTTTGTTATTAAAGGCAAGTAGTATAACATGGCAGTTTCCAACGTCTGTGAGGGGGCAAAACATTTAAAAGGCAGTTAAAAGTTACCATGTTGGCAAAAGTTTCAAAGATCAATGACATATGATTCTGACCACTCCATACTATCAGTGGTAATTGTATAGTTCTATTGTTACAGTCAGAATGTATTTTTCTCTTTCAAATAAAAATCCAATATTTAGACATACAAAGCATGGTAACAAACTTCAACAGGGGCTCAATTAGCTTGAGCTTGAATGATGTGAATCTTCACATAGCAGCCTTACAGTAATGGAATGATATTGTGTCTTAGGTAATGATTCCTGGGATTTTTTTTCTGGAACATAATTTTTTTTACTGAAATTAACATAAAGCTAGTGATATTTTACTGTGTATTTTGTGCGTACACGTAGCTACAATAGTTAATAGTAAGAAAACCAGGCTAAAACCAGTGCATGAAACAAAATACTGACATACCAAATTTCAAAAAAATAAATTCTACATAAAAACAGTTAGTTTATCAGTTGTGAGTCACAAATGCACGCAAACAGACATTACACAAAGAAATTTTAAAACTGTGCTACAATTTCTACCTGTTCGATTCATTCCCATTTTTAAACCTTCAAACAAAAATTGGATTAATAAACAAAAACATTTAATCGGAACAGTGATTGTTAATAAATGGTTTAAACATAATACTATCCCACTACCAAATATATGCAAGCAATGTCAAGTAAATATTTTTCAAAAATAATTTTTGTCAAATGTTACCAAACCTAAACAAAATATATGTCAATAGCAAGCTGAATTAGCATGGGGCAGCAGAATGTATGATGCTGTTTAAGTTGAGTGCTGCCTTCCCAGTTTGATTTGCCGCTAGATATAAATGGTTAAAAAATAACTGATTCATAAATCATTTTCTCAAAACAGAGCAAGTTTTGAAATCAGTTCTTCAAAATTGAATATCTCCTCATAATATTGCATAATTATGATGTTGTGTAGAGATTTTAACCTGACCCATGGCCTTCTATTAGCATAATATGGTAACTGATATATTGTCAATATTTATTAATGTAGTTTACAGAGGTTGCATGTTTTCATTATCCAGAAGAGTTATGAGTCTGTTTGGGATGAAACACAAATCAAAAGGACAGTGTGATATTGCTCAATTTGCTCATGGACATTGATATATCCAACACAAGGAATAAGAACCATGTAAAGATTAATAAATGAAAACATAAAGGTTTGGATCAGGCCAAAATCTCCACACTAAACAGTAGCACTAAATTTATATAATTTTTTGTCACCCATGGCAACAAACAACTAAATATGGAGAAATTGTGTCACCATGGCAACAAACAACTAAATCTGGAGACATTGTGTCACCATGGCAACAAACAACTAAATCTTAAGAAATTGTGTCACCATGGCAACAAACAACTAAATCTGGAGACATTGTGTCACCATGGCAACAAACAACTAAATCTTGAGAAATTGTGTCGCCATGACAACGAACAACTAAATCTTAAGAAATTGTGTCACCATGGCAACAAACAACTAAATCTGGAGACATTGTGTCACCATGGCAACAAACAACTAAATCTTGAGAAATTGTGTCGCCCTGGCAACGAACAACTAAATCTTGAGAAATTGTGTCACCATGGCAACAAACAAACTTACAGTTGGTTTTGTTCTCATCGGAACCATCCTCACAATCTAGGTCACCATCACACATCCAGTTCTTTGGAATGCAAAGTTGAGTATCATCAGTACATTGGAACTGATCATTGTCGCTACATCGTTCCACTGTAACCATAGAAACAGCATGATTATTTTAGATTTTTTGAAAGAAAAATTTGAAACAGTTGAATTCATCAAAGGAACTGTGAAATCATAGAAATTTTTCCTGGATAATGATGACATAAAAATGCCGTTTAAATCTGAAAAAATTTTTTTAAAGAAAAATCAGATTTTTTCTGCATTTACTGAGTTGCGAAATCATAGAAATATTCATTTTCCAGGATTAAATGTCATGCTGATGACATAAAAATGCAGTTAAGAACAGCATTAATTCATTTGAAGCATTTTTAATCAGATAACCATATTTGGTCTGAATTTCTTTTCAGCTTATTTAAGGAAAAAAGTGCTCATTGTTCTTTTAAATTTTTTTAGCATTACGGAATGGAAGCATTCAGAATCCTCAATCATGTTTAGTTTCAAAGCGCTTGTCATAACATGCTTCAGCATTACCATCAATCCTATGAAAACATCAGCATTAAGGATGCCAAGTGAGCTTTGAACATTTTTACCTGACAGAAAATAAATTTTCTATAAATTATTTTCAATAATTCTAATTTTACCTGGGAATTGATGACAGGGTTCATCGACCCCAGTCCCCTCGTCCTCGCCTTCTGGGCAATCAGGGTCCTGATCACACAACCAGGTGGTTGGTATACACACCAGCCCCTTACCCTCCAGTAAGGTGCTTGGACATGCATACACAAACACATCACCCTCCGGACAATGGCTTATTGGTCCATCATTTTGAACTGAAAGATAGAAGAAACTTAATTTATACTCATTGTTAACCAAATACTCAACAGCAAAACATTTTGACACATTTACATAATATATTTGTTGTGCCAAACCACTGGATACTTACTTAGACCTTCGTCTTTGGAAGAAAAGAAATAAGGGATCTGTGGATATATGTAAAACTAGAACTGCCACAGAGTGACTAAGAATACCCCCACATACCGCTTTGTCACAGACTTAGGGCAAACCATGTCTATATGAAATTAATGTCACACGGTGGGCAACAATTTTACACGGACTCAAATTTGAAGAAATGATAATCAAATTTATTTGTATATATAAGCCCATTGTGTGTGAGTGGGGGGGGGGGGGCTCTAGATAATTGTAATTGTCTGTCTATATTATTATCAAGGTAATACTGTTCTGGTGTGATAATACATGTATACAGGAATACTAAGTTTTCCAATCTTAAATTTTCTCAATTATCAATTTAATTTAACTTTTTTCTGTATGTTAAAGGACCAAACCATTAAAGTTAACAAAGTTCCTTCAACATATGAACATGATGTTTCAATCTCGAGTGTAATTTTATTCCCGGTAAAAATCCAGTATGGTACAGAATTAAACACCCTGTTAGCTAACGAGTATTTAAAATGTACCGAAAACAACATGGGTGCCGCAACTGCGCGATACAGGGTAAATTTCGATCGTCAGTGCCTCAACAACTGTCGGATATTGGTCAGAGAAAAACGATTGCAACCATCAGACCATTGTCTAAATGTCCAAAATGACCGTTTGGTCCGACGATGATTCACGATGTCGGTCAAGTTACATCAAATCCCATCATGCATAAAGAAGAATGATCCATACAAACTTCAATGTGACTTTTGATCTTCAACTGTGAACTTGACCTTTGAGAAAGGAATCTGGGGTTGCTTATGAAGTACTGAGCATTTGTGACTAATTTTTTTTCAAATCCCACAATAAATCACATAGTTACACTCCAGGCTAGCTAAATAAGCTAAATTATGGCCATTTCTGACCTTACAACTCCAAGTGTGACCTTGACCTTTGACATATTGATGTGATTTTTGCGCATGACACACCGCCTCATGATAGTGAACAATTGTGCCAAGTTATATTAAAATCCCACAATAGATGACAAAATTATTGTCCGGACAAGCTAAATTATGGCCATTTCTGACCTTACAACTCAAAGTGTGACCTTGACCTTTGACATATTGATGTGATTTTTGCGCATGACACACGGCCTCATGATGGTGAACAATTGTGCCAAGTTATATTAAAATCCCACAATAGATGACATAGTTATTGTCCGGACAAGCTAAATTATGGCCATTTTTTACCTTTCAACTCAAAGTGTGACCTTGACCTTAGAGATATTGATGTGATTTTTGCCCATGACACACCGCCTATGATGGTGAACAATTGTGCCAAGTTATATTAAAATCCCACAAAAGATGACAGAGTTATTGTCCGGACAAGCTAAATTATGGCCATTTTTGACCTTTCAACTCCAAGTGTGACCTTGACCTTTGAGATATTGATGTGATTGTTGCGCATGACACACCGCCTCATGATGGTGAACAATTGTGCCAAGTTATATTAAAATCCCACAATAGATGACATAGTTATTGTCCGGACAAGCTAAATTATGGCCATTTTTGACCTTTCAACTCAAAGTGTGACTTTGACCTTAGAGATATTGATGTGATTTTTGCGCATGACACACCGCCTATGATGGTATACAATTGTGCCAAGTTATATTAAAATCCCACAAAAGATGACAGAGTTATTGTCCGGACAAGCTAAATTATGGCCATTTTTGACCTTTCAACTCCAAGTGTGACCTTGACCTTTGAGATATTGATGTGATTGTTGCGCATGACACACCGCCTCATGATGGTGAACAATTGTGCCAAGTTATATTAAAATCCCACAATAGATGACAAAGTTATTGTCCGGACAAGCTAAATTATGGCCATTTTTGACCTTTCAACTCCAAGTGTGACCTTGACCTTTGAGATATTGATGTGATTGTTGCACATGACACACCGCCTCATGATGGTGAACAATTGTGCCAAGTTATTTTAAAATCCCACAATAGATGACAAAGTTATTGTCCGGACAAGCTAAATTATGGCCATTTTTGACCTTTCAACTCCAAGTGTGACCTTGACCTTCGAGATATTTATGTGATTGTTGCGCATGACACACCGCCTCATGATGGTGAACAATTGTGGCAAGTTATTTTAAAATCCTTCAATGTATGGGTAAGTTACAGCCTGGACAAAAAAAAGACCGACAGACAGACCGACAGACAGACCGACAGACAGACCGACAAAGTGACTCCTATATAGCCCCCTCTACCTATGGTAGTGGGGGTACAGACCGACGGACAAAGTGACTCCTATATAGCCCCCTCTACCTATGGTAGTGGGGGTATAATAATCATGTGAATAATTATTGATAAGGGATGAATGGAGTAAAGTGTAATATAAATGGATACAGAATATAGATATATCGATGTCTTAGAATTAGAAGGTCGTAAGGGCCACTTACGACCTTTTAAGATTCTTACATATTTAGAATAAGCATCACAAGGCGCTTTTTATGAGCCCATTTTCATAAAAATCTGAACTTGTCATGTTGACCAAAATGAAGTTGAAAAAATTTGTTTTACCACAAGTAACAAGACTGCGTTCAATAAACGCTTATGCCCCCGTGGAAGCCATGTCCATAAAAAGCTAAGACAATCAGGGGCCATTATTCAGTTAAAATGTTTGATAGTGTTACATGGCTTTGAACTATAAGGGGCTTATGATGGTAAACGAGTAATGCCACATTTGAAAGCAGTGCCTTGATCGACTTCATGTGTGATCTGGTGATACAGATGTTATGGTTCTTTGTCACTGCACTTCTCCAAGTTGCCATCTATTCATATACCAAGTTTCAAGTCAATATCTTAAACACTTTTGAAGATACACTCCTGTCAAAATTTGATTCTGAAAATACTAAAGGGGAGATAATTCAAAATTTAAGACAGACAGAGTTATGGTTCTTGGTCATTGCACTTCTCCAAGTTGCCATCTATTTATATTCCAAGTTTCAAGTCAATATGTTAAATAGTTTTGAAGATATACTCAGAGCAAAATTTGACTATAAAAAAACACTAAAGGGGAGATAATTCAAAATTTAAGACAGAGTTATGGTTCTTGGTCATTGCACTCCTCCAAGTTGCCATCTATTTATATTCCAAGTTTCAAGTCAATATGTTAAATAGTTTTGAAGATATACTCAGAGCAAAATTTGACTATAAAAAAACACTAAAGGGGAGATAATTCAAAATTTAAGACAGACAGAGTTATGGTTCTTGGTCATTGCACTCCTCCAAGTTGCCATCTATTTATATTCCAAGTTTCAAGTCAATATGTTAAATAGTTTTGAAGATATACTCAGGGCAAAATTTGACTATAAAAAAACACTAAAGGGGAGATAATTCAAAATTTAAGACAGACAGAGTTATGGTTCTTTGTCAATGCACTTCTCCAAGTTGCCATCTATTTATATTTCAAGTTTCAAGTCAATACGTTAAACAGTTTTGAAGATACGCTCCAGACAAAATTTTATTGTAAAAATACTAAAGTGGAGATAAGTCTAAGTCCAAAATTAGGTCAAGGTGAATGTCAAAATGGAGCCAGGTGATACAGGCGTGTGGAGAGTGGTCATATACAACATCCATGCAAGTATTGAAGCTTTGTAGCAAGCCATTTTAATGCTAGAAGAAACGGTCAATTTGGGTTAACCAAGAATTTTACCATTCAATAAGTCTAAGTCCAAAATTAGGTCAAGGTGAAGGTCAAAATGGAGTCAGGTGATACAGGCGCGTGGAGAGTGGTCATATACAACATCCATGCAAGTTTGAAAACTTTGTAGCAAGCCATTTTAATGCTAGAAGAAACGGTCAATTTGGGTTAACCTGGCCGGACGGACGAACGGACGGAAGGACGGACGGACGGACAGACGGACGGACGGACGGACAGGTGAATTACTATATGCCTCCCGATCTATCGATACGGGGCATAAAAAAGTAGACCGTTTTTCCGTGTTACCTCAAAATAGCGATTTGGTAGTTACGACCTTC
Organism: Spisula subtruncata; assembly: GCA_963678985.1. Lineage (NCBI taxonomy): Eukaryota > Metazoa > Mollusca > Bivalvia > Venerida > Mactridae > Spisula > Spisula subtruncata. Next base: position 11,925,159 of record OY787678.1, on the reverse strand, counting down.
TAATTCTAAGCCATCGTTATATAGATACAGACTTTCCAGCTTTCAACAAAGTGTAAAATAGATTCAAGGCAATAAACAAGTGACTTTTCTTCATTGAAAAGATACTGTTGCATTAAGGCAACAAAATTTTCTGAAAATTCCAGAAAATTCCAGAAAATTCCAGAAAATTCCATCTGATGCCAAACTTACAAGATATCAACTTTTCAACACATCTCATACATGTAGCACTTTATAGTTTTAATTAAAACACTGGTTACAGAAAGCAGTCCAAACTCCAATCAATATTCAATTTATTTTCTCGTTCCATGGTAAAGATATCGAATTACGGCCTATAATTTTGGAGGTTTATCATATTAGCATGTGTTGGTTGCTGTGAAAATGCATGATGAAGGATCCTGGATACTTTCACAATCACAAACAGTTAGGTATAAAATTGTAATATGTTCTTCTTAATTGTGGGTAATTCTTACTGTAAGTTTTGAAAAAACTCTGCAACAAACTACGATAACCATGACGAGAATGGGACGATAGCAATATAAGTGAAAATGGTAACAGTGGTAAACATAGCCACATGGATGAGAATGCAACAATGGTGACCATGGCAACATGATGAAAATGGTAACATTCAGGTGACCAATGGCAAAATTGGAAAGAATTGAATGGCAATAAATGTGAGAATGACAACAGTGGTAAGCATAGCCTCAAGGGTGAGAATGCAACAATGGTGACCATGGCAACACAGGAATGGCACCATAGGTGACAGTAGCCTCAATTTGGTTAACATGTTATGATATTGTGATCATAGCAACATATCTGAATCAACAATGCCATAAACAGCGCTTCTGACACCAAGTGAAACTTCTAACATTCCTTATTTCCATTAATCAACTGATGGTTGAAAAATTGTTTCCAATTTCGTGCTTAAGCAACATTGACAGAAAAACAAATTCAAAATTTTATCATTCGCCGTATGACCCATCATCTTCAAAATTTCTGATTTATCATACGACATAAAAACTGAATTCTTCAGCTTGAGTATTCCCCGAATATTCCCAATATGCCGCGATCCACTCTCAAGGGGGATAGACTCCCGACAAATAGCGCCATAAATCACACAGCGAAAATCTACTGTGTAGTGATTGGAACAAATAATTAAACAAAAAATAACGAGATTACTGATTGATTAAACGTCGTTTTGAAATATTTTCCTTCAATCGATTAGAAAAAATAAACGACAAAAAACCACAAATTTTCTCGACAATAATTAAACAATGTTTTATCTGACAAGTTTTAAGCAACACAGTTGATTAGACTGAGGTAGGAAATTTTCTTACCAATTTAGTTCTTATGAGCACAGACAAAGTTAATTAACCACAATTAATTTACTCTTACAAACCAGAGAAATAGTTTGTAATTACTTGAATCGTTTTATTGCAGCATTTTCCATACCTGCCAAATACTCCTATTAAAGTGGAGTTACTCCTATTCCAATGATAAATATCTAGTTTTCAAAGTTCACCAACTTCTTCAACTTTGCACTAAAGTACATTTGATTCATTTTATGATCTTCTGTTCCATATTTATAACCACAAGAAATAATACCTTCCTTGTTTATTTGTTTAGGCATCCTTTTAAATCACATTTAAGTGCATCTTGAGACATGTTTCATCTGATCACTCCTATTTTGGATTTAATTATCTTAGCAGGTTTGCATTTTCCCAGTATGTGTTTGTTTGTTAAACAGTTAAAGGTGTTATGCCAATTCATACTCAAACATAAATCAGCTTGATGAACCATAGCTTCTCCTGGGTGACCTACCAGTGCTTAATGTGCTTCTGGAAGTGCAAATAGCATGCAAACGGGGCATATGATTTTTGATGCATTATATTAAGTCAAACTATCAGAAGACATTTTAGTGCATACACATGCATGCTGTCATTCTGAGTGTTAACATGGTCTTTTGTGCAAGCAACTAAAAGCAATTGACTTAAGATGCATGCTATGCTGCCACATCAAGGCAAACGTAACTGTAAGGGTTTTCATCACAAAATATATGTCTCCAAAGAGCCATCCAGAACTATAAACATGCTTTTACCTAAAGCAAATGACAGGAGAAAAGAGTTTTTATAGTGAGTGCATTAAATTCAGTCAAATAATGCTACAGGAATTCCATGGACTTAACCATTTCGGCCTCGGGCTAAATCTGTACTATTTAAAACAAATTTCAAGCACAAGCAACATAAATGGACGGGAGACAAGTCAACATCACACAAATTCAGCAATTTTAAGCTCAATAAAACTGTATCCCCTGCAGACGATATTTATTTTCCTATAACTTCCAATAATTTATAGACAAAATGATGTTTTAAGGCAATGATTTGTTATTTCATGCTAAATAAAACACGATAAAAGTTTCATATTTTATGCTTATCCAAAGTGCAACAATGAGGCGACAAATACAGTAGAACCCCGCTAATAAGACCACCGTTCGTTCTTTTTAAAAGTGGTCTTAATAGCGGGGTGGTCTCATTAGCGGGAGAGACCACTCAGAGTATTTATCAGTGGAATATGTCTGTCTTTAAATCATATTATAATAAAGTATATATAAGTGTATTGTATTTCTTAGTCTTAATTTTGTTTTGAATATTTTGAGGTTTAAATAATAAAGATATAAAGTTTAAAAACTGTATGATCAAGCATGAAAGAGTCAATATGAATAATGATCGAAATTAGTGCTATCCGAATACTACTCAACTTGAATTTATGAATTCTTCTATAATTGGTAAATGACTTTTATACTCGTAGCCTATTTTAGGTGAACATAATTAAAAAGTTTATTGATCAAATCACCTAGAATTTAACCTCAAACAAGTTTCATTCATTTTCTGCACTCATCATTTTGTTCCAATCTTGTGAGGAGTCGTAAATAATTAGACCATGCCAATTAATGGCCGACATGTACCTTCAAAGTTCTGTAATAGGGCAATTAAAAGATTATTACAACATCTGCAGGCATTAATTATCCCTCTAATTGGATTAACATTGGCCTAATGTACTGACAAAGGTGGTGATAATACAATGATGTCATTTTGGGGTCATATACAGAGGTGTTGACAGTTTGTATCGGCGACCATTATGTAAACAATGTCAGGTGTTTTCAGAGGTGTGATTACGACTGGTCGTAATTTCGGGGTTCAAATCTGCACAAATTGACAATTTGGTTGGCAAAAAGTGGTCGCATTACGGAATAGCGGGGTGGTCGTAATTTCGGGACTAACGACCATTAGACAAAGAAGGAAAGAATCCGTTCTTTCAAAAAATGCCCGTATTAGCGGGGTGGTCGTAATTTCGGGGTGGTCGTAAGGTGGGGTTCTACTGTATTTACGTAAACATCACATTTACAACAGTAGTGAAGTAAATGCAGGCATTTCGATGACATAACAATTACATAAACTAACGCTCATGTCGCAACAAAATTGCAATGTCGTAATTCAAATTCCTGAACGGTTTTAAATTGTTGTTATAAAGCTTGCATAAAACCTTGATAAAATTACCCATAAAATCTTCGGCAGAAAAACGAAAAAGCCTGAGGAACATAGTGTTTGTTGCATGTTTAATGAACGAAAAAACCTGACACAAACTTGTGTTAACATTTTGCGAGAGAGCTGAAGATACAAAGTCTCAAGAGCCAAACTTAACAGTTTAATGATATTGTTTTATGAATAAAAACTGATCACTATAAAAACATTAAAACAATGATTCAGGTTATTTAAGATAATTGTTTTTTAAGTTTTTCAAATAAATTGTCAAAAATTATTCTTCCGACAATTTTGACCACATGGATCATGAGAAAGGTTTAGATCTTGAAGAATAGAACAGTGTCACTTAAAACTTTACTCCATACATCTTTATCTCATTTGCAGCTTTTTGTGACAAATATCAAGAATGATTTCCCTTGGCAAGGTGCTTGTTAAGTCTACTTCTGTTCTTTCGATTGTCTCCCCTTATTTTATTACTCATTATAAGAAAAACAATCAAGAATAATCTCCCTTGATAAAGTGTTTTGCTTAAGATACAACAAACACACACACAGATGCAAGACTAACAACAGGCCATGACGAAAGCATGTCTGGCCTTCGGAACTAAAATTCACCATTGTAATTTAAACCCCACCCATGAAAATGCCTTTACCAAATTCAACCAAGATTGAATGGCCACACAAATGAAAGCTGCTGCATATATAACATACAGTATATTTTGATGTTTAAAATACACACATGTAAAAACATTCAACCCATCTAAAACAGGAAATGGAATATGTATACGTAACTACGGCAGTTCAATAACCTATCTCTACCGTGAAGAGCTGATTAGGACAAGAAGATCGTACAGGAAGTGTGAGACAAGAAAACAAGAAACAGATAGTTTGTATAAACTTTACCCTGCAGGCATTCTCCGAGATGACAAATACATCGTTGGTAAATTAGCGAAAGATCCAATTAAGGAAGCAGATTCCAGAAAGGAAATGCTAAAGAAGTACTTGGTAAACCAGATTAAGGTTAGGTTTTTTTTCTGCACTTGAAAAGCAAATGAGAAGCAAGTCTTGAAAGAGAAAGCATAGACAAAAACGTACAGTGATTAGGAGACCCAATTAAGGTACTAATTGTGCGAGGTATGTGTAAGATAGTAACCACTTTTTGCGATCCAGTAACATATACTGTAAAATCATTAATTTTCGTGGGGGATTTAATTTCGTGGATTTCGTGGTTCACCTCAACCACGAACTTAAATCCCAACGAACATTGATTTTGACCCTTGTTTTATTACCTGAAATGCAAAATTCACAAATTCAAATCCCAACGAATTGTCTTTTTTACCAAAACCACGAAATTTCGTCCCAACGAAATTAAATGATTTTACGGTAGTACTTTATATGGTAGATTGTGGTGAATGGGAAAAAACAGGACCGTACTGAACAATCTGTTTTAACTGAATCCTGTACTTTAATATTCCTACATGGTAAAAGAAACTTTTCAGGAAACATCTAAGTATTGATATTAATTTTAATTACAGGCGATCGTCTGTCAAAGAAGTGCATGCTATATGCTAAGTATGGTGACCTCAGTAATCATTTACACATTTCTTACTACAAGTAACAAGATTCCAGAAAATACATCCTAAGATTAGCTGTTCAAAATATTGACCAATGGACATATAGAGCACATTGAATCATGCATTCATTTGAGAATTTCCTCAATGCAATTGCATATACATTTTGCAACTAATTTATGGTCCTCATATCCGAATATTCAAGTTTAAATTAATTTAGAATTTAGTCAAAGTTGTATCCCCTGCGAACAGACATAGATGTAACAACAGGAAAAACAACAGAAAGTACAATTACAGCCAAAGTGTCAAGGAGACAACTGAGATGTAACTCCTGTTGTTACATCCTAATATAGTCGGCGAGACATTTTAACTCATGTTGTAACAGAATTATAGTAGGACAGTTTATTGCATGCCAGCACACTCTGTGATTACCCAGCTGATGTAAGCACAACATCTTTAATTCACAACTAATGTGAATTCTAAATTCAATTAATCTGATTGGCTGACATATTCAAATGAGGCAATTTGATTGGCTGACATATTCAAATGAGGCAATTTGATTGGATGCAAAATTAATTTGAATTTAATTCCCAGAATGCAGCTGAGGTTGAATAAGCAATTATAAGGAGATATTTCTCTGACAGGTTGCAGCAGACGACAGGTGCCGATATTCAACTCAGGGAATAACTTGTTCATATTTGGTTAACAGATGATATGACATGATAATATAAGACATTTTTAGCGATTACGTCTGCTATGTGTGTCGTCTGCTACAAAACTAACGTTCTGGGATGATATGACAAAGTATTACATATTTTTAGCAATTACATGTTTGCTATAAACTAATGTTTTCTATTAGATATTTTAGCGAGAATGTCTACTATGAGTGTTGTCTGCAACAAAACTAATGTCTACTAATGCTAAGCAACAAATGTTGACTAGTACCAGTATTATTCAGACTGTCTGCTACATTTGTGGTTATATTTATCTCAACTGCTTGAAAACACCTTCCTGCTACAAATGTCATCTGCTTTAAGTGTGGTCTGCCTTTTTTCTCAAATTCTCTCAAATTCTGCATTCAGATGCCATCTGCTACAAGTGTGAACAATTTCGTTGATTTCAAGACGAAAATGTGAAAATGTCAAATTTGTTCTGGAGATGTGTTAGATAAATTTATTACCAGTCAACGTGTCTTCTGCAGACATGTTATGCTGATCTATTATTTAGAGAACAATCATAAAATCTTGCCAAATAAAAAATTACCGATGGAAGTCTGCGGACAGCTGATTCATCACATTACTCCAGCACATCAAATTTATGGAAGTGCATCAAGGAGAAAATTTGATGTATCAAGTTTTATTCACAGAATTATTCCCAGCATCCATGTTTAGCTACAGGAAATGAAATGTCTACGGTTTAATTTCAACCATAATGGATCTGTCTCAAGTGTGAAAAGAGATTTTATGGTTAACAAATGGTGGTCCTTTCCTTTCTTAGAGAAAGTGCGACTGTCCCTTGGTCCATCGGAAAAAAGCATTTCCTTAAATGGATGGCCCTCATAGTAAATGTGAGTATTCCTTGAGATTGTGGCTCATTCTTGCATTCCCCAAGACGGATGATCCTTCATTGTGAATTTAGCATCCCCCAAATGGAATGGCCCTTTTGGGGAGGAAGCATTCCCAAAGATGAATGACCCTTTTTGAGAAGGCAGCATCCCCTATAAAGCATTGCTTGAGTTGGAAGACCCTATTTGGATCCTATTTGGACATGTGGTCTATTCCCCAAGAAGGATGGCCCTTTTTGTGAATGTAGCACTCCAATGATGGATCATGCCCTTTTGTGTGTATATTATTCCTCCAGATATAATTGTTTAAACTAAACTAATATCTTAGAGATGCAACCATCAGGAATTAAGTGTCGAGACAGACTAAAATCAGTTGTCAGAACCTATTTCACAAGTGACCTAATATCGTAAAAAATTGTATAAACTAAACCAAGGCAATATGTCAAAGTGACAGCTAGGTCTGAGAATCAGAAGATTCCCATAAGACTTACTGTAAAATCATTTAATTTCGACAGGATGAAATTTCATAGTTTTGGTACAAAAATGGAATTTTGATGGGACCTTAATTCGTGAATTCTGATTTCAGGCAATAAATACAAGGGTCAAAATTATAGTTTTATAAGATTTGATTTCATCGTTAAAGGTGAACCACAAAATCCACAAAATTGAATCCTCCACAAAAATTAATGATTTTGCAGTATGCATGATCCAATCACCATTCCCCCTTGTTCTAGATCTGTCTTGACCAAGTTATTCCGATGGTATAATCTCGGTGTTTCGCATAATCTCCACGTTTCGTGTCTATAATCATGTAATACGAAACATATGTATGAAATGATGAATTTGTATGCCATGTTATAGCATGGGAGAAGAGAATAATTAACTGTCGAGACAAAAATACCGAATATTTCGCCATATATGGTAATTTTGATGAGACACATGATTGCTGCAGTCCAAAGAGAGTTAAAGGCCGTCTACGATGTTTGATGAATAAAATTCAATTTACATGATACAGGACTTTGTCTTTCAGTTACCTTATATATAACTTTTATTTTTTGTCTTATCTACATGAAAGTGTATAGAGCTATATTCTAACAGTCATTCAATGTCAGAATAATTACTTGCATCAATTTTAGTATGCTTCTAGACTACCTTAATTGCAAATTGAAACTTTGGATGGGCTCCATGTACTATGATTCAATCGTGGAAAAATAGATGATTCTTATAATTTCATAGGGTGTTCTAGAACACTTTCCTATGAAAGTGGACAGTTTGCATGTCCAATAAATCACACAGAGAGTTTCTCTTAAAACTGAAGCGAAAAATGATCTAATGGATATGAAAGCATAATTTTTTTCAGTTTTTGAAACTTTTTTAAAAATATCGTCCGATATAGCTCTGTACACTTTTTAAAAGTCATACTACGTCATGCACAATATGCAATCAGAGCAGACCAGAATCAAAAGTGTCTAAGCCAGAAATAGAAACAGCTAAGACAGCCAGATACAAAAGTAGCTAAGACAGCCAGAAACAAAAACACCTAAGACAGCCATAATCACAAGTGACCTAGCTAGCAAGAAATGAAGGCAGTTCCAGCAAACTAGAAACAAACATGGACAAGAAAGCCAGATCAAAACCAGCTAAAACAACCAGAAATAAGAGGAACATACCGATTGCCAGAAACAAAACCAGCTAAGACAATCAGACACATTTACATAGCCTAGACAGACAGAAATCTTGAGGTAGCTAAGACAGTTGGAAATAAAATCTGCTTAGAAATGTAGAAACAAAGTCATCAATGACAGCCAGAAACAAAAGTGGCTAAGACAGCCAGAAACATTCTCCAAAGCACTTTGATTTCCATCACACGGTAACAAATTACTGTGGTAAAGAGTTGATGGACAGCTCATACGCCATTGGAAAGCTAATAAAAAGTGGCTAAATAAGCAAAAAATACAAAATTGTTTTTTAAGGCCAATGACTTCACTAATGAGCTTACCTTCTATTGGTAATGTTCGAGCAGATAACTTCTCACTGGCTTCACTGACAAGTTCATGTGACTTTGTATGAGCAACCACATGGATCTCATACTGTGTGGACGGTGTGAGATGTTCTAATATGGCACTGTTCTCTGTGCTGTAAATATTACACAGTAAAACATGATAATATTCACTTCATGTCGAGAGGAGTTATAGTATTTGGAATATGAAAAACAAACGCAAAACTGATTCTTATTCTAAAACTGGTAATAATAATTATTATTTTGTAATTGTGCTAAGCGATTGTCAGTTGAAATCTACAATACAAAAGGTAATTGTGGATAACAGGACAAATCAAACTGTCATGCATATTAGGTTGGTGAAATAAAACATTAACAAGAGCATCACCTACAAGTGCTGGACGCAAAACTTTCTCGTTTTTATAGCAACAGGGGCAGATAACTCAAAGTTTCCAGTTGATACCTCATGTACCGGTAGTTTTCCAGAAATTGACCTTAACAATAAACTTAACTAACGCTGACGCTTACCATCAGGCTATGACAATAGGTCTTGTTTTCTTCAAAAAGTCAAGATAAAAAGGAACATTTACATACAGGTAACTGTATTGTTGAAAAAAAAATAAAAAAAAATTGAAATCTTCTTTATCAATGATACGGTTACCTGTGCATTTACATACCTGGTTATTGTAGTAATCCGAGAAGTGGATAAATCCAAACAGGAAACAGAATAGAACACAGGCCACTCAATGTCAAGTTTCTGCCACACTACTTTTAATGAATTATCTAATATATAACTACTATGGAGATTCTTAGGTTTTGGAATGTTTAGTTTAAATTCATGCCACATAAAACTAAGCGGCGAATTATCATACGATAAAGTCACTCTATATGTGGAATTTTTATCTGAAAATATAAAACAAAACATGGTTTTCAATATCTGTATCAGGAAATCCAATGCTTTGATTGGTTGGTTTGAAAATCCAAGGCTCTGATTGGTTGGTTAGAAAACCCAATGCTTTGATTGATAGGTTTGAAAATCCAAGGATCTGATTGGTTGGTTAGAAAATACATGGCTCTTATTGGTTGGTTGGTTTGATAATACAAGGCTTTGATTGGTTTGTTTGGAAATACATGGCTCTCATTTGTCGCATGAACCTCAGCAGTCTTACAACTGGCCAAAGGAAAACCGATGTAGAGAATTAATTAATTAATTAATTAATTATTTGGATTAGTAATAATTAACCTTGAAGCTAGATCATTAAAATAATTATAATAAAAAATTGAATTTGAATTCACTCAAAATGTGAAATACAATTGTAACAGCAAATCTGAAATCGAATAATTTCTGTTCTGAGCAGCAGCATAACCTTTATTTGCCAGTCAGCTTTCTGCTGAAATATGGCAGGTATATATATATATGTACCCCTACCTAGATTTGAACCTGAGTCGTCAGATTAGATGGTAGCACAGTTACCACCAAGCACATACCATTTGTTAACAAAAATTCTGGGTGAATCTCAATAAATTAGAATACACTCACCTAGTTCTTTTTCTATAAAACTTGTTTTATCAGCACTAACAGAGTCTGTTCTCCGATGTTTATATCCATCAGGAGTCTTTTCCTCTAGTTTTATAGTGACCTCTGTTACACCTTCGGGACTGGACGTCCATGTGATCAAAACTTGACTGTCATTGATCACAGTAACCTCCCCTTGTGTCCCATCTGAAGATACAGAAAACGTTGGTGTTAGTTTATGAAACAATATAAATACAAGAGCACCACCTACCAGTGTTGGACGCTTGACCTTTTTTTATAGCAACAAGGGCAGATAACTCAATAAATATAGTCACAGGGTTATTAACCTTGTCAGTATAATGAACTCCCCTTGTGATGGTGAATAACTATGCCAAGTTTCAAGTGGATACCTTTGATAGTCTTTGAGAAAATGTCTCTGACAATACACTTAACCAGCACACCCGCAGATGCTGACGACTGTGTCACGACAATAGTTCATCTTTTTATATATGAAAAGTTGACCTAACAAGAGATATTTGTAGTGACCTTAACCTTTCCCTTTGACCTAAGGGTAATCTACTGTTGCTGGTCAACCAGATGTTAAGTTTGGTAATCACTAAGGGTCAAGCTTCTTCAGTTATTGAACAGAATTTGAGAAACCTTATTTAGAAAAAATATGGGGCTGGAAATCATTGTTATTTTTTTTACTACAGACTTTTTTCCATTTAGTCACCAAAATATTTAAAAGCTAATTTTGTCAAAAGTTTAATATCAGCACTAAAAACATTGCATGTATATAGCCAAGTCCAATGAAGTCGGTTGACAAAATTTAATATATATTTTTTGGATTTGAAATATTTCAAACAGAAAGAGATTTTTTAATTCAACCGCAACAGATCATGACTATGCGTTAAATCTGATCTGGTAATTTCATTTTATGCATGATAAAATCTGCATTTTTAGATCTGTATCAATTACCATCAATTTATGACAAAAAATGTTTTTATTACGAAACTGGAAAATATGTAACACAATCCTGAGACACTGTGAAAGCAACCGCAAGTACATATGCACTAGTAATTCAGATTCACATTATGATAAGTTAAACATTGTCAAGTTAGTATAAGGAGTGTGCCCCATGTATGATCTCATAATTAGCAATTCATACTTAACCCAATAAAGGGAAATAACTCAAATACTTCTATTACCCAAAAAGAACCAATAAAGGGAATTAACTCTGCTTTACCCAAATAAATTAAGAGCCAACAAACACAAAGGTAATGCGACCAAACATCACAGTGGGCCTCTGTATAAATTAATAGCCATGGACAAAGATACATTATTATACAAATTGCGCATTAACAGCCCTTCATCGAATAAAGACATGTGTTTGTTTCAATATTACCGATAATATAACTGCAGTAATTGCAGAATTGATGAAAATTTGTAGAATAGTGGGCTAAGCCTTTCAGGTGGAAGTACCCTATAGCTTTTTCACATTGCCCTTTAGCAAATTCTTATATATTTATAGCCAATTCTTATATATTTATAAGTACAATCAACAAGTTTGATAGTGCTGTCGATTCAATAAGTAATACTTAACGAGGGAACTATCCCATTCGAAAGAATAGCAAGGATTACAGTTAAATCAGTTATATCCAGTTAAACCTAGTTTACCTGAAGGCCGGGCAATGTTTATAACCATTCTCATTTAACTTTGAAAGGACTGTTACCTTGCATTGAATTTTATTTTGACATTAAAGTCTTTACGATCATTGTTCTCACCAATGTCTAACAAATCTGTGAACAACCTTAGCAGTTGTGTATGACTGACCTTTGCAGCATGTGACTTTTCAAAGACACCGGAAAGAGTTACATTCTGCCCTGTAATGGTCAATCTCATTTTGGTGAATTGTTTATGCCAAGTGATTTAAATATCTTTCCAGGGGGTAGGGGAGAATCAGAATAGTACCATTGTGTTTGACATGACAGTCTTTCACGCAGACAATGCCTCAAATACCCTGACTGATGCTTCAATTATGTCGCTCATTATTCAGACGAAGACATCATTACACATAAGGTCACCATCTTTCCTGACATGTTGGACAAAAGAGTTTTGTGGAGTTTGCTACATGTTTGAGAGTGTTGAACATTAACAGCTAAAGAAGCACAAGTTGTTAATGTTTTGCTCTTAAGAAGTAACAACAAAGATATGAGGAAATCGGACAGGGAAGGCAGCACTCAACCTAACTAGCCGAGCATAGAAAACAGTAACAACATAACACAACAACACCAATGCGATTTTAATTATGTATCAGTCGTCACATTGTAAATTCTAAGCCAGTTTTCTATAGGAATCCAAGACATTAGCATCTTTCAAGATGATACATTTAATAATATAACCTGGTTCCCTGATTTCTATCAGCTTCTCAGTAAGAAAGCCAGGAACCAAAATCAAAATCATTTTTAAGCTTGCAGATGCTTTATCCGGTTCCTTGATTTCTATCAGTTTCAGTCAGAAAGCCAGGAACCAAAAACAAGCATTTTTTGTAAGCTGCATGCATTACGGTTCCCTGCATTGTGTCAGCCTTTGAAGTATCTTGATGGAATTTCTTTGATACGGTTCCTAGCTACAAGCTTGCAGTCTCAACTTGTCATGTTGTGTTCTATAATACCAATATGAAATACACGAAATGCAGAAACACACGGAAATGAAATATTTTGCTGAATTTGAATTTCTCTTATTAGATATGCATTAGTTTCGTTTGACAAGTGCGTCTTGCTAATACAATGGAAGTGCATGCAGCAAAATCATGGAATAAGGCCGTACTAAATTCATATGGAATTTAACGTATATCCCCACCTCATGTCCCTTTCCTAAGCAAAGCACTTTCTTAGTGCTTTTCCAAGGGAGGAAATTCATGCAGTCTATATTTAATTGAATGGTTATAAATAGGTAACTGAATAAAAGGGTTCGGTCCCACTGCGGTTAGGCAATGAACCACTGATGGCACTCTTTCAAATGTCCACTGTTATAATTTACTACCTTTCAGATAATTAGTAGTCATTTATCGTAAGCCAAATAAGTCAGTTATTTTTCCTGTTAAAAAAACAAAAAAAACAATTTTTGTAAAAAAAAATCAAAATTACAAAATGGAAGAAAATTGGTCAAAACTCAAAAAGATGTCAGGTTTTCAATTGTAATACCTGTATAATCTTTCCTGATCCCATATTTCAAGAAATAATTGGATGACACTCTTATAAGTTATTTCTATTGGCCTTAAATAAAATTTAAGTCTTCAAGATTGTGGTGAAAAAATTCTCATTTCCGCAAAACATATAGAACATTGGATTGATTCTAATACAGTAGAACCCCGCTAATAAGACCACCATTCGTTCTTTTTAAAAGTGGTCTTAATAGCGGGGTGGTCTCATTAGCGGGGGAGACCACTCAGAGTATTTATCAGTGGAATATGTCTGTCTTTAAATCATATTATAATAAAGTATATATAAGTGTATTGTATTTCTTAGTCTTAATTTTGTTTTGAATATTTTGAGGTTTAAATATTAAAGATATAAAGTTTAAAAACTGTATGATCAAGCATGACATGTGTGAATAAATGATGTACAACTTGAATGAATGCCAATTAAAATCAACATGTTACACTAAAAGTATGTTGTGTTCTTTGAAAGAGTCAATATGAATAATGATCGAAATTAGTGCTATCCGAATACTACTCAACTTGAATTCATAAATTCTTCTATAACGGGTAAATGACTTTTATACTCGTAGCCTATTTCAGGTGAACATAATTAAAAAGTTTATTGATCAAATCACCTAGAATTAACCCTCAAACAAGTTTCATTCATTTTCTTCACTCATCATTTTGTTCCAATCTCGTGAGGAGTCGTAAATAATTAGACCATGCCAATGGCCGACATGTACCTTCAAAGTTCTGTAATACGGCAATTAAAAGATTATTACAACATCTGCAGGCATTAATTATCCCTCTAATTGGATTAACATTGGCCTAATGTACTGACAAAGGTGGTGATAATACAATGATGTCATTTTGGGGTAATATACAGAGGTGTTGACAGTTTGTCTCGGCGACCATTATGTAAACAATGGCAGGTGTTTTCAGAGGTGTGATTACGACTGGTCGTTATTTCGGGGTTGAAATCTGCACAAATTGACCATTTGGTTGGCAAAAAGTGGTCGCATTACGGAATAGCGGGGTGGTCGTAATTTCGGGACTAACGACCATTTGACAAAGAAGGAAAAAATCCGTTCTTTCAAAAAATGCCCGTATTAGCGGGGTGGTCGTAATTTCGGGGTGGTCGTAAGGTGGGGTTCTACTGTATGTCTTCCCTACAAACAAAAACAAACTGACTGGAAATTCATCAATTCCACTGTTGATTTAATTTCTTACTTTGTCTGAGTATAGAAATTTATATATACATGTATACAGTCTCACAGGTTTCCTGTGACTTGTGATATTTTTCATTTACCCTGCTTTAATTCCAATAACATAGGAATGGAAAAACCCGAGCGTGAAAGGTATAATTCACTGACTCAGCAAAAATTGGTTACCACCATCAACTATCAGCCCTTTACTCTATACAACCATTTTATTCTTATAAAGGATCAAATAGAATCTTATAACAATGATATAGATATCTTGCACAGCTTTTGGAAACAATTATCAAGAGTGATCTCCCTTGATAATATATCGTGATAAATCATATTCCGTAACTTGATTGTCTCCCCTCCTAATTGGTATTTGCAGTTTTGTTATTTATTTATCCATTATGCACTTTGAACAGTAGATTTTAATATTTTATAATTAAACATAATGTACTTGCTAAAATATTTTATAATTACCCATGATTCACTAGTAAAATATGCTTTACCCATAATGCATTAGCTGCAAAGTGCAGTTATTTTTCTATATATATTATAATAGATGAATGCATTTTTTTCTTTCACCAATAATGCAATGAGTGCACATAAACTTATTATACGCATATTGAAACAAATCAGCTGCATCATTCGGTTAATTCATTCACCAATAATGCATCTCTGACAAGATACATATCTATAATATTGAGTAATCAAACCCATTATGACGAATCGTCGAATCAGCAAAATTGCCGAATCATCATTATTTCGAGCATGTAGAGAAACACATTTACGGAATCCTCATTCAGTTTTCCCTCATTTCCTGATTCGTCCGACAGGAGACATATAAATAATCATTACGGTCCAAGTACAGAATTTGTCCAAGTATGGAATTTCTTAAACCTGAATCTGGCAATACCACTTGTAAGGAAATCAATAGAGGTTCCTCAATCTTGATGTGGACAAACCACTGGTCAAAGATCATGATTGCTAAGTCAGGCCAAAGATTTGTATTTTTTTGGTTTATGCAGATTGCGAACAAATTTTAAAATCATATGATGTGTGACCTAAGTTTTGGACAAGAAGGCAAGTAAAAATCTGTTAACACAAAGTTAACAAATAACAGTAAGTATTTTTTTTCTTGGATCAATTTTAACGCGGCATCCTGGAGTTTCAAGCAGAGAATGAGTACTTGGAAATAAAACAAGAGGGAAAGAAGGGTCCCAAGTGGCTCCCACAGTGGCAGGTGTCAGAGGGATTTATCTAAGATACTTTCCCTCATGTTATTAAATTCCCATTCTTTCCTTAAGCAGACAGCATTTAAAAAAAAAATCTGAAAAACAAAAAATAAAAAATTGTGGCCTAACTGCACAGAATTTGGACTCCAAGCTGATATAAACAGAGCCAAATGAAGACAACCAAATTAAGACAATGAGTTTGTCAGATAGGATCAAATAGAGTCATGATAAAAATACTAGAATCATTCCTGATTCAGAGAGGCCGAAATCTTAACAAGCAACAATGACAAATCATTTTAGGCCAAAATAAATAAATCCCTAGAGAATCGTCCCCTCCTAGCAACTTATTTATGAGGAGCATCCAAAGGGACGTACAACATATAAAAAGCAAAAACTTTATCCCTCCAAAATAGCAATATTAAAGTGAGTGCAAACATTGACATTGAAGATACATTACTGTCTTCAGGGATGTGAATTTTATAAACAAAACTTAACTCAAAAAGACACCATTAAACTAAGTGCAAACAATAAGTCTTGAGACACATAAAATAAATAAAATGTAATTTTCCAAAAAGATGCCATAAAAGGGATAGCAAGAGTGCAAACATTGACAGTGAATTGATAGAGCACCCCATCATTATAACAACAATGTATTTCCACTACAATCATCATATATTCTGTTTATGATTGCAAAGTTCCATTACCTAACGCAGACGTTTTCACAACTCGCTGTACAATAACGGCCCCATTAGGACTAGGGACTGCAATGTTCTGCAATATGTTTTGCAATTTCGTCCCTTTGACGCAACAAGGCTGTATCTTGTTATGTACTATATAGACAGATACGACATAGTTGCACCAATGGGACAAATGTTTCCTGCAAACTGAATGCACCATCAAAAGCTGTATAGAATGATCAACTATCATAAAACTTAATTTAACTTGATGGTGTCTGCATCATGCAAACATGTTTCAATGGACTGAGAACTTAATACATTACATATGAGTTTGTAGTATTTGCCAGGAATGGAATGGCCATCCAGTCTTCAGTGACAATGAACAGCGGTTTTTCTTCATGCCTTGGTCCCACTGAGCATTTTTTGCCCCGGCAATGTACTCCCGATTTAAATATATAAGCTGCAGGATTCCTTGGGAGCAGGGATAGCACAATTTTTCGAATGACTATCCTGAGACTTCCCCGAGACCTGGAGGACCATTTTCCCGATGCCTTCCGATGCTCATTTATTAAATTGGGAGTACATCACCTGTACAAAAAGTCTTAGTGGGACCAAGGCATATCAATGTTTAATATCAAAATAACAATATGTTAGCTTAAATCCAATGAGGACTGATCAACACATAAACTGCAGTAACCATTCAAAATTTAAAATCACAAAATAAGAAAAAAAGCTTCCTATCATATTGTACAGGGCATCAATAGAGCCTAGCAAGAATGTCGTTCTGCATAACTTCATTTCTATACATGTATTTTTCCATACCATATAACATGCAAACAAGATATTCAGAAGAAAAAAAATTGGTATGAAGGCGAGAAATACATTCAATCAAATCAAAAGGATGAAATGCAAATTAAGAAATCCCGAGGGGGCGCTGGTTTGCTTCATGGGCTGCTAGGCTAGATCTGGTTAATCAGAAATAATTTCTAGCTGGGTCTTTTTTTTCAAAATTATACAAAATATTTTTTACACAGGCAAATATGTGATAATTTTTTGTTTTCATTGAATCTGAAGCAAGATATACAGTCAAACCTGAGGAGAGCTTCAACCTCTCCTTAACAACACACCCACAATTTCCACTAATCTGATATTTACAATAAGTTAAGGCTCTATAGAGCAACAACCCCTGTATAATGGCCAATATATGAAGCTCCTAAAGAGTGCTGCTCTACAGAGGCTATACTGTACAGTTGAACCTGTGTAAGTGGTAACTGAGCGGTCATATCAACATGAATATAGTTATTCAAAATATAACTCCTCAGAAAACACTAAATAAACTCTACATATCTCGATATTTAGAAACGTCATTTACCCCCAAAAAAACCATTCTTGGACAGCAGCACATCAATTATTTGGCACAGGAAAGCACTTCATAATAATATGGAGACAACTGTGAGACACATTTTAATCATTTTGGCTATGAACAGAAATCATCCATTTTAACTATAAACAGTATAAAATATACAGTTTCATCTAGCACAAGAAAGCATTAAGAATGGCCAACCAAGGCATTGTGATTTAACTTTGTCCTTGATGCTGCCATTCAGATACTTCAACATAATATTAAGGCAGGCAGTTTATCAGCAAAAGAAATCTGTCCTAAGAGATATTTTCCAAAAATTCTTCCCTAAAAAATGATGGCTAGAAAATATCACAGCTGGTCCTTAGACAAGCCACCGGAATTTTCTGTCACTATGATGATTTCAAATCATTAAATCTCCGATGATTTATTCGGAGAAATTGTCCCCGAGCTGTCAAGAAAAGTGGGTTATTTGATTGAGATCACCACCTTAAGTTCTGCATGGACTTCTGAACCAATAACAGTCTCGCAACATGGACAATTAGATTAATTTGTCACAAATTTCTCTTCACAAGCAGTAAATATTCTTTCAACACCACATTTTCAACACCATATGCAAGAGCAGTAAAAATGTTCAGCACTATAAAATACAAGCAGTGCCACAACAGTCTGACAAACTGGACAATTAGATAAATTTGTTATAACTTGACCAGATTAATTGGAACATCGGACATATTCCATGCATATTTCGGACAAAGTCGGTGCAAATAAGTCCGATAAGTACCGACTACGCTTACGGAAAATAATACACGCTTCCGAAGTTTAATGAGTGTACTAAATCTGGTCAAGCTATACATATTTTCTCTCCACAAGCAGTAAACATAGTCTATCAACACTATAATAAGGAATATCAAGAGGAGAGAAAATGTTCAGCACCATATATGGTATACAAACAGTGCCATTGGCAGCAATACATCAACATGTCACCTGATGGAACTATAATTATGGCATACATGAAGGACAGTTAAATTTTAGAAATCACAACTTGATTGAGGCTTGAAAGCAATTTAAGGTAATATCCTTAACAGAACAATTATGAATAAAGACTCATATTTTCACTTAAGAATAGCTTTTTAACTTAGTTTGAGGTTAATATGAAATTTAGGAGTTATTTTCTAGGTCTCATGGCGGCGCATTGGCTGATGTAATTTCACTTCACAACCGTTCAGAGAATGACTAAATAAAGTAAGTTAAAGGAGTGCACTTAATATAAATAGCAGGCACACATAGACACAGTATTATAAGATAAGTATAATATTATGTTTACAGTTTTAATGGTATAATCAGGTATGTGAAATGCCTTTGACTTTGTTTCAGATGATAAAACAGTATGAAGCACAGAATGAATGCAAAACTATAATATATATCAGGTAATACTACAGAACAACAAGCAGATAGTTTGCTCTTCCATCAACTGACTCAGGCCAGTCCCTTCAATGTTCTTTATTTATCAAACCAATGAATATCAACGAATATCACATTTCTAACAAATGTGCATTCCAACATACCCATTGTCTGACTAAATGTCCAGACAAATTAAAGCTAATTTATCTTACATTAATTAAATGAAACGTCTTCTAAATGAATTAAAGTAGGCTCTTCCTACCTTAAATCAAATGAAATATTTTTTTAATGTCAAGGTTTTTCAGATGAGGGTTTTCCTACCTTAAAGTAAATGAATAAAAGCAGGGGTTTCCTACCTTAAATAAAATTAATTCAAGCAAATTGTTCCTCCATTGAGGTCATCTTGTGCATACATTTTCTGGGCATAGTAGTTAATAAATACCACTCAAAATCCTTTTCAAATATTAAAAAAAAACAGTCTGAAAAAAGGAATAAAGGGAATTGATTTTATTTTCAGTAGAAATTGCTATATACTAACGCATCTTTAGGGACATAAAACAAACTTTTGAATTCGAAAAATTATATTAAAGCAACAAGTATTTCTTCAAGATTACAGAAAATGAGAATTTAATAAATTATTACCCTTGAGAGCTAAGATGGCCTAGATTCTATATTTAGTTCAATTTTGTGCTTCAAATGAGCTTAAAAAACGACTAATTACAATTTCCTACATTCTAAAGTTTCAGTAATTTTACCTTTTTATTATTTTATATTCTGATAAAGCAACAGTAACCAAGCAACCATCTTTAATGAGTAATCGCAAATTATTACCATAACAATAGAAAGACACATTCCAGGGATAATTAAGGCTAAGGTTTTGTCATTTTTGAGGCTTAAATGTAATTTCAAAGTTTTTGTTTGGTTGCGGGACAGAATAAAAGGGTAATGAGATGTGACCTACAGAAGGTCCTAGGTTGCTCATAAGCATACAATTGCAAAAGAAAGGCCAAGAACCCTTTAAGGCCCTTTTGGTATATTTGACCATTCCCTTCTCCTGGCTAATTACGTCTAGCCAAAGATATTGTTTTACACATTCTGATAAATATCGGGGCGTCCCGAGAATTTAATTTTCAATTCCACGGCCTAAGATATTGTTTTACATATTTAGATGGACACATGGGTTACCACAAGACTGAATATCGTTTTTGTGGCCTAAGATATTGTTTTACATATTTAAATGGACACATGGGTTACCACAAGACTGAATATCGTTTTTGTGGCCTAAGATATTGCCTTACATATTTAGATGGACACAAGGGTTACCACAAGACTGAATATCGTTTTTGTGGCCTAAGATATTGCCTTACATATTTAGATGGACACAAGGGTTACCACAAGACTGAATATCGGTTTTTGTGGCCTAAGATATTGTTTTACATATTTAGATGGACACAAAGGTTACCACAAGAACTGAATATCGTTTTTGTGGCCTAAGATATTGCCTTACATATTTAGACGGACACAAGGGTTACCACAGAACTGGATATCGTTTTTGTGGCCTAAGATATTGCCTTACATATTTAGATGGACACAAGGGTTACCACAAGACTGAATATCGTTTTTTTGGCCTAGTTTTTGTGGCCTAAGATATTGCCTTACATATTTAGATGGATAGGAAGGTTACCACAAGACCGAATGTCTCAACATTTACAAACGCAGGAACTAATCATTCATTATACTGTGATTACTGAAACTTGATCCTAGACATCAGTAAGAAGAGACTTCCATTTTCTTTCTTTAATGATATCTGAGTAAGATACCAATAGAACAAATAGAGGACAATCCTTCCATTATCGTAGGAATGGTCATTATTACAAGATAGAATCTGATGTCTGCAACGCTACTTTGTATTGACCATAATACATCTGAGTTGCTGCAATAATCATCTTATTTACCCCAATAATGCATCAGCTACATCTTATTACCCAAAATGCATCAGAGCTATGACCGTCATCAGCCACTTTGAAGTTCCGTCAGAAAATTGCAATACTATACAATAGTTTTCAGTTCCGTCAGAGCCATACGAAAACAGTACATTTCTCTGATGAAACTGTATCTGTATTTATTTACTACTGTGGGATAATACAACAATTAAATTCACCAAGTTCTCACTGAAATCTTCTGTTATGACAGTTTGGTAACCGCGAGTGTCAGAGCATGATCATCACTTCTTAAATAATATCAAAATTTCTTTCCGTTCCGACTTCATGCTAATAAGGAAACAGGAACGGGAAACCTATCTGCATACAGCTGGATCGTCATTCCATTTTGCATATTCCGACGTTTCTCTGGGAATAGATGATTAAAAATAACCTCAAAGACATTTAATATCCTTAGAACATCTCTCTGGTTTCCATAAAAGACATTTGCTGAATTTGTTTCCCCGGAGACAGCTCTCTAATAAGAAGGTTGTAAAATTACAATAAGTAACATATATTGCAATGGTATATATTGGCTGGCAACTTTTATATGCTTCCCTATATATAAGTCAGTAACATGCAAGAACTATCTGTACCTGAACGACAAGGATATATAATGTTTTTACTAAATAAACCCCTGCTATATGCAATTGAGATATTTGCGAGGCTTGAAGACATTTTATCAATGATTGCAATACAAGTGCACATCATAACTATATGCAACATCTTCAATCCAATGGAGGCCTCTATCAAATTGGGGGGGGGGGGGGCTCTCAGAGGCATTCAGTACATTGTCTAGGCTGCAGGGGCTGCATACCAAATGGAACTGGCAAACATAGTCTATTATAGACTGGGCCATAACATTCTAGATTGAAAGCTTCATCAATACTCAATAGTGGTTTCTGAGTGACCAAGAAAACAATACACCTGGAAATCAGCCACACTAAAAAATAATGCTTCTTCAGGAAACTTATGTTACATAAAATCGAAAGTAATTTTACTTCTTTTGCAAAAGTTTCAGACAGCAAAATTTTTTTAAAATAGGAATTACAACTAGGTTACAACTTTAAAAGGATAATGGAAAACAGAAACAAAACAACTCACTGTAGGGAAATAGAAAATAGAGATTAGACAATTTTAATGTTGGAATAAGTGTCTAGACAAATATTAGGGTCCCTAGGGTCATTAAAGGAATGTTCCTATCTGGTAAAATGATCGCAGACAGTGAGGAAAATATTAACAACATAAAAAACGGGGAAAAAACCACTGAAACAATGATCATTAAAAACGTTTATTGTTTGCGCGTGTCTAAATAATAATTCAATACTTTCTTGGAATTGGAAATAAGAAAATTGCGTAATTACACCAGTAAGTTCTTATACATTGCAGGTCAAAGCACTAGAAATAGTACATTTTTTATGTTGTTCTAGTGAAATTTCGCTGTCTATTTAATAAGTGATGCAAAGCAACTGAGAGAGGAAACCAAATATTTCATTCTAGGTTCTAAGGAAGAATTTTGAGGCAGAAAAAAAAGCCAAATATAATTTTTTCACGGCCTTGTTCATCAGTCATGCACCAAATCCTACTTATATATTATATATATATATATATTATATACCATTTGTAAAACATACATAAAAGTATCCCATTAAGTTGTCTTCAATGCATGAATGAAAACATTCAGTAAGAAACAATACTGTCAAATAGGATATTTTCATGACATCAAAATTCAAAATTTTGAATTACAAATAATAAAGAGAAATGTCAAAAAGGATATTTTCATGACATCAAAATTCAAAATTTTGAATTACAAATAATAAAGGGAAATTCAGTCAAACATTTACATGTAGTTCAAAAGCACAATATAACCAAAAAGTTGGCTAATTTATTCGACTCTCGAAAAAGAGAAACAATGATTTATTTAACTTTACCTAAAACATAAACATGTATGATGTTTACTTGACTCAAGTTAAGGACAAGATCTTTGTCCTAGACATTTACATAAATAAAGGCCAAAGGTATGATATATTTTAAGATTTACAGGATTTTGTTTAAAAGGTAGGGTATGAAAATATCATAAGAGGGCCCAAACAGTCCTAAAGTAGCTCGTACATTATGACAAGTAAGGGATCTCTACGACCCCCTTTCTGCCCTTTTTGTACTTTCGTTTTACATTCACTCAACTAGACACAGAAAAAAATAACAAAAAAATCCATAAACCAAGAAATAGTATTTATTTTACTTTGGCCTAATATATAAAGACGTAATAAATCATGAAGGCCAGCCAGTGATGTTAATGACTTTATTAGTACTGCACCAGAGGTTCACCTATATATATGGTAAGTTCACACACCTCAGGTATCATCCACAAGTTTTTTAACAATTTAGCTTTAATAATTTTAAGCTCATGGGTTTTAGACCGAGGCTGTAAAATTAATTATTTGATTTTTTGTAAACTGAGTATAGTCATACAGGCAAATTGTGATATTTATTGTACATGTATAATTTTAATGTGTACAATGAAATTCTATGTCAGGTTTAAGCATGATTAACAATACAAAACATATCATTATGTCAGAGACTCAAAAGAACAACAGTTGTTTTATAATGAACTTCTTGAATTTATTGCGTTCAAAAAATCATTACCCTATAGAAAAAATCACTGGGAATCCCACTGGGATGAGACTGGGATCCCAGGATCCCGCTGGGAAAATTGGTCGGGATCCCGCCTCTCATCCCAGTGGGATCCCACTGGGATGAGAGGCGGGATCCCACCGGGATGAGAGGCGGGATCCCACCGGGAAAATTGGTCGGGATCCCACTGGGATGAGAGGCGGGATCCCACCGGGATGAGAGGCGGGATCCCACCGGGAAAATTGGTCGGGATCCCGGTGGTCGGCAGTGTTGATTTTTTACCCTCAAAATCTTGTGCAATTTAACAAAACACAGTTAGTTCTTTGGTATTTCTTACCTTGTCACATGGTCAGATACCATGTTAGAACAATTAAAGGCAAGAACTCACCAGTTGCTGATAATGTTCAAGCTACAGATGAATCAGCTTGTTTCAAATAATGTCAGGTAATATTTGATTTCTTATAGGAAAGCTTAATTAATATTTTGTTGTAATTATGAATTTTTTATTATGTCAAACTAATTCATAAATCTTTCTATTTTTATAATAATAATGATATATTACTTTGCTAACATTTATTTTAAAAGTGTTTTTTGGGACTTTAAAAAAATATATATAATTTTTGTTAAAGGGAGATAATATAAAAGTGTGAGACAATAACATGAGATCCCACTGGGATGAGAGGTGGGATCCCACTGGGATGAGAGGCGGGATCCCACCGGGAAAATTGGTCAGGATCCCGGTGGTCGGCAGTGTTGATTTTTTACCCTCAAAATCTTGTGCAATTTAACAAAACACGGTTAGTTCTTTGGTATTTCTTACCTTGTCACATGGTCAGATACCATGTTAGAACAATTAAAGGCAAGAACTCACCAGTCAAACTAATTCATAAATCTTTCTATTTTTATAATAATGATGATATATTACTTTGCTAACATTTATTTAAAAAGTGTTTTTTGGGACTTTAAAAAAATATATATATAATTTTTGTTAAAGGGAGATAATATAAAAGTGTGAGACAATAACATGGTTGACCATAGTCGACCATGGTCAAATGGTCAACCACGGTTGAAAACACTGACCATGTTAGACCATGGTCAAGCTTCAGTTTGTCTTTTCTCACCATGGTCAAACGGTTTATAAAACATTTTTCTAGCTCAAACTCTAAAAAAAAATGCAAGTTGGCTAAAAGGAAAAAACAACAGTCAACAAAAATAAGTTCAGTCTAAAATACTATTCAGGTGGGATCCCACCGGGAAATGTACTTGGAAATCCCGGTAGGTTATTACCGGGTTCCCACTGGGATGAATTTCCATCCCACTGGGATGAATTTCCATCCCACTGAAATGACAACATCCCACCGGGATTAAGTCATCCCACTGGGATCCCACCGGGATCCCGCTGGGATCCCAGTTCAATTTTCTGTGGGGTAAGTGTGCAGACATTTCATTTTATGTCTGCCTTAATCAGGGTGGATATATAGTTATATACCACCGGACTTTTTGGCTAAGTCTGCAAGTGATATATATATATCTAACAAAAAGTTTAAAAGCAATACCCATACAACTTGTGTCAACAGAAGGTCAAAGTGTTTGCCTGAAACCAGCTCAAGTGATCTATGCGTTGGAGCTGGTTTCAGGCATAAACTATGAAACATTCACAAAATTATTAAGTTGTGTGGGAAGTGCACTTTCTCTGCTTGAGCGTCGAATATATCTCGTGAAATCGGTCAAAGAATAAGATACTTATGGTTGTTTTTAACTTTTTGTTGACATATTTATACTTGCAGACTTAGCCAAAAATAGTCACATGGTATGTCCACCCTGTCAATAGGGGTGGCTAAGACACCTTTATACAAAATTACCATTTTACTTAAATATATGCGCCAGTTAATAAGGAACAACCGTAACAATACAAACAACTTTTATTGGCAGAGAAACGTGAATCAACTTCTCGTGACTACAAAAGGCGTAATAATAACTAAGGGAGATAACTCTTACAACATTAATAGTAATAGACTAAACGCTGTAGCGACCGTACCAATAACGTATCAACGGTACATAGTGGCGATGAAATTTAATATTCACAAAAATGGATGATTTTACAGAAGGAGTTCATTAATTTAACTGGTTCAGGTACAAGAAATAATGAGCACACTGTCACATAATACAGAACAAATTACCCAAGTATCATCAATCATTGCCATGGTTACAGTAAATAAATTATATAAATAAATCATTGCGAATAAATCATCCCAAATTACATATAAGGGGAGGGAATAAGGGCTTATCAACCTGTCAATTTAGTTGAATTTACCCACTGCAAAACAAAAGTCCTCTCCTACCAGGGATATATAAAAGCTGAATGACCTGTCAATTTACTCTCCACAAAACAAGCAAAACAAACATCTCCTCTCCTTAACATGACAGAGTGGCAAAGAAAAATTAACTTAATTCAAATAGTCAGGGGCGTAGCTAGGACCTTAGCATTGTGTAGGCCCGTAGGTAAAGATGAAAGAAGTAGGGGGCCGGGGGCATGCTTCCCCCGGATTTTTTTATTCCTTGAAAGGTACTGGTGCGTTCTGACGTATATTTAGGAGATAAAATTTCAAGTTAAACTTAAAAAAAATCTATATATATTATTTTTTCTCGAAATGATGTGTAGGCCCGGGTCTAATGGCCTAGCGGCAGCTACGCTACTGATAGTTTACCCTTAATTTGTTAGATCACAAGTTAAGGAAGTGAAGAAAGACAAACCACAAATTCTGCTGGAAGATTTCTTCGGAAAATAAATGGATGCGGCTTTAACAACAACAGGAAGTTCAAAGAAATATTGATTTGATATCTTTTAACAGTATCTTGTGACAGGAAAGAAAATTTAAGGATTCCTTTCTTTGAAGATTTAGTAATGAAATCCATTTTGTGAAAGAAAGAGAAAATTTAGTATTGGATAAACAGTGATCCAGTCATAGTAAACATTCAGATTCCTCCTGAATGAAACTTTGGAGATATTTTCAGACCAATTAAAACTCCAGACAAATAACTATTGGATAATTCCACATACATATAGTTACCAACTTGTTGAACAATTTTGAAACTGATCTGCTCACAATTTTTCAATGAAAAGTTGAATTTGGTTACTTCATACAATAGTCATACACTAGGTAGGTTTCAAGACGTATAAATGATGTTTAGTTTTTGAAGTCTGAAGCTACAAGATTTAAGTGCATTCACGACTCAATACTATGTTTCCATCAATAGCTACCCTCAATAAATCCCCTGCCTGCCCCTCTATGAATATTGATCTGTCACACATACTTAACAATTATACATATTGCCAAGTTTTTTTTTCGCTTACCACTTATCAACCATAAAGAATATGGGCAGTAACCTGATCACAGTTTCTATGATCTTTCAAGGAGGAACAATAAATAACGATTATCTCCCTTGAGTGTTACTGACCCTGCTCGAAATCGTGCCTAATCAATACTTAATCAGGAGATGCTGATTATTCTGACAAAACTAACAGCCTGTTTATGTCGAGTAGAAGAGCTTGACCATTAAGCCTATCTTTATAACCCAGGACTACTGGTCATTTTGGAAACCTTAGAAACGGGATAATTACCGTTATCAGCTGAAAAGGAAGCTGTTAGATTTTGCTCATTTCCACCGACTGTCATGGACAGATGATCCAGCCCCTCATTTATTCTGATCAATCTGAGATGCCTTAATCACTCTATCTGTAGAATCTGAGATGTCTTAATTATTCTATTCTGTTTAGGCCAAACAAATGCTATTATTGTTGGTGCATAAGAAATAAATGGTTGTTGAAATTTTCTACATTTTTTGGCCTTGTGAGATTTTTGTGCCCCCACACACTTATTTATCATCTAATGTCTTAATCATTCTATTCTGTTTAGGCCAAATATAAATACTAATCAATTGATGGCGCATGCAGCAACATAAATATAATTGCTAAATTTTTTTTTAGTTTTTAAATGATATTTTTACTAACAATATTTATGGCTTTGAACTTAAACTCATTTCTCCATACATCCTCTATTATTCTGATATTTAGAAATAAGCAAGAATTATTTCATGCACACACGTCACAAATGTTTGCTTTGTCACAAATATCAAGAGTGATCTCCCTGGATAAGATGTCTTATTAAGTTAATTTCCAAGAATGGATTGTCTCCCTTGCATACTCATAATTATAATAATTATTGGACAATTTAATGACAGGCAGAATTTAAGGGGTTTTAGAACTGTTGATCGATACATATATAGATAATAATATTGGCATGCATATATACCAGTATATATTATATCACTCAATCAATGCATGAATATAGATAGTATTAAATATTGCCTTATTGGCATACATATAATGCATGTTGGGCAACTTTTGCTGAGAGAGATAAAAAAACATACTAAAGTTCGTCAATATTGGCAAGTTTGCACATCTGCAATTCTCATTCTGTGAAGTGGGATAAGTTTGCTGATTTACGACTTATGATCAACCAATGTCCAGGCAAGCATTGATTAGACTATTTCATTTCCTAGAATCGAGAATTACAAAACATTCCTATATTGCTATTGGTTATTACTGTGATCGAGCCACCAGGAAAACTGGCTTAATTATAGTGAACCGGACAATGGCCATCCATGGACAACAGCATGTGTTATTGTCTTGACCATAAACTTCAAAGCATTCTTAGCAATACAGCAATGTAACAGGACAATGGCCTGGAAAACAGCATGTGTTCTTGTCTTGACCATAAACTTCAAAGCATTCTTAGCAATACAGCAATGTAACAGGACAATGGCCTGGAAAACAGCATGTGTTCTTGCCTTGACCATAAACTTCAAAGCATTTTTAGCAATACAGCAATGTAACAGGGCAATGACCATGGAAATCAGCATGTGTTCTTGCCTTGACCATAAAGTAATTCTTAGCAACGCAGCAATAACTATACCGGGGACAATGTCGGTGAACAATTAAGAGCATGCATTCATGTCTCCACCATTACAGTACTAGTTGCCAATAGAAACATTGTCTACAATGGCTATACTAGAATACCAGGGCAATATTCGTGGACAACAGCATGACTGTGTTCATGACGTGACCATTAGGAATTAGAATTGTAATACACACGCTATTATTCGCATGTCTACCATAATTCTATTGCTTACATTTTGTCTGGATCACGAATCCTCAGTCATTGAGATAAAGAACATACTGTAAGAATAAATCTGCTTTTAAAGGCAAATGAGCAATCTTTCTTTGCCCAGTATGCGCCTTCATGGCAGGTTTCAACATTATACATAATGACATTGTGAAAAACTCAAGATCAACTTATCGCTGTCTTTAAACCAGGTTAAACTTTGACCAAACACTGTAAAACTTTGAATAAATTTTTTTGCACATTTTTACTAAATTGTAATTTTATGGGGTTTGAATTATATTCATGGATTGAAAACATTAAAATCATTACCCCTGCGAAAATTTCAAGAGCAGTTCAAGAAAAGTTCTTGCACTGTTCTAGAACAGTGTTCATGAATTGTACTTGAACTGCTCTTAAAGAGTTCAAGAACTGTTCAAGTACATTTTAAGAAATGTTAAATTGGACAAATCTTAAGAACAAGTGTTCTTAAAAAGTCCTTAGAACAGTTCTTGAACAATAATTCTTGAACAGTTCAAGAACTCGTTTTATTGAACTATTTAAGAACTCTTGTTCTTGAACAAATCATGAACTATTTGAGAACACTTTTAAGAACTTTACCAGAACAATAGTTCTTAATAATTTGTCCAATTTAACATTTCTTAAAATGCACTTGAACAGTTCTTGAACACTTTAAGAGCAGTTCTAGTCTAATTCTAGAACACTTCTTGACCTGTTCAAGAACTCATATTCTTGAAAAATTCTTAACATTTCTTAAAATGTACTTGAACAGTTCTTCTGAACAGCTTGCACCTTCAATGTTATTTCTGTGTCTTTAGTGCCAGGAAATTTTTCTTTTAACACTTTGCTTAAGCAAGCATACAATCTTAGATCAAATTTAAGTTTGAGCTTGAAGCATCATGGAAAAAACAAACAAACAACCAATGAAAACTTCAATGAACACGGAGTGTTGAAAATTTGTTTTACAAAACATATTGGAAATAATCAGAAAAGTGCATTTACCCGTGATTGCCGGTAAATGAAAAACATTAACAGAACTGGAACAAACAACGTCAACCTGCACAGAATAAATTGAATAATTTCTGTACAGAATCTGGCAATGAAAATTCAATATCCGAAACCACTTTGTCCGAAATCTTGAAAGTTTCTAGTACAAACTGGAACATGCAATGCTGTTGATTTAGTGCATCATAAAGTGAAAATAACAAGTATTAAAGTTGGCCACAAGTAAAGTTTACCTTTTGGGTGATTTGTTCATTCATTTCACCATCATAAACAACAGGAAACAAGCCAGCAGAAAGAAATATTTTTCTAACAGAAGAGCCATGCTTTCTCCCAAACTACATACAGATGGTGGCGCCACCTAGTTCCACAGGTTTGACCTTGATTGGTTCTGAAAATGTTCTTGATTTTCTTTCAGAACATTTGGAGTACATATGTTACATAAGTTATTGCTTTGAAACTTTCAACACTTGGTCAACATCAATACCTGTCCATGTCAAGCAAGACCCATAACTCTGATCTGCATTTTACGTGAGTTATTGCCCCTTTTTGGACTTAGTAAATTCCTTGGTTAAGTTTTGTGTTTGGGTCCACTTTTCTCATACACTATGTGGACTATTGCTTTGAAACTTTCAACACTTGTTCACCACCAATACCTGACCATGTCAAGCAACACCCATAACTCTGATCTGCATTTTACGTGAATTATTGCCCCTTTTTGGACTTAGTAAATTTCTTGGTTAAGTTTTGTGTTTAGGTCCATTTTTCTCATACACTATGTGGGCTATTGCTATGAAACTTTCAACACTTGTTCAGCATCAATACCTGACCATGTCAAGCAAGAACCATAATTCTGATCTGCATTTTGCGTGAGTTATTGCCCCTTTGGGTTGTCTGCCTTTTGACAGTGACAGATACCAGATGAGCGTCTGCACCCGCAAGGCGGTGCTCTTCTTTTTTTCCAAATTTGAGCCGGCTCAAATAACATTTGAGGCGGTCAAATTGGCCACCAGCCGCCTCCTAATGAAAAACTGCTTCCCACTATATGAGAAGGAAAGGTGCATGTTTATGAACGGTATCCAGACCACTACTGTCCTTGATATTGTCTTAAATTGTTCTTGAAATAAGATGTTCTTAAAACCTCCTTAAACTGTTCTTTAAATATCTTTAAGAACAATGACAGAACCTTTTTTTAGAACAAATTTTGTTCTTAAAAAGTCCTTCATATATTCAAGAACATTGTTAAGAACAGTTCAAGAACATCAGAAGGTATATGCTGTTCCAAAAAAGTCCTTAAAGTGTTCAAGAACAATTTAAGAATAATTTAAGAACAGGAAAGGTCCTTAAAAAGTTCTTGAACCGTTCCTGAAGACTGTTCTTGAACAGTTCTAGTACAAAGGTTCTTAAAATCCTCTAAGAACGGGTCAATAACACTTACTTGGTTTTAAGAACTGTTCTTGAACTGCTCTTGACATAAGAACTTCATTTCGCAGGGGTAATGTTGTGTATAGAATGGCTGATTTATGTGTGAGGAAATACATTTTGTGGGGTGTTGTTTATCAACGTTAAGCAAAAATCAACTCCTCACGAAAATGATCATTTTGTAGTACATCCCTGTGATACGCATACACTTATTGTTTATTCTCTTGACTCCGAGGGTCTTTATCTCGATTTCAGTATTTACAAAAGGCACCCGTCAATACCATGATGTCAGATCGGGATCAGATAATAACGTGGGCTCCTTTCACAGTACAATAAAACTCAAGTACGCTACAATCGGAATTCATCAATAGCAATTATAGGACACTGAGCTGATAACGCTTCACTTACACCGTAAAATACCGACAAAAAAATATGTTTTATTGATAATCATCTCAATACTCGTTTCAATGGTCACCAAGGCCATCAAGAGTTTTTTTGTTTATTCAGGTCTTTGCTGCTTCTCAACAATTTTCAGTTACAGATCTTTCAAAATTAAAAGAGTATCGTTTGTCCACATTGAGTCATCTGTCAGGTTAATTATGTTTATCTAGGTTCAACTGTGTATACCTGAGTTAATGGTACTTTACATTGAATCTTAGTATACTTTAACCTAGTACCCGCCATTTTTTCGAATGGGATAGTTCCCTCATTAATAGTATCACTTATTGAAATGACTTATATGGCAGTCAATTCACCAGCACCATCCACAGTTTGGTTTATTCAAATTTTAACGCGGTTTTGTTCTCAACTGTCTTTCAGTTACATGTCGCGGCTATTCATTTTGTTTACATAACCAGTTTCTCGAGGATTGTGGTGATCTAATCTGTGATTTTGATTTTCAGGGAACAGAGCTAAAAATTCAGAGCCAGTAAAAATAAAGGAACACAAAATCTTCACTATTTACAGTAAATTATACATGACTGATCTGCGGAATATAACATTACAAAAGGGAGAACTACCTCTATGTAATTCTATGTAACTTGATCTATGGCGACATCTGTATTCTGTGGTTACTAAGCATCATGGTTTAGAACTAGAATTAGTATTTTATTTATAACATGCAATTATGACTAGGTGAAGATCATGTTTCATATTTTTATCATACAATTTCGAAACTTGCCATCATCATGACGGACAAACATGAAACACTGTAATTTACAGAAACCTGACCAGGGAAAGAACTTTGAAAACCATTATTACCATAATATCAAACAAGAGATGCGTAAATAGCGTCATCTGCCATCCACTAGGACCCAAACAGTTCTCCAAAGTTTTTTTTCCAAATTTAGATTGTTTGTAGTGTCTTAGCGATGTTCTGAGAGCCTGCCACTTAGAGAGCCTGTGATTGCAAACAATCCAAATTTGGAGAAAAAAATGGAGACAGGAAAATGGCCAAGTGACATAGTTTCTGATCCCAAATGACCTAAATTGCACTTGACTTAAGTTTTACGAAGATGATCATTGGGACCAAAGTTTCATAAAGATTAGGCCAAAATTGTGAACTTATGAACTGACAGACAGACGGACCGAAGACCAAATAAAAATACGGCTTTGTGTTTTGTTGAAATAATGGACAGTTACCTGCATGATGAACACAAGCATGTATATATCTATTGATCATAATGCCGAGTATAATAAACCGACAATTGTTAGGTCATCATGCCTAATGCCTAGGTCCCACTGAGCATTTTTGCCTCTGCAAGGTACTCACAATTTAATAAATTGGAAGGCATCAGGAAAAAGGGTCCTTCATTGTGGTCTAGGGGAAGTTTCAGGAAATCAGTAGAATATTTGTGAAATCCCAGTTCCCGATGCCTCCTGAAGCTAATTTATTTAAACCGGGAGGTAAATGACGAGGCAAAAATGCTCAGTGGGACCAAGGCTTAAGGAAATGTCAGTTACTGATCTGGTAGAGCATTATTCTAGCAAACTCCCCTAGTGAGGCTTTGTACATGTATTTTAATACCAAAGCTCACCATTTTGGGAAATAAAATGTGTCTGTAGATAAATACAAGTCTGGCTAACTTCCAGACATTTTATTATCATATACAGAAACTCTCCACTTGGCTATTAACATCGGCTCATAAACTACAAATTTCCTGGAATTGCTAGACAAGACCTCAATTTCACTAAAACATCTCCAAATTGAGATTTGTCACATGATCTACATTTGTTTGTTGTCACATGATCTTTGTCTCTCATCACATGATCACATGATCAAAATCATCACATGATCTATAGGGTCACATGGTCTAAATTGTCACATGACCTATGTTGTCATCTTTATCTGTGATGTCACATGATCTTTTTAAGTTGTCATGATCTATGATGTCACATGATTTGTGTTGTCTGATCTGTTTCATCACATGATCTACATTGGTTTATCATTTTACTTTTAGATTTATAATAATGTAAGTTAGAATGAAACTATCAGAGAGTCATGCTTCAGATTCTAATATTCTGGTCAATTATACAATTTCTTAAAGTGTATTAATTTGGAATCGTGAATATATATACCAGACTCCATGTCTTCAAAGAATTCTGGTTTTGTGAAGTCAAGAGATGATTGTTTGGCTCTCATACTGTATTACATCAATACAGATTTTAATACATTTTGGCAAAATCATAGGGTGGGTGTAAAGAACATTTATTATTGGAGACAGAAATCTATTTGTATAAATTCAATAAAATGGAAAGGTTGATATATATATAATACAAAATTATAAAACTTCATCAAGGCCAAAAGTAAAATAATGTTTGTTTTCCCTGTGACATGCTTATTACCAGAGGAGAAGAGATTGCTCAGCCATGTTGTTTGTCGAAGTTGTTGGGCGAAGGTTTTCAAATTAATCCATTGGACCATGTGATTCTGATTATATAATTTACTGTTCAAATATGTTTGAAGGCATAATTGATTGACAACTCAGGTGACATGAAAATTTAAGTAATCCAACAAACTATATAGTAGCCCCCATTTGAAAAATAGAATTATTTTGGAGGGTGGGGCTAAATTAGGAATATTTTTTTCATTATTACATTTTTTTTCTGTACAAAAATAAATGTTAAAAATTCTTAAATTACATCATCATCCAATGCAGGTGGTTACTAGAAGGCAAAACAAGAATTGGTTTATTTTTGGCCCAATTGCAAGTTTAAAATAATATTTAACAAATTCTCCCTTAAAATAGCTACAGTTCATTAATTTCAACTGCAAAATTATTTCAGATGTGATTAACTGAAACCTTATGAAAGAACCATTAATCATTTGCTTTTAGCAAAAAAGATTATAAATTGGACAGGAAAATTTGCATCACTGACAGAAGAATTTTAATAGGATCCGGGAGCATGATTGTCATTAATGTATTTATAAATCATGAAACAAACAAGAATAACAGACAGGATAAAGAACAATCATAATTCACAAAGACATGTAGTCAGTTACCAATAAATTTAAGGTAAAATACTTAATCTAGGGTGTTTTTTTTTATCAACAACCTTTTTTGCCCAACAATGACCCTCTTAAAAAAATATACCAAATTTCAGCTAAATTGACTAAAATGAAAAATTACATCTTCCCCTAATGACTCAACTTTTGACCAAATGGGATCTTAGGCCCTATATTGGGTTACTTATTTAGATATGTTACAATTAAGCCATTTTGAAATATGTTAAGCAAATTATCATTTTCTATGGAGTAAAGGGTTTATAGAAACTCAACCTTCCTGTATTCCATGCGTGAAATATTTATAGATATTTATATTCACTTTTTCATGCTGAATTAAACCAGATCAATGTTTAAAACCTCCCAGATTCCAACAGAAGTGGCGACTGGTAGGGGCAGATTTCATCGAAGTGATTTCCGACAAAAAGAAATAGAACCGAACATGCCAATTATAACACAAGCTTCTGAATAATTTATGATTCAAATGTCAAAATTCCATTAAAATCTACATTTTCCATTTTGAATGTAATTGTTTTTTGCCATCTTGAATTACCCGGTCAATAAAACCTGCAGTAAAATATGAAAACTTAACAGTAAGACAGGGAGTACAAATAACCATTGTTTCTCTGAAAATCCATTATTCTTTTTTGTCAGGAAAAATTATACATAAATGTATGATTTATGTCCCCTTACCCCCAAAAAAAATAAAATTATCTGTCATATACAGGAGTGCTCGCTGCTGAGAGGCTCTGACTAATTGTCAGTTGGCTTTTAAAGTAAAATTAAATTTTTTTTTAATTATCAACCAGTAGCTATAGACTACATATATTCTCTTGCTCTTTTGAGCAAATAACCAACAAAGTTTCCACAAGTGGACTGAATAGATCCATAAAATTGATGGTTACATATGGATAAGAAATAATGCCAAAGAAAGGAGAAGAAAACATCAATATGTTTCTCAATATGTTTCTCAGCAGTTAAAAGAAAAAGAAGACGCTTCCGTAAGCTGAAGACCATAAAAACATCGGAACACCATCAAGGAAACGTTCCCCAGAAACACATCGATGCACTCGCGATCACCACTGTTACAGATTCAGATTCTGAATGTCTGTGAGTCGATGTAGAATTTCTAATACCAAAAATAGGAATGCATGACATAATTGTATGCTAGAGTATTTTCTATTTTCATTAAAGCATGGCTTAAATGACATTCCTACTATAATAAAGGCAGTGAATATTGGCATGTTTCTGCATGTCAAAGTACGATTAAGCCGACATGTCGGAATACTGACAACATTTAAACGACTGGAAATAATTACAAGCTGTCTATTTGTTGCTAAAGTTATCGTATCTCTTCTATTCCGCAGCCAGTTTAATGTTTGAATGTCTTTCCAAATTTGTGCAGGAAAAATTGTAGTCTACTTGAAAGAGTTAAACATTTGGCAATAAAAGCTGACCCTTGCCGTAGAGGCTTCTACAGAACAAAAATATTAACCTTCATAAACAAATAAGTCAGCATTAATTAATGTTGCTTTTATCATTTACGTACATTTTGCATTTTTTATGTTACAATTTTGTTTCAGTATATGCTGTAACACAATATATTAGTTAGAATAAAATTAATGTTACCATCGTAAAACTAATGAGGGAACTTATATCCTATTCAAAAATAGCAGTTAATTCAGGTATACCCAGTTCAACCTGGATAAACATAGTTTACCTGATGTACAAGCTGATGTTTATAACCATTATCATTTAACTTTTAACATACTGTAGCATTCATTATTTCTCTTTATTCTTCTTGAGGGTATCAGTCCGTACATGTTTAACTACCATAATTTATTTGCTCATTAAATTCATATCACACACAACAAAAAAACTTAATTACGTTTAATAATAATTGCTGACTTTGCTAAATTTATTGAATGTATACACCACAGCTTCAAGTCAAGTCGAGGACAAATTTTTATTACCCACAAAACCCATATATAAAGAAAACCTCATAACGGCATAACATTCCCAATCCAATATGTCCCAACATAAAAATCAGTTTTTATTGACTCTATAACAACATTAAAACAGGTTTATGACATCATAAAATTAAAATTACATCACAGTTATACAAAAGCCCAACACAGACAAATCAATTTAGTGTAAAATTTATTGACAGCAAACAATAAATAAATCCTTATAAAGAAGGAGTAAAACCTAAATGGACTCGAAATTTGTTGGCCACACGCAAACCTTAACAGTCCTGTAATTTAATACTATTGACCTTAACTTTATGTAACACATAATTGTTATTATTTAATCTAACAGCATCTTGGGGTGTCACTATATGTACTGGTAGGTAATATTATAACTGGACGTAACACTAACCAAATAAATATAATACTACATGCAAATAATGGGATGAAAAAAGAAAAGAAAGGGAACTTAACTGCAGTAGTGTCAATTGGAGCCAAGTTCAAAATCAGGAAAATCAGATGCAGTCAACCATTTTTTGACAAAGAAAAGGCCTTCGAAGACATTGATTTCATATTTGAATCAGTTATTATAAATAAAAAAATATTTAAAACATATCAATTTGACCATATATTAACTTTGCCATTTCTCAAGATATTTTCATCAAATAACTTTTATTTTTGGTCAGAAATCATGACTCTTTCATATGTAAATGCAGAATTCCAAAATAATCCATAAATTTGACAACCGTGTAACTCAAAGTACCACCACAAAATGTTTCAATAATCAATAAAAAAAATTTTTTTTAATTGTCTTTAATTTCTTAGCTTTTTTATAATCATTGTCACAAAG
The DNA here is from genome assembly GCA_963678985.1 of Spisula subtruncata. Taxonomy (NCBI): domain Eukaryota; kingdom Metazoa; phylum Mollusca; class Bivalvia; order Venerida; family Mactridae; genus Spisula; species Spisula subtruncata. The sequence continues at coordinate 11,887,351 of OY787678.1, read as the reverse complement.
ATATTTTTAGCCTTTATAATTTAATTATGAAAGTGCTACATGATAATAACATTAAAGGTGAAAACTGTGACGCATTAATTAATTCGTAAAAATCAAAAGGGGAAGTAACTAGGTTAAGCACTAATTAATGAGCCAATCTTAACGTCTAGATGCATCCCATTACGAACATTACAAACAAATGATCTTGTCAGAGTAAATGTGATAAGCCGACATATCCGACACATAATTAAGATAGTAACAATGTAACGGTATTCTTGTAGCATGATAACCTATGGCCCACAGGGATATTGCTGGTACCGGATCATTTAGATAAATCAAATGTACCGTAATTTCACAGACAATGAATATGTTGCTCGTTCACCCAACATCTGGGTAAAATATAATTTACAGAGAAATTCTGCTCAATAATATGAATGAAAACTACCTAAGAACACTCAGCCAGGAAAAAAACAAGACCCTGAGTATATAATAATTACTAAGAAATACAGCATACAAAACCACAGGTAACTGTATCATTGATAAAGATAATTTGAAAACGATAAAAATTTTTTTGTAAAATTTATATTTTTCTATAAATTTTCCAAAAAAAGTTTTTCGTTTTTGTTTTCAACGATACAGTTACTGGTGAACGGAACCACCTTAAAAGTAAAACTGTAACCACCTTAAAAAGACATAAATGTCATCACCTAAAACATGTCAATTTATATTCCATTTTTTATCTAAAATATCAGAACATATCTTAATAATCAAATTTGAAAAAAAAGAAAATTCTTCTAAACTCGCACCCATGGTGATATTTTATAGCTATGCAAGGTGTCACTGTAGTTACGAGCATCAGAGGTTTTTTCCCCAGAAAGCTTGGCAACTTGGAACAATATATATAGATCACAATTTAAGATGTAATGTAGCTCCATATATAATGATTTATACTATATATCTAGGCTTTGTTCCCATGTTTTATGGCCTCAATTTTGTTATATTCCCCATCGGCAAAATGTGAGCTTATTTTCCCAGTGTACTCAGAATACCGATACAGAAGTTTCCGGATTCCCTAACATCATTCTGAACGAAAATGACTTAAATATACAGGAATAGATGGGCAATATCAACTTTTTTCCTGCACCGAAAAGAGAGAATTATATTGTGTATCAAAGATTGTTAAAACAGTGACTATCACAGCGTATAAATCTGATCACTGTATGACTTATTGGGATGCTATACATTTCAATTTGTATGACTTATTGCGAGCAAAAGTATCTGAGTGATTTCCAGTCACTGTATGACGTATGTGAAGACTACACAATTCAATGTGTATGACTTATTGCGATAACCGGAATTGATATGTGTGTGTGTTTATATTGTATGAGGGACCTTCGCTACAGACCACATTTGGATTACGGGGCAATTTTAATGTGAATAAAGTTCTCTGAATGCCATAAAAAATATACTACAGATTCTTGTCCTTCTCAAGCACATTATTTTATCCTCTATATTTAAAGTAGACAAGCTGTATCTAAATTCTCCATGCTAGGAGCCCAAAGAACAAATAATTATTGTCATGGCAATGGCATATGACAAACAGTTTTAGTATTATTTTATTATTTTTCGAGAACTTCGAGACAAAATCATGATGATAAGTATCAGAAATAAAAGCATGGCAAATATCTTACAAACAATGGAACCAATTACTATGCATAGGAATTACCAAATTAGGTAAATCTACGAGAAATCTGGATTCTTCCATAAAATTCTAATTCCCTAATTGCCTTGTGGGTGGTTACAATATTCAGGGGGCAATAATCAAAGGTTAGAACAAAAGTATAAGTCTTGGTTTCGTTTTTTATTCCTTTCGGGTGCTACGTAGTAAAAGTGAAGCACTTAGAAAATCTTCAGCAAGTTTTGTGTGAAACTCAACAAACACAAGGAATTTGGGTTATCTCAATTATAAGTGGTGCACCAGGTTATTGACATGCCAGAACGTCTTGTACGGAACCTAACGGAGAAAGTTCGGTACCCACCAGTCTGAGAGCATTCTCATGAATCAGTGTATAGTCAAGTCTCTAGTCTATTTATTATGAAAAACATGCTGGTTGAACGAGAATCGGTCTGAGAGAGAATATGAAAATGTTTAAGATTATATCAAGGGATCGGTGCAAAACTATGGTAACTGATTCAATTTAAAGTGGCATGTATCATAGTTTTGCACAGAGCCCTCAATGTAGGGTAACCAGTCTCCATGCAGGAAGTGCACAGTCTAGGTTATTGACCTGTTAAATATCAAAATATTTCAAGAATGGCGGTTAAAAGGTATTATATTATACTGCAAATTATATAAAAACAAGACAGGTTCAAGTATTTTGTTGATACACCTGTTACTATCAAGCAGAAACAATAGACTGTGACACAATCTACAGATTAAATGTCTCATATTCAAGCATTTTACAAGATAAAATTGTTAACCAGTCTGCCAGACAATGAGATTCAAATATAAGTGGGTGGGGTAACATTATGATAAGACAAAAATCATCAATGGTGATATTGTATAGTCTAAGCTTTAACCATTACCAATAAAACCAACAACCATGTGACAAAAAATATACGACCGACTTGGCAATATTTCAGAATGATGAAAACAAACAGTGATATCATTTATGTATTTGTATCCTTTATTTTTGTGGTATGAAACTTTGGCGCATTCTATTGGTAAAAAAGTAATGTTTGTGGGGTTTAAATCTGTGGCTGAAATTCTGAAATTACATATTTATATTTATATTAAAAGGCATAATTAAGGCCCAAGACATCCACAAGATTATAGAAAACAAGGGCCATGTCCCAACGTTGGAAAACAGCTTGGAAGAAAAAAGTACACATATAGGATTTTTTCTGATTTATTTGTAATTCAATTACAAGATTCATATCCCCCCCCTGTTTTTATCTCTTTTATAACATAAAAGCTAGGGCTGTAACAGTACGCTCACCTCACGATATGATACGTACCTTCAATTTTTCTAACGGTTCGGTATATTTCGGTATGATACAATATTCTCTAACAGCAGCTTAAATACGACACTTTTTAAGTGACAATATATTTCTAGATTCTATAACAGCAATTATTATGTGGCTATCAACTATTTTAAATGAATTTCGACAATATGGGGCATATCTTAATACAATTAAAATGACCGATGCATGGTAATTATACATAATCAGAGGGCTTTCAGACATTTTCGTGATCTGAATATTATTTTGCTCATAAAAAAGCTTTTACCGAACCGTACCGAAATTTGCAACTCTTGTACCGTGAACCGTGTGGAACGGAAGTCTGCGGTCTTTCGTGTACCACAGTATACCGTTACAGCCCTAATAAAAGCGCCTTGATCCAAACATAAACATAAAATTAAGGCGAAGTCCAATATGCAATAATCTCCATATGTAGGTATCAAAAAGACAACGAGAGCTATCGGATGACTGCGGAGAGACAGAGAACTACAGTGATGCAGATGAGACAAAATGAGACTTTTAACTGTAAAATCATTTAATTTCAATGGGACACAATTTCGTGGTTTTGGATGAAAAAGGCCATTTTTGTGGGGCTGTAATTTCCCGGATAATCTTATCCTGTAAGTCATGATATGTATACAGTAAAACTTTGTTATCTCGAGGGGCAATCGGGACAAGCCAAATTATCGAAATAAACCGGGAGCTCGACATAGCGGTGTGATATAAGTATACAACATATAATTACCTAATTAGCTGGGACTTTTAATTTGCTCAAAATAAGCTGGTGCTTGTAACAACGATGCTCGTCTTAATGAAGTTTTACTGTACTATAGAATTTTTTAAACATCCATAGGGATTTAAATTCCTGGTTAATAGGATCATCCACAAAATCCATGAAATTAAATACCCCTTCGAGTATTAATGATTTTACAGTAATGAAGGGAAACTCTAGAACTACAGCGATGATAATGATAGGAAGATGAGACATTTTATATATGCACACACATACTGACATTGTATCTACTTTTGCTATAATAAGATGCAAGTTGGGCATCATATGCCAATACTTGTGACTCAGGTGCCATATCGGTTCATCAAAATACACCTCATTCATCAGAATGCATCTCATAATAATAGTGCTCCAGTCTTCGAATTTGGCTAGTAATTGTCTCTAGGTGACTAGTCCGAAAGTCTAGTGAAAATTTAAAATAATTTTAATAATTTAATGGTCTGACTAGTAAATATCTTCTCGGGCTAGTAAGTTCTGCCATGTTGGTAGCCGGACTGGCTAGTACTTTGAAAAGTTTTTCGTGAAGACTGGTGCTCATTGCAGGATGACTACGGTATTCAGAGGGGTACCAGAACAATTACAGGTTGTAGGGTATGTCAGAAACCAACACACCAGGACAAAGTTTTTGAATTTCAGAAGGGGTCCAGGTTTTTTTTATTTTTTGCTCGACAGAGACCGTGATAGTGCATGACATGGTGGTTTTATCCCTGGGTAATTGAATTCAAGAGAAGTGACAGAAAGTTTGTGTGATAGGTCAAGGAATCCAGGGACGATGTTCTAGCTCTTTCACGCTGACTCCTTGGTTCTTTTAAGTGTGCCCGTCATGTAAGTTTAAATCATTGCTTTACGGATTTATCTTGTATTATTGTGATTACATTAATTAACCAATCTGCCTACTGTCCATTCAATAAGTAATACTAATGAGGGAACTACCCATTTCGATGGAATAGCAAGGATTATAGTTATTCAGTTACACAAAGTTAAACATAGATAAACATAGTTTACCTGACGGACAAGTCAATGTTTAAAACCGGTATCATTTAACTTTGGCCGAACTGTAGTCTAGCTGTCCTGTTTCATTACTAGTAACAGTGAACCCTTACAAAAAGCATTGTCTGACAATAAGCTTGCAACAAGCTGGTACCAAGCTGACACTAAACTGATATCTAACTGACAACAAAAAATAATGTCTGACATTACACTGAAATATATCTGGCAATAAGCTGGTAATACACTGACAACAAACTGACAACATACCCATTTTTTGTAAGGGAAATTAATACAGTAAGACAGTCACTATTACAATTGCTTGTATATAAAATATCAAGCAGATAATTTGATCAATCAGTTAAAAACCTTTAAATAAACTTCAAAATTTTCATCCCAATTATTTAAAGAAGTGGGAGGGGAATGGAATAATTAACATCTGGTTTCAATGTTTACCAATTGTCTCCCATTTAGTTTTAACATTTACATTAAATGTACCTCCCTTGCACATTTTAAGCACATCAAGCAAATGATATAGATAATATCATGCACTTAAATCTGAAGCATTTTCAAAAGTGATATCAAGAGTTATCTCCCCGGGTTATTGCGTGTATCTACTTAAGCAGGGATTTCCCTGATGCAGGTTTTCTGCGTCCCTGACGCAACTTTGTGGCATGGGACCCTCATTTCTGCATTACTGCGCATCCTTGGGACTGCCAATAGAACCCCTCGAATAGACATTTAAATTTCAACTGGAACATTTTTCTTTCTGCTATTTATTGCAATAAGTCTTGTGTTGCATTGAGCAATCTGAATTAGCTGTTTTATCTTCTTTTAAATTTGATACTCACTAATAATGAGCCTGAAATGCATTACTGTATAGTGAAGGGACCCCCAAAAGTTCTCAGGGACTCCCTAAATATAAACCTTAAGGGTCCTGGGACCCTCGTATGAAAAATCCTAGGGAAAACTCTGCTTAAGTCAATTTCTATAACTGGGTTGTCCCTCTTGAATACTCATTGTTGGAAAATAATTGGTGATATACATGGAATACTGAAGCGAATTGAGTTTAATCGAATGAGCGACGGGTTAGGGAATCGACAGAAGATGTGATCAAGCTGTTTTAAAGCATGTCCACATGAATGTCTTTATTAAAACAACAGAGATGCTGGATATCAAATTCAGACTTCTAACCCCATGATTATCCTCAGACGATTACCATGGTAATAAAAAGCTAAAATACACAATCTTCTAATTTAAGTTCGCATCGAAAAATATTTAATAGAATTTCATACAAAAAATATTCAGAATTTTTATTATTTCACTGAAATTTATTAACAAATTTAGCAGACAGATTATGATATCTTCATGCAGTCCTGTGTGAAGGGGATTATAAGTCAACAACAGAATATTGACATCAGGTGTGTTTGATACAGCTAAATGAGGACACCCTTCCCATGCAAGCAATAATTCAAGATATATCACAAGATTTAATGGCAACTTCAAGTTTATTTTAAGTAAGAATGCGTCATTGTTTTATCAATTTGCGTAGTGTCCTAATTTTCTTATACAATGTATTATGCCTACATGCAAGCACGGATTAAGCTATTCCTCACAGGGGGTCTAATCAAACTCTTTAATATCTTTTTTTTTTCTAAATCAATGACCTTGCACACGTTTACATTATTTCAGATAGTAAATATATAACAAACATGGTCAATGGTTAAATGCAGTGCATGATGCAATTTTATGTAATTATGCTTTGTGAATATGTTCATGTTCTTTGTCAAGAAACAAGTATTTATAACCTCTATAGAACAGCCCTCTGTAAGGTACCACAGAACCATTTATGTATTAACAACATTTTTAAATTCCCTAAGATAGCTTATATTTACAATAAATTTAACCCCTGTAGAGCAACAACCTCTCTCTATCAACACCTTCAAACTTTCCCTAAGCCCATATTTACAATACATCAAATCCGCAGAGCAACAGCCTTTAAACAACAGCCAATAATTTTATTATATTTGAAGACCCCAAAATATGTAGTTCTACAGGGATTGCACTGTGTAGCCGACTCAATAAGAAATAATAATGAGGGAACTATCCAGAAATATTAATGAGGGAACTATCCAGAAATATTAATGAGGGAAATATCCAGAAATATTAATGAGGGAAATATCCAGAAATATTAAAGAGGGAAATATCCAGAAATATTAATGAGGGAACTATCCCATTCGAAGGAATAGCAGTGAATACTATTAACTCAGGTATAACCAGTCAAACCTAGATTAACATAGTTTACCTGCCGGACGATAGTATATTTACAACCGTTCTCATTTGACTTTGAAAGGACTGTACAACGTATTCCCCAACACACAAAGTGGCTGTTGACCTTTCCAGTAAGGTCAAATAGGTAGATCTCTTCATCTGTCCTTACATGTTTTCAAGTCAAGTTGAATAAATTAAAATACAAGGTATACCATTAGTTGGACTAAGTGTCCCCACAAGGGGTATGGGAGGTAACCTTATATAGCCATTAAAGCGAGAAAATGACTTCTCGACCAGTGCGTATAATAGCCATTTACCTTCACAAAACAGACATTTCTTTAACTCACATGTGTGTCAGTTGTCTTGATACAAATGTTTACAACCCTTGACACGACCCATAAATGGTAATGTGATGCCTGTGTATATTTTTGTACAGTGATCATTTAACCTGTAATTTAAGGGTGGCTGACCTAAATTTAAGGGTGGCTGACCTTTTGCACATGATTGAGTGTATTTCTTTGCTTGATTAATTATATACTTTTTTATCAGAAGAGATAACATTTATTTTTGTGAGTTTCAATTTCCCTTGACCTTTGTCAAGGGATGATCTAGAATTGCTGTGGGCTCTTTTTAGAAGCCCAAATTTATAATAATGATAAATTCGCTGGAAAATTTCCCCAGATAGCCCCTATTTTTTATGCCCACCTTTTTTTTAGAAATGGTGTTTCAATCTTATTTTAATTTAGCTGAATGAAATTTGGTGAAATTGAAACAAGACGCACAATGAAATTACCGGCAGTTTTAAAATATATATTATCAGGTCTAATATAATTTCTAACAATTTCATTCATATTGGCCTTTTATGTGATTATTATTCTATTTTAACCTAATCAATTTCAATTCATTCTATTTAAAATATAAAATTAAGAATAATTTCAAAAGCTGCATTACATAATTACCTCAGCATAAATTTAAACATACGAGAACCAAATAAAAGTTTCAGCAAAAATCAATGATTTTGTTGTGACATTTTCTTTTCATTTCCCTTTGCATAATTTTGGATCAACCCCATGTCACACTGTCAAGCAAACATTTTATTGCCATTCAATAAGTTTTCCAAGTGTACAGACTGTAGCTATGTATAATTTTATAGGAAAATGCTCTTAAAATCTAACTTTACACACTATTTTTGTCTGTTTTATTGCTACTATCATATTTGTACCCATTTTATGATTGGGAGCACCTGAGTTTAGGTAATCCCCAGAAATTAATATATATTTTTAAAATAAAGGCAGCTTAGGACTCAATTAAACCCAAATCAATTATATAGGCTTATTAATTAGCTTTAATAAAGTATAACTCAATTATATGAGAATATCACCTGTAACAGACTATCAGTACAGTGTACCATATTTTATTTCTAATGATCAGAAAACTTACAATTCACCTTTTACTCACATTTGAAATAATTCGGCTTTGTTTTCGTATTAAAAGGATCAAAATGCAATTAGTCGAAATTACTTGATTATCATTGGATAAGGGGATCATTTACTTCCTACTTCGAATCTTATACTCATATATTTCTTCATGATATTGTGGCAGAAATTTTTAGGAGCAAAATTAATTTGGTAAAAATTAGGACCACACAAAATGTTGGCATTTAATAATAATGATGGTTACAAATTTTTTCCAACAAATTCAGGGTGTATTAATATAAATCATAACAAAATGGAAATCTATTTAAGACTGGTGAACTAATTTTGTTCATTATATTAAGCTCCAATCAAGTGTTACTGAAGTAATTCCCATAATAGGCCAATGTCAATTAAAGGTGTTTTTCTGTCACAATTTTGTAAATTATTAAGCCTAAAATATAATAAGTGCTAAAAACCTGAAGTACCAGGAATTTATATAATGGTGAATCCCTCCCAGTAACAATTCTTTCAGCATTTGGATCAATGCTACAGTAAATTAAACCAACAAGTGAAATATTGTCCCACCCAACATTCTTATAATGCATTGCCTATAATGTGGGAGGTGGAAGGAAACCAAATACTTTCATCTTTGCCCTTACAATATAATATGTCTGCAAATATTTCATATTTTATAAATAAAACATCAGTGTGTTCTGATCGTTGGCAACAAACTTAGTCTGATATTTTCCTGACATTTAAAATTTCACATTTACTGGATTACTATCTATTGTTACAGGTTGCTGGTTACACATTGTGGCAGCTGTGCCAAAACATTGTAAATATCCAAACATTGTGTCTCTAAAAATTAAACCCTTTCCTCCATACATCCATTTTTAAAAAATATTGCCAAGCACTAAGCCTTTAGCTTTAGAAATATGGCAGGAGTTTATATATTCTCCCACCAGGATTTGACCCCTGCCACCAGATTAGATGGCAAGCCCACTAACCACTGAGCTAAGGAGGCTCCATACATTCTATGGAAAGAATCTAACCCCCGAACCCATAACTTTTGAGTATACACTGTACTTTTAAATTTGTTGATTTTTGGTGAAAATATTGATTTCTTTGATCACTCGGTGAAATAGAATTTGATCTTACCCCAAAATCAACAAATATCCTCTATTTATTTATTTGGCCTTGCACAGCTTTGGGAAGTTTTAGGAAAAATTAAGTGAAATTAACAGGAAATGTCAATGCATATTTAAACAAGAGGGCCATGATGGCCCAATATCGCTCACCTGATTATAAACCCTGCACAATTTTCACCCAAAGGAATAATTTGAACATCTTGGTAGAAAACCACAAGATGATGCTACATACCAATTATCAAAACTCTAGGCAGTGTAGTTTTAGGCAAGAAGATATTAATATGTTTTCCCTATATAAGTCTATGTAAAACGGTGACCCCCCGAGTGGGGCCAATTTTGACCCCAGGGGCATAATTTGAAAAATCTTGGTAGAGGACCACTAGATGATGCTACATACCAAATATCAAAGCTCTATGCAGTGTAGTTTTAGACAAGAGGATTTTTATATGTTTTCCCTATATAAGTCTATGTAAAACGGTGATCCCCGGGACTGGGCTAATTTTGACCCCAGGGGCATAATTTGCACAATCTTGGTAGGGGACCACTAGATGAAGCTACATACCAAATATCTAAGCTCCTAGGCATTGTAGATTTAGACAAGAAGATTTTTATATGTTTTCCCTTAGTATTTAAGTCTAAGTAAAATGGTGACCCCCAGGGCGGGGCCAATTTTGACCCCAGGGGCATAATTTGAACAATCTTTGTAGAGGACCTCTAGCTGAGTCTACATACCACATATGAAAGTCCTGGGCCAAGCGGTTTCGGAGAAGAAGATTTTTAAAGGTTTCCCCTATATAACTCTATGTAAAACTAAGGGCCCCCGGGGCAGGGCCAATTTTGACCCCAGGGACATAATTTGAACAATCTTTGTAGAGGACCTCTAGCTGAGTCTACATACAAAATATGAAAGCCCTGGGTCAAGCAATTTCGGAGAAGAAGATTTTGTAAAGTTTTCTCTATATAACTCTATGTAAAACTAAGGGCCCCGGGGTGGGGCCAATTTTGACCCCAGGGGCATAATTTGAACAATCTTTGTAGAGGACCTCTAGCTGAGTCTACATACTAAATATGAAAGCCCTGGGCCAAGCGGTTTTGGAGAAGAAGATTTTTAAAGGTTTCCCCTATATAACTCTATGTAAAACTAAGGGCCCCAGGGCGGGGCCAATTTTGACCCCAGGGACATAATTTGAACAATCTTTGTAGAGGACCTCTAGCTGAGTCTACATACAAAATATGAAAGCCCTGGGTCAAGCAATTTCGGAGAAGAAGATTTTGTAAAGTTTTCTCTATATAACTCTATGTAAAACTAAGGGCCCCGGGGTGGGGCCAATTTTGACCCCAGGGGCATAATTTGAACAATCTTTGTAGAGGACCTCTAGCTGAGTCTACATACCAAATATGAAAGCCCTGGGCCAAGCGGTTTTGGAGAAGAAGATTTTTAAAGGTTTCCCCTATATAACTCTATGTAAAACTAAGAGCCCCAGGGCGGGGCCAATTTTGACCCCAGGGACATAATTTGAACAATCTTTGTAGAGGACCTCTAGCTGAGTCTACATACTAAATATGAAAGCCCCGGGCCAAGCAGTTTCAGAGAAGAAGATTTTTTAAGGTTTCCCCTATATAACTCTATGTAAAACTAAGGGCCCCCGGGGCTGGGCCAATTTTGACCCCAGGGACATAATTTTAACAATCTTTGTAAAGGACCCCAAGGTGATGCTACATAATAAATATGAAAGCTCTAGGCCTTACGGTTTCAGAGAAGAAGATTTTTGAAGTTTCCTTTTTGAAAATCTATTTTTAGCCTGTGTGACCTAGTTATGCGACGGACTGGAATTTTTTTAACAACTTTGGTAGAGGTCCACCCAAGGAACATTCCTCTTAAGTTTTATCAAATTTGGCCAAGCGGTTTAGGAGGAGAAGTCGTTTGAAGAAATTGTTGACGGACGCACGACGCACAACGCACGACGCACGCCGCACGACGCACGACGCACGACGGACGACGGACGACGGACATCTCGGTATGACAAAACCTCACCATGACCACATTGTGGTCAGGTGAGCTAAAGATGGATGAATATTTGCAAATGAGACAATTTTGACGATGTTAAAAATATTTTTAGAAGATTTTTTTAAATATTTTGTTGCAAAATAAAACAGGAAAGGACAATTAAGTACTTTGTTTGTTCAAAAAGACACTGGATTTAAAATGTTCAGCTGAAAAAATTGTGTTATTTTGTATCACAAGTTGTCCTATTTAGTTTCAAGTAAAAAAGTCGGGAATTCCTAATACAATAATATGAAAGAAGTATATAAGCAGTCCAGTAAAAAACTGGATTACAATCAAATAAAAGGACAATATTTTGTTCGTTGAATTTGTCATAATATTAGTAGCATATTTAAGATGAGCGTAAGTACTTAATGAAAAGCTTCATTTTGATCCAATTAAAAGGCAAATGTATATGCACCATTTTGAAGATTTAGTCCTATACCCTAAAATTGAGGTTGACGAATTGTGTGCTTCCTTAGCTCAGTGGTTATAAGTGTGCTTGCCGTCTAATCTGGCGACCCGGGTTCAAACCCGGATGGAGGTACATATATATGCCTGCCATGTTTCAGTAGAAATAAAGCAAATACAAAGGCTATGCTCGGCAAAAATTGGTGCAGGAAATTCATCAACATCTAAATAAATTTTCCTAATATTACCGTAAAAGGTCAAAAACTTAAAACAGAGGCTTGAATAAACTAGCAGTAATTGGGCATATGTGACAAAACAATGTTTAAGAAGGATTAACGCATAGGAAGGTTTCACTGCATTTAAAGGGTCCAGAGGATAATTTTACATCATAGCACATAATGAACACTCAATTGTCAATCAGCTCTGTTCTATTCTGGTCTAGAGTGCAGGTACTGCAATTACGTATATAAATTTTTAACTTTTTCAAAAATCCACAAAACTGGTGTCAGAAGTAAAAGGAAACAAAATGTAGCTGAATATAAGTATTAACTTCACCATATAAATCATGAACTGTCATAAATAACTCGTGGCAGTTGTACATATAATGCATAGATACACGCAAAGTTTACATACAAAATTGTTGTTTTATGGACAATAAAATTTCTCATCTTCATATGTAAAGAAATGTAAAATGACATCTTAACATAAATTAAATATTTGTCATCATGAAATATGCATCAAAGAGAGGTTTAAGGTTCACAAAGTTGGAGGAAAAATAATTATGTGTTACACAGTAAAACCACAATTAAAGTCTTGTGAACTTTAAATTTAAAGACCATTTTCTTGGCTCATGCATGTGATCAGGTTTATGAAAAATATAAACCCATATTTGATTTCGGTTTTCTTCCATAATCAAACCTGTCAAGCAAATTTGAGGGGAGTTACCCATATGAACTGCTTAATATACAAATTAATATTTATATGACTGTGTATTCATGTTTTTAAGGACTTATTAAATGCAAATTCATGTTAATTAACCAAGTGAACAGCAAATGAGACATGCAACCTCACAGAGCGATCCTCTATAGAGCAACAACCTCTCTAAGACAACACCTTCAAAATCTACCGAAGCTGATAAGTTTACTATACCCGGTTTAACCTTTAGTGAGGTAAAGTTTGTTTATTATAGTGTCACCCCTAATGAAAGGGCCAGTCAATTCTGACTTATGAGACACTAACGTATATTTCATGCTTACTGTACCTTCCCGAATCCCTTCTCAATAACGCCTGGCAGAGATGGGCCTACTGGTGAGTGTTACAACCTCAGTATAATGGCAAACACTTGCAGCTACCAAATGGTGTTACTCTACAGATTCATGAAATTAAACTTCATTAGACACATTGCAGCATGTTCAATGCAAAAAAATTGATACATTCATGATGATAAAATGTTCATGTTAACTTCATGTTCATGAAAATTCATGAAATAGTGTAGTATACATTCATTTGAGCATACATTCATTTATTAGTTCATCAATATTATTTGGGGGTAGGGGGTTATAAGGTTTGTGAAGTCAATTAAATATCAATTCCTGTCTTGAACCGGTCTGCAAAAGCATTAAAATGTTCACCAAAAATAATCCAGACAAACAAAATCAGCTGGGCAAAAAATTAAACCATCATCGTCTTCACAATGTTCCAAGATAATACCAAGACAGGAACGCACATCAATACATCACGAAAATGTCATATTTTCTTGACATATAAGGGGCTATTAGGGATTCGGGAGCCCTTATAAGACCCCTAATTAGCATATGCGAATATTTGAAGAGGGGATTTGGGTGTATAATTAGCCGAAGAAAATTGCGGCTTTCTCCGTATCCCAGAATTCCCCAGATGGCCGCCAGATTGGGTATAATTATGATGCATGCGTTTGATTAAAGAATTGTTAAATATGGTCAAAATGTAGCAAATCATGCCATATTTGGCAAAATGGTCAATTAGCAAACAGACGCAGAAGTTTGCAAACGCTTTGAGCAAGTTAAACAAAGGATTAAATATGACAATGTTTATAATCACTGCATAAATATAATTATGCCCAGTCGGCAGTGCAATACAATACATGAGGCTATAATGTTTTGAAAAAATAAACAAAATCATACATATGACAATTTTATGATGATGTGTTTTGTCAAATGAATAAGACATAATAAAATTGAATTTAAATTACAACTGCTGAACAAGTCCCCTAAAACTATAAAATCTGCTCTAGTTAGAAAGACAGTTCTTAAAAACAAATTTTTCTCTCCTAGTTTTGTGTGCAACCAATATCTAGACCCAGTGCCCAGGAATTATAGACCATGTGCAAGTAGACACTACCATCACAGGTACTAAAGTAACTCACACCTTGGTCATGTGGTATACAATTCTTGCCTAAAGAAATTAAGGAGTGGTTCAGATGGCTAACAAACCTGGGACCTTACAATTCGGAAGTATGCATCCTACCTCAAGGCCACCACTCCCCACATCAATCTACTATGACTGGAATACAGGGCCTTTTTGCCTTCTAAAACAGAGGCCGATCTTCGGTGACTTCCCAATCGCAAAAAGCTTCTTTTTTTCCCAATTTCGTGAAAAAAGTTCCCAAAAAACCAATGCTAAATTCCCAATGTATTGAAATTTCGTACGGAACGGTTCGTACGGAATGGTGTGGCGTTTATCTATTGTTCAGTTAAAATGAAGAAAAAATATGTATCATTCGATTGGCATTACTAATCAATTAAACGAACGGCCGTCAATTTTAATTAATTACGAGTGCGACATCGCGGAAGCAATATTGCATTTGTTAACTATGAGCATGAAAAGTGACTCGCAGGCGTCCGCCATATTGTTTTGCAGAATGGCTAAAGTCCGCTACGGGACCGTACCGTTCATATCCGGGCTGAAAATATGTTCGGAATTGAAATATCAAGGACAAAAATCGTAAAAGTAATTAACAGCTCATAGCCTCATACAATGGAAAGGTATATTATGTTTGAAAAAGAACTTTAATGAAAGAATGATAAATAAGAGAAACTCAAGGAGACAGTTGTGGGCTATAATGGGGCTTTTGTTGTTCATGAAAAGTTAGGACCTCTTAACTTTATAATAAAACATGAAAGCCCTGTATGTTAACATGTATTTTGACTGCAGTTTCCTTTTTGGTGTATCTTGAGTTAGACTTCCTTTTCCCAATTTGGCCTTGAATCGCGCTTGAATTTCCCAAACTGACAGGCTAAGGCCTCTTCCCAATTTTGGGAAAAAAGGCCCTGGAATATTATGACTTAAATTATCAGTGTAAATTTCAACACAAATATCCAAAAGAAAAAATTTGTGTGGGCATACTCCATCAATGAAATCTCAAATATTGAAACAAAACCTTCTTGTTTACATGAAATTCCTCAAGAAAACATCCAAGATACAAAAACAGCATGCATTATTGGGGTACAATTAAATGATGGTGATCATAGATAAGTCACTTTCTGTCTAGATTAAGAGAATATATAAGAATATATCAAGATCTATGATTTCTTTGGAATTGTTTATATTCTATATCTATCATTCCATTATCGTAACTCTATACGCCCCCTAGACATCAAATACTGTAAATTGAGATTTTTTTACAAATTTTTATTTCGCAGTCAAAGAGACTCACAAAAAATTCATGAAATTTATACAAAAAAAAAAAATTTGTCTCGTAGGTTACAATTATTAATACTAAACACCGAGAAAAAGCAAAAAGATAATAACAACTGATTGGGCAGGTGACGCAGCACTCAACGCAGCTTAGAATGAGAAGGTCGTAACTACTACTTACGACCTAATATATGACTCATACATTTTTGAAATCCCCAGTACCAGGCACTTCTAATGAGCCTATTTTTATGAAAATCAGAACTTGTCATGTTGACCAAAATGAGCTATAAAAGCTTTTTTTACCAAAAGTAAAGAGTAGATTGAAAACAGTTTTTTCTTGTTTTCTCAATAGATCAATTTTGTACTTACGACCTTCTCATTCTAAGTCAGCGATATACTACAGAGCACTAATAAATGCATTTATCTTTATATGAACTATAAGGCACTGCCTAAATGGAGATTTAATAGATCCTAGCAATGTTTGCAGTTACACAAAGTAAATCATAATAATATGCACAGCACAAAAATACCTCAGCATACAGTACAACTGTACCGAGTGGATTTATTTTTCTGATATGATAGTAATATCAATTAAGAAAACCAATTAAAATTCTTTCACAGCACAGGTGCCTGTTCATCTGATATATCATACATTGAAGAAGAATATAATTTATGCCATAGGATATCACAATGTACAAACTTTGGTTTACATTTACAGTACATTATGTCTAATTCATATAATATAAAAGCATATCAAAATTCAGATTTTGCATAATTTCATGAATATAAGAGGCATGATCAAGTTTATATGTTGACCTGGGCTACATAACCAGAAGATGCATTGTTAGATTTACAATCAAACTATTGGCAAAACCATGAGCTTAGATCAAACTATTTGCATAACCATCAGCTTAGATCAAACTATTGGCATAACCATCCGCTTAGATCAAACTATTGACAAAACCATCAGCTTAGATCAAACTATCAAATTGGCAAAACTACAGCTTAGATCAAACTATTGGCAAAACCATCAGCTTAGTTCAATCTATTGGCAAAACCATCAGCTTAGATCAAACTATTGGCAACACCATGATCTTAGATCAAACTATTTGCATAACCATTGCCTTTAAATCAAACTATTGACATAACCATGAGCTTAGATCAAACAATTGGCAAAACTATGAGCTAAGATCACACTATAGGCAAAACTATGAGCTTAGATCACACTATAGGCAAAACTATGAGCTTAGATCACACTATTGGCATAACAATGAGCTTAGATCACACTATTGGCATAACTATGAGCTTAGATCAAACTATTGGCATAACAATGAGCTTAGATCACACAATTGGCATAGCCATGAGCTAAGATCACACTATTGGCATAACAATGAGCTAAGATCACACTATTGGCATAACCATGAGCTAAGATCAAACTATTGGCATAACCATCAGCTTAGATCAAACTATTGGCAAAACCATGACCTTATCAAACTATTTGCATAACCATTGCCTTAGATCGAACAATTGGCATAACCATTAGCTAAGATCAAACTATTGGCATAACCATGAGCTTAGATCAAAATAATGGCATAACAATGAGCTTAGATCAAACAATTGGCATAACCAAGAGCTTAGATCAAACAATTGACATAACAATGAGCTTAGATCAAACAATTGACATAACAATGAGCTTAGATCACACTATTGGCATAACCAAGAGCCTAGATCAAACAATTGACATAACAATGAGCTTAGATCAAACAATTGACATAACAATGAGCTTAGATCACACTATTGGCATAACAATGAGCTTAGATCAAACAATTTGCATAACCAAGAGCTTAGATCAACACTATTGGCATAACCAAGAGCTTAGATCAAACAATTGACATAACCTTGAGCTTAGATCAAACAATTGACACAACCATTAGCTTAGATCAAACAAGTGGCACAACTATGAGCTAAGATCACACTATTGGCAAAACTATGAGCTTAGATCAACCTATTGGCAAAACTATGAGCTTAGATCAAACAATTGGCATAACCATGGGCTAAGATCAACCTATTGGCATAACTATGAGCTTAGATCTTACTATTGGCATAACTATGAGCTTAGATCTTACTATTGGCATAACTATAAGCTTAGATCAACCTATTGACATAACTATGAGCTTAGATCAAACTATTGCCATAACTATGAGCTTAAATCAACCTATTGGCATAACTATGAGCTTAGATCAACCTATTGGCATAACTATGAGCTTAGATATTACTATTGGCATAACCATGAGCTTAGATCAAACAATTGACATAACTATGAGCTTAGATCAAACAATTGACACAACCATTAGCTTAGATCAAACAAGTGGCACAACTATGAGCTTAGATCAAACAATTAACACAACTATGAGCTTAGATCAAACAATTGACATAACTATGTGCTTAGATCAAACAATTGACACAACCATTAGCTTAGATCAAACAAGTGGCACAACTATGAGCTTAGATCAAACAATTGACACAACTATGAGCTTAGATCTTACTATTGGCAAAACTATGAGCTTAGATCAACCTATTGGCAAAACTATGAGCTTAGATCAAACAATTGGCATAACCATGGGCTAAGATCAACCTATTGGCATAACTATGAGCTTAGATCTTACTATTGGCATAACTATGAGCTTAGATCTTACTATTGGCATAACTATAAGCTTAGATCAACCTATTGGCATAACTATGAGCTTAGATCAAACAATTGTCATAACTATGAGCTTAAATCAACCTATTGGCATAACTATGAGCTTAGATCAACCTATTGGCATAACTATGAGCTTAGATATTACTATTGGCATAACCATGAGCTTAGATCAAACAATTGACATAACTATGAGCTTAGATCAAACAATTGGCATAACTATGAGCTTAGATCAAACAATTGGCATAACCATGAGCTTAGATCAAACTATTGGCATAACCATGAGCTTAGAATCAAATTAATGGCATAACCATGAGCTTAGATCAAACAATTGGCATAACCATGAGCTTAGATCAAACAATTGGCATAACCATGAGCTTAGAATCAAACTATTGACATAACCATGGGCTTAGATCAAACAATTGACATAACCATGAGCTTAGATCAAACTATTGACATAACCATGGGCTTAGATCAAACAATTGACATAACCATGAGCTTAGATCAAACAAGTGGCATAACCGCAAGCTTAGATCAAACTAACGACATAACCATGAGCTAAGGATCAAACAATTGGCATAACTGTGAGCTTAGATCTAACAATTGACATAACCATGAGCTTAGATCAAACAATTTGCATAACTATGAGCTAAGATCAAACAATTGGTATAACCATGAGCTTAGATCAAACAATTGGCATAACCATGAGCTTAGATCAAACAATTGGCATAACCATGAGCTTAGAATCAAACAATTGGCATAACCATGAGCTTAGAATCAAACTATTGACATAACCATGGGCTTAGATCAAACAATTGACATAACCATGAGCTTAGATCAAACAATTGGCATAACCGCGAGCTTAGATCAAACTAACGACATAACCATGAGCTTAGATCAAACAATTGGCTTAACTATGAGCTTAGATCAAACAATTTGCATAACCATGAGCTTAGATCAACCTATAGGCATAACTTTGAGCTTAGATCAACCTATTGACATAACTATGAGCTTAGATCTTACTATATGGTATTATAGTGATGAGGGTTACAAGCTTTCAAACAATAGTTTATCGTAATTAACACCTAGTCTGCCAGATCACAGAACTGTACTCAGTATATATGGCTATTTGATTACTTTGTACATTTTAGCAATATTCATTTGAAAATTCAGGATCCTAAATTGTGTCCATATTTCTAAAACAAAGAGTACAATGCACTGTGTGATTATCAGAAAATAACCTTTCAATTAAATTGGTGTTTTTGTTTACAAATGTAGAAACAAGAAGTCATGCAAAACAACAAAATATCAATTGATCTAGCTGTCACTCAGTCTAGACAGTCGTTTATGAAATATGTTTGTCTGACAAATACTGACTCACTCATCTGATCTATGTACATGTATCTATTAATTCAACAACGTTTTGTCTTTCCTTTACAAAACTTGGTACAGAATCCAGTGTATAAAGAATGCAGCCTTATCATTGGTCAATTTCCATTTCAAAACTGGCCTTAGGTAAAACCAACCAATCAAATGCTGTTTTACTTAACTATTACAGATTCCTGAGAGTGCAGCTTTACCATTGGTCAATTTTAAAATAACACCCTTATTAAGAACTAACCAATCAGATGCTTATTTTGTACATTTTTTAACCAGTCTATGAATGCAATGTTACCATTGGTCTATTTCAAATAATTTTGAAAAAGCACTAAAATCCGACCAATAATATGAACTCTTTAAGTACAGAAACCAGTCTATATCAATGCTGCCAAATAGCATTGGTTGATTTCAAAAGAACACTTTAAGGACCAGTGAACCACCAATCAAATAATTACTGGTAAAGAAATCAGTCTAAAAATTCAGCCCTACCATTGGTCAATTTCAAAACAACACTTTAAAAACTAACCAATCAGATACTTATAAATTTTGAGACTCAGATTATCAAAATAATTACTTTAAGTTATCATAAAATATTTCAACAACAAACAAGAGGGTCCAAAGGGCCCTGGGTCGCTCACCTGTTTGGCCTAGTGACCTAGATTTTGGCCCAAATGACACAGTATCTAACTTGACCTAGATTTTATAGAGATAAACATTGTGACCAAGTTTCATAAAGATAGAGTCAAAATTGTGACCTCTAGTGTGTTCACAAGATTTTTCAATGATTTGGCCTCGTGACCTAGTTTTTGACCCCAGATGACCCAATATCGAACTTGACCTAAATTTTATAATGATGATCATTGTGATCAAGTTTCATAAAGATAAGGTCAAAATTGTGACCTCTAGTGTGTTTACAAGCTTTTTCAATGATTTGGCCTCGTGACCTACTTTTGACTCCGGATGACCCAATATCGAAGTTGACCAAAATTTTATAGTGATGATCATTGTGATCAAGTTTCATAAAGATTAGGCTCAAATTGTGACCTCTAGTGTGTTCACAAGCTTTTTCAATGATTTGGCCTTCAAAGGCTTGTGACCTAGTTTTTGACCCCGGATGACCCAATATCGAACTTGACGTAGATTTTATAGAGATGATCATTGTGATCAATTTTCATAAAGATTAGTCTCAAATTGTGACCTTTAGTGTGTTCACAAGCTTTTTCAATGATTTGGCCTTGTGACCTAGTTTTTGACCCCAGCTGACCCAATATCGAACTTGACCTAGATTTTATAGAGATGATCATTGTGATCAATTTTCATAAAGATAAGTCACAAATTGTGACCTCTAATGTGTTCACAAGGTTTTTCAATGATTTGGCCTAGTGACCTAGTTTTTGACCCCAGATGACCCAATCTCGAACTTGACCTAGATTTTTTTTCAGAGATGATCATTGTGATCAAGTTTCATAAAGATTAGTCTCAAATTGTGACCTCTAGTGTGTTCACAAGGTTTTCCTTTGATTTGACCTAGTGACCTAGTTTTTGACCCCAGATGACCCAATATCGATCTTGACCTAGATTTTTCAGAGATGATCATTGTGATCAAGTTTCATAAAGATTAGTCTCAAATTGTGACCTCTAGTGTGTTCACAAGGTTTTCCTTTGATTTGACCTAGTGACCTAGTTTTTGACCCCAGATGACCCAATATCGATCTTGACCTAGATTTTATAGAGATGATCACTGTGATCAATTTTCATAAAGATAAGTCACAAATTGTGACCTCTAATGTGTTCACAAGGTTTTCCTTTGATTTGACCTAGTGACCTAGTTTTTGACCCCAGATGACCCAATATCGAACTTGACCTAGATTTTGTTAAGATGATCATTGTGACCAAGTTTCATAAAGATTAGGCCAAAATTGTGACCGCTAGAGAGGACACAACCCAATTGTTGACGGACGGACAGACGGACGGACGACGGACGAAGAGTGATCACAAAAGCTCACTCTGTCACTTTGTGACAGGTGAGCTAAAAACAACCGAAGCATTAGCAAAACACAAAGAAAATTGACACAGTACATGTTCTGTTGTAATTTCTAATGAGATCAGGAATTTTCAACACATGATTTCAACAAAGAAACAAATTTGATGAATGAATCACAATGAAACTATGTTTTGAAGTACAAATACACTTGTGTCATTGATTTAAGATTTGAATCAATTGTTTAATTGTGCATAAATTGCTTGAAATATTTTATTGAAATTCAATGATTTTGTAAGTTCAAGCACTGAGCAAAATCTTGTGTCAATATACACATGTTCTACATATATAGGGTACTAACAATTAACTTCAGCATTTTTTTATTAGAGCAATTTTCTAGAAGTTCCAAGGGTAGGCCAATCAAATCAGTGGTGACTTAGTGAATGTCATGGAGTGTTCTTGTGTATATAATTCTATGCTGATGTGCATACAAGTAACTATACAAAATGCTTGAATCTGTCAATATTCTCAAACTTGATTAAGGAATAGGTCTATAGTTGAAAGGTCAAGGTCATAGTAACTTTTAAAGCCTTATGTCACTTTAAAGAGGTGACAATGACAAAACATGATAACATATTTACCTAATCTGGGTAAAACTTGGGTAAAATTTGGGGCATAATTAGGCTACCGTAAGTAATATTGACTGAGAAACAAACTTTACAAAACATTTGGTCTTAAATTTCCCATTGATGATATTATAAGTTTCATACATCATATAATAATAAATATAGATCATTATAAATACATCACAAGCCCTCTAACAGAGAAATGAAAGCATCCAGGAAAGTGATCAAACACAGATTAACACAATTTACTATACTTAGATGATACAACCTGTGAAAATATGTTGCAAAAAAATGGTTCCTCACTCCCCCTTGAAAGAAATTCTGATTTTTTAATCATATGGAATCGCTCAGGGAGGATTTAGTGAAATTGAGCAAAATGTAAAAAATTTTTTTATCTGCAATACATTTGACTGATGCAGTAAAAGGATCTGAATTATTTATAAGGATTAAGTTGCCAACACTTACAAACCATAATTCATATCTCCAAAATTGAGGTTGTTAAAAAATATAAAGAATTTAAATTTGAGCATAAGATAATGATTTCTGTAAGACCTCATTTTAGTGCTTTGATAAAATAAAACAGTACCCCAGGACTTATATAGCTTTGATAGGACTTTAAGCTGGGCATCTGAGGACCAGTTTTCATGATTAAAGCCATTTGACTTCCCAGTTAAACCAATTCACAATGTTAACAACACATCAGTTTCAATCCTGAGATAAATCATTCAACAGATGAAGTTGCCACCCCTGTACCTCACAGGTAAATCATTAAACTGTATGAATGTAATAGCAAAATACTGAAAATACTGACAGAAGAAATAGAAGCTTTGTATTGTTACAAGCAATGTGATTTGGAGAAATTAGGTATTTTATGTTGGGTGGATTTCTGTATACAATTGAAAGGCTATTGTTGTAACCACGGTAAAGATACCAGGAATTCTTGGTAATAAAATGGGTATAAATACACTTTCACCTTATTGCTGAAAGAGCGGAATTAAATGGAAGTCGCTTCAAATAGGATTCTGATCTTTATGAATGGGGTTTAGCCTTGCTAAATCAGTCATGAGTGGTTGTAAAGTAGTACAGCAATCTTTTTATGTAATGATTAATTATTTATATATTTTAATAGTACATTACATACGGTGGCCTAGAGAAAGGGCCAACACTTCGAATCAAGATGTCCCGGGTTCAACCACTGGTTAATTTCTCTGAGCAAGAATAACCCACATGCTCCACACCGCCAAGGTATAAATTGGTACCTGTGAGGGCAGTGTCGATTTCTGGGTGCCCACTGAAGTTGCTGTTAGTCCGGGTACCCCGGTCTGGTTCTGTCACCCCTCAAACATCGCCTGCCCCCAAAGAAAAATAAAAAATGTTGCCAGATTTACAAAACACTTATTACCCTCAACAGGTACAGAAATAAGATGTGTTCCAACACAGCCAGTCCTTTCATTTCATAACCTTACATTTACAGGAATAGGAATTTAAACAGCCAATAGTATTTAATAAGAAGAGCAAAGAAAAAGCTTAATGGGAAAAACCAGTATAACTAGTTTGTGTGACCTAAACTAATATCAAATATTTCATATTGCATAATTTACACTTTGAGCCACACCTTTGATGCTTTGCAGCAATGTTTTTTCTTGTAATACAATTTATTGATAAGACAACCTAGTTTTAAGTGCTTAGAACTAAATAACCCTTATCACCTTAGCAACTGTTTGACAAATACAAGAGGGCCATTGGCCCTTAAGCGCTCACCTGAGTTTGTTGCAATGTTGGCTTTGTTAGCAAGATTGTTGTAGTATGAACTCAAAATACTTATGTGGCCTAGATTTGAATTTTGTACTAAAATGTTTGTGAGTAGTAGGTAAAGTAGAGTTCCTGAAATACATACTTTGGTGGTTTGACTGCTGATGGGTTTAGTACCGACTAGTTGTACTTGTGTAGAATCAAGCATTATTGAATTTGGAACTTTTTCCACATGACCCAGTTTCAAACTTGGCCCAGATTTCATAGAGATCATCATTCTGACCAAGTTTCATGAAGATTGGATCAAATTGATGACATCTAGAGTGTAAACAAGGTTTTTCTAAGATTTGACCTAGTGACCTGGTTTTTGACCCCACATGACCCAGTTTTGAACTTGGCCTAGAGTCCATAGAGAAATACATTCTGACCAAGTTTCATGAAGATACAACCAAAATTGTGACCTCTGGTGTGAACACTAGCTTTTCTAAGATTTGACCTAGTGACCTAGTTTTTGACCCCACATGACCCAGTTTCAAACTTGGCCTAGATTTCATGGAGAACAACATTCTGACCAAGTTTCATGAAGATTTGATAAAATTGATGACATCTAGAGTATACAAAAGGATTTTTTAGATTTGACCTATTGACCTAGTTTTTGACCCCACATGACCCAGTTTCAAACTTGGTCTAGATTTCATGAAGAACAACATTCTGACCAAGTGTCTTGAAGATTGGATCAAAACGGTGACCTCTAGGGTGTACACAAGGTTTTTATCAGATTTGACCTAGTGACCTAGTTTTTGACCCCGCATGACCCAGTTTCGAACTTGGCCAAGATTTCATGGAGAACAACATCCTGACCAAGTTTCATGAAGATTGGAACAAATTAGTGACATCTGGAGTGTACACAAGATTTTTCTAAGATTTGACCTAGTGACCTAGTTTTTGACCCCACATGACCCAGTTTCGAACTTGGTCTAGATTTCATGAAGAACAACATTCTGACCAAGTGTCTTGAAGATTGGATCAAAACGGTGACCTCTAGGGTGCACACAAGGTTTTTATCAGATTTGACCTAGTGACCTAGTTTTTGACCCGGCATGACCCAGTTTCGAACTTGGCCTAGATTTCATGGAGAACAACATCCTGACCAAGTTTCATGAAGATTGGAACAAATTAGTGACATCTGGAGTGTACACAAGATTTTTCTAAGATTTGACCTAGTGACCTAGTTTTTGACCCCACATGACCCAGTTTCGAACTTGGCCTAGATTTCATAGAGAAGAACATTCTGACCAAGTGTCTTGAAGATTGGATCAAAACTGTGACCTCTAGGGTGCACACAAGGTTTTTATCAGATTTGACCTAGTGACCTAGTTTTTGACCCGGCATGACCCAGTTTCGAACTTGGCCTAGATTTCATGGAGAACAACATCCTGACCAAGTTTCATGAAGATTGGAACAAATTAGTGACATCTGGAGTGTACACAAGATTTTTCTAAGATTTGACCTAGTGACCTAGTTTTTGACCCCACATGACCCAGTTTCGAACTTGGCCTAGATTTCATAGAGAAGAACATTCTGACCAAGTTTCATGAAGATTGGATCAAAACTGTGACCTCTAGGGTGCACACAAGGTTTTTATCAGATTTGACCTAGTGACCTAGTTTTTGACCCGGCATGACCCAGTTTCGAACTTGGCCTAGATTTCATGGAGAACAACATCCTGACCAAGTTTCATGAAGATTGGAACAAATTAGTGACATCTGAAGTGTACACAAGATTTTTCTAAGATTTGACCTAGTGACCTAGTTTTTGACCCCACATGACCCAGTTTCGAACTTGGTCTAGATTTCATGAAGAACAACATTCTGACCAAGTGTCTTGAAGATTGGATCAAAACGGTGACCTCTAGGGTGCACACAAGGTTTTTATCAGATTTGACCTAGTGACCTAGTTTTTGACCCGGCATGACCCAGTTTCGAACTTGGCCTAGATTTCATGGAGAACAACATCCTGACCAAGTTTCATGAAGATTGGAACAAATTAGTGACATCTGGAGTGTACACAAGATTTTTCTAAGATTTGACCTAGTGACCTAGTTTTTGACCCCACATGACCCAGTTTCGAACTTGGCCTAGATTTCATAGAGAAGAACATTCTGACCAAGTTTCATGAAGATTGGATCAAAACTGTGACCTCTAGGGTGCACACAAGGTTTTTATCAGATTTGACCTAGTGACCTAGTTTTTGACCCGGCATGACCCAGTTTCGAACTTGGCCTAGATTTCATGGAGAACAACATCCTGACCAAGTTTCATGAAGATTGGAACAAATAAGTGACATCTGGAGTGTACACAAGATTTTTCTAAGATTTGACCTAGTGACCTAGTTTTTGACCCCACATGACCCAGTTTCGAACTTGGCCTAGATTTCATAGAGAAGAACATTCTGACCAAGTTACATGAAGATTGGATCAAAACTGTGACCTCTACAGTGCTTACAAGTCAAAATGTTGACGACGTACGACGTACGACGTACGACGTACGACGGACGACGGACGACGGACATTTTGCGATCACAATAGCTCACCTTGAGCACTTCGTGCTCAGGTGAGCTAAAAATTGTGACAGGTCAGAGCACACCTAGATACTTGTATCAATGAAGCCTTTAGGCTTATCAGTCACTTCCGAGAACAGAGTAGGATAAAACTATACCAAAGTTTCACCACTAATCCATTTTGTTATCAAGAATTCTCGATAACACGGACAGCCTTAATTTGAGGCTTATCAGTAACAAATGCCTATTATTAGGACGTTGAGAAACAATGTAGCAATTACAATGTATACATTTTTTATCTTTATCAAGTTAAAGGTATGCCAAATTCACACCACAATCCTGAGATTTGGAACTAATTTCAGCATACATTACTATTGTTCTTGGAGGGGATTAAGAAGTTTTATTCTTAATCTAGTTAAAGGTATGCTGAATTTAGACTAAACTCCTGAGAATCGGAACTGAGGAACTCAGATTTCAGCGTACATTACTATTATTCTTGGAGGAGGACTATGAAGATTCAGCAACGAAATACTGGTGAGAAAGTCACACAGTTCCCACCAATTTCCCAACAAATTGAATCTCGGAGTATCAAAGTGCTGAACAGATAGTTTTTATAAGCGCTAATACAATGGTGACATCATGACAGTAATGTATTTTGTTTGTTACAGTAGCACTAAATAAGTCTTGACAGGCCATTCCCCAGGATTTTTTTAAGGCGCTGGGGTAATATAGCGCGGACGTTTGTGGGGTGGGATATCATACTACTTAAAAATGCGCCATTTCGGCTTGAGTTTTTAAAAAAAAATCGAATTCGGGAGGGGACACCCCTCCCGTATACCACCCCACAAACGTCCGCGCTATATTACCCCAGCGCTTTAAAAAAATCCTGGGGAATGGCCTGTGACTTGACAAACTGACAAAATATAAGCATGAGTTGTGTTTGAGCGCCCTCCTCTGCAATTTAAGTCAATTTTTGGCACAGATTGCCATTATGACCATGACCCTAAGGCTCTCAAGAGCTATATATTGGTTTTATCATGCACTTTGCAGGACAGTATGGCCTAGCTCCACACCAAGTTTGAGGCAATTCTGATAATGATGTGGTTATTTTCTGAATAGATAAAAGCACTCATCAAGCCCAAAACACAATTCCTGATCCAAATTGTACTTATAAAAATTCTGTGAATTTCAACTATGTTAGACATCAATCCTTCATATCGGTAGGTGGAATAATGCACCGTTATCTATGATAATATGAAAACAAGTCAAGGTTTGATATCAAGTGCAATACAAGAAGATCATCTTATCTGTTTGACAACAAATTTTGTTTACAATACTGTAAAATCGTTAATTTTCATGGGGGAAAGCTGTGGAACCTAATTATTGTAATCATGAACTTTAATGCCATTTTGGTCATATATAAATTTTACATTTTTAAATTAATATGCTATGCATGGGCGTAGGTCCATATCGCTGGCTACATGAGTTTCTCAGACACCTCTGTTTGTATTCTGACAAAAGTATGACTATAATAATGCAATAATATGCCACAGTGCCAGTATTATAGACACAACTTTCATTCTCCATGGATTTAACTTCATTATAGATTTGAATAGATTTACAGGTTTAATAAGAAATCTGATAATATTGCAGTTTTTATTTATGATATAACCTGTAAATAAATTGTTTATACATCAATCAAACCATAGTTTTGAAAGAAACTTAATATTTAAAACATGAGTTTATTTTTATATTTTCAATCTATATCAAAATATACAGTATACTGGAAACAGGTATTGTGGATTTAATAAGTAACTGCCAATGAGAGTTGTAATTCCCATTCAAAAGTATAGTAAAGTTGACTTTAACTCAGTTACACCTAGTTAAACCTAGATAAGTATAGTTTACCTATAATAGGCAAGCTAATGTTCATAACCATTCTTATATTTTTTTAACTTTGAATAAACTGTACTGTATAATAAATGACACAGCTCAAAATTATGATCTAGGGAATGTAATACTATTGTCTTATGTACTTCAAACATTAAAAGCCTTAAGTTTGTATTTCAGATGACTCCAACATCAACCTTTCTAATTAATTCTATTTTTTTAAAGCTATCCTTAAGTTTTAACTGCTGTCATACTCACAGGTGGCAGTATCAGTGTTTGGAAAATAAACATTTAAAAAAAAAAGAAAAAAAAAACCCGTCACTGAGCTAATAGACTATCAAGGTATAAAGCGTACTATATGTCTATGTCCAAAGTTTGAGGAACATCGCATCTAAAAAATGATTTGGTTCCTAACAATAATTTCGATACTGTGAGTGGAGAGGGTATCCAGTGCGTAAATAAAATGACCTCGAGCGAAGTTAAATAAGAAAGGGAACACTGTTTTGCCGTTTCGCAGTTATAAGATACAATTGAACGAGATTTTTGGTAAGAATGAATATTATTTATAGTTTATTTGAATGACTTGTGCAGCGATTTTCCTTCAGTGCCCGTATTTTGTCCTGAAAGAACGAGATGCAATGTTCCACAATCTTTGGCATACAGACATATAGTATGCTTTATACCTTGATAGTATATTAGCTCAGTGACAGATTTTTTATTTATTTTTTAATCGTTTGTGGACCAAACGCTGGTACTGCCACCTGTGGTCATACTCACATGATAGTCATATTTTAGGTCTATAAGATACAAATGTTACAACGTCATTCACTGTTATCAGTTACTGTAATATCATTAACTTTCATTGGGGATTAAATTTCGTGGATTTCGTGGTTCACCTTCAACCACGAAATCAAATCCCATCGTACAGCAATTTTTACCATTGTATTTATTAACTGAAATGCAAAATCCCCGAATTAACATCCAAAACGAAATTGTCTTTTTAACAAAACCTCGAAATTTAATCCCCCAAGAAAATTAATGATTTTACAGTGTCATATTTTAAAGTTTTAATAGGAGTTATTTCTTAGGTAACAATTGTTGACTTTAAAGTCATAAAACATCAAGATTTATGTAACTATAAGTCTGAATCAACACTCATACTGCATTGTAAAATAAATTTAAAGTCACATGATATATGCCGACATTTTGAAACTTCAAAGGCCAGAAATAAAAAAAACCCTGGATTATCACCCCACCACACTCCTTTTTCATTTACGTTTAATCTTCTTAGAAAAAGATCCTTGGAAGTTAACATCACTGCTTTTCTTATAATTAATCAAGAAAATTTGATATGAACACTAATTAAGACACTATTATCATACCTACTTTTGAAAAGTTACAAAAATAGATACAACAACAAAAATAAATGCAATTTTAATACATGGTTAAAATACAGCGATGATGTAATTAATTCTCTACAACTTGTGAAATATTTGAGTATAAAGTATGACTTATTGCGAAACTGTTAAAGTGTATAGAGCTATATTTTAACAGTCATTCAATGTCAAAATAATTACTTGCATCGTTTTTAGTATGATACTAGACTACCTTAATTGCAATTCAAAACTTTGGATGGGTTCCGTGTACTTTGATTCAATCGTAGACAAATAGATTCTTATAGTTTCATAGGGTGTTCTAGAACACTTTCATATGAAAATGGACAGTTTGCATGTCCAATAAATCTTTTAAAACTGAAGCGAAAAATGATCTAATGGATATGAAAGCATAATTGTTTTTCAGTTTTTGAAACTTTTAAAAAAAAAATTCTGATATAGCTCAATACACTTTAAACATAATTGTTGTGTACTGGTAATAGGTTTAATACAGTGCAAATTGGCAGGGGAACATTAACAAGTTGTTCAGGTTATGAAGACAAAAACAAACATGTAAACTATACCGCATCTGTTATAAGAAATTTCATGCATTTCAAGCTATTTGCACCCAGGTAGGTATATTATGTGTGAAAATATTGATGAAGCCTTAATATATTTTAATAATAAGTTCAGAACAGAACAGAACAGAACAGAACTGAACTGAACTGAACTTAACAGAACAGAACAGAACTGAGCATAACTAAACTGAACAGAACTGGGATAAAATCTAGAACCCTTGAAGTCAGAGGTCTTTATAGGCAATCTAAGTGCAAGGAAGAAACAAATGACCGCAGCCTTGTGCGACTAACATGGCATCCCTTTAACAAATGCACTGCCTAAAGCAGGAATTTCCCTTGAGGTACTGACACAAAAAAGACAAACCACTGACAAGAAACGATATATACACGGTAGAAGAAGTGCCGAGTATCTTGCAAAGTTTCACCCTTAGTTGGGGTAGATGGGGCCGAGTTA
Source organism: Spisula subtruncata (assembly GCA_963678985.1). Classification (NCBI taxonomy): domain Eukaryota; kingdom Metazoa; phylum Mollusca; class Bivalvia; order Venerida; family Mactridae; genus Spisula; species Spisula subtruncata. The sequence continues at coordinate 11,856,319 of OY787678.1, read as the reverse complement.
AACACATGAACTAATGGTTAGGTTGAGTGCTACCTTCCCTGTCAGATTTTCTCATACCTTTAATGAACTCAAATTTTAACAAAGAAATAAGAAACAGAGACTATTTAATATATTATATACAATACCAGACTATTATAAGTGCAAAGTATCGTGCAAAGCTTCATCTTGGTAATCAAAGGGCTTAAAAAAGACCATGGTCTTACAGCCATTGACTAAGCAAATTTATACAAAATAGAGAGACAGACTCAGGGACAATAACATGAGACTTTTTAACTTTGGCCTCAGATATTATTATACATAATAAGCAAACAGTTGTTGAAAGAGAAGTGCTAAGTATCATGCAAAGATCAGAGATTTCAGGAAAACCAATCAAAGTCTGTTATCAATACACAAATCACAATAAGATCAGTTATAGCATTACTGCTGATGTATAAGTTTGCACCCAGCCCAAGGTAGAATACAGCAGAGATGAAAACAACATTGTTCTAGATCTCTAAGTAAATATCGATAAAGATAAAACACTAAGTCTATAAATATATATTAAACTTTATTGTACAGTCCACTCCATTTAAAGTTAAATGATAACAGTTATAAAAAAGTTAAAAAGTTACCAATTTTCTAGGGCTCTTTTCAGCTGTTAGGCCGCTCAAGCACCCTTTGACATTTTTAACTCCCCTGGTCATTGGGCTACATATGGAAACCTACACTCGTGTCTCCCTGGGGAGACTATTTCTCTCCTGTGGTGTGGCAGCCAACATCGATCTGCGGCGCCCAGGAATAGACACTGCCCTCACAGGTACCATTTTACACCATGGTGGAGTGGAGCTGTGGGTCTTGCTCAGAGATTTTGACCAGTGGTCCAGAGGGGGATCGAACCCGGGACCTCTCGATCCCGAAGCGCACGCCCTACCTCTAGGCCACCGCTCCCCAAAATAAACATAAGCTGGTCCGTCAGGTAAATTATGTTTACCTAGATTTAACTGAGTGTAACTGAGTTAACTGTAAGCCCCGCTATTCTTTTGAATGTGATAGTTCCCTCATTTAGTATTACATATTGACAGTAAGCTCACTTTTAACTTTCCCAAAGAATTATTCAGAATTAAATTCTAGTAGACCATATTAATTATCCAACAAGATTAAATTAGTTAAAATAGTCCCCCACCCCACTCAGGCTGCCCCTCTGAATCAGCACATATTAATGGTACAAATGAATGTAGCATTACATCACAATATCATTGCAGCAGACTAGAAGGTCACCCATCAGCTAGAAAACTGAAAATCCTCTAGTCAGACAATAAATGGTCAAGATTAAATGGTCAAGGTTAAATCAATAAGTCATATCAGCAATACTGGAGTAGACACTGTACCTACTGTTGATTCAATAAGTAACACTAATGAGGGAGTTTTCCAATTCAAAAGAATAGCAACAATTACAGTTAACTCAGTTACACCCAGTTAAACAATGTTTACTTGATAGACAAGCTTATGTTTATAACTATTCTCATTTAACTTTGAACAGATTGTATACAACCCATCAACTGTGAGGCTTTACCAAAAAATATGTATGTTTCTAGTCAGCTTTATAAACATTGCAGGAATCGGCCAACTTAGCTAACAAATTGGCAAATTGGGATTCAAATACAAATGTGCTACCTTATAGACGTAGAAGACTTTGTAATAAGCCAATAAGTTAAACAGTTAGTGGCACTACCTGGTATTGAAGCCTGGTGTAAGCTGTTGTTTGTTTACAGTGGACAAATTATTGTCCAATATCACACAAAGCTGTGTTATCTAATGTAAATAAAAGCCAGCACATCAACTTATTGTCAATAAATTGTAAATTCAGAAACTTTTCGCGAGGTTAAATTTTGCAAATTTTTTACCCTAAAGCAGTATGCAAGGTTAAATTTTCTCATGATTTTCCAACTCCAGAAAAATATATCCCTCAATTTTCTACAGGTTTTTCAGTATACAAGGATAATTTTTTTTTAAAAATACTGAATTAAGGAATGTAGCCAAATTTAATATCTCGTAAAATTAGCTTATTTGACAGTTTTGATGATGTCTGGTCTGACTTTATAGTCCTTACAGCTGTTGCCAGGATGACCGTGTTGGTCAGGAGTGACTGGTGTATTGTCCGGGTGTTGTATTTCGTACTCGGAGTTGTGACAGTATTGTTCCAGGTTTGATACATCTCTGTTGGAAGTGATAGCCGGCCTATTGTTACATCTGCCTCCCCACAGAATGTTACAATGCATCGCCTTGCTGTTTGATCCTGTATTGATTTGGATGTTTGTTAGTACAAACAATGTGTGCAGAGAGTAAAAAACCTGTCAGCAATTTGTTTCTACCCTAACCTATATCAATTTTTTGTAGGGTGTTTGATTTCAACAGCAGCAACCCTAGCTCAAAGACCTACTAGAACTTTTTGGGTGCGAGATATATGCTGCACTATGTGGCCCTGCATCATCGTAGGAAGAAGAAGTCTTGATCTCCAAATGCATGACACATTAGGGTATAGAAAATTAATACTGTAAATCTGCCATTAGTTAACCCTTTTACCATTTTCGTAAGTTTTTATCACCAAACCTGAGTGCATGGTGCCTAATTTTAAAGGACCCACATAGTAATTCAAGGCCATTAAAAATTGTTTACAGCAAAAAAAATATGAGGAAATCGGACAGGGAAGGCAGCACTCAACCTAACAACCGAGCACAGAAATCAGTATCACCACAACGCAAGTACACTGAGCAATGCCCACACAAAAGCCAAAGAAACAATTAAAAGTTGATTTTAACCTCCCTTAGCAAAAACCTCCCAAAAGCAGCCAGAAAGTCACTTCTCTTAACAATATTGAACTGTAATGGCTGCAGCATATAATTCACAGGCCATATAATATATCGCTATGATTATCCAGTATCTACACGATGACCTTCTTGTGAGAATTATCACTAATAGCAACTGTAAACTGCCTGAAGACTTTTAGTACAAATATCAGGCTGACATTTTATCTATGTAAGGTGACATTGTGAACCATTGTAACACTTCATAAATAATGAAATATCAAGTCCAGTTGAATGTAATATACTGTAAAATCATTTAATTTCAATGGGACAAAATTTCGTGGTTTTGGTGTAAAAGACCATTTTCACGGGGACTTAATTTCGAGGATACACTCTCCACTACATCCGAAACTATAGAATCATAGATATTTGTGGGGATTTAATTATGTGGTTGAGGTCATCCACGAAACTAAATCCCCCACAAATATTAATGATTTTACAGGGGTAGTGCAGCTTCCATACAGGTCAACACATAATGAAGTAAATTTGACTGCAGTCAACATTTTGAGCTCCAGATCTGAGTTTCTAAAACATTCTAAAATATTCATTGTTCAAGCATGGGCCTGGATTTTTTTCACAAACGGGATCCAACCAACAATTATAAATAAGATTTGCATTACGGACGGACAGAATGACAGACAGACAGATGGACGATTGGATGGAAGGGGGACCACCCAATACACTATGCAACTGCTATACAAAGTTAACTAACCTGAACAAAACAAGCAAACTTAAAACTAAGCTACAATTACAATGCCCTTGGGGGACAGATTCTATCAACAGATAAAAGTTGATAATAACTGGACATGATATCAGATAGATAATGCAGAATAAATATATAATAGTCATGAAGTGCGTGGTCTAAAAACAGAGATCAAAATCTGGGCTTGTTGTGTACACACTGTTCATTCAAACTAAATAAACCATGTACAATCTATAATGAATGAATGAATGAATGAATGAATGAATGAATGAATGAATGAATGAATGAATGAATGAATGAATGAATGAATGAATGAATGAATGAATGACCCAATGTTATATTTGTTTAAGTGATCATATTCTGTTTCTTTTAATAAAAACATTTAACAAATATTCTATTAATTCAAAATTAAGTAGACTGTGAAACACCCAATATTGTCCACATAATGTTCATTGGTACATGATCGTTTATACAAACAAAGACCTAAATTGTTATTTTAGGTCTTTGATAAAAACAATACTTTTTTACCTGATTTTTCCCCTTGGTCATTTTTTTCGAAGAGGTGCTATCTTAAGTTTCATCTTTGGTTTGAGCGAACACTAGGTGTCCATAGCGTAAGAAAAGCGCTAACAAGCGCCTTCGTTCAGTTACCTACGGTTTCATCAAATATAGAAGGCATGGATTACCTCCTGTGGAAAGTGCTACGTAGCGCTTTGCTTAAGCAAGGGACACAAGACCTCCTGCACACAATACAGACAGTTTACCACCACTAAGTTTACATGAGGACAATTGTTAAGTATGCTACACTGTGAGGCCTGACATTAAGAATTAAATATCATAACATTTAAGCTGAAAGAAAATGTCAAACACCTCATACAACTGTCTTGTGAAAATGTTGATGATATACATTTGGCTTTTTTTTTCATGACTGTCCTATATATTTTCTTGAGCGAATAAATTGTTATATATTACCTAATAATTTACTCGTCTAGTGAACATTATGACACTTTAATAACCATGTCCTAAGTTCATAATACTGACTTTCAAAATTTATGTAACTGAAGATATTGGTACATTTTTTTATTAGTTCCACTTCAGTTATATTTAAATATGTCAAATACTGATACGCTTAGTTGTGTTATGTTATGTTGTTACTGTTTTCTGTGCTCAGCTGGTTAAGTTGAGTGCTGAATATGTGATTGTCCGATTTGTCGAATGTTCGATTTCCTCAGATCTTTTTTTTTAAAATAACAATTTATAATAATAAATATACATACTTTGTATTAAGGACAATCCTTCTTAAATGTAATCATCCCTTTTGCTATAATAGTGTAGCAATACCACGTGACTTTGTACTACAAACCAAAGAAGAAATTTGCTTCTATGTAGATGCACCCACAGGTGGCAGTATCAGTGTTTGGTCCGCAAACGATTAAATAAAATAATAAAAAATGTCCGTACTGAACTAATATACTAACATTATCAAGGTATAAAGCGTACTATATGTCTATATGCCAAAGATTGTGGAACATTTCATCTCGTTGTTTCCACATAAAATACGGGCGCTGAAGAACAATGGCTATACAAGTCATTCAAATAAACTATAAGATATTATTTCCTACCGAAAATCTCGTCCAATTGTATCTTATAACTGCGAAACAGCAAAACAGTGTTACTTTCGTTATTGAACTTCGCTCAAGGTCATTTTATTTATACACTGGTTACCCGCTGCGCTCACAGTATCGTAATAAGTGTAGGGAACCAAGCCTATTGTAAAATGCAATGTTCCACAATCTTTGGACATAGACATATACTACACTTTATACCTTGATAGTGTACAGGGAGTTAGATAGACAATCGATATATATACGGTCCATGTAGTGTATTAGTTCAGTGACGGATTTGTTCTTTTTCTTTTCCAAACACTGATACTGCCACCTGTGGATGCACCTAGACACCCGTAAACCACAATCATGTCTTGGGGGGTTTTAACTATAGTAGGTGCATATGACAATTACCTTGTAAATTTTAAGGTTGGCCTTAACGGACAAAAAATCTGTTTGACAAGCAATATCTGTTTTGTAACCTTTTATGTGGGATTTTTATGGGAAAACATACAAGCCACAAGATGTCAGCATAATGTACCGTATATGCACATTATGCTGTTATCTACTGTAAAATCATTTAATTTCGATGGGACAAAATTTCGTGGTTTTGTTAAAAAAGAACATTTCGCTGGGATGTTAATTCATTGATTTTACATTTCAGGTAATAAAATACAAGGGGTCAAAATTAGTGTTTGATTTCGAGGTTGAAGGTGAACCACAAAATCCATGAAATTAAATCCCCCATGATGATTTTACAGTACAAACTTACGAAAAACCAAGTTTCAGATTACCATATAAGGCTTGAAAGGTTAGTAAATTTACACTTAACAAATGAGTGTAAGTTAAGTAACTGATTTATTACCCCCTGTGGGTATGCAAAGGTCAATGAGTATGTCTACATGTGCAGTAAGAAAATGCTTGATTAAAAATAAAATAAATTTGTTTCAGTTTAAAAATATTTTGATTCAAATAATAGCTCTGTTTACTTTTCGAATAAACTGGTAAACTGATTCATATGATATTCTTGGTCTAACATTTCATTATAAAATTATAAGATCTTGATAATTATACACATTTAGAATTATACATCATAAGCAAAATTATTAGATAAGTAAACAGAAAAACCTCACATATTAAAATCTCTGACCTCAATAATTAAAGACTTACAAAATGAGAAATATATGTCATTGATGTACATAATATGAAATGGCAATATTCAGAGCAATGGTATATAAATAATGCATCTTTTCATGGAATAAAGACTAAAGTTTAAATGTACAAATGTTGAAGAAGTATGGCAACCATTATTATGTATATAACAATACTATTAGCTTCTGAAGGCCTATGATTGATTACTATGCATCAAAACATGTCTCCATGTAGTAAAGGATTAATGTCAAACATACAAAAATTAAAGAATTATGGCGACCATACAGTTGCTCGTCTACTGTACAATGGGGAAATTAAATAAAGGGTTAATAACAAGCCGAGTTGGAAGAAGTATGGCTACCATACAGTTGACTATATCAACAATTGTAAAATCATTTAATTTTCATGGAAGATTAAATTTCGTGGATTTCGTGATTCCCCTTTATTATAACCACAAAATAAAATCCCTTTGAATAATAATTTTGACCCTGGTATTTATGACCAGAGATGCAAATCCAATTAACATCCCATTGACATGGTCGTTTTCTACCAAAACCACAAAATTTTGCCCCATCGAAATTAGTTGATTTTATAGTATATCAGCTTGTCTACTGTATACAGAGGTTATTTTATTTAGACAAGGAAATCAATTACTCAAATATTTATTCTATATTTTTACTGTCCGTTCACCATGCTTACATTACCTGTAAGGGCTATTGACCTGATTACATTACCCTTTATCAGCATCTGTCACATTGGACATAATCACATTATCATTTTTAAGTTGAAATGATATCAAAAAACGTAAGATAGACTTTCATGAAAAATCTTTTTTTATCACTTCATCTGTAAGACAGGCCGAAAAAATTAATAGTTTCCTGAAACCCAATCTACCTTAAATATTAGTCTCACCAATAATTTTTATTTTTGGTTTTGTAACTCCAGCCCAACGTTCAAGGTAGAATCGCATGATGGAACGTTCGTAACATTTTCGTAACATTTCGTCCCAGTTAACTGTTACTTAACGTTCAGAAAATGTTATAAAAATGTTACGAACGTTCCATCACATGATTCTACCTTGAACCCAGGGCTGGTTTCTCGGCATGCTTTAAACATTTGTCGCACCCACTGAATGATTTTTTTACAGATTTGTTCATTAAATTTTCTAGTAACCAAATTGCTACACCACTGTAGATAGAGCCATAACCTCTAAGGGTAGTCACTATATAAAGTCTACAGCCAAAAGTGAAGTCACAGCTTATTATACTTGTTTCCATTTACCGATATACAATTTTTTAATGTTTTTTCCTGCATCTCAACCTACCTTAAATGTTTGCATTTTAAAAATGGCATTGGAACAATTTTATTTTTATTTTTTTAACATTTCTTGAATAGCTTGTCGTAATAAACCGAAATATGTAGCATTGCTTGACATCTTCAATTTAAAAAAAAAATTTTTTTGGAGGGGTCATGTTTTCTGAAACAAACAATTTCTTTTAGGCCACATATATGAGATTATCTAATTTATGTCTGGGGTAAATACCCTGGGTGGATAATTCAAGATGTGTAAACATTTCTACTTTATTTGGGTAATTTTGTACAACATTATAGGATTGACTATAAGAGGTTTAATACAGGTTTATATAACATATTTATATATAATCATAATAATCTGCAATGTCAAATGAAACCGGGTCACAATAACCCGCTGATCTCGGAAGGAAGTGACAGCTACATTCAGTTAAATCTTGATATTATGCGGAATATAACACTGTCATTTGCCACCTTTTTCATCTTTTTGGAAAAGGAATCCTGTGCCTCAGGTGAGCATCAGAAGGTGTAAACATTATTGAGACTGTCAACACGTAACCTTTTATTCTCCCTATCTCAGCAGTTAACGTGCTCGTCACCTAACCTACCGACCTGGGTTCAAATTTGTGTGGAGGCAGGGGTTGACACTAACTATTTTTGTCACTGGTAAAGTCTAAAGAAGCATTAGATTTGTAAAGAAAACCGAAACTGGTCCTTCATGGTTTTCACTGGTCCTTCAAGATTTTTCACTTGCCTCAGGTCAGGGGAACAGTGTTTATGTATTGAGCCCTAGGAAGCATTCATATGCCTGCCATATTTCAGCAGAAAGCTGACAGGCAAATATAGGCTATGTTAGGCAAATTGGTATTCATATTCAAACTTTAGGGATAGTGCCCTGGCTGAATAGCTAGCTTGATCAAGCTGTAATTTTGGGGAAAATACAGGTAAACCCTGGTTATGGGTCACCTACGTAAAGCAATTAAGGTAAGCCCCCATACATATACCGGTACTTCAACAAATTGAAGAAAATCACCCAACCACTTAAACTGCTATTCATCATAATGCACTCACACAATGTTAAAAAAATCTCTAGAGATCGTCCTATAATATTGTAAAAATATTAATATTTGTGGGAGAGTAAATTTCGTGGATTTCGTGGTTTACATTCAACCACAAAATAAAATTCCATTGACAATAATTTTGACCCTTGTATTTCTTACCTGAAATACAAAATGCATGAATGAACGTCCCATCGAAATGGTCTTTTTTACCAAAACACGAAATTTTGTCCCATCTTAAATGATTTTACAGTATATTACGGTGAATATACCTTGGCATGTATTAAATGAATATATATACACATGAGAACTGGTAGAAAATTGGAGTACCTGAACCCTTCAAAAATGAAAATAAATTAAAATTTATAAATGTGATATGCAACTGTCGGCAACAGTTATATAAAACGATATTGAAGTTTTTACATACCAGGTATACAACTGTGAAATACTCAGTCAAACAGGTTGCTTAAATATCATAATTCAAATGTCAATGTTGGATTTGCTTAAATATTGCAATCATGTAAGCTGTTTCATTAGCAATAATATACAGTTAATACAACCTCTACTTCGCGGCCGTCTGTAGAGCAACATCCTCTCTACTGTACAAAACACCTTCAAAACTTTCCTGAGCTCATATTTACTATAAATTTAACCTCTGTAGAGCATCAACCTCCAAACAATGGACTATATTTGCAGCTCCCACAGGGTGTTGCTCTACAGAGGTTAAAGGCCTACTGTACAGTAATCATAATTATAAAGGGTCTTCAACCTCTAACGTATGAAGGAATTACCTATAGTAACCTCTTGCAACCCACCAGGCAACTGGGATACATTTTAAGCAAAAGAATGCAAGAGCTGTTAGCCCCTAAATGGATTGGCAACATATTTTAATAAACAGCTAGTTTAAAACCACACCAAACTTTCCAGCAGTTTGTCAATGTTTACTTGGGACCAAGTTTGCCAATATTAACTTCAGACCCATGGATACACTAACAGAAAACAATGCCTTGACTGTTTTTGGTTATAAAACACTGTGGAATGATCATTCCATGAAAATCAATTTGTGTCAATCAGGAATTTGTCTTGAGAGATGGGTGAAATATTGGACCTCATTTTGTATTGGGAGATTCTGAATGAATGCAATGATAAATGATCTTGGACACTAGGATATGATCATTATATCCATGGCTTAGAATTAGAAGGTCGTAAGTGCCACTAACGAAATTTTAAGATTCATACATATTTAGAATAAGCATCACAAGGCGCTATTCATCATAATGCACTCACACAATGTTAAAAAATCTCTAGAGAGCTTCCTATTTTAATGTAAAATCATCAATATACAGGGGGGGGGAGTAAATTTCGTGGATTTTGTGGTTTACATTCAACTACAAAATCAAATCCCATTGACAATAATTTTGACCCTTGTATTTCTTACCTGAAATGCAAAATGCATGAATGAACGTCCCATCGAAATGGTCTTTTTTACCAAAACCACGAAATTTATATCCTATCGAAATTAAACGACTTTACAGTATATTACGGTGAATACCTTGGCATGTATTAAATGAATACACATGAGAACTGGTGGAAAATTGGAGTACCTGAACCCTTTAAAAATGAAAATAAATTAAAATTTATGAATGTGATATGCAACTGTCGGCAACAGTTATATTAAACTATATTGAAGTTTTTACATACCTGGTATATAACTGTGAAATACTCAGTCAAACAGGTTGCTTAAATATCATAATCCAAATGTCAATGTTGGATTTGCTTAAATATAGCAAACATGTAAGTTGTTTCATTAACAATAATATACAGTTAGTACAACCTCTCTATCGCGGCCCTCTGTAGAGCAACAACCTCTCTACTGTACAAAACACCTTCAAAACTTCCCCGAGCTCATATGTACTATAAATTTAACCTCTGAAGAGCATAAACCTCCAAACAATGGCCAATATTTGCAGCTCCCACAGGGTGTTGCTCTACTGAGGTTGATGGCCTATTGTACAGTAATCATAATTATAAAGGGTCTTCAACCTCTAACAGGTCTATGAAGGAATTACCTATAGTAACCTCTTGCAACCAACCAGGCAACTGGGATACATTTTAAGCAAAAGAATGCAAGAGCTGTTAGCCCCTAAATGGATTGGCAACATATTTTAATAAACAGCTAGTTTAAAACCACACCAAAGTTGAAACTTTCCAGCAGTCAGTCAATGTTTACTTGGGACCAAGTTTGTCAATATTAACTTCAGACCCATGCGATACACTAACAGAAAACAATGCCTTGACTGTTTGTGGTTATAAAACACTGTGAAATGATCATTCCATGAAAATCAATTTGTGTCAATCAGGAATTTGTCTTGAGAGACGGGTGAAATATTGGACCTCATTTTGTATTGGGAGATTCCGAATGAATGATAAATGATCTTGGACTCTAGGATATGATCATCAAATACTGGTACTTGAAAAGGCTTCATTTTACTTTGACAACAGCAATCCAGATAAAAGTTAAGACATTATAAGATCTGCTATGCTGTTAAAGAGAATGTGCCCGTATCAATTCTTGTCTTAAAATTGCCATTCAACTATGAATTCACTTAAAGGGCATTTATTTGTGCCAGCTCATGTCTTAAAAGTGTGATACTTAAAAGAGGATGAATCCATATCACTTAATGTCTTAAAAATGTGACATTAAAGGGGATGCATTTGTACCAGTTTATGTATGTTATATTTGAGATTTACCTACATATTCACTTAAAGAGGGTGTATCCATGGTATTTTCATGTCTTAAAATAGAGATTTTTACAATTTAGTTAATCAATGCAAGTTGACATTCTTTAATACTAAAAAACCATTTCATTTTGTACTAAATGATCCATGCTACATTTTTAGGGGAATGGTCAAGATCATTCAGTATTCTTCATAAGAAATTCAAGAATATAAACTAAAATTTGCTATAAGATTCAATTGCAATTTAAATACATAAACATTTGTAAAAAATCCAGCAACACCCTCTTTAATTTAGAGAGAATTGTATGTGGTACTTGGGGGCTTTTTTAGAGGTTTGAAAAATCTGAAATGAGACAGAATTGTAATCAGTAGTAGACTGCTTTAATCAAGTTTGCAAAATTTACAAAAAAACCCTCTACTCAGATTAAGAGAATACTATGAAAATCCAATAGACCAATGTGAGGCTAGCCTAAAAAATTGTTTGGTACATGCTAAATGGATTGCTTAAGATTCATCATCAAATAATATTTTTTCAAAGAGGATATGGGACAATGATATTTTTGGAAATAAATTTGAAATAGTTGAGAAAAGAATTTATTGTACTAGTTCTTAGATGAATGGTCAAGACCACAGGCACCTTAACATTAATGCAATTTTATGTTGTTTTTTTTCCAGATTTCTAAAATGGCATTGCTTGCCTGAGGTCAAGACTCACAGACACTATCAATTTGTGAATCACACACTTGCACAACTTTCATGACAATATCAGTGTTTCTGCAGACAGCAACATTACTGGAATCACATAGGGTGTTTCAAAATAGACGTTACAGTTTTGCGAGAAATTAAATTCTTGCAAAAATATACACACTTTATAAGAACCAAAACGCAAAACAGCCAAAGACAATCGGAAAATTTGTAATTTTGTTAGATTTTTTGATAACACTAAGTAACTAGTAACAAATACATAATTTGCATCATTATTCATAAACTCAGCATTTTATTACTTAGCACCATACTGCCGAACTTTCATACAGTATACATCAAATGAACACGAATACCGGGCTCCATCGATTTAAACAAAAACGAACTGCGTAAATAGATTTGCGTTCCTTCCAAATGAAAAAAATCCATTGCGTTTATCAACTGTTTACTAAAGACTTAAATCAATGACACATATACACACATACACAAGGTGTGTGTATTAAATTTCAATTAATATGAAACGGGTAGTAGTTAAGTTTAAAATAAAAGCCCTCGGTACAAGATAACAGGTTGATATTTGGGGTATGTTTGAGAGTCCCCCCCCCCCCCCCCGTATGTGGACCTCAAATGGTATTTATAAGCCTTATAAGTAGATAGTCATCTATATATGTAGAAAATTTACATCAACTTTGTAAATATAAAATAGGTAGTAACTTCATGGTGTGTTAACCACAAACAGTGCAAAACAACTGTCAAGTACTCCTACTTTAATTTACTTAAGCTATATATGGTAGTTTATGAAATATGTAAATGTAGGTAAGAAAAATACACCAATTAAGATGTTTAGAATATTACCATACTGTATATTTCGAAGTTAAGAAAACTTGAAGAAATATATTTAAGTACTTTTACTAAATTTAAAAATATGTCTACTTACAAAAAGAGCAATTAATTTATATGAATTCATTTATTATTAAATTTGTTTTTAATTTTGATTGTTATTCAGTGACATGTTTTTAGTTCATTTTGAAGTTTATTTAATAATATGAAAAAGATAATAACTGGAAAATGTTTAGAATACTTAAATAAACAGATCTATGGAAGCGTATATGATATCTATAATCTACTTGATTTGTACATCTAGACCCCCCCCCCCTGCTAATAATGATAATTCAATTAATTAATAATCACCTTTATGTATATGATAATTAATTAAGATATAAATATATCACATGTATAATTTTGTTCACCAATATGACATACACAGTACATACAGTTATATTCAATGTACACTGTCTAATACAATTTGGTGACTTGACCTACAAAACTACATTGCGTTACCTTTGTGTATACCTAAGATTAATGCACGTGAAATTTGGTAATTAGTTAACACACCTGTGTTTAAATTAGACCAAACCTTTCATTTGATTGTAAGACGACCTATCGAAAAATTTATGTTGAGACGAAAAACGCATGCTTTACTCTACATTACTTATAATGAGGTACATAAAAGGGGGATAAACAAGATTTTGATCAATTTACGTAACATTTTATAGTAATTTACTAAATTTGGGGATCAGTCCTTTTTTGGGTACAAGTTTGACATATATGGGCATATAAACTTTTGTGAACTGTATATTACTGTCTATGCATGCTTACCTTTGATGGAATCTGGATGAATTTGGCCATTCAACAGGTGAGAAATAAATCCACTAGCGAAAATGAACTTCCAAAACAAGTTAACCATGATCGCAGACGAATTATTTCACTTTACTCCAAACTCATTTCTCAAACTTTTCACACTTTTTGGTTATAATAATTCCGCACTGAATTTGGTATTATCCAACAGAAAACTATACGATACACAATCTGTAGTAAGAATTATAGCCCACCTCACATGAAAGGTATAAAAGGTATGCCGACTTAAACTGTGACAAAATTTTAGTGTACAGTCCTATGTAGCTCAAACCACGTGACATTGCCTACATGACAGTCGCTAAAAATAGATTTACACCTATCATACCGCGCACAGGTGACCGGCGGAATTTAATTTGACTAAATCATTTTATCTCATTCATGGATTTATCTATGTTATAGAATATTTGTAATTTTAACTAACGACGCATAATAAACAGTGCGTCTAGAGTGCAATACTAGATATGTACATTTTACTACTACAATATTTGGGCGAAACTCAACTATTTAATCTAATATATTTATCAACGTAGTTTCAAATAAACACGTTCTCCGAAATCCGAAAAAAACGGTCTTTAATCCAATACAAGAATTTTCACCACTGTTCTCTGCGTGGAATTGAACAGCTCACGTTTGATACACTTCTGTTACTGAAACATCGCTAGCAAAATTATTAAATTCGGAGGAAGACTTCACCAAGACTTGTAGACGCTGTGAATACTTGATGTCATCCAAATTTGTCATTGACTTTTTTATGAAGTCCTACGAATTTTCCAAGGAGTGTTTGCGTGTGGTTTGAGGCTTTGAGAAAGAGAGGGAAAATTATACATTATAAATAATTTCCGGGAAAAAGCAACAGATTACCATGAGATACGTAGGCCTACAGTAACTTATATTATATTGAATAAAATTTCCCTGAGAAACAGTGTTAAACATTCATAATTGCCTCGAACTTCTGTATTAGATCTATAATATTGATCTCGGAATTTTAGTCATGAAATTCTCAATTATATAGGGCCTAACCATTGTCTTTGTGACAAATAAAAAAAAGGTTATTTTCGTAAATCATTTTAAAAGGTCTTACGAAACAAAAAGACATTCGTATATTTCCACAGAAACGATTCAGGGTCCTGAGTTCTCAGAAAGTACTTGCGATATAACCGATTTCATTACTATTTAAACGTTACTTCTTCGTCCCAATATCCATCAAAGTTTCAATTTCTACAATACAATACACTTTTTCAGGGATTTTACAACTCTGTATATCACTGGCTTAAAATGAGAAGGTTGTAAGTGCCACTTATGACCTTATTTATAAGACTAATGCATATTTGAAATCTACACCATAAGGCGTTTAATTCTTATGAGCTTATTTTCTTGAAAATCGAAACTTGTCATGTTGACCAAACTAAAGTTGAAAACGTTTGTTTTACCATAAGTAAAGAGTGATTGTCAGATAGTTATTCTTGCTTTCTCAAAATATTGATTTTGTAGTTACGACCTTCTCATTCTAACCCCGCGACATATAGACAAGGTCCTGACTTTTTTCAGAAAATTACTTCTGAACAAACATTAGGGTATCTATAGCTTCGGACTTGTCACAAGTGCCTCATATTGGTCAATTTACAAAGGGTACTCAGAAACTCCTTATCTTATACTTACTAGTATCTTAAACAATGACCACCGTTTCCTGAATAAGTTCATGCCATACCAGTACACAATAGATAGCTACTTGTACGTAGTACCTACTTAGAGTAATATAACAACATTGTTAAGAGATCTGAATTGTGCTTTATTGCTTTTAAAGCATTATGTACATGGTTGTTATTGTTGTCAACTGATGCTGTCAAGAAACTGTAACGTTATGATAAATTTACGATAATAAACTGCTTTGCTCTAGCGACCTTCATTCACAATTTGGATGCCTACACAACTTCTACATAGACAGGTCAGTGGACATGCTTCAGCACACCAAGACACTTGCTTCTGTGAACATCTTTTTTTTGCAAAATCGATATTTTTTGAAAATAAGAACAAAATGTCCCAAAATTACTCTTTACTTATAGTTAAACAATCTGTTTTGAACAGCATCAGTTTGGTCAACGTGAGACGTTCCGATTTATAAGAAAATGCTAACAGGGAGCGCCTTGTGATGCTGATTTTAAATGATAATATTATGTGCCAGTCTTATAATGTCCTATGACCTTATAAGGTCCTACAGAGATCCTATATAAATAAAGATCCTGTGTCCTACGACCTTCTCATTCTAAGCCAGCGATATGTGCATTTGCTCCCTGGATGTCACCATAAAAGAAACAATGACACTTCCTTTAAAAAACAACTGTTTATAGCTGACTGCTTTGCATCTCGGAAATACTCATAATGGTGGATGCATTAACCAGCGTATTTTTCATCCGAATTATAGTTATTTGAACTTGACTAACCACTGATGTATGATGATGGGTGTCATAAGCCAAAATAAAAATCTGAAAGTTCAGCTTATGTTTTAATATTCAAAATTAATTATTGTAGTGTTTTGACTCAGGTAACATCGAAAACCCAACGATGACTACACTCCCGAACTCGTTACACCGATGTAGCGACTGCAGGAATATCGTAATGCGGCGCAGGTGCCTCAGCGGAAAACTTGAATTTAGAAAATACCAGGCGTGTCTGGACGGATATTGTGATTGTGAAGTGCTTATCAAAGTTACATCAAATGACGTCTGAAAGTCGAATGACGCTTGTGACGTTACAGTACAGTACAGAAAACAAAATAAAAACACGTGGTTGGTCTGTAACTAAATAAAACGTTTCGATCAAGAGGCTGTAATACAATATTTTCCATGAAGAAATGCTTATAAGGGGAAAAACTCAATACTTATTACCTTTTTATTCTCATACTAGTTGTCGCCCTTCCCGTCTTAAATTTAAGAACATGTTCTTCATTTAGCGCTGATCAACCGACTGTTGTTTATATGGTCATCCAGAATGTGCCTCATGTGTCAAACGAACGGTTACAGAATGAAATATTGATTATTACGTATTCTGGTATCAATGGTACATAATAGTCCTTTCGCAATAAAAATTCTAGATAAGCTCGAATAAGAAAACAATTTGTTTTGTAACGAGCGCAGCCAAAATTATTTCCTCGTTGACAGAAATAATTTTCATTTATGGAATAAAGTCAACTTCTACGCTATATAAAAGTGATAATGTATTTATCAGAGAGATCGTTTCAAGGTGGAGGGTTATTTGATCCTAGAAAACTCGAGGAGGTATTTATTTACCGCTAGATTTTGTGAAAATTCCTTGTTTTATTTTGGCTTTTTCATCAGTTCATTGCCATGGCGCGAGTTCGTTCATTGTTTTGTTATCAATCAACAATAGCGTTCTTTGATGACTGTGTAATTATGTACCAATTTGGTGAAGGTTAAATATTATCTTTTTAGTGAATTTCAAACATTTGACACTGACAGCGAGAGTAGCTAACTCAAATGTGTTGTCTAAAAAGACGATATGTTGGTGACTCATGTCATGATTGAGGATTCAGTGGGCTGTAGACCGAGTTTATAAAATATGTTACATGACATTTTCTCTCGACAACTAAATTCCATGGTCAGGACAGTCCTAGGAGGCTAGGAGTTATGAACCAGTCAGTTGCATCCCCAACCCCGCGATGTACGTTGTATAGCCGAGGAAACCGCCATGTCTTTACTATTCAGCTTCCCCACCACTGCCGCGGAAATGTTTGGAATTTTTTCATGGAACTAATACCCTGGGGACAATATTTAGTTGTCAAGGGCCGGGGCAATACCACAGATTTTACTGTCAGCTGTCCTCCGCAGGCGCATAGGGGGTGGACGACCCGAAAGTAAAAATCCCGTCGTATCCCCAGGGGCAGGGCCATGAATGCAACTGACTGGTACATTAATGATACAGAATACATTCTTGTCTCATTCAATCCGTGCCTATTTATCATCCAATCTTGGCTTTTATAATGAGTTTCTTAATTCTGAGTTTGTTGACAGACCTTGAACAATCTGTAAATTGGAAAAAGCTACTGTGTTTAAACAGACCTTTTTCTGGCCTTTTTGGGAAAAAGGCCCCTGCCCTATTTGGGAATTTTGCGTTGCGGATTCTTACAAATTGGGAAAAAAATAAGCGGTTAAATGACAAAAATGGGATTTTTTTCCTTTTAAAATATCTTAAAACCATGCTTATATATCCATAAATAAGTTTTCTTTAACAAAATATATTTAGATATTTGGTATACCATGTTATATTTAGTAATAACCATATTTCGCTCTGGAGTAAAAAAAAAATTTTTTGGGTCAGATTTTTTTGGGATTTTTTTTTTCAATTGGGATTTTTTTTAGCCATTGGGTATTTTTTTCACCAATTGGGAATGGAATTTGAGGCCGAAATTCGGCCTCACACAATACCAAGAAAAAGGTCTGTTAAAGAGCGAGCCTTTTTGGGGCGTTAAATCAGGGTTTCACTAGACCTGGAAACCTGAGCGTCCCAGGACACTTCACTCAAAATTTTGGAGAATCCTTTTCAGAAACTCTGGAGTCCTTTCCTGAACGTGTCTACATTAAATTTAATGGTTTATACTCTTAATTTATTCAGCTTTTGCTTAATAAAATTAACAAAGTTTATTAATAAACTTGTTGTTGCTATTATTTAATGTCAACATAAATTTAGCCGTATAATGACTTATTTACAACATTATATGTCATATTTTCTAATAAAGTAGGCTACTTGACTTTAGAAGTAAGTTTAACCAAAAGTGATGGTCTTGGACACAAACTTATCGTGTAAATGTGACTACCTTGAATGCACTTGTTTACATAATCTGCGATCTGTAACAAGGTTGTTTTGTTTATTCTCGATACGGGCAGCTTACAACTAATTAATTTTCAATTAAAATGACTGTCTGGCGGCTTCTTAAATCGACGAGACAAACAGATCGTCTAAAAATCCTACTCAATTTAAATGACTGTCCGATGGTTTCTTTAATTCTCTTTAATCTCCAAGATCTGGACGCGGGTCCTTGGGTCCGAAGATAACCCTGATTAAATACCAGGCTCAAGTAAGAAATTGTTTATTTACAAGTATGTGCACCAGACCTGTTTTGCACGTTTTTGAACATTATTTATTTAAAACAAAACTGACTGGTCTAAACTATTTCAGGATCATGAAGAGTTCAGTGACAGATTAAGGAAGACATTGTATTATGGTAAACTTCCCGGTACTGACAGACCATCTCTACCAGTTACAGGTAAGTACACCCTTAATTATATTGTTGCAAGACACACATTATTGCAATATAACCTATATTGTTCACAGCGTGTAAACTAATCTCTGTGACACTGTATGAATTATTGGGAGACTGTATTTTTTAACTTGTATGACTTATTGAAATTTGTCAGCTTAACTGATTGGGACCAAAAGCATCTAATTTCCGGTCACTGTATGCCTTATTGAAAGACTGTACAATTCAATTTGTATGTCTTTTTGTAGGCCTAAGTGATAACCACCTAAAGCATCTTGTTTCTGGTCACTGTATGACTTATTGGGAGACTATAAGATATAATGTCACTGTGTATGAGTTGTTGTTTTAACAGGAAGTTGACTTAAAACTCTACATATTGTTTTATCAAATTCATATTAATGATAAGTCCTGTCCTTTCAGTATACTACTCAGACTCTCGAATCAATTTTTTTAGGAAGACAGAGGTTCAAGCCTCACAGATAGTCTGATAACCAATTTCTCTAACTGAAATGTTGATTTTAATGACAACATGAGTGTATGTTTTACTTACATAGATAAATTTATACTTCAGATTTAATGGTGGATTTTTACAATGAAGCTGCTCCACGTGAACTTGGCAAGTTGGACAACTACCTAGCTGCATCAACATCACGATCGGCATGCGTGTCACCGTCAGCGACCATCGTCGGGATGATGTACGTGAAAAGACTGAAATCTCGTCGACCTGAATATCTGACACAAGTATCCTCCTCAGAACTCTTCCTCATTTCTATGGTAACCATGCTTATTGTGAGATTATTGAGTCTGACCCTGCCTAAAATGTCAGAATTGCAAGGGTTATTTTGATTATTCTTTTGTACTAGACTTAACCATTTTATTGCATGCTTGACATCGCAGGATTGTAATAAAGCCATTATTTAAACATGATACCCAGGTATCAAATAGTCAGCAGTGTAATAATTTAAAGCTTTGATGTGACCTTCTGCAAAGTATATGTGACAACGTCAAAGAAGCATGTTTATAATATTAAAGAATACAGCTCTTTTGACATATTGGCCATCAAATCTGACGTGAATTTTTTTGTGCTTGCCTGAGACAGTTGTAGTGCTTGGCCATTCAGTTTTACGCCTGTATAATTGTTCAATGACCTCTGACTATGACTAAGAGAGAGCTCTGATGTAATAGAAAGAAAACCACATTTGTAACTTTTAACATATAAATAGTAATTAGTTGAATAAGATAAATAAAAGCAAGGCTCCAGTCAACATTTTGTTTCAACTTTCAAGACTGATTTATTTATTCCTATCTTAACTTGCATAAATGTTGTTGTAGATGATGGCCTCAAAGTTTCTGTATGATGAAGGGGTCGATGATGAAGTATTTAATGATGAATGGGCAAATTCTGGTGATGTTGAAACGGAAGATGTGAACCAACTTGAAATTGACTTTCTTACGGCTATTGTAAGTCTGATTGGTCCAGGTTTTAGGACAAATACCTCTTTTTTGATTGCTTTAGTAAATAACTCCAATATTCACAAGATATTTTTTTCAAATTTTGGTGACAGACTTATTCTGTAGATTTGTGAGTCTAGAGTTATTTTACTCAGAATAATTGTTTATGAATTTGATAGAAATTTATTTCTTCAATACTGTATATATTTAGAACTTTCAAACCACATTAATGGTCTTTGATATACAATCAAAGAAGTTATCATTAATAGCCATCAATGACTAGCAATTATTATAAAATTCACTTTGTCATCAGGGTTATTTCCAGGTGATTTTATAGCCGAATATGGGCTATGTTCCCAATTGAAAATCCTTATATTTTTTCCCAATTTCAAGCCTTAAATTTCCAATTCAGAGTGAAAAAATATTACCAATTTTTCTGTAAAAAAGTAAAAACAGCCAGCGCAACTAAACTTACGTGGAAAACACTATATTACAGCGAAACTCACGTTATTACATCTTTAATTGGCTTTATCAGGTTTGGGTATTAAATTAATACTTTTCCTAATTTGGACCAAATTCTGCTAAAATTCCCAATCTCAAACCATGTGTTATGCTCCAAAAATAGGGAGAAAAACACTGAATTTATGAAAAGCAGAACTTGAATAATTACTTCTTGACCTGTGTAACTGTTTATTTAAACATTTCAGGACTGGAATTTGTTTGTAAGAAATGAGGAGTTTTCGAAAATGCTTCAAAATATTGAACAAAAGTAAGTGGCTTATTTTGAAATGTTCATTCTTTTCCATTCTTTTGCCCCCCCCCCCCACTTATTTATAAGTTGGGGGCAAGTAGCTGCATTGATGCTGTAAGTCTGTACATAATGTAAATCTTGTGTGTTGAACTCCTCACAAACTTTTGACATAATGTCTCCAAACTCCCAGTGATTAACCATGTGTAGTTGACTGCAAATGTGGATTTTTTTGCTGCGGTAATTTTTACCAGAGTTATGGCCCTTTGTTAACTTTACTTATTATTCAATATAAAGAATAATAATTTCTTATTGCATATTTGCAGGGTAGCGTTGAAACAAGGACTAGATAGGGGCTGGTTTACGTACACAGACCTTTCTATACTTACACAAGAACTCAAGTTTAACTGGAACGATCTAACCATGGAACTTTCGACTGTAAGTATAAAAGTGGTGTTTCTTTTGTTTGTTTGAAAATACCACTACCGGCCATATTTTGTAATTAAAAATATTCTTTGTATCCCTTCCTGACAAAATCAGATTTAGAATGGCTGAGTAGATATGTTAATTATGGCACCTGTCTTTGACGAGGGTATATGGCTTTGCACATGTTCGTTGTTAGTAAAGAAAATACAAAATTTACTTATTTTTGTGTTCACTCTTTATCAATGATACTGTTACTTATGGCTTTAGTCTGGGAAATTAGGTAGTTGAGGAAAATATCTGGAAAATTAAATTTCTGAGCATCGTGGGAACCCTTATAATGAATCTACTGAAATGTTATATTATGTTTACTTGTTTGACTGTTTCAGGTATTTTCGGCAGCAAGCTTGGCGTATCTGGCTGGAGTACTTACCATGGTTGGATCTACAATGCTCGGCACAATGACCTCTTTGACCTTGATGAATGCTGGTTCTGCTGTGGTCCCACTGATCTACAAGATGGCACCAACTCTCTACCCGGCTCTCATGATGAATGTCATTGATTCAAGGTCGTTGCTTGAAATACCAAGGTCAAAGGTCCTGGAGGTCAACGGGACTGAACTTGATGAATTTGGACTTCCTGTTCTACCATCCGACCACAGTGAACCTGTGATGGAGGGAAGTGACCAAACTGAGGCTAGTGACCTTGACCTTCAATCCGAGGTCAAGGTCACTCATAGGGAACAAGCGGGATTGTTGAATGGATTCCTACACCCTTTCCTTGCATTAGTGACGTTAAAAGATACTTTGTTTAATTTTGCTTATGGTGCTGGACATTCGTC
Organism: Spisula subtruncata; assembly: GCA_963678985.1. Lineage (NCBI taxonomy): Eukaryota > Metazoa > Mollusca > Bivalvia > Venerida > Mactridae > Spisula > Spisula subtruncata. The sequence goes on along the minus strand of OY787678.1, from coordinate 11,833,770 downwards.
CGATTCTGATGACCACCCGGAAACGAATGACCTTGACCTCGAAGATTCTACCCCGACCTCATCTGTTGAACCGAGTGACCTTCAAGAGTTCTGCTCTACTGGACCTTGCCTTGTTGATAGTTGGAAGAACTGTTGGAACGTAACCTTAAGCTCTGATTGGACTATTCAAAACCGCTACCCTGACAACCATGTGCCCGATTGGAAACCATGCTGTCCCGAGTGTGTTTCTTCTAATGACATTAATAATTACCATAGTAACGGATACGATGCTTTACACGATGCCAAACTAATCCACTGTTGTTGTAATCTAGGTAACCATGACGACACGTGGTTACGGAGTTCGCTACATTCGGGACTGTTTGATATCAACCTAAGATTTGCGACACGATCAATCTATCCAATCTTTGTCACAACTTGATGAACAGTTAATGACATGTGTTGTTTCATCTATGAAATTGGGCAGAAAAAGATTTCCAGCTTCCAACTTCTTGTGAAATTTTAAATTCTTTTTTCTGACTTTGTTTGCAAAATGTGGTAAACTGAGTCAAATATGAAAATGATAAATCAATAATTTATAACTAATTTAAAACTATAATTTTGGTTTTTTGTTACAAAACTTTGCTCAGTTGGAAACTTGGACTAATAACTACTTTTGTCTAAAATTGACTTTTTGGATTATTTTAAAAGTAAAAGGAATTTATTTAATTTATTTATTGATGCAAATGAGTTAATTAAATATGGATTGTTTTTCAAATTCATTAATTTCATGTTGATTATTGTTCCAAATCTGAATAGATATACCATTATTAATGATTTGACGTAGGATTTATAATTGATTTTAATTAGTTGAAGCAACACATGTCATGTTTATACTGCAAACTGGTACCTGGACTTATTGGACTTACAACTCTGTTATTGTATTTATTTCTGATTTATGTCTCCTTTATAACTTAAACAAAAATGGTGCAAAGTATAATATCAATGTTATTTAGAGTAATCAACTAACCTGATTTAAAATGTACTGTATAAGTGTAAATTTCAATAATTCCATTATTATCCAGGCATTATTTATTGTTTAAAAATAAAAATATTTTGATTTTGAAAATATTTTAGTTTATTTTTGGTTACCATTTCTGTCGAATTCATGATTGTTTTTAAAATGTAGAATTTTTGCTCGTCGGACGTCAAAGGGGCAAATGGAATCCCTGATCATTGTATGACATTGGTGATAATTAGTGTTTTACCTTTATTTATGATATATCGATGGCTTAGAATGAGGTCGTAACTACAAAATTATATTTAAAACGATATTTTGATAAAATAAGAAAAAACTGTCTGAAATTAACTCTTTACCTATGGTAAAACAAGCTTTTACAACTTCATTTTGGTCAACATGACAAGTTCCGATTTTCATAAAAATAGGCTCATAAGAAGCGCGTAATAATTCAGATTTTAAATATGTATGAGTCTTATAAGGTCGTAACGACCTTCTCATTCTAAGCCAGCGATATGGTGCTATTCTAGAAATAGTGTTAGAATTAAGACCATGATCTAAAATAAATGTTTAGCTGAACACTATTTACCCATATATTTGCCCCTGCTCAAACTAAGGATTCCTTGAATTATGGAAAAAAACGTTTAACCAGTTTATACATAACTCTTATATGAATAGCAATAGTAATTAGAAGACCTAACAATCTAATTTCCATGCTTAAATATGTACATATTTACCTATACATCCCCTGAATTATCTTTATTTGTAAATTTGATAGGAACTTTATTTAGACGAAAACGAAACAATGAACGGTTTCCAAGATCACAACATCTGTAACCCTGAATGTTTTCATGGGATTTGAAAAAAAATCCATATTTTCGAGGGGTGTCAAACATCCGGATTTACATATCCTAAAAAAGAGCCATGATATCCGACCAAAATAAAAGTTATTTGAAGAAAATATCTTGAGATATGGCAAAGTTAAGGTCAATTTAGTCTGCTTTGAAGTAATTTCTTTAAAAATGGTTAAATATGGAAACAAAGTGGTTATAGGCCTTTTATTTGGCAACTATGGTTGACTGCATACAATTTTCCTGATTTTTAATTTGGCTCAGTTGACACCCCTGTGTTATTTAAAGAAATCTTATTAAACCCCAACATTTTCCGACCTAGCTATCCATTTTGTTGTCCGGCATTTTACCAGAAATAAAAAAAATTGTTCAGCCGTAACGTAAACCAAAAGCAAATGTTGTATGATCCTTAACACCAGCTGCTATGCTTGTCAGCCAAACTGAACCATTTCATTGGATTGCATTAAAATTGTTTTGAATTTTGATGGTGCATACATATAATGTTATAATTAATTTAATGTCGAAAATGTATTTTTATAATAATTTTGCACTTATTAATATTGCTGAATTTTGACACAAACTGTTGAATGAAAATTTTCAAATAAAAGTGAACAATTATATTGTCTTTGTATTTTTACACACTCTCTTTATTCCTTTCAGTCCCTACATTTGTGAACAGCAAGTCAATTTGTTAAATAATTTGTAAAACAAATTTTCATTGGCTGAACAATTTGTAAATAATGTTTTCATTGGCAGAACCATTTGTAAGATTCGTTTTTAGCTCACCTGTCACAAAGTGACAGAGTGAGCTTTTGTGATCACTCTTCGTCCGTCGTCCGTCCGTCCGTCCGTCCGTCTGTCCGTCAACAATTGGGTTGTGTCCTCTCTAGCGGTCACAATTTTGGCCTAATCTTTATGAAACTTGGTCACAATGATCATCTTAACAAAATCTAGGTCAAGTTCGATATTGGGTCATCTGGGGTCAAAAATTAGGCTACTAGGTCAAGTAATAGAAAAACCTTGTTTTTCATTTTGTCAAAGGGAGTGTACTCTGTAATTATACTGGTTGTGATCATGTAAGAGTTGTCTCTCTTACTATATTTTAGTTGTAGAACTACGAAATGTGTACTTGTTAGCAGCTTTGAGGCTTTAATTTAAATTAAATGCAGAATGTGGATATTAGGGTTATCATCGTTTACAGTGATTGTATGTTTACAAACTATTAAACAATTATTAAGCTGTAATTATAGTCTTATGCAACCTTACTAATCGTTTTACATAGACTTATATAGGGAAAACATATAAAAATCTTCTTCTCTAAAACTACAATGCCTAGAGCTTTGATATTTGGTATGTAGCATCATCTAGTGGTCCCCTACCAAGATTGTTCAAATTATGGCTCTGGGGTCAAAATTGGCCCCGCCCCGGGGGTCACCGTTTTACATAGACTTATATAGGGAAAACATATACAAATCTTCTCCTCTAAAACTACAATGCCTACAGCTTTGATATTTGGTATGTAGCATCTTCTAGTGGTCCCCTACCAAGATTGCTCAAATTATGGCCCTGGGGTCAAAATTGGCCCTGGCCCGGGGGTCACCGTTTTACATAGACTTATATAGGGAAAACATATAAAAATCTTCTTCTCTAAAACTACAATGCCTACAGCTTTGATATTTGGTATGTAGCATCATCTAGTGGTCCCCTACCTAGATTGTTCAAATTATGCCCCTGGGGTCACAATTGGCCCCGCCCCGGGGGTCACCGTTTTACATAGACTTATATAGGAAAAACATATAAAAATCTACTTCTCTAAAACTACAATGCCTAGAGCTTTGATATTTGATATTTAGCATCATCTAGTGGTCCCCTACCAAGATTGTTCATATTATGGCCCTGGGGTCAAAATTGGCCCCGCCCCGGGGGTCACCGTTTTACATAGACTTATATAGGGAAAACATATAAAAATCTTCTACTCTAAAACTACAATGCCTACAGCTTTGATATTTGGTATGTAGCATCATCTAGTGGTCCCCTACCAAGATTGTTCATATTATGCCCCTGAGGTCAAAATTAGCCCCGCCCCGGGGGTTACCGTTTTACATAGACTTATATAGGGAAAACATATAAAAATCTTCTTCTCTAAAACTACAATGCCTAGCGCTTTGATATTTGGTATGTAGCATCATCTAGTGGTCCTCTACAAAGATTGTTCATATTATGCCCCTGAGGTCAAAATTGGCCCCGCCCCGGGGGTCACCGTTTTACATAGACTTATATAGGGAAAACATATAAAAATCTTCTTCTCTATAACTACAATGCCTAGAGCTTTGATATATGGTATGTAGCATCATCTAGTGGTCCCCTACCAAGATTGTTCAAATTATGCCCCTGAGGTCAAAATTGACCCTGCCCCGGGGGTCACCAGTTTCTATATTTACGCTCTACCTTTGTTAGTCTAAATTGTGCAGGGCTTCATTTATAATCAGGTGAGCGATATAGGGCCATCATGGCCCTCTTGTCATTGGTTCACATGCTTCTTTACAAGCAACTGCCACAGAATTTTCTGATGGAGGAAAATCATTTTGGATGTCTGAGAAGAACATGCACTTGCCATAGTATAATGGCCATGTTGGAGAATTTTAGAGCTGTTCTATTCAGTTAATTATGATACTGCTGATGAAGGAATACTATTATTCCTTTTCTTCATGGACAGTATCCTGATGAACCATTTCCTCAATGCTTATTGAAAGATAGGTATTCATTATGCACCCCTCCCCTCATCTTTGATTAGGAGGTTTATTGTTTTGTACATGTTGGTTTGTAGAACGAATGGTTTCCATTTAATGCTTTGAACTTCAGAATGCCTTTCCCTAGGATGTTTTATCTTTACATTGATGTTGGCCAGCAACAGTAGATGACCCCTATTGAATTTGAGGTCAGAAGGCAAAAGGTCGAGATCACTGTTGCCTTTACCAATTCTGACTATTGAGCTGTCATCGAGGGGGGGGGGGGAGACGAAGTTGTTACACACACATCTCATGTTCACATAAGTATGAGGAGTGAGAAGGTGGGTAATGGTGTAAAGGGTTAAAGTATATGCATATTATAAGAACTGTGTTAGATTATCTCGATACAGGTTATATGAAAACTACAGCTGTCGTCATTCAGAAAAGGGCAAAAATGATATCAGCGCCAATTCCTTTCTGCATGCACATCTTCTGGTTGAGGTTGTTCATGTGTGAAAGTTTGAACAAAATCCTGTATAAACTATAGGAGGAGTTGTGTTCACAAAAATCAGTCTACAGATGGACGAACAAAAGGACAGACAAGCTGAAAACAGTATACCCCTTACAACTTCCGGTGAGCACCCCTTACAACTTCCAGTAAGCACCCCTTACAACTTCCGGTGAGCAGAGGGTATAATCATTGGCGATAAACAATGAAAGGTGATCCAGCCACAGAGTAAAGGGTTAAAAGCTGTAAAATGAAATACTGTAAAATCATTTAATTTCGATGGGACAAATTTTCATGGAAAATAAAAATTTACTATTATTACAAATGTCAAAAAATTATTGTTTGATGGGATTTTATTCATGGTAGAAGTGAACCACAAAATTTACCCCCCCATGGAAATTTATGATTTTACAGTAACAAAAAACTAAGCAAGTGTATACAGATATAAACCTTTATTTGTTTATTATCTAGATAGACATATAGTTTATCAATCAATACAAAGTTGTTTTTAAAAAAAAATCTAAAGAAAAAGTGAGAGAAAAATCATCAATATAGCATTATACGCTTGTATTGAAGTCACATTTAAACACGACATCTTAACTGGCATACAACAGTAAAAAAAAAACTGTTGATGCCGAGAGTCTACCTCGTGCAAACAAGATACAAGTACTTGTAGGCTACTCTTCATACATGATGCATACCTGCCAAGCTAGTTAAATCCAAAATAGGAGTGTTAAAGCTAAACATGTCACAAGATGCACTTAAATGTGATTTAAAAAGGGTTTTAGATGCATAAACAAGGAATTTATTAATCCATGTGGTTATAAATATATGAGACAGAAGATCATAAAGTAAATCAAATGTTTGTTCAAAGTTAGTTAAACTTGGAAAACCAGAAATTGACATTGAAAAAGGAGTAACTCCACTTTAACAGGAGTACTTGGCAGGTACGTTGATGTGTACTTTGATTTCAAATTTTGATGTGAAACTGAACTTTCACATAACAAAATGTTTTATTTAACCAATGAAAACATATTAATTAACTTTAGAATATTACTTAAAGAGACAACCGGACATTTTGATTATACATAATATAAGTATCCATTTATACTATACAAACTCAGAATGAAGAGCACATAACTTCATATATTGGTCTAAAATTGAGACGAAAAAGTAAATCTCAAAATTCATTAAAATAAATATGGTATATGCAGGGTGTCATTCTCCTGGGGCCTTATTCACCATATTGAATAAGGCCCCTGCACTATGGCTTCAATTCCATTTATGTTTTATGTATGGTGAGAGCAACAAAAGACAACTCTATTAGAAGATTGACAGGGGGTGGGGGTAACACACTTTATGTCCTCTCGCCTATAACGAAAGGCGGGGCCATTTAACCACAACACAAACAAGGGACAGGGGTCATAACCTTCACCCAAAATATCACAGTACATTTTGTGTAAAGATAGTTACGTGATAAAAATAATCCACTACATAGGCAGGAAAAGAGGAACGTCCATTACTGACCTGGGGCCTTATTCACCAACGTTGTAAGTCTCAAACTCAGACTTAAAATTGTCATTATTCATAATCACTGGCATTTCTTTGAAATTCAGGTTAACCGTGTGAAATTTTATCTGAGTCTTTGTTGTTACACACTGAACAAGTACACCAATTTATATCAAAATCGGTACATTTATAACAACATGAGAGCGAATAGAACATTTGACAATGTAAAGTCTAAGTCTATATTTTAGACTTACAACGTAAGTGAATAAGGCCCCTGAATGATGTTATTTTACCGATATAAAACATAGACAAAACATGGATGAAACAAAACGGAGGTAAAGATAAACAGGAAAACATAAATATGTAAATGTAACCATACAAACTGAAAAACATAAATATGTAAACATAAAGATGAAAACTGAAAAACAAACACTGAATCATTAACAATATCAATCTTCCCATTGGTGCAACAAGGTTGTACCTCACTATAGAGTATGTAGTTAGATACAACCTTGATGCGCCAAAGGGTTGAAATATAATTTGAGACTTAAAAAAACAGAGATAAACCAAAGATTTTTTCTTTAACATGAAGTAAATAGCACACTATGTAAAATCACAGACTTGTATAAATGTAAAAATAGTGATAAATATATCGTTAAATATTGTGTGTTTGTATTATAAAATTAATACTGTACAATAAATATTTGGCTTAAACAGCTTGGGATCTGTACAACACAAAAATAAATTTTCTGAAAATCATTTTTTATTTAAAAAGAGATTTTGTTACTGTGTTGTATCTGTATAACACAAAGATGCTGATCGTAGTTTGTCATTTTTTTTAAAACAATTTTTTTCATTTTTCATAAATTGCTTTTTAGCTACTAGAAATATGTTTTTGATACAAAAGGCAGTACTGGTCAAATGACTACTTAGGATGTAGATCTACTCCGTGAAAATGGGATCATGTAACACATATTATGAACGAAAGTGAGAAAATAACTTTTAAACATGACAGAGGGAGGGGCGTGTCATAAGAAGTAGTATGAACAGAACAGAACATGATGACATCACCCAGGGATGGGAGAGGAGTATCCAAAAAGTTGATGGGGAGGGATGTCCAAGAAGTTGATGGGGGATGGATGTCCCAAAATTTGATAGGAGGGACATTCCAAAAGTTGATGGGGGAGGGATGTCCCAAAAGTTGTAGAACATTAACAATTAAATATAGCATGTTGAATATATTCATAAACATGACCTAATGAAGTAAAATCTATTTTATATACATATTTAAGAAAACAGGTTTTCATGTATACTACAGTTTTTCTACACTGAACAAAGTGTTTTCAAATACATACACTCACAAATTTCGCCAACATTTAAAATTACAATTTACATAATTAACAAAGTAAACATAAAATCATATATACATGTAGATATAAATTTAAAATACAAGGTAAACTAAGTAGATACACAACTTAGTCAATATCTGCTTAAACCGAACCGATTAATTGAATAAATTATTTTTATCCTTAAAAATAAATATCACAAGGGTAAAATAATGCTGACATTGTAATTACTTCAAATTTATTTTGAAAAACAAACAATAAAATATATGACTTTTGACAGCATACTGACGGTCAGGCCAATAAAATTCAAGCACTAGATTATCATCAATTTCTTTCTGAAAAACCCTGATTTTTTTCTCTTGAGTCGATTTTGACCAATCATCTCCCTTAGTTAAAATATTTTATCTTTTTTTGTCCAAAATATTTTTTTTTTCACCCAAAAATTGTGACAAAATATTTTTAAACTGGAAAAAAATTAACACTCAATGGGAAAATAATTATTTTAGGCCAGACAGGGATGAAACATCTAGGCAATATATTAATCTGGCATAAAAACCGTGAATAATTTTGATTTTAGAAATACAACAAAGGCACCCACAGTGTAGGTTCATGTTTTAACAATACAATAATAGTAACTTAAGGTACTAAAAAGCAGTACCAGATTGATAAACGACATTTTGATTTTATTCAGGTAAACAAGAATAAATATTAATTTAATGCTGTCAATAATTTAAATACTGTAGAGACAAAATTGAATGATACGATATATAAAATAATATAAGTATGTTAAAGAATTTGTTCTCGCTATACTTTCAAATAATGCTGACAAAATACATAAATACTGGTATTATATTAAACATAATCATCACAGAATGACCCTCTCTTCAGCAACCACCTTTCTTTAACAATATGGTAAAAATATTAAGTTACCCTCTATAGAGCAACCTGGTGCAACAGCCCAAAAAGTAAGCTTTCTCAAGGGTACTGCTCTTCGGAGGGTCATATAATGTAGGTAAAATAATGCTGAAACTAATTTAATACTTCAAAATTTTGATTAAACTTGTGTATATAATCATATGTGTCATATAATAAAAATGCTGACTAAATATTTCTTATGCTGAAAATTCCATGACAATACAACATAATACATCCATAATGAATATATCATTAACAGCCATACCTTTTTTGATTTTATAAAACAATTACTTTGACTATTTGTGTAATACACATTAATACGTTCAATATGAATATTTCATTAATACTAAATAGAATTTTATACTAGATACAACAATGCAATAACAATTTTTCTGGTAACAAAAACTTCTTAGCATGCATAGCAACAACCATCGTGACAAAGCAACTGTAATGATATGTTATTTCTTTTCACAGATTATTTGTTGAAAGTCTTACATGACTATTGATGTGCCTACATACGATGTATTCATAATTTTCATGACAACATTTACTTCTCCTTTAAGGCCACAGACCCATGCATGTAATGTCATTTAAATATACAACAAACATATATTGCATTATAACAATGATAGATGGTTCTTTGACATTCTCTCGATATAATACCTGGTAGACGTGTATTAAAAATGTTATTTTTGGAAAAATCTCTGAATAATGCTGACTTGGTTTGTAACGTTGTAGAAATGTTAGAAAGAGTATAAAAGGCACTTTTTCTGTACGTGAAATAATGCAATACACGCAGATAATCGTATAGAAGTTTAAATTATACAGTGAAGTCATTCCATTTTGACAAGAAGAATTTTCAAGTCATTTAAGTTAGGAACGAGGTGGATATAAAATTCTTTGATACTGGTAGAATATATATGTACCTTTTTCATTGATTTAAAACAGGCGACATAAAGCATGCACAGAACTGTTTTTTTCGTTGATCTTGCCAAGCTTTCATCTCAGCAAAAATCATTATTACAATGAATTAGAGTCTTGAACAAACAAACAAGAAATAAAGCATTTGTTCACTATGGCTTACATGTTTCGTTTGTTTAATAAGAGTTATACAGACAGTCAGGCAGACAAAAATCACAGAAAGTCTACAATATACATTTATACAATTGAAAATTTACACGGCCAAAGCATGTTGACCAATTTCAACTTTAGTAGCCATGACATCATCGAGAATGCTGCGGAACGACTCGACACTAACGTAACCCTTTGGATGTTTCTTCGCAGCGGTATCGTAGAAATTTTCCAAAGTTTCGCCGGTCATCTTTACACCAACACTGGTAAAAATTTGACGAATCTGAAAGATAGATAAACAATCAACCGTGAAAATCATACCAAATCACTCAACCGTATCTCGTATAAATACATCCTATAAATCACCAAACTCCTATTTCATACCAAGTCACCAAACTCCCATTTGGTACAAATATTTTAGAAAAAATTCAAATCAATTCTTAAATTCTGAGTTCTTATTTTGAAATTTTTTAAATTCAATTGTTCTTTCATTTTTATTTTACCTGCATGCAATACATGACCAAGACCAATACACAGGGAACTACGGTACATCAGAGAAACATATTAATATGGGACCTCAATAGGTGATAAAGTCTATTTTTTACCTCTTCTTTAGATCGCGGTAGAAGGAAGTCTTTCTCGTAAACTCCTTTCTGACTAAACAAAGATGGATTGACTAAACCGTAAGCGTCTGATTCATCACCATAGTTCTTCCTGTCATCGACCCGACGTATTCTAGGGGCAGGTAAATCTGTCCTGATTGTTGGTACACCGTATTTACGGTAATCTGAAATGTGACGGGAAACCATGAAATTAACTTAACTATCATAATGTTGATGACGTTTTTTCCTGTTTATATTATACTGTAATTTGTTTTTAATTTAAATTTACCTGTAAGAGACTCAGGATGTGTTGAAACGTTGTAAAATAAAAGGAGATAGTTGCTGTTTTATTTCAATAATGCCATTATATAATTCAGGGATGTGATACTTCCACCTTCAATTGGTTTCCTCCTTTTATCTTAAAATAAATTCACTCTACTTTAATTAATAATTATCTCAACTGCTTGTATTTAAAAGGTATTATGGCTTAATTCATAGAAACAATATCTGGAACTAAGTTACGAACACGGCAAAAAAACCAGAACTCCATATCACCAGAGAAGATTTTTCTTATTTTTTTTTACAAGACTCCTTAAGCAAATGACTACAGCTTGTATTAATCACTCTATCAGAAAGCTTCAAGGGGGGGGGGGCAACAAGTCCTGATAGATAGTTTGTGGTTCTTTAAAATTAACATTAAAGATTGCCAACATTATGATTTGTGTATGGCTGGTTAAGGCTATTGTTCAATTCACCCACTTTGGATTAGAACCAATGCTCTCCAGATTAGAAGCCTCTTACAAACATACCTCTAGTTGAAATGCCACTAGGTCCGATCACTGCATTAATCATGCTAGCACTAGTACGATGATCTCCGATAGCATGATCTATCTGTTTTTGTAGTCGACGAGGAGTACTCTCCGCACTCTGTGGTGTACGGGGAGCCAAATCTTGCTCCTTAACTATTTGTTTCTCTGCTCTTCGTGATGATGCAGCTCTCTCTGAAAATAATCAATCATTCAATCATTCAATCAATCAATCAATCGATCAATCAACCTTAATCAATGAAACATGCATTTAATCAATCAATTTGTGCCAATCAGTCAAACAGTTTCCTTCTAGTAAACCTTTTCAATCAATCAAACAGTTTTAATCAATCAAACAGTTTCATTCAATATATTTTTTGTATTCAATTAAGCAGTTTCAATCAATCAAATAATTTCATTTAATTGAACAGTTTCAAATAATCAAACAGTTTCAATCAATTAAACAGTTTCAATCAACCAATCAGTATATCAATCAATTAAACAGTTTCAATAAGTTTAATCAGTCCGTTTCTATCAACCCAAACAATATCAATCAGTTGGTCGGTCAGTCGGTCGGTCAGTCAATAAAAAAAAGTCAATAAGTTCAATCAATCAGTTTCAATTAGTCAATTTTCTTATAAGTCATTATATTTTTAGCAAAGCTCAGGAGTTTGATTTTCAAGCCCCTGAGCCAATCTAAAAGGATGAAGACACTATAAAATGTAATAAACATGATTGCTATCCCTTACCTATACCACTGGGCATTTTATCCTTCCAGTTAAGAAAATTAGCAAACTCCAGATAGTTGATTCTACCGTCCCTGTCCGCGTCACAATAATCCATGAGTTGATAAAGCAGTTCTGGTTCTACAGGTAAATGGAACTGAATACACGCCTCTTGTAAATCATTGATATCAATTTTACCCTTACCATCCTGAAATATATAATGTGTATAAATGTACAAAGACGTTAAAATGTCCAAAGGGGAAATACATAATGCCTACCCCCGGTATCAATTTTTATTTATGTACAAAGACGTTTAAATGTCCAAAAGGGGAAATATGTCAAGTATTTAAATGTACAATTACGTTTAAATGTCAAAGTTGGGGCTGAACATTGGAAATGGGTGCCCCATTATAGGACACACAATTTAAAGATATAAAAGTATAAAGGGCTATAACTCTAGTAAAACATTGCATCCTTCATGGTCATTGGGGTTGATCATCTGTAACATTTTAAGCATTTCTACTTAACAGTTTGGTAGGAGCGCTATACACTAGTTTTGCATTACATATAGATGGACAGCTTTTTCTTTTATGCCCCCCCCCCCACAATAAGCATGGGGGACACAAAAATCCTGTAATCCTAAAAATACTGTAAAATAATTCAATTTTGATGGGACAATATTTTGTAGTTTTGGTAAAAAAGTCTGATATGAATTTGTAGTTCGAGGGAACCACGAAATCCATGAAATTTAATCCTTCACGAAAATTAATGTTTTTACAGTAGGTGTGACCATACCTTATCATAATGTTTAAATGCTGATGTTAAATCATGGAAGTGATGATAGTTAGCTTTCTTTAGATGTTGTCTGATAGCCGCAATCACACCACGTTGACGTTCACGTCCTCGGAGATATTGCCCTGGTCCACGCATATGAAGTAAGTCACCGGCACCGTACTCGTCTGGTTTGATCAGGATACCAAATGTGTGATCTGGTGGTACTCTTAGTGTATCCTTAATTCTGTAACCAAAATATTTTGTATCTATAGTAACAATAATAATTATAATGAAGACTTTATTTATCGTGGTTTACATAGTTTAAGTTAAGTTAATTTACCAATTTTCTAGGGCTCTTTTCAGCTGTTAGGCCGTTCAAGCACCCTTTGACATTTCAACTTCCCCTGGTCATTGGGCTACATATAGAAACCTACACTCGTGTCTCCCTGGGGAGACTATTTCTCTCCTGTGGTGTGGCAGCCAACATCGATCTGTGGCACCCAGGAATAGACACTGCCCTCACAGGTACCATTTTACACCATGGTTGAGTGGAGCTGTGGGTCTTGCTCAGAGAAATTAACCAGTGGTCGAGAGGGGGATCGAACCCGGGACCTCTCGATCCCGAAACGCGCGCCCTACCTCTAGGCCACCGCACACCACAGTTTATTTCAGGAATTAAGGCATTTATTATATAATAATTCCTATATTTACAATAACAGTATATCATCGACACATATTTGACAGTAAATATCAAAAGAAAGTAAACAGCAAGAGAAAACAGAATACCGGTACAATGCAGTGAGATTCAAACCTATTTATGTGTGTGGATAGGCACAGCTATTATTTCTGTACAGCTTTGGGTTGCCTCTGTACATGAACAGTATTTAATTTAACACTGCTTCTGTAAGATGCAGAAAGCAGGCCTGTGTCTAACATTTAAAAATTGCAAACAATTAAACCTTGTAGACAACTTCGGAATAACAAATTTGCAAAATGCTGACCTTGCGAAATTATATATGATTTTACGGTAAAATTAACAAATGTTACGTACGGATCATGGACTTGTCCTAGCTGTTCCTGGTTACGTTCACGGAATTCATCTACACGTTTCGATACAATCTTTGTAGCTTTTTCTTGTTCTGCTTCGTGCAACCATTTCATAGTTTTCTTTACATGTAAACCTGAAATATAGTCACAAAGGTAAAGGTTAACAAGTTTTATTTGGTTATTCATGTATTGTTTGTATTTTACTGTCAACAGTAAGAAGGAACTTCATGCTTTATAATATACACTTGGTGATTTTAGGATTTTAAACTATTTGTCCGAATTGGCAAAACTGAATAGTTTTCGTACATACTCTACAGACAAGTGCTAATTTCGCCAACTGAATACACATGCTAAATTAGAGCTGTCATTGATTTGATCTGAGGCATATTGACAAATAAGCGATACGTCAATTTACACTTATAGGTGAACCAATACTGGAAAATTAGTCAAGATGCACTTATTTAGCCTTCCTACACTGTAATATTGTGCAAAAATCTAAATGTTCATTTAAATCTTTGCATTGGGTTAATACAAAGTATCAAGTAAACACTATAAATTCATTCAGTATTTGTGGGTCTAAAATTTTGTTGATTTTTTTGTAAAATGTCAATAATCCACAATCAGTCAATGTTTAATCTGAAGTCCACGAGTGGAATATCACATATAAGTGGATTGAAAACTATTTAACACCATACCTGTATTATCATGAGGTGTTGGAATTCCGAACTTATTTTTCGTACTGAAATTTGGAGATGTGTAACTTCTATGTAATTGTTCACCGACATTGTAATCAAAGTGTGTGGCCCTGTACAGCTCATGTCCAACTTGATTCTCATTCTCAACTTCTTCGTAAGTTTTGTTTGGATTTATAAGACCGCCAGCTCCAGTATCTGTTGTGTAGAAAACATATGGTTAATACACAAATCTCAAAATTCAATTCAAGGATTTACTAAAGTAGACTTTGTATTTTCAAGGCATTTATATACTAACAAGTTGTATGATTTTGCCTCTTTGTGCTAAACATAAACATTATTCTCATAACGACTACACTATCACTACATGTGGCACTCTCGCACACATATTTTCATATACTTTAAATTTGTTTCTGCTTCATTTTTAGGCAGAAAATGTGTTATTTTGACAACAACCATACATTTCTAAGTATATCAAAGTATATTTAGTCCTTTGAATTAAAGTACTATTTGGATAATTTTTAAGGCAGCATCTAATTCAAGTAATTTCAAAGTTGAAACCAAATTCAAAGACATTTCAAGGCCTATACAAAACTATCTTTACAGCAAAATATTTTTATGTAAACGTCACCTCAATGACAAGACCAATAGCTCTAGTATCTGTTGCATACATGTAGATAACAATATTTACATAGAAAAACATGAGTAAAAGCCAGGAGTAACCTCCACTACGACCCTTTGGTGCAACAAGGTTGTATCTTACTATTATCAATATGACCGTTCAGACTCAGAAGCCTATTTTGATAATTTTGACAAAATTTTTCCATTTTGTAATCAAAGTATCCAGATACATAAAAGAATATGACCAAAAAATTGAGCGTGAAAATGTGCTTTTTGGAAAGGGTCAAAACAATATGCCTCCTTCCGGGACTTTCTATTTATTTCATGGAAACACGAATTACACATCACCTACCTAATTCTGTTGGCAATCCAAATGTGAATTGATACTTGTCGAGTCCCTTTGGTAATTTAGGGTCTTGGTTGTGCGAGGTACCTAGTGGTGCCCTCTGGTGTGAGTCATAGTGACCTTCCTTTCGATCCAACATTCGTTGTTGAAACAAGGATTTAGGACGTGGATTAACGAGCTCTCTGGCAAAGAAGGATGGTTGAGTATTTATGCCATGGTTCATTTGTTTAGCCCAAACCAAATGAGGATCTTTAGCTTTGCCATAGAATACCCTCATTTCTCCAGCATCTGGTCGTACTGTAGTTCGAAATCTTCGGATGACATCTGGACTTGGAGGCTGTAAGTATAGAATTGATAAAGAGTACATGTATGCCCACTGGTAATTCAACATTAACTAGAACTTTATCCATGGGACACAGGTGTCCCTTTTATGATTATAACACATATGATTTAGGGGTACATAGTAAAAGTAACAAATACTGGGAAATCCATCACTAATTAAGTTAGATTTGATCTATTTTAACAATAGTCATGCTACACTCACTTTTACCCTTGAAATGACTTGAACTACATTGAACGGACAAGACACTATTTTGGTCACTGATGCCTCAAAACATTTATGGTCATTCACAAAAGATATGTGGAAATCGGACAGGGAAGGCAGCACTAAACTTAACCAGCCAAGCACAGAAAAGTCTGACACTTGTCCTTCCTTGATTTTCACTGGCTTTGAGCCAGCGGAATAGTGTAAGTGCCGAGCCCTGAAACATGCATGTTATTATAAATATCTGTAGATGGATTGGATGGGGGATATCCGATAGAATACCAGTATTAAGCCTGGTTTTTTAGATAGTAACTATTTCTAGTAATATTTTCATCATAAGTTCACAGTAAATGATTCATACATACCCTGCCGTCTGGAGGAGGCTGTAGACATGTCTCAACTTTGTCACCAGTAGCTGTCAGTTTCCCTGCCTGCAAAACAAACAATTAGAATGTTACAGAAAAATCACACACATTGAAATACTGGTCCAAAACCAATATGTCACTGAAAATTTACATTTTGAATGAGCATTAGTCCTCTCAATATGCTGCATGCCTATAAGACTAGCATATGTATAAAGGCTTTGATAAATTTCGACAGATCTTATCACTGGGTACCATACATACCAGAAGGATTATTACTTATGATTTAATGGAAGAAGAAGAATGTTACCAGTATCAAGCACAGACTGCGCATACATTGATGCTGCGATAATGAATCAGACTCTGTGAACAATCCTCAAGGCTGACTGCCAAGAGATGTGCTTTGAATTATTGATGCACAATCTGTTGCGTTTTTACATCATTGTCATCATTAGTAATATTGTCACTCTTACAGAGTATCTTTCACGATTTCTGAGACACCTTTTCAAGATTTTCTTTTTGACATGTTTTGTAAAAGCTATTGAAGAGAGGAACTAGTGACAGAGACCGCTGTTGTTCTGTAGGTAGATAAATTAACTGGCAAAACCTGATGCGTGGGTTGGAGTCCAACATCCGATGGGGGTCTCTGTTTACTCAAGCCATGGCCATGGGTCATTCTATTTAACGCCACCCCCATACACAAACGCACAGCCACAGGTGTAAACTTAAATTACGAAATCATAGGTTAACGTGTTATATACATACAGGTCTGAGAGAAGGTGACCAATCTTTGTACTTTCCAGCATAAATGGTCTGTGTAGAAATATCCGGTAGCTTCATCTCTGACGTCGCTGTTGCCATTGTGAGTTTTAAGCTTTTTACGAAATAATAAAGAAAGCAAACTAGCTAAAGAGGAATTATCCTTTTTATGAAGCGTGTCCAAAAAGCTATCACAAATTATGTGTGATAAACAAACAGAAAGAGCACCTCTGTGCTCATTTGAAATACACACGACCAAGTGTGGAAATTATTGTTGACACTTCCCTAGAAACGACGGGTCACAAGTCAAATTCTATTTCCGGTTTCAGACTGGTTTAATTTGACGTGTATAAAACCCGAATTCCGGACTATAAATCCGGCAAATAATTGTGTCAACGGCAATATTAGTCCTTTATAATAAAAAGATCGCCTTCTTTTAAAGATAAATTGCGATTTGTTAAATTGATATACAAAACATTGTTTGGCACAGAGAAAGTCCTGTGACACAGACCGACATACATGACCAAAAACAATACACCCTCACCAAATATGGGGGGGGGGGGGGAGATAAAATGGTGGAGTGTTATGTCTGACACGTAAAGTAAAGTAACATTGGCGTAGCAAAATATCTATACTAAGCGATGGAACATAGATGGGTCATGATATTAAAATACAATTCGGTCACGCAATTCGGTCGTTGCCACAAACTGAATGCATGCTAGTCAATAAAATATTACATGCCCCTAATTTATGTCCCTAAGTTGTAAACATATGTTTTATGTTGAATGTATTGTTATTAGTATTTCTATGTATTGCTTACAATGTTACAATTATTTGTCACCATACGTAGTCCAGATGAGGATTTGGGATTTCTCAAATAAAAAAAGTTCCACAATGATGCCACTCTGGCATCCTTAAAATGGTTTTAAGGCAGTGGGCCCCTAATACACAAAATTTTTTAATTGATCAATTTGCTATTTTTTATTGCTAAAAATACTAAGGAAGCATAATGTGAAATATAAAAAAATTCTAACCACAGGTTTTGAAAAAAATATTTTTTTGGTCTGATCACCTCCCATATTGCAATTTGTATGAAAAAATGAAGGACCATTCTGACAAAAAAGACAATAAAATCATCCAATTTTATTTCAATTTTCAAACAAATTAAGTTTACATGTTCCAAATAGTCATATACAATGAAAACTATATCAATTACAAGTAAGATATAAGATAGCTATGTACATGTATATTACTAGCACAGTTGTAAAACGTTGAGATTAGTTTTTTAGTCTACAAAACGTATGATTTCTAAAATCCTAAAAAAAATCCAATAAATGAACAAATAGCACTTTAAATTTTCCAAAATTTTCATCAGACCATAATGCATATATTTAAGCCAAAAGAAATATACGTTCACCATCAAATTATCAAGATATAACATTTTGTTTGACCCCCACCCCCACTTATAATGCTGGTCAAAAAGCATGGGAAATGGTAACCTGATGATTTTTCAAAAAAGGAGTTACTATTTCATTTCAAAATGTCCATTTGTATAAGTAATATATACATACATTTTCATCATATGAATTTCCAAAGGTCTTAAATCAAAAGATGCAATGGTTGCCATGGCAACCAATTCTTAATCCGAAACTTGCAAATTTTTGCTAAAAAGTCTTAATTTGACCCTTTATTTCACTTAAAATTAATGAGAGATAGTTCATGATATGCAATTGAACCAATTCATAGTAAGGAAATATAAACTTAATGAAAATATGTATGTTCTTAACAAACTTAGAGCTGCAAATGCTACCTGAGATGCAACAAATACTGTCGCATAAATTGAAGTTGCATCATAAAAAGCACAAAGGAAATTACAAAAAGGCAGTGTTGGGCTCTCTTCTGCAGTTCTCTTTATCCAACATAGGTAAGTAACAAATAATTCAATGATTTAATTGTATGAAAAGTCATTATTAGGCTAAACTGTGGCATAGTTCTAGATTTGACCCCCAAGTTATGTACATTTTTGGTATTTTGACTCACAAAATGTCGTTTCAGGCATACACTAGGAAATTGTCATGGTTAAGTGAAAAGATTTTAAACTTTGTCCTTATATATAACATGTTCAGATATGTAATGAGGTATTTTTTTATTTTATATTGCTTGAGATATCAAGCTGTCTTAAGGTTTTACTTCCGGCGCACCGCAGCATTTTTTCCGTCAGGCGTCACTGTATCACAAGCTGTAAAATATGAATATGGAAGAGTTCAGTTTATATGCATAACGATACATGTATATTTATAAATTAGTAGATCTATCAGGAAGTATAACGTCGTGACACAATTGAACGTCATAATGACGTTTTAGAGTGGCGATTGATATTATTAAATTAATAAGGGAGAGAACTAAAGGACGTCCCATCCTCTAAAAAGTGTAGGGATTGTGTCCCTTAGACAATTAGATATTTTCCCAGGTCATGACGTCATACATGACGCAATATATGTTAAAACAATAATCTTGAATGTACTTTAATTTCCATGTAAACAAACATGGAAGAAAGGTGTTAAGAACTTACACCTGATATAAAAGAAGCTGCATTTGTGATGAATGTGATGCTTCAATACATGCCTTATTATATTTTATATCACATTGGCAATGTTTACAAGTGAAGGGGCTACCTCAAAAGTATGAACTAGTGTAGCAGCAGGATGGGCAATACAATTAAGAGGCTGCCCTGTAGTGGTAATCATTGAAGCATTTCAAGACGTTATTTTACTGGCACATCGACTCCTGTGACCATAAGGCTACCAGATTACATTGTATATGACAGTATCCAAAATGTAGGTTTCGTCCGAATTAATATACACTTCGGGTTACGAAGTTCGACTGATCAGGACTGTTATTTAAGTGTTATGCTTATTTCTATGATACTAAATATACATACGTGTACCAAGTAGGTTGTTTATATCTAAGCATGGTGTTACTTTCGCTTCCTGGAGGTTTGTTTTCCTATTGTCAACTAGACTTGCAGGTTGGCTGTCGCTCACGAGATGCGCTTTTCAGGTTTCAAATGACAATAACAACGACAATTTACGACTGATCAGCTGTCGGTATTATTGTGGTCCATTCCAATTACTTAAAGAACGTTGTACGGTAGTTTAGATGCGCAAACTTGACGAAACATCCCAGGCCCCGTGTTCACAAAGAAAATTATCTGGCTCAAGCTTGGTTTTGGATAAGACCGATTTTGGAGCTTGCTTGAGACCGGGCTTAGATTTGGAGTTCACAAAACAATTTTTTGACAATCTCAAGTAAGCTCAATTTTCAAGCTTCGTTAAAACCCATTGTATGATACTCGGCTACAAAAAGGTCAATAACTTCTTTATTAGGGTCAATCCGGGTAACTACGGACAGTTTTTGCACACCGACGCTTGCAACTCCTTCGTAAGACATACGCAGAGCGTCTCGATAACAAGTTTGGTCTCAAATTAGCCGCGACAGTCTTCCTCGGTTTTTACCGTAGCACAATACACAATAATAGGCCGAGACATTGCGTATAATGAAGCAAATTCAATGCATTCTGAAACCGGGTAAGTACGGACATGTAGTGAAACTACGGACAGTGGTTGGGAAACTACGGACACGGACGGGGAAACTACGGACATGCACAAGTGTAATAGGGAAACTACGGACACACTTGAGTGGATAAGTTATCAATATTCATACTTCCTAAATAGGTACTTGTTATCAAATCACTATTAGAACGGATACATTAAAAGTACGTTTAATTTCAATTTCATATTTTCTTAAAACCTACGATTAGTGGACAGCTTATTTATAGTGGACTTAATTAACTAAAGCATGTGCACTAATTAATACCCAACTACCAATTAATTTAATCATGTTAAATAATTATAAAGAATATTACATTATTCTTCTATAACGTGATTGTTTAATATATCCGTAACAGCTTTGATAAAACATTACCCAAGACCTATGGCCCATTGTTTTCAAGATTCTATGATCATAACTTACCACTGGGCCACTCCGCTCAATGTAGGTCATCGTTAGAGACACAAATTGTATTGATGCCATTATTATAGATCAATTCCATAACTGACCTTGTGATTTTTGAAACTGATGCGGTGAGCCGCCAACTAATTAAGGAATGGTTACCGTACATGTAGGCCATCTCTGTCAGGCACCCGGAAATACGAGAAGGGAATCGGGAGGTACTGTGCGCAAGAAAGATAGGTGTGTCATAGGTCAAATTGCAATATGGGTTACACTATAATAAACAAACAATTTACCTTTTACACATACATGTACATGTATACCAAAAGTATTATGAATCTGATAGGGTAATAATATACATGTATGTAAATGTAACAGTGACTTATGTGAGACAGTTTCCTGTTATTTATACATAGCTGATGATGATCTATGTATATCTCGATTAAAGCTTTACCACATAGTATTGCTGTTATCACACAGTTAGTATCGATACATAATTATGTAATTATTTGGTTTTCTTTTCTTTTTTTACTTTTTTTTCCATTTTCTTTTCCTCAGATTTGATTTTTTCTTGAACTATGTCATTGCTTGTTAAAAGTCTGTGAGTTGTTATTGCCTTTGATTTGGGTTTTCTTGCAGGTGTCGGTTGTGTTGGCATGAAAATCTGCTCAATGGGATCTTGGGGTGGAAAAATGAATTCGGAATTCGAACCAACGAGTGGTTCGATTGTTATGTCTCCACTAGCAAGCAATTCTATAAGCTGCTGCGGGTCGCTTATGTCCAGTACATTCATTGAGCTATTGCCGGCGTCTATTGGGATGATTTCTATGTCGTCATTGGTGGGTGGTACGAATGATTCAGAACTTATCCCATCTTGCATAGTACCTTCCATTGGGAGGGGGGTTTCTACGTTGTCAGAAGAACCTGTGGACACGTCGTCATTGGCGGATGGTTTTGGACGGTCAGTAGGTTGACTTGGACCAAATGCTGCCGCTGGAATAACATCTGGATTGAAAGGGTATATCCCACAAGCCCGAAAACCACTCTCAATGTTATTAGGAGTGACAGCTGCGTTCCATGCAGTGGTGAATAACGCCGGAAAAGACCATTTATTGATCTGATGCAGCGGATTGTCCTGAAGAAATTCGGAACATGTTTTATTGTATGCTTTGTTGACTGGTCCGAACACTGTTCTATCTAATGGTTGTAGTTGGTGCGTTGTATGGGGTGGAAGAGCTAACAGATGGACATTCTCTTCCATTGCACACATTAGTATGGATAGGCTTTCGTGAGACGAGTGTCCATCTAGAATTAACAGTTGTGGACGAGCAGGTCCACAGTGATTTAAAAATACTTGGCGAAACCAAGTTTCACCAATTTCATCGCTCATCCAGCCGTTTTTCTGATAGAACCACGTGGATTCTGGTGGTGCTGCCTCCGTATTGAATCCATGTACAGATCTCGACGTTTTCCCCTTGACGATAAACATGGGGGGCATTCGTAGCCCAGTGGCACTTACACACGCCATTACCGTTATATTGGTTGATTTGGAGCTAGTACGACTTACACAACTTGTGCCCTTTGCTGCCGCGACCCGGACCGGAGCATGCTCAAAGTTTTTTGACATCTCATCACAGTTCCATATTTGACCAGGTTTGTCCTGTAGGTGGAGCCCCTCAATAATAGTACCTGTGGATGTAAGTATTGATTAGTAACCTAACTATGTTAAATAGAGTATCTTGCATGAGTGATCTTTGCATACGAGTCTTATTAAATTAGTGGACAAAATAATATGACACGATGCTGTATCGAGTGTCGTATTGTAGTCGACGAGTTTAATAAAACTGGTATGTAATTATCACGAATGTAAGATTTTATTTATCACATAACCTAACCTAATGATCATGCCGGCTACAGAGTTAGCATTCAAAATTTAGCGTTACAATAAGCGCGACGTCATGACGACGTTTTTATTTTCAAGACGTCATGTGCCCATCAAGGCATGCATTTGCCTACGCTATGTCAAAATAATTTGCATTATATTATTTATGTAACGGTCTAGAAGTGTCAAACAATCTTTCCAGACTGTGACCAGCTTATGTGATAAATTTTGATTATGCACAGACAGTACTAGAAGTCGTGATACAATGTACAAATAAAGACTGGACGTGTATGCGATATGAGTTTCTTGTATATTATGTATAATTTCGGTTGGTGCAGAACACAAAACGTGTCTTATGACAGGTAAGGTATGGATAATGCACATGCATATTCGTATATAATATCGCAAAGACATACACACCCAAGTCATTGAAGTATCGTTTCAGTACTTCAGGATTCATCATCCTTGCTCTGGTTGAAGATAGTCTCTCGGGCTTCTTCAGGGCGATGTCGGGGTGGCGTCTCTTCAATCCCTCCCACCAGTCCTTCCCGGCTACAAAGTTCTTATATCCTGTAATTTGCATCTTGTGACAGAGTACATTAGTTTTGGCCAATATCTGACCCCTAGACAAACCAATTCCCCGTCTGGCAGCCATCTTTATACTTTCCACTATCTTGTTCTCCAAGTCCACGGGTATATGTGGCGGACGACCGTTCCTCACATGCAGTGCATGCTTGCCACTGATTCTGTCTCCTATGGTAGACCGAGGCACATTGTAGGCCTCCGAAGATTTTCGGATCGACATGCCGTCTTTCACGGCATTCACGGCCTTTTCAAGATCTTCGTCAGTGTAAAGCTGAGTTTTGCCGCGGCATTTGTATGCATATTTCTTCGGCATTCTGAAAGCGAGATCGTACAAGCAATAGGGTTGACTGATACAAAAGGGGACGGACCAGTGACCAATAATTAAGTGCTATGAAGTGTCCAGACCTAAGATGAAGATGACGAGATTACTTCAGCATTACTATAAAGAGTTATTGTATACTATACGGAATCTGAAACATGAACGGATGCGTCTATTTATTAGAGTACAGTAAGTACTCCCATATACAAAAAATGTATGTAATGCCTATGTAATACCTATGTAAAAGAAACACAAAGATCTACACGCGTAACCAAAAGTCTTCTTTAATGCATGCACGAGTCTATTATGTGTTTTCCTTAATATCGTATTATATATATTGTGTATCTTTACATACACTTCTCAGACATATGTTAGCACCAGAATTGGTCATGTCGACAAACATTGAACGAAGTCCGTTGACCAATTGTACTTTTACCGGCGCTCTATGCCTATAATGCAATCACGCTTAGACATCTTACAGCAGATAATCATGGCTATTAACTGCATATTCGATATTATTTTATGTTATAAAATTGTAAACAATACAATGACTAGATTATGGCATGTTTATTGACATAGATAATGAGTCAACCATGTTAATTAACATTCATAATTTTATTTGTTTAACGAGTGTACATTTTAATATCATCAACTAGATTGTTCAAAATATTAAGTTCCTCGCATGTGACATCTGATTTTATAAGTGGCACGAGGAATACATGGCTTCTAATGACTATTTCCTCAGAATAGAAGGCTTCGTGTTCCCACTCTTGTAGCTTGTCTATTACGACACGCCTAATCACCGGACTTTTGCGGCATAGAAATTTTATATAAGTGTGAAGAGTCCACAAATAACAGTGATCGTAGCACCATTCATGGTGGTACAAGTTTAACAACATTTGGTCAGCCATCCAGTTGGCCTCATTCTGACCGAATCCACGTCTTCCCCGATTCAAAATTATGGCAGCAATATTGTGCGACATTTCTACATGATGGATGTAAGGAAATTATAAGCGCAAATAATCCAAGTGCTAGGACACAAAGTTGTTAAAGATATTTATGACAGCGTGTGCATTAGATCACGAAACTATGAATAAATACAAAGGATACTGTATCAATAACTATTAACTTGACGTATCCACGTGGTTGGCACCTATTACTTTTTTGGTCACTGGTCCTACAGTAAAGAAGCATGATATTTGTAAAAAAAAACAGCTAGATTGATCCTTGCCCTGGTCCAGGGATTTGAAATATGACCGTTTTCATTCCTCACCAAGGAGCCAACAAATCGTAAGTACAGGTTACAGTATTATTGAAAAAGAAAATTGAAAAAATGAGAAAAATGGGTTCTCACAGGAACTAACGTTATCTAAACTATTATGATAGTTCCTGGTTCTCATAAAAATAAAATTTTGTCAGCATTTTTTTTCAATTTGAGTTTTCCTAATTTCTTTTTCAATGATAAATCTACTGTAACCTGTGATCGTAAGTAGTGTATGGGTCACTGTGTATTGACATATTTCATTTGTTGTTAATAGCAAAAAGGTTACTCCTACAGCGCTTTGATGGATATATATCTAGTGTCCGTAGTTTAACTGTTTTATAAAATGGTTGGGAAAGTACGGACACTTCTTATTTCTTGAGTTTTCTTCACTTTCTATGTATTTATGAATTGAAATCATGTTTCATAATGCTTCTAAGATATTCATTATCAATTTTAATGTAACGATGTAATGCATTATGACTCTCGGTACCTTGAATTTATTGGAAGAAAATTTCCCGCTCGATTGTGCGAATGTTTATTTTTGGAGATGACGTCAGAGAGACTGTAGGGAGTGGCTAACTTCTCGATATTCCGGGATACCGTATTTATCTTGCTAGAGTTGTCGTTACTTGGGATTGGGCAAAATGGTTGTTCGTGTTTATACGAAAAAAATAAATAAGTTTATTTCGACCGGTCGTTGAAGAGAACGTATTTCATCGGTAATGTCCGTAGTTACCCGACTGTCCGTAGTTACCCGGATTGACCCTACTGAACAAAAACATGTAATATTGGGGTTCATTTTCTTAGTTGAATCATTTGCCACAAGTTGGTTTAAGGTTTTATGCAAATTTCTAAAAAAAAATGTTTTTCACTTTTTTGGTAGGTCAGGACAGCAGGCCTACCATGGACTACAAAGGTTCCTTTTTAGTAACTTAGCAAAATCATATCAGTAAATTTATGCTAAATTTGATCATAAATTTACATATTTATGTTGGTAAGCCCAGCCCTCAATTTTGGTCAGTCACCTGAAAATGTGAAAAACATTTTTTTTCAAAATTTTGCATTAAAACATGCACCAACTTGTAGCAAATGATCTAACTAAGAAAATAAACCCCCACATAACATGTTTCCGTTCAGAAATAAAGAAGTTACAGCTATTTTGGTAATTAATTATCTGGCTTGAGCAGCTCAAGCCTACTAATTATCAGGCTTGGGTTTTGGGTTTTGAAGCTTGAGCTCAAGACCAATTTTGAGACCGATATTTCTTTGTGAACACCAACTTTGAAGCCAAGCCCCAAAATGAAGCTCGATCTTGATTCTGAGACCAAAAATCGAGCTTGAGCCAGATAAAAAAGTTTTGTGAATACACAGCTCGACGCAACGTCATTATGGGTCCGCTACGTTAAGACATTCAATACATCGACAATTCAGAACAGTAATTAAAAAAAACCTAAAATAGTATGTAGCAAGGTTTAGGTGACTCTCACAATGATTAACGAGGGGGTTCGAAATGAATTACAATACACTCCCTAATTTTGATTATCTTAATCACTTAGTCTAGAATGATCGAAACTTTGAATGGAACTTACACGAACCCTTTGAAATCAGTCTCTTTTACACATTGCGCTGTCCATAATTTTTACTTTTAATTTCAAGACTGGCATATCGTCTGCAAAAGGTACAGCACTCATGTACTCATGTTACTGCAATACCGCTGACCCCAAAGACTATGAAGAAATCAGACCGAGAAGGCAGCATTCAACTTAACCAGCCGAGCCCAGAAAACAGTAACAACACAACATAACACTACTACACGGAACAATAATCACATAGAACCCAGTGAAATAATTTAATAAAAGCAAATCTACGTTGGAAAGATAGTTTTCGTGAAACGGAAATACGCACTACTGAATGCAATGGAGGTAACAATAAAATCAAAATTTTGCGATCCAGCAACGCTGTGTTTTTTTCGCTTATACTTTATCTACTTTTATAGTAGATGCCCCTTCGAAGATTCATCGTGCATTCACTCTTTTTTTTTTTAAAATCGTCTAGGCAGCAAATTGATTTACCACAAGGTTTACGTAATATTTTATTCATTCAAACATTACTTTATTTTTCAAGTGTTTGTTGTTCAAAGTACACCATTGTACGAGCGTATATGTGAGCGCTTTCACCACGGAAATGGACCGTCATCAATAATGCTAAATGAGGAAACATAATCGTTAATAAACAATCAAAAGTCGGAAAGTTAACTCTTAAATAGAAATGTACACACTATATATCAGGAAATGTTAAATTGCGCACTGCATGCGTTTGGTTACTTTTCAAAATTTTCTTTCGGATGTCCTGGGTGTATGTGGTTTAAATCATTGCGCACTGGTTAAGAGCTTTCGACTTCAGTGACTCTGATGGCGCCAAAATAAGCCAATGCTTCGATCCGTTCTTATTTTTGTTCTGCTTTCATTGACCTTTGAATGCTGATGAACGTTGACAAAAGTTTTTACTATTTTAGTATCCCTTTTGAATGAATTGTTTAAAATTATTGTTTACTTTTAAATTTGAAACAATGTTGTCTATAGTTCAGTTTTTAAAATCTCTTACATATAACCATGCACATGCTCCTATAGGTGCCGCCGATGTTCTTCACGAATGGAAATAAATCGGTCATACCATGTGTGCTGGCTTGTTATCCTGAAGGCCATCCATTCTAATTATTGAACTTACCTTTGATTTAATATGGATTGGCCCATGGATACATGTGACGTGCGTTTTTTTGTAAGGCAGTGGCTACGAAACCGGAATAGGTTCCCTAGTCAATTTGTCTATGTAAATGTGACTCGATGTACTCTTTGGTCCCATTTTTATTAACGTGCCAATGCAATACCATCAGTTCTTTCCTTATTCCGCTTTGGAAAACGGTCGTACTTTAGGTAGATTACATACCATTATGACGACATCATGTGACAACGCTTCAGTACTATACTATTAGTTCTTAAAGAGACTTGTTCGCGGTACCATAACGGAAAAGGCAAATGTTTTGATTGCCAATCAACAAAAATATATAAATGGTGACTGATGTTTTATATTGACTTCGACCTTTTACGAGTGAAATGGAATGATCATCGTCAAATACGTTTGAGTAGCCAGTATTTATGAACATACATCTAGAACAATAAGCAAGGGAGATAATTTCATACCAGACAGAAAGAAAGATGAAAGTTGCAATAGTACTTGTTTGGACCAGCGTCATTGCTTATATTTCACTTGTGAGAACTGCTATATCAACTGGCCATGCTTTTCATGTATCTACCTTGGATAACTTGATGTTCGAGGATCAGTACTTTATAAGAGAGGATGACTCAATATCTAGGATAAAATGTACACTCGCCTGTTACAACATGGACTTATGCGTGTCATGTACTTTCAACAACTTCATGAGAAAGTGTCGGTTACACAGCTCAGGATTTTATCATCGAAACGAAGGCATCGTCCAATCTAACTGGACATATTACAATGTTGGAGAACCATGGTGTCCCTTGTCGGATGGATTTGTGCATGAGCGCCCTCACGGTTTGTGTATCCACTTTACGGCGCAACTGTTCAGTGGCTATACAAATGCCAAAGCTTACTGTCAGGCGAAGCATGCTTCTGTTGTTTCTTTGCCCACAGCTAACAAATCGGCTCACTTTACTAACGTTATGGAAAAGATAAACACTCAGTTTTTGGTAGCCAATGGTTTTGGATCTCAAAGCCAGTTTCATGCTTATATTGGACTCATCAAGAAGGGCGGTACATGGAAGTGGGAGGACGGATCTAGTTTTGGAACTTATTTGAACTGGGGACCAAGTCAGCCTAATTGTCCATGTCAGTGTGGCGCTGTTGCTAAATTGGGAATTTGGAACTGGGAATGGAAAGATCGACAGTGTGACAGTCTCGATCTCTCAGTTATTTGTGAATTTCCGTAAATGTTTCAAACTTTCTATTAACTAATGCTAGCACAGGGCACATTTCATCCTATAAATTCTGCCTGTATTTTTGCTATAAAATTATGAAATATAGTACAAAATTATTGAAACAACCCTCCAGAAAAGACCAGATTCAGCATCCTGTGACTTCTTGTTTTACTGTAAAATCATATATTTTCATGAGGCTCAATTTCACAAATTTGTTATTTTAAATCAAGGTACATTGTAGCTCAAGGAAAAAATGTTGGTATATTTTTTATTACAATTGTTAAATAGTACTTGAGTATACTGTTTTCATGAATTTTTCAAACTAAAGGAAGACCCTCACAAAAATTTGTGATTTTACAGTAGATACCATGAATTTTAAAACTTTACTGCGATTGTTTACATTGTTTAGAATAATAAGCCAGGACAAAAATATTTGGTGTACATGATTTTAATTAGTCATAAAATAAAGACATAATATATTTTTCAATGCAACAGAGTACATTTTACAATAAGTCAAATTTCACGACATTAACTTCTAGTGATGAAATTCAGAAGTAACTAATAAAACAAAACACGATCATAAAACACAAGATCTGATGTTCATGGAATATTCCAGATATTCATGGAATATAATCACAGAATAATTTTTGAAGTTCACAGAATATTCCGGACATTCTGAGAAGATTCTAGAAATTCATAGAATAAACCTGTTGTTCATGGAATATTCTTAATTTTTACAGAATATTCCAGATACTCATAGAATATTCCAGATATTCCCAGAACATTCTAGAAATTCAGAGAATACTTCTGAAGGTCACGGAATATTTCTAATATTCATAAAATATTCCTTATGTTCATGGAATATTTCTGATGTTCATAAAATATTTCTTATGTTCATGGAATATTTCTGATGTTCATGGAATATTCCTGATGTTCATTAAATATTCCATATGTTCATAGAATAGTCCTTATGTTCCTGATGTATGAACTTTCAATCAGTAGTGGATTCAACTGGCAAGACCATTGTTTGATACATATCAGAGGTCGTACAGAGGTATAATGGCCAAATCTGAAATGAGCATGCAAGTTTGTTTTTCGGGTGCAATTAGCAATAGTCCCAAACACCAAAATGTCCTTTTCAAACATTGCTCTATTGTTGAAATACAGCTTTTTGCCTTCAATTTAGATTTCATTTTTATTTGTTAAAATCCTGCGATTTTTTTCCTGAATGTTTCAACTGATTGGGGTGTCCTGCCTAAAAGTATGGTTTTTAGGTAAATTTTATTTGAACATTGTACATCCCAGTTAGATTTCAGGAGTTCTACAGAGCAAGGCTCGCAGGCAGACAGTTTGATAGAGTGTCTAGTTTAATATTCGAAGCATTTTAAGTATGCTTACAAAAATCTAATCTTACATATTTAAATGTGTTTCTACTTGGGGTGGTATTCAATAATTCTAATATTGATGACTTTGATCTTACTTGACTTAAGGATAAAGACAACCAATCAGATCACACCATATTGAAATCTCAGTCAGTAACAGGCAATATTATTGGCTATCCTTATTCTCCAATTAAATTAAATTAACATTTTACACCATCCCAGGACTCGTTATTGCATCACTCATGGACATAAAGGGGGGAGGGGAGAGGTAAGCCAATGATGTGTTGTACAATGCAATGCTATAACATCGTTTTCTTTAAGCTTTAATGGTACAATTAAAATCCATTTACATACAGAAAGTAAAATACAACTACAACTTTATTGTAGGTATAGCACAGAGATTTTGACTTGACCCTTGACCTTACATTGGCATAATTTAACAGCTGATATTTTGTCGACATTTAAAACTTTATTTGACCGCGGTTGTATGTTTTCATAAGCAGAAGTATCACAAAGGTGTTTGAGGTCACGTGTAATACAAACACAAACCTAAAGCACTGATTTTGCACAAATTGTTAGCTTACATTGATATATTTAAAGCAAAAATCTTGTAATATATTCGTGCATAAAGGCAAGGATAAGGTTAATATCTCTGAACTATAAATATATATATATATATTACATGTATATATCACTGTCAGGCATATGTCTTGCTTACTGTAGCTTTCATACACATCAAGTACCCGTGGAGAGTGAAAATGTAACTGTCAAAACACAAGGTGGGTTTCCACCGGGTGCAGAAACTGACTTAGTCTTGTGATTTCCATTTTATAGTCTGATTAAACAAAATTTAATATAATTGAGAATACCGATTAAGGGAGTAAGTGGAACCACACAACTAAACAATAGATGTGGTGTTCATTATATTATTACCAACTATCAGCTTAACACTTAAAATGTAAAATAGATTGACTCTTCAGTTAATAGAATATTGAAGGTAAAATTTGTCATGTTTTGAATTTTCTGGATCATACCATTAATTCTAGAGGCAAAATGTTTTTAAATACACATACAGATGTAACATATCACCATGACAGACAAGGGATGAAAAACAATGGTTCTCAACACAACTACAACAGGCCTCAATTCCACAAAAACTTAAGTCATTGATTAACTAAGTCTGGTATTTTAATAACATCTACAGTACACCTTAAGTACGGATTTTGTTATAGTCAGATTTTTATGAGTATTCCATACAGAAATCACCAATCATTTCATTATTTAACAATAAATACACAGTTTAATTAAGGAATACAGGGTATATATAAACAATTTTAAGTAACATACTCCACTAAGCTATTACTGTAAAATCATTAATTTTCGTGGGGGATTAAATTTCTTGGATTTCGTGGTTCAAATCATCCACAAACTTTAATCCCAAAGAACATGGATTTTGACCCTTGTTTTGTTACCTGAAATGCAAAATCCACGAATTCAAGTGCCAATGAAATTGTCTTTTTTACCAAAACCACGAAATTTCGTCCCAACAAATTTAAATGATTTTACAGTATGTAGTACTGATGTAATTTCCGTGGAATCGGGGCCAAAGCTACATTTTGTATATGTTTCAATGGTAATGAAATCTTTCAAACTTCTAGTTAACATGTAACATGCGAGTCAATTTACCGATGAATAAATTACCGAAACACAAGCTAAGTTATCAATAAATGCATCATGACTGTAGCTTTCTGTACGGTAAGAAAATGTGTAAATGTTACAAAACTTGTGACAAACTCTCTCTCTTTCAGCGCACTATACATAGATTTAACAAAGAAAATAATGAATAACTTTGACATGATTCTTTCTTGTTTACATCAACAACAAAACAACAACATATTAAATAACATAAGCAATAGAATAATTTGTAAATAAGTCTAGTGTTACAGCAAAATTGCTGCATTGTAGTAAAACTCCTTACTGGCAAACAAATTCAGTACAAAGTTGTTTTTCAAGTCATAATCCACTATACATTTGTCTGTTCAACCAATGGTACATTTAACCCTCCAATCATTGAGTCATCTGTTACATTTTTCAGGGGTGTCAAGCGCCAAATTGAAAATCAGGAATTTCAAAATCGGATGCAGCCGAACTTCTTTGCCAAGCGTGAGAACTCTTCATGACATGATTTTCATATTAAGCTCAGGTTGTAATGAAGAGAATCCTTCAGTAGAGATTAAATTTAACATATAACTTTGCCATTTCTTAGATATTTTCATCAAATAACACTAACTTGATCATGAGTCATTGCTCTTTTATTTATGCTAAATCTGGAATTATCTGGATACTTGACACCCCGATTTTTATAGAAACCAGTATAAGTAAAGTTCAACTACACATTGACCCAGCTACACTGGTACATAAGTGGCGTAATCAATACAATGTACCAGTAGATTGGCTCACAGGGGTTCTACTGAGGCATTATGTCCAATCCTGAGAATAAGTCGCAAGTTTGGTTAAGAGTGTCCACAGCACATTCCCGCACTAAAACTCAGTTCAAACATCATTAAATTAATAAAAATCATCTGAATGTTTTTTTTAATGACCATAACTTAGTCAAAGTTAAAAAAACAATATTTGTAACCAAATAACTTTTTGCAGAAAAGTACATTCTTTTTTGTGCAGCAGGATTATTCTAGAATTGTAGAACCCCTAGTGTAACAGGTCTAAATAACGTGTAACCCATACTGGTATAATGTGTAACCCCAACTGATGCAACACGTAATCCTTCGTAAGATTCAGTGATTCATTTTGATGTGCGTCCTGCGTCCCTGACGCATAAATTTTTGCTGGGACGCAAAGTTTAATTAATTGCGAGTCCGCCGGACGCAATAAAATTCTGAGGACCAATGGGCGAAGTTCTAAAATTATCGGATCCGCAAGAAGTAAAATTTACGTCGACACCGTTTCCGGCCGTTGTGTTTATAACACGCAATTTCATTGATCGCTTCATGGGGATAAACCAATCAGTAAGCGTGTTTTAACTGACTAGTCGTACTTTTCGGAGAATAAACAAAAAGTTTTACTTTTCGGACGTACACAGATAGAATGCACTTGAAGAAATTTACGAAACTCGATTGTAATTAAAGAATATTAACATCATTTACACGCCGGCGACGATTCTGAATTATATTAAGTTAAAGTCGTCTAAAATTAACGATTAAGTGGTCTAGAGCTCCGACCATTTGTTCCCATTATGATAAAGATCCGTTGATTTTAGCTTAGTTTGCAATTACTTCAGCATCATCTGATCATACCCTGCTGGTTGTGAATTATGATTTTCTGTAGGTCCTACAAATAAGAACCTTTCCAAATTTACTCTTCACCCGACTGTTGATAATATGTACAGTAGATCAGCTCATGACAGTCAAACTTACTGCTGCTTTTTTTTGGAGATTTTGTTGCAAATGAGAATTCTATAAGACAAGTAATTAAATAGACACTATCTAATTCCAATGAAAAGAGCAGCAAAAAACAGAAAATTACATGTTTTCAATCATAAACCTCAAAACATATATTACAGTGTTTTACCTATAAATCTTTATGGGACACGTTAAATTTAGCTGGGACTCATTATTTTGAAATATGTGAGTCCCATGGACTCATAAAAACAAATTTCAAAATGAATCACTGAGATTAAAGCACAATATATTTCAGACATCTAACCATCTATGTTAGGAAACATTTCTTTTCTATTACTGAAAAATCATAATGTTCTGTATAATATTTGAAAATTCATCAAGCAATGATGGTATGAACCCTATAGATATTTTAAATAATTGTTTTCTATTTGAACTATTTCATAATTCATTTCCTTTGGTTTAACAAGTCGCAGAGTACAATTAATATATGCAAAGCAGAACGATTCTACTCAGTTAACTTCTGTGGCAACAGATATCATCTGATTTTGATTTTTTTTCTACATTTTTGGGGAAATAAAAAGAGAGGCTTTCAATAATTCTCTTTTACATTTTAATTTTTATCCGACAGGCTATGGTAATACACTCCAGGCGTAGTACCAAAGCAAAGGACAGATAATTATATGGTATGCTATCGTAAAATTGTTCACAAAAAGGTGCATATCTACACAAAACAAACAACAACAGAATATCGGTTACCGCGGTAACAACTATATAGCAAATATATTGTGATGTGTTCTAAAAGACGAAAACTCTCTTAATTGAACACACTACAGGAATAAAAACTTCTACACTTCTGCTGTTGGTAATGAATGAAAACTCCACTTTTATATTATATATATTCTGTCAATATATAGAAACACTGTGATAAGACATATAATGGATCCATCGAGAAGTGAAGAACTCGTCGACGTGTCGCCGACATGGTGAAATAACTATCATATCCCACAATCCTTTGCTTATCTGATGCGGCGGCGCACACATGTGTTATGCAGTTGCTTAGTTGTTTTTATCTTCAAAGAATTGTAGACACATTTAGAATCCTTCCCATCATCACTATCTCCAGTTTTCAAAATGTAACAGTGCTTATGATTGGACCATTTAGTCACATGACCTACAGTTCAGCCAATCAGATCACAGATTACTTACAACAGCCACCTTCTGAGGCTTGATTCTGTTCATTTAATCTCACACCAGTCTGTGGTTGTCGGCCAGTTTGACCACCACTATCACTTTTTGGCAACTTTTTAGCTGCAAGAAAAATCAAAACACACAATGTTATATCATCCTAATATATAAATTACAAGGGTAAAAGTTAAAAGAAAATCAAAATACAGAAAACTGCTTGTCAATATACTGAACTAGATGATTTTCATATAAAATACATAGTGCAATATTTTTTCAGAAAATACTGAAAAATACTGAAATCAGTATTTAGACTAAAAACTTTTACCCCGTAAATATTCAGGTTTTTCATTATTCATATCATTTTCAGTCAGGATTGATGGACCAAATTGAAAATTAAACTCATACTGAAAACATTGAACTAGAATCCCTATACCCCTACAAAGTTTGTGACATCAGACAAACACTTAATTAATATGTCTCACCACAATAATCGGGAGAAATATTAACCCTGGGTTTCTACTGATTCACGATCATGCAAATAAGACAAAACTCTGTTTTGGATGTATTAGCACCCATCGCTACACCAAAAACAAGGTTTGTAACAGTATTTGACTTATGAAATATCAATTGGCCGTAACTCTGTCAATGTTTCGATTGTTTTCACTAAATAACTTCCAAATACTGAAAATGTGCGGCAAACTTGTTTGGGTGCGATTAACAGATTTTCCTACACATAATCTAGTTTCAAACATTGTTTTATTGTTAAAGATTAGATTATGAAACATCAAAAGAACAGTCCATAATTTTGTCAATCCTTTAATCAATTTAGTTTTTTTTCTGCAGAAATGATTAATCTTTGCAGCAAATCTGGATTATTCCAGAAATGTAGGACCCTTTGGCAGTACAGGGCATCTTTCATAAGCAGCAAACCTGAGAATTTTCAGATAATTTTGGAATGGTAGGACCCTTTGGCAGTACAGGGTATTCTTTCTTAAGCAGCGAATCCGGTAATGTCCTGATTATTCCGGATTCGCAGGACCCCAGTAATGATCGGAAGAATCACTTACCTATTGCCAAAAATATATCATTGACATTCATGGCAGTTTTTGCTGATGTTTCCATAAATAACAAACTGTTCTCTTCAGCGTATCCTTGAGCTTCCTGAAGTTCATAAATATATAAATATATTTATTAAACATTATATTATACATGTTCAAATTACTAAAACTATCTATATGCAACTAATGTATAAAGAATACTATTGAACAAAATTAAGTTCATTTCTTGATCAATGGATCAATGTGTATCGTAATCAATAGATGTCTCCTCACTTCTCCCTGTATACATCTGTAAACTCCTCCCTTTTTGCACTAGAGGGAGAAGTCACTTCTCCCTATAATTTCAACCTCAGGCGATCCCTGAATATATTAATATGTCACCTAACATTCTATGAAATATAGGCAAGACAAAGGGAAAATTATACTGTGTCAAAGAAAAATAGTTTTTCAGCAGCAGGGCAATTTTTTCCAGGCACCCTTTGAAACCTTTCGAGTTGTTGTAAGCGATCAGAGACTAGTTTTAAGTAATCTTCTTTTCCAAGGTTTCACAGGGTACTGGAAAAATCCTCCCAACTACTGATAAGGATACTACACATTGGGAAAGCTTACATTTTCTCTTATGCAGGCGTGTTTCATAGATATTGGTATAGAAATAGACAAGAGGGCCATGATGGCCCTATATCGCTCACCTGATTATAAATGAAGCCCTGCACAATTTAGACTAACAAAGGTAGAGCGTAAATATAGAAACTGGTGACCCCCGGGGCGGGGTAAATTTTGACCCCAGGGGCATAATTTGAACAATCTTGGTAGGGGGCCACTAGATGATGCTACATACCATATATCAAAGCTCTAGGCATTGTAGTTTTAGAGAAGAAGATTTTTATATGTTTTCCCTATATAAGTCTATGTAAAACGGTGACCCCCGGGGCGGGGCCAATTTTGATCTCAGGGGCATAATATGAACAATCTTTGTAGGGGACCACTAGATGATGCTACATACCAAATATCAAAGCTCTAGGCATTGTAGTTTTAGAGAAGAAGATTTTTATATCTTTTCCCTATATAAGTCTATGTAAAACGGTAACCCCGGGGCGGGGCCAATTTTGACCTCAGGGGCATAATATGGAAAATCTTAGTAGGGGACCACTAGATGATGCTACATACCAAATATCAAAGCTCTAGGCATTGTAGTTTTAGAGAAGAAGATTTTTATATGTTTTCCCTATATAAGTCTATGTAAAACGGTGACCTCCGGGGCGGGGCCAATTTTGACCCCAGGGGCATAATATGAACAATCTTGGTAGGGGACCACTAGATGATGCTACATACCAAATATCAAAGCTCTAGGCATTGTAGTTTTAGAGAAGTAGATTTTTATATGTTTTCCCTATATAAGTCTATGTAAAACGGTGACCCCCGGGGTGGGGCCAATTTTGACCCTAGGGGCATAATTTGAACAATCTTGGTAGGGGACCACTAGATGATGCTACATACCAAATATCAAAGCTGTAGGCATTGTAGTTTTAGAGAAGTAGATTTTTATATGTTTTCCCTATATAAGTCTATGTAAAACGGTGACCCCCGGGCCAGGGTCAATTTTGACCCTAGGGCCATAATTTGAGCAATCTTGGTAGGGGACCACTAGATGATGCTACATACCAAATATCAAAGCTGTAGGCATAGTAGTTTTAGAGAAGAATATTTTTATATGTTTTCCCTATATAAGTCTATGTAAAACGGTGACCCCCGGGGCGGGGCCAATTTTGACCCCAGGGCCATAATTTGAACAATCTTGGTAGGGGACCACTATATGATGCTACATACCAAATATCAAAGCTCTAGGCATTGTAGTTTTAGAGAAGAAGATTTTTATATGTTTTCCCTATATAAGTCTATGTAAAACGATGACCCCGGGGGCGGGGCCAATTTTGACCCCAGGGCCATAATTTGAACAATTACTAAATCCCCCAATGCCACGTACATTCTGGCAAAATTTCATCAAAATTGGCCAAATGGTTTCAGAGGAGATGTCGTTTGAAAGTGTGGACGGACGGACGGACGGACATACAGACGGACGACGGACGGTGAGTGATCACAATAACTCACCTTGAGCACTTTGTGCTCAGGTGAGCTAAAAAGTTATGGCTATTTTTTTCTTATGTTAAACATCATCTTGGACTTGTAGACTTATGTCAAAGCCAGATAGTACTGTCTCATTGTTACTGCTACACTACTAATTGGTCTAAAAATAATGCTACAACTGACCTCAAAATGAACACGAGTCATCTACTGTTGCTGACCAACCTCCATGTAAAGTTTGAAGATCCTAGGGTTCTTGTGTAATTGAACGGAAACAATTAGGTCAATCGAGAGACCGACCAACTGACATGTGCAAAGCAATATACCCCCTCATCAAAGATGGGGGCATAATTCTTGGTCTGAAAATTTCATCCTGACAGGTCGGAATATCATGCAATTTTTTCAAGTTTTCTTAACATACCTCAAATTCTACCATTCTTTTGTTCGACAAATCAGCTTTATTTCCTGCTAGTGCAATGACTATATTTGGACTTGCTTGCCTCTGTAACTCCTTTACCCAAGTCTTTGCTCGTCCAAATGTGTCCTGAGAAAACGAGACACATGAAAATTTAGCGAAACAAACAGCAATTCAATATAGCAACAATATTAGTCATTCTTTGACTGGTTTTTAGAAGTTATTCATTCTTGCACTGGATTCCTCAAAGCTAGACAGTAACTTTTAGTCATTCTTGCACTGGATTCCTCAAAGCTAGACAGTAACTTTTAGTCATTCTTGCACTGGATTCCTCAAAGCTAGGCAGTAACTTTAAGCCATTCTTGCACTGGTTTCCTATAACAAAGCTCTTCTTTCTAAGACATGTTTCCTCAAAGTTTGTCATTCTTAGACATGTTTTCTCAAAGTAAGTCATTCTTAGACTGGTTTCCTCAATGTTAGTCATTCTTAGACAGGTTTTCTTTTCTCAAAGTTAGTCATTCTTAGACTGGTTTCCTCAAACTTAGTCATTCTTAGGTTGGTTTACTCAAACTTAGTCTTTCTTAGACTGGTTTTCTCAAAGTTAATCATTCTTAGACTGGTAACTATCCTCCAACTTACTTGATTTGTGATGTCATATACGACTATTGCAGCTTGTGCCCCCCTATAATACATCGGAGCTAGACTGTGGTACCGCTCTTGTCCTGAAATATGTACGCAATATTTAGATAATGGCAAGCAGTAACCTTAGATCAACTGCTGTGCATTGGGTAACATCACTACTAACATGTCAGCCTATCAGATTAAAGGCATAGGCTAGATGAAACCTAGGACAATTCGCTCGCTTAGAACTAGAAGGTCGTAACTACCAAATCCATATATCGAGAAAACAAGAGAAAGCTGTCTGTAATTTAGTCTTTTACCTATGGGAAAACACGTTTTTTAAACTTCATTTTGGTCAACATGACAATTTCAGATTTTCATGAAAATAGGCTCATAAGAAGCGCCTTGTGAAGCAGATTTCAAATATGTATGAGTGTTATAAGGTCGTAAGTAGGAGTTACGACCTTCTGGTTCTAAGCCATCAAATTATGTAGCTAGTTAACATTTCAATAGTATTATTCCCTTATCTTCACAATATGATAGTGAAACAAATCAAGAATGTTTGTAAATCATGTGTGCCAGATGGCAGCCCAATAGTCGAAAATGGTAAAGATCACAGAGACTGACCCCAAAATCAATACGACATGATACGACAGGCATGAGTGCCACCACTCATATTTGAACCCGGTGGTCACTTCACATGTAGATTTGATGTCTAGCGCCCTAATAAACCACTGAGCTACAGCTAATGAAATATATTCTTTCTCTGCAGAAAAAAAATGGATATCCAAATTATTTGGGGATTGTGTAGGAACCCTGAAAGACTACAGTACATACCTGCTGTGTCCCAAATCTCAAACTTGACTGTTGTATCATCCAAACATACAGTCTGTGTTAAAAATGCAGCTGTAATATATAAACAGTGACAATTAATTATTATAATAATTAAAGTATGAACTGCATGCACAACAAATTTAAGGAATAACTCCACAAAAACAAAATTTTCAAACAAGGTTTATCAATAAGTCTGATTTAACAACATCAAAGTAAAAACATAAGCTTATTATGCCCAGCCTGCTTCACATTAAACAGTCTGTGAAATTAGTACTGGGCCGGGACAACTAATTTTTGATTCGGACAAGTAACTTTTGTAGTCGTGCAAGTCACTTTTACAGTAATTATGCATAGAGTTTATAGGAAAAGTATTATATTTAGCTGATTTGGGCAAGTACTGACTGTACTTTCAAATCCTAATTTCGCAGACTATTAAATATCATATGCTGGTTGAGTATACACTGCTGTAAACAAACCTCAAAATCAATTGGGGCTATCAACAGGTCCGTGAAAAGCGTCTTTTCACAGACCTGTAGGGCTGTCCACCTCAATATTACAGTAAGTACAGGGGTTCTACTGAGGCATAATGCCCAATCCTGAAAACAAGTCGCATGTCGGCTTCGGGTGCCATAACCACACATTCCTGTACCATAACTAGGTTTCAAACATGTTTTATTGTTAAAATTCAGAAGAGGGACTCTTTAAAATACCTTAACTTTGTCATATTTTCATCAAATAACTTTTACTTTGTACAGAAAACATAATCTTTGTAATGCAATGAATCCGGATTTCCAGATTATTCCGGAATTGTAAGACCCTGTGTAAGTATGAACAACCTAGAGGCACAATTTCTCATCATTGGAAATATTTGGTCTACCAACAGACTAGAAAGGAAGTTCTGATAGGGTCATACACTGATTGGCAAATGCAAAGCAAAATACCCTTATCTTTGATAGTAGGGGATAAAAAATAAAATGTCCTAAATTTCCAGGTGGTCTTAATAAGTGGCTATAATTCTCTCTGGCGCGGTGATTATAAACATTTCTCATTCTCATACTCAAACTCAATACTCCAACTTGAAAAACAGCTTTTTAAAGATTTTTTTTCATCATAACCGACACCAACTTGTAGCGAATGATCTAAGAAAATGAACCCCCATTTCATACCGGTATGTTTCTATTCAGTAATAAAGAAATTACAACACTTTTTGTAACTAAGAAATGATCCAATTGGAGTTCGGAATATGAGTTGGAGCATGGAGTACGTTCTCCAATGTTTATAATCACCGGGCCAGATATCAGTACAAAAGTAGACAGTTTTTCACTTGACAATCTAATGCATTCAATATACAATATATCAAAATAAAGCAGATCTGATAGTGTCACTATGTCAATACAGACAAAGAAGTATTGATTGATTGTTCAACTTCCTGGTATAAATGTAGACATGATTCGGGGTCCCCTGTAGTCTCCTATATAAGTCTTTGGGCTTGATTCCTAGTTTCTGGCAACCTTTTTATAAAATGACATTACTGATAGACTCCTACAAATCAAAATTTAAGACCATAATTTTTCAAATCCTAGTTATAACTGGGAACCCTGAATTTATATCATTTTTGTGTTATAATATCAAGAAGCCAAATTACGAATGATTTAGCCCTCTACCGATAAACACTTTTTGACACCTAGTGGCAAAAATATGCAAATCTATTTTAATGATTAAGGGTCAAGGTCCCCTCGGGTACTACTTCACTGTACCCCGGGTACTTTGTAGTTTACTTCACCATACCCCAATTCTCAAATAATACTTTTGAGTACCCAGATATGCTAAAGATTTCGTGAGGAATGTCAGTGTTTTGCTTTCGTTCAAAGCATAGTCACGTGATAAGATTTTACAACATGAGATCTTTTTTTAAACATTCGTCCGTAAAAGAAAACTAAATTAGGGGTCAAAGTCTATCCAAATGAAATCTCCTCAAGTTTCATCTATAGATGCCGTATTAAGGCAATAAAAATAATTTCATTTTTTTTTTGTAAAAGTAGGGTGAAGTATGCTTCAAAGTACCCTGGGTACGGTGAAGTAGAACTGGGGGACCTTGACCCATTTCGTATGATTAAGTGCAAAGAATTGACAGGTTTCCAAACTGGTCCTTGAACAGGTACCACCTGTTAGCACAATTTAGCAATTACCTATATTTCAATTTGGGCATCCATGTTTGTAAGGAGGGTATTAAAAATAATCAAGAATAATGCAAGATCAAAAATATTCAATGCCAATTTAATTTTGTGGATGGTCTGAGCCAATAATCAGGGATAGAGACAAGCAGGGGCCCAGTAGCCCACGGCCCCTAGGTTTTGGGCTGGGCACCTAGATTTTTCAAGAAATTCCCTATATACACTATACAATAATCAAAGAAAGTACTATGTTGGGCTACCATGTTGAAATAGTCAGTCTTTATCCCTGATAATTATCAAAAATTTCAACAGTATATGACTAAGTGGATAAGGTATCCTTGAAATTAATTTATGTCCCAATGAAATGTACCTTTTCCACAAAATTTTGTCCTATTGAAATTAAATTATTTTATAGTATTGGTATTGTGTTCTTTAAACATCACTGTAGCCGAAACCACTAGTAGATGTATACTCCAAGAAGCGTGAGTTATAATGCACACGTAAAGAGAGATGATTATGTTAATTTGTTCAGCATACATAAATAGCTAAATATATTATCCGTGTATGACTATCACTGTCTCAGACAAAGGAGCGTGCCAATTATCTCCAGACTTTGTTGCAATTCAATTCTTGTTTCATACTCATAAATTCTGCAAAACCAATTACGGTAGGTATCTTCATGACATCATGATATTGTGATGTCTATGAGTAGAACCATTGAAATATCACAGGTCAGGCTCAAGTATTCTAACGCAAATTCCGATATATATATATAGTATCTTCCTGGTGGTATGAAAAATTAAATATCAACCTTTGCAGTAATGAGTTACAGTGGTTTCACCGGCTTCTGAATCAATTACCTGAAAAGTCATTTTGACTAAAATGTACCATTTCATAGGTAAAATACCCCTGGTTTCCTGTGAATTGAGAAAACAACCTAATTCAAGCCAAAACCTTTGTGTCAAAATGTGACATATTTCGGAAATTTAAAGGGTCAAACCCTTACTGACTCATGAGTCAAATGGACCTCTGAATAATACGGTTTAAGCATAAATTGTATGCATTTAAACTATATACAGGCGTTCAGAATCAGACGAATATCTGACACAATATTGTGACACTATTACACTGACTGGATAAAGTACATACCTCCAATTGTGCTTTCCTGGTACTCGTGAAACTGTCCCTTGACAAAACGTAGAACAAGACTTGATTTTCCTACAGCTGATTCTCCGAGTAGAACGAGTTTAAACTGACAGATCTTTCCCTGTGCCGCCCCATTGGGCCTCTGTGCTCCACCTCGTTGTGACATCTTACAATCAGACAAAACCTTTACCCG
Source organism: Spisula subtruncata (assembly GCA_963678985.1). Classification (NCBI taxonomy): domain Eukaryota; kingdom Metazoa; phylum Mollusca; class Bivalvia; order Venerida; family Mactridae; genus Spisula; species Spisula subtruncata. The sequence goes on along the minus strand of OY787678.1, from coordinate 11,790,043 downwards.
CTTTGCGGAATACGACGACTCACAAAATTAGAAGTACTTATATCTGCAATTGGAAAAATTAAGAATAATTAACCAAGATCTGTCTTACTATTTTATCATGTTCAATGTTTGCTGGGTTTACACAAGCACAGGTCCACTGGCCTATGAAAATCAAGATAGACCACTGTCACCAGTGAAAGTCTTGAAGGACCAGTAACTGTTTTCTTTACAAATTTTACGCTTCTTAATGCCTAGGTCCCACTGAGCAATTGACCTGGGTGATGTACTCCCTATTTAATAAATGGGCATTGGAAGGCATCGATAAAAGGGTCTTTGTGGTCAATGTGAAGCTTCTAACTAGTAAGTATTTAGAAAATTTGTGAGATCCCTTTCCTGATGCCTTCCTCAGCTAATATATTTACATATAAATTATATAAAAGTCTAAGCCTGACCTATCTGAAATCAAGTGGAAGTCGAAGGAGCTTTTCACAAAGAGTTCTATTTCGTTGTAACATAACAGCAGGGTGGGTATTACTTTGTATTCAGTAAAATTATAATCAGCCAAAACTATAATAAAATCTGACAAATGTCTAAGTGCTAACCGAACTTCTGAATGTCTTCATTTAGGAGGGTGGCACAGTCGTCATGTGGTAGGGGGGTGTCAACAGGGCCAAACTAAAAATCATTGTAAAATTATTTTAACGGGGGAGAAAAATGTTCAACCAGATCGGGGCTTGAACCCGAGACCTTTCCCTTACAGTGCGAATGCTCTACAGACTGAGCTCGCTTGCTGCTTACCCAACTGTCACAAGTTTCTCCAGGTGCACACCAAGAATATATGGACTAGATTCCTTGCACTAGTTGTACCAGTATGTGGCGGCAAAGCTGTAACATTTAAACATGTACGAGAACCATACATTAAAAGTGCTAAAGTTTGCGTGATGTTACTTGTTAGGCAACTGACAAGCTACATTATATAACTTAATCGGTTGAATGCCATCTACTTGTAAAAGGACAAGCGGTTATGATCGAGCCTAAGGTTTCGGGCTGTTTGACGGTTGATGTATTCAACTGATCAAAGATGATTGGCCTGCGGTATGGCCTACAGACCAGAATAATTAACTTGTGTCCAGACTAGAGTTAGTGTATTCTTCCACTTTCCGGCAACCATCAACTGATTAAGGATCTTTGCCATTTGTGTCAGCGATGGGTCAGTCTCAGTTTTCGTGGGGGTGGATGTTGGAGTGACAGCTTGGGTTGACAACATTCGGTTATTACAAGTTTGCAATCTCTTCATAAACTACTCTCATTGTATTGAGTATTAAAATGAGGTTCATTAGCCATTAGTAAATTATGTTGATCCCCATTCTTTAAGTTACACCTTTATGAGCATCTAGCAAGGAAATTGAACCCGATACCTACCACACTCAAAGCGGACGCTCTATCATTATGCTTTTGAGGCGTCCCAATCTATAATGCAATAACTTCCATGCTTGGCCGTGCAAGATCGATTAAACGGTCAGAACTCATTAAATAACCCATTAGATATTCGATTTCATTCAAACATTCATTTTTCCTAAAATACTCTCCATGTTTGCATTATTACCTTTTAAATTAAAATTGGACTAAACATTTTGGTCATGACAAAATGACTCATGCAGTGAACTGTCAAACTAAACCCAGCACCTGTATTCTCTAACAATCGTAACATAGATCCACAAACATACAAGTTGCACTGATGTCCCATACAAGCATGTGACAAGGGCAAAATATCAGCCAAGAATTACAGTCATAACAGCCTAATCAGAACAATTTTCTGTTTACGAAATTTTCGTGACAGCCATTTTTCTAGTTTATTGATTTTGAAAATAAAGCCGATTTCTGCAACCTGTATGGAGTAAATGCTCATGAGTCTGATTAGGGTTTACCTTTTAGTTATAAACAAACACAATATAGTGTCAAATATGTGCGAAATCTCCGGTACTTCGTATGTTTTGTTAAATTGACAGCTGAATGCGTAGAACCACCCTCTGCTTCACAACTTCCATAAGTCTTTCCCGGAAATGAGAGCGCACAAGAAATAGTCCCAATTTTAAATGGAGTTTTCTTTAAAATAACAGCATTTAAATACAAAATAAGGACCGATAATGAAGTAATATGATAAATTGAATTAATTATTGAATTTTCTGTTCGTAAATTAATTGTTTACATCTCGGATAAATACAAGTCTCGTACGATTTTCCTTGCGGTAAATGAAAGCCCCTTAGGTCTGACGTCACACCATTATTTTTGATACGGGGTAAACAGCGGTGTCTACTGTATAGCTGTCAGATACACCACGCAGTTAATGTGCGTGGATCCATACGATACCCCATTTACACACCTAGCCCCTGTGTTTGATGCCTTTGGACCACTAAATAAGGGCATAGACATTAATAATATATATCTGTGATAAGGGGGAGCAAGGATCTAAATTTAGATCTTTGCTTGGAGGGTCAAAATTCGTTGATTTGTCCATGTATCTATATAGGTCATGCGTGATTTGTCAAAGTACCAGGACATTGAATACCTTTCGTTGAGTAGTACCAAATAATTTGGTAGTACTAGCTAGGGGTCTTACCGTATATCTAGAGTAGATGTGCAGGGGCGTATTAAGCCTTAAGGCAAAGACCTAAATTACTGTAATTTAGGTCTTTGCTTCAGGTTAGGATTAGATCATAGTTAACGGCAGCTACACACTGTTTTATGATTGCATGATGGGATAAATATAAAATCTACTAACGTTACACTAGAATTCGACAACATGATCATATGTTTGGTACTAATACAATGAAAATTAAAATATGCAGTACACATTCGAATGTTGTACTCATAACATGTAAACATGGACCGTATTAACTGAATATATAGCTTCCTGATGTAAATCGCAGATGACTGAATAGTATGTTAGACCATTTAAAGCAAAATTTATTCAATGCTTTTCTGACACCTTCAGGTGGCCGAATTATTGGATGTTTCCATAGATATCCAACACGTCTTTGATGTTTCACATCTGTGCTTTACTTATATAGCTATAGTTTGCGATAGAATCGTGTTTTTTTAAAGACTCCAGAAAATCTATTCATCAGATTTTGGTAAAAAATTACACGCTACTACAATAACTTCCTACCTACTCCCATTTTGAATTTCATAATTTTTAGTCACCAATTAAAATACATTTATTCTTTATTGCATATTGAAATTACATGCGTATATACAGTTTAACGCAGGGAGGTAATCTGGTATTCCATTAATGATTTACTAGCAATTATTTAACCGTCACAATCCGTGATCGGCGAGATAAAGATTGCTGTTATAAAGACAAGACTTCGTTAGGAGGCCCTTGTGATTCGAGTTATTTATATATATATATAGGTGTGTCGCCTATAAACAATGTACAGCAATAAAATGTACTTCGTCATATTCACAGACGGGCCTCGCATGTGTTAAATCAAGTAGGTTGCAAATACACAAATATACCGTTATGCGTATCACGTGACCGTGCAATTTGCTGTTGCAAGTATCAAGTCTTCTAACTTGATATTTCATACAAAACTACAAATATGTTACATAGAACTTATGAACAAAACTTTTTTAACTCATTTCTGATGTTGCTGAAATTTCAGTGTGTATTGGGTACATGTATGCATATATTTCATTTATGCGTGCAAATTTTCATACTTGTAGGTGTAATAATTACAGAGAAATATTAAAAAAAACACGATTTTTTTCTATCGCAAACTGGCTATACACTTTATGAATACCCCTGTTTCACCGTAAAACAAGTTCCTATAAGCTCATTTTATCAATGAGCGTCTACTAACCATGACTGGCGTGACGTAATCAATAGTGTTAAATCCCGTACTGATCGGGTAAGTACTTAAAACCAGCAGCGATTACTTCCCTTTACCAAAGTAAAATATTCACCAATGATGTTCTAAACAGTGAAAATGAAAATAAATCGGTTGAATGAATAGGAATGAATGTAATAATTAGTACAAGCCATGAAATATGAAATCAATGTGAATGTCCACTTAATACATTACATGTATATGAGCAGATTTACTATTAGGTCTTTTCGAAGTACATACCAGTTAAGATAAGATAAGATAAACTTTATTTAACGTCGATTATAGTTAACATAATAAACATAAGCTACAAGCTTGTATTCGACATAACAAAGAAATCAGATATTCAAGTATATGCAAATAACATTTATATGAGACATGTAATAATATATACAATGTTACAAGAGAATTAATTAACAAATGAAACTACAAATAAAACAAGTATAACAGTGTTGTCAATTATATACAACATGTACATATGTCAGTATAAGATAATTAAAGTGGGACTAAGCAAATACATTCATAATTATTACAAGATTGTTACATATTAATTTATCCTAAGATAGACTCAGATAAAATGCCAGATAACACCAAAGCTATTGTTTGGATTAAAGATGTTAAACTGCTTTGTAAAATTGTTATCTAAAGTGTCCGATTATTAGCTTATATGACACACAGTACATGTAATTCGCTCAGTGTGTGTTTCAGGCAGAGCATGCTCACATGTCGTTAATGTTGCCAAACAGAATATGCTGCCCAAAAATGTATGCTTCCAAACAGTGCATGCTCACAAACAGTTTTTGTTGCCAAACAGTATATGATCCAACACAGAATATGCTGCCCCAAAATGAATGCTTTCAAACAGTGCATGCTCACAAACAGTTTTTCTTGCCAAACAGTACATGATCCAACACAGAATATGCTGCCCCAAAATGAATGCTTTCAAACAATGCATGCTCACAAACAGTTTTTGTTGCCAAACAGTATATAATCCAACACAGAATATGCTGCCCCAAAATGAATGCTTTCAAACAGTGCATGCTCACAAACAGTTTTTGTTGCCAAACAGTACATGATCCAACACAGAATATGCTGCCCCAAAATGAATGCTTTCAAACAATGCATGCTCACAAACAGTTTTTGTTGCCAAACAGTATATAATCCAACACAGAATATGCTGCCCCAAAATGAATGCTTTCAAACAGTGCATGCTCACAAACAGCTTTTGTTGCCATACAGCATATGATCCAATACAGAATATGCTGCCCCAAAATGAATGCTTTCAAACAGTGCATGCTCACAAACAGCTTTTGTTGCCATACAGTATATGATCCAACACAGAATATGCTGCCCCAAAATGAATGCTTTCAAACAGTGCATGCTCACAAACAGCTTTTGTTGCCATACAGTATATGATCCAACACAGAATATGCTGCCCCAAAATGAATGCTTTCAAACAGTGCATGCTCACAAACAGCTTTTGTTGCCATACAGTATATGATCCAACACAGAATATGCTGCCCCAAAATGAATGCTTTCAAACAGTGCATGCTCACAAACAGTTTTTGTTGCCATACAGTATATGATCCAACACTGAATATGCTGCCCCAAAATGAATGCTTTCAAACAGTGCATGCTCACAAACAGCTTTTGTTGCCATACAGTATATGATCCAACACAGAATATGCTGCCCCAAAATGAATGCTTTCAAACAGTGCATGCTCACAAACAGCTTTTGTTGCCATACAGTATATGATCCAACACTGAATATGCTGCCCCAAAATGAATGCTTTCAAACAGTGCATGCTCACACACAGTTTTTGTTGCCAAACAGTATATGCCCCAACACAGAATATGCTGCCCTAAAAAGTATGCTTTCAGGCAATGCATGCTCAACACTGTGTACCCATATTAGCTCACTCCCACACAGTATATGCTTCACATAGTACACACTCCAACGTACAGTACATACTCACATTTCATGTACTCTCAAATACAGAACATACAGTTCTTGAACTCTCAAATACAGAACCAAAGACCTAAATTACACAGATAAGAAACATGTTCCAAATCTCACGATATCTCGTGGCAGGTCTTTTGAAATCTCGCGAAATCTTGTCCGTTTTTAATACCTTATATCTCCTGTTCTAATATACTTACGAAAAAAATAATAACACTATGCAATAGATTTATTATTCAGCTTTAAAATGATACCTCATTTTTTGAAATCAGTCAAGGAATAAAACAGTAGACACCGAAGAGCCAGACCTACTCTATTTTTCATCAAATTAATGTAAATTCCAAGTTTATCAGAAAATACCTGATTTGCCTCACTCAAATCCTAATTTTTTGTATTTTATAAGAGGTAGACAAAAATGAGTTACTTCATGTAGTAGAAGAAACTTAGCTCTTCAACATGATACAATGTCCATTTAAATCGGATGACTAAAAAAAGTTTTATGCACACTAACTGAATCTGCTGCCTGTTATTTTGCATTTTTTCTGAATTTTCAGTGGAGTGTCCAATCTGTGTAATTTAGGTCTTTGACAGAACATACTCACACTTTGTGCACTTTCAAATACAGTACACACTCACACATACAGTACATTCACAAACTTTGTGCACTCTCAGATACAGTACATACTCACACTCCGTGCACACTCAAATACAGTACATACTCACACTTCTTGCACTCTCAAATACAGTACATACTCACACTTCTTGCACTCTCAAATACAGTACATACTCACACTTCTTGCACTCTCAAATACAGTACATACTCACACTTCTTGCACTCTCAAATACAGTACATACTCACACTTCTTGCACTCTCAAATACAGTACATACTCACACTCCATGCATTCTCAAACACAGTACATTCACACACTTCATGCACTCTCAGATAAGTACATACTCACACACTTCTGGCATTCTCAAATACAGTACATACTCACATTTCCTGCACTCTCAAATACAGTGCATACTCACACTCCATGCACACTCAAACACAGAACATAACACTTTGTGCACTCTCAAATACAGTGCATACTCACACTCCATGCACACTCAAATACAGTACATACTCACACTCCATGCACACTCAAACACAGAACATACACTTTGTGCACTCTCAAATACAGTACATACTCACACTCCATGCACACTCAAATACAGTACATACTCACATTTCCTGCACACTCAAATACAGTACATACTCACACTCCATGCACACTCAAATACAGTACATACTCACATTTCCTGCACACTCAAACACAGAACATACACTTTGTGCACTCTCAAATACAGTGCATACTCACACTCCATGCACGTTCAAATACAGTACATACTCACACTCCATGCACACTCAAATACAGTGCATACTCACACTCCATGCACGCTCAAATACAGTACATACGCAGATTTCTTGCACTCTCAAATTCAGTAGATACTCACATTTCCTGCACTCTCAAATACAGTACATACTCACATTTCCTGCACTCTCAAATACAGAACATACTCACATTTCCTGCACTCTCAAATACAGAACATACTCACATTTCCTGCACTCTCAAATACAGTACATACTCACACTCCATGCACTCTCAAATACAGAACATACTCACATTTCCTGCACTCTCAAATACAGTACATACTCACACTCCATGCACTCTCAAATACAGTACATACTCACACTTTGCGCACTCTCAGATACAGTACATACTCACACTTCGTGCACTCTCAAATACAGTACATACTCACATTTCCTGCACTCTCAAATACAGAACATACTCACATTTCCTGCACTCTCAAATACAGAACATACTCACATTTCCTGCACTCTCAAATACAGAACATACTCACATTTCCTGCACTCTCAAATACAGTACATACTCACACTCCATGCACTCTCAAATACAGAACATACTCACACTTCGTGCACTCTCAAATACAGTACATACTCACACTCCATGCACTCTCAAATACAGTACATACTCACACTTTGTGCACTCTCAGATACAGAACATACTCACACTTTGTGCACTCTCAGATATACAGTACATACTCACACTTTGTGCACTCTTAGATACAGTACATACTCACACTTTGTGCACTCTCAGATACAGTGCATACTCACACTCCGTGCACTCTCAAACACAGTGCACATTCAGATACAGTACATACTCACACTTTGTGCACTCTCAGATACAGTACATACTCACACTTTGTGCACTCTCAGATACAGTACATACTCACACTTTGTGCACTCTCAGATACAGTACATACTCACACTTTGTGCACTCTCAGATACAGTACATACTCACACTTTGTGCACTCTCAGATACAGTACATACTCACACTTTGTGCACTCTCAGATACAGTACATACTCACATACACACTAAGGACATAACTCCCTCATAGTGTATACTGTTGCACAAGCTGCTATGAATCTTTTACCAAGAAAACATAACAAAAACAAATAATTTTCATGAATAATTTATTTACTGTTTTCCGAATACAATAAAATCTCTTTCCATATAAAATGTATAAAATAGATAATAAAGAAATACAAAAACAATACATAAGTAACATGAGAAAATCACGACATCATAATTATGTATAACAATACATAACACAAATCGATGGCTTAGAATAAGAAGGTCGTAGCTACTACTTACGATTTTATAAGACTCCTACATTTTTTAAATCTGCTTCACAAGGCACTTCTAGTGAGCCTATTTTCATGAAAATCTGAAATTGTCATGTTCATCAAAATGACGTTTTAAAAACTTGTTTTCCCATAGGTAAAGAGTAAATTACAGACAATTTTCTCTTGCTTTCTCAATATATCCATTTTGTAGTTACGACCTTCTCATTCTAAGCCAGCGAAATGTCACCATTTTAAAATTGTTCAATAGTCAATACTGTAAAATCATTTAATTTCGCTGGGACAAAATTTCGTGGTTTTGGTAAAAAAGACCATTTTGATAGGATACTTAGTTGATTTTGCGTTTTAAGAAATAAATACAAGGGTCAAAATTATTTTTCGATGGGATTTAATTTCGTGGTTTAAGGCGAACCATGAAATTTAATCCCCCATGGAAATAAATAATTTTACATTATATGAAATGAAAATAGCTAACATCAGATAACCTGGCCCCGATCTCCTGAATCCTCTCAAGTAGAAATCTCATCTCAAATTGAGATTTTCCTCAAATAGTCTTCATCCATAAAAATGATACTATGTAAATTAGCAAAATATGTACACCTAGCATTTCAAAGACGTAACTCTTATTTAGATAATCAGTAGTATTTCTGTTATCATTAATTGTTCTATAAACATGTATCGTTATATTCTTTGTACATATTGGGACTATTGTTATGTTACTGTGTTCACATTGCTCATTTTATTTTGTACATGCTCTTCTTGTGTTGATTGTGTTGATTGCATGCCGCCTATTGTTTGTTTAAGGCGACGAACATAAATAATGTTCTTATGCTAATAAACTGAAACTGAAACAGTCTGAACTTGAAACAAATATGAAGTTAAAGCTTAATAAATTTTACTGTAATAAACTTAGAATAGTGCTTTGGTTTTATGACGCACACTTTGAGTCCAGTCTCTCAAGGAAATCATCTAAGTGCCATATGGCAAAATTTAAGATGAGATTTATCTCCTCAGATTGAGATTTTAGGGAGATTGGGACCCATAGCCGAAACTAAAAACCAATTTTTACCCTTAGCACTCAGCATAGATATTGAAATTTTTGGAGAGCAAGAAATTGTTATGATGTTATATTGGTGCAAAATATAATTTATTGCTTATTTAGTGTAATTTGTGAGCTATAATAATAATTATTGTAATTTATCAGTCCGAGGATTGAGTGCGGAATACGGATTCAATATAATAATATTCTGTTCTAAAAAATAAACTGGAATTTGACTGTTGAAAACCTAAAAAGCCTTATTTATTTGTGTTTTAAAATCAGAATCAAGCTTTATTGATCTTATGATATTGGTTGTGTTTGGTATTATTTGTACTACAATTTAAAATTGTAATTTACATGTAATGTTATATGACCCGTAATTTATTCTATTCTATCTATTTCTCATAAATTTTATACATATTCCTCATCTAGATTTGCCACAGATCTAGGATAAGTAATAACTAATACTATTAATTATTATTAATTACTAAAATCTAAGTGTTGAGTGTAAATATTGGCTGTAATTCTGGACAGTAATAGTAATGTTATCAATTTGAAAGTAATAATAATGCTATCAATTATAGGTTCGTGTAATCGGAAGCATTATGTAGGTCAAGGTCATCATAATAACAACACACATATGAATGTCATATGAGCTCCGAGAGGCGGAGTCAGGCGAAAAAGAAATGCAATTGGACTGGGTATTGACATATAATAGTACCGGTATATACATTTACAGTAATATTATCACAAAGTCTTAAAAAATACCTCGTAACACATAAATGAAATAATCATATAATATTCTGCATGTGTCAAAAAGATTTTACCGTATAACACATAAATAGAAGAAAGAATGCACCATAGTGAAACATTCTCATCACATTTGTTCTACTTGTGTCCAAATATACACTACCATATAACACATAAATGAAAGGCAGACTGCACTGTGTTAATACATGTACATTCGAATCACATAAGTTCTGAGTATCAATCTCAATAAATCAACTAAGGCAATAAGTGACATTAGTCACATTAGCACTTTTAACAATTTGGTAAAACTTACATTATGCATTGATCAACAGACTAAAAATCACATGCATGGGCATTTGCAATAAAATGAGAAATATGGTACTGTTAATTCGATCCACATTTGTGTAATTTGGTTGTCAACAATTTATTTGCCAAAATTCGATAACAATATGTCATTTCCTGTGTTTTTTGTTTGAAATCGCCTCTAACTCTAGTATTACACATTTGTCCTTTCATGAAAATCTACAAAAATATAAAAGCACATAAAAATAAATTATTTTACTATATTTTTTTTACTTTTTAAAAGTATGAAACAATGAAATTACTTGTGCTTTACTTAAGGATTATACAAAGGGGATCTAACACAAGTTGTCAATTGATATAAATTTCTTCTAAACAAGTTCTGGAATTTTTATTAAGCGAACCTTTGGCAAGTTTAATAAGATTTCCTAGATTGATATAAATATATCAATTTATAATGAGTAAGAGATTCTTTATATCATATGACTCTAAAAACGCATAATACGCACTGATTTATTAGAAAAATCAAATAGTCTATACTACACGTGGTACGTATAACTTTATACGTACTGGCTATACTAACCTGGATACAAGGAAAATCATGTGATATATCAATTTACAATGAGTAAGAGATTCTTTATATCATATGACACTTAACGCAAAATTCACAACATTCTATAGCAAAAGCACACCCATGTAGTATAACGTTATATCACACACATGTAGTATAACATTATATCACACACATGTAGTATAACATTATATCACACACATGTAGTATAACGTTATATCACACACACGTAGTATAACGTTATATCACACACATGTAGTATAACATTATATCACACCCATGTAGTATAACGTTATATCACACACATGTAGTATAACGTTATATCACACACATGTAGTATAACATTATATCACACCCATGTAGTATAACATTATATCACACACATATAGTATAACCTTATATCACACACATGTAGTATAACATTATATCACACACATGTAGTATAACATTATATCACACACATGTAGTATAACGTTATATCACACACATGTAGTATAAGACTATACTAACCTGGATACAAGGAAAGTTATGTGATATATAATATCACCAAATTCAAACATTAAAATTCCTAGATTATGATTGACCTAAGGCCTTAAAAAAGTTTGTTTCTAGTCTTCTAATGTCTTCTCTTTCTTTTTGTACAAGAAAATCTAATCTACCATTCCTGCCTTTTGGGGGAGGATTGAAAGCAAACAAAAACAAGATCTGTCGCCATTCGGCAGACTCATATACCCTCGGCCAGGAAAGGGCTATAATATGGCAAAAATCATCTCAGCGCAAATTCTTTCCTTCATGCCCATCTGCATGTTGAGGTGGTTCCAGTGTGGACGTTTGAAGGAAAGCCCCAGTGTGGACGTTTGAAGGAAAGCCTGCAAACACCGTAGGAGAAGTTGTGTCCACAAGCATTCATTAATAGACAGACAAGCTAAGAATGTTAAAAAAGGATTACATGGCAAGAATAACCAGAACAGTTTCACAAAGGGCAAGATTTACCAAGAATAAGTGCAACACAATGGCAAAATTCAATAGGAATAAAATGCACCAAATTTACTTAGACATAAACCCATCAAAATTAGTCTGATTTATTAGGAATACATTTTAACACCCACAATATTTACTAGGAATAAAGGCATGAAATAGCCATATTTACTAGGAAAAATTGCATCATATGAGCTAATGCGCTGGAGGAGCTAAATTTCCTAGAAATAAAAGCGTGAAATCGGACATATTTACTAGGAATAAATGCATGAAATGGCCATATTTACTAGGAATAAATGCATGAAATGGCCATATTTACTAGGAATAAATGCATGAAATGGCCATATTTACTATGAATAAATGCATGAAATGGCCATATTTACTATGAATAAATGCATGAAATGGCCATATTTACTAGGAATAAATGCATGAAATGGGCCATATTTACTAGGAATAAATGCATGAAATGGCCATATTGACTAGGAATAAATGCATGAAATGGCCCGTATTTATTATAAATGAATGCACCATATGAGCCAATGCGATGGATGAGCTTAATTTACTAGGAATGAATGGATGAATTGAATGGATGACAGGGGCCAAATTCATTGTGAATGAATGTTCAAAATAAGTCTCAAAGCACTAGGAATAAATGCACACAATGAGCAAGGTTATAAGAAACAAGCACTTATATATCTGAGATTTAAAGATGGAGATCTTTGAGAAATAAAAAACTTACATTTCTGATTAAAAGAATCTCTAAGGATTAGATTTATGTACAAAATTACATGACATAAAAACAATCAAGTACAATGCTTGAGATTATCATAATAAGTTTTATCACCATATACTTAGAATACTTACATATTCTTCTTTCCTATAATTTCGTGAATTCCTATGGTTTCGTGAACCCTGTTTGACATATTTCTGCCAAACGTGCAGGTCAAAAATTATTGACAAATGATTGAAGAAGTTAAAAAAAAAAGATCTTCTATAAATATTTTGAGCATACCTCTCTTTAAAACAAATTTTAATCGTAAAAAATATAAAATACCCCTAAAATTCAGTTTGACCGAAAAGCATGTCTATAATTTCATCATTTATGTGCGTTAGAATCATCACACAGCCACCATTTTGTGAACACACATGCTAGAAGAACCCCCAATGGAATTCCGCTGTGAACCAATAAAAACAGAGTCCCAGAATGATTTTTACTGACCAGCCAATCAGAATTCATGAATCTTTAGGAAACTTGTCTTCTGATTGAAGAGTTCAAGACTGCTATGTAAGATGGCTGCTACTTTATAAAATATGATGATTTCTCATCATGTTTTGTATTTAACTTGTAGAGAGGGGTTCAGGCATTAGTTTCATCGTAAAAAATGTTTATAAATCAGCAAACAATTGAGCATTCTCCCAAGACAAGTCTTATGTTCACGAAATCACAGGAAAGCAGGCTACATGTATTGAGATTTAGGAGTGAGAAATATAGGTTACATCTGTACGCAGGACCCCCACAATGGGCTTTCAAATTCAACTCTTTCAAAAGAACAAAAGTAAACTGCTCGAAAAATAAATCACTGAATAATTGCAAACAATACAAAAGTCCTCTACAGGTTTGAACCAAAGACCCTATAAATTATTTTGTTCGATGTTGCTACGGTTGAAAACCAGTAGGGGACTAATTAGCAAATGTAGGAAAAGTCCAACTTTACTTAATTGAGACCAAATGCGAATTATAAATCTGTGTATACTTTCAAATTCATAACATGAAGAATAATCCTGAAACCATGAATGCCTAAATCTGTAAAATAATTTACAAAAATTTGTAAAATTAAGATCACATGAATATACAGAGCAACCTCTGTAGAGCAACACCCTGTGAGAGCTGCAAATATTGGCAATAGTTTGAAGGTTGTTGAGGTATATATGTTTAATTAAAATTACAGTAAATATTGGCTAAGTTGAAGGCTGATGCTCTACATACGGAGGTTCTGGAGACGTTATACCAGGGGTTTCACTGACTTCTGAAGAGTAATTCTGATACTTCTGACTAAATTATACAATTTTATTGGCAAATCCTCATAGTTTTAAGAGAAAATGACCCGTCACATTAAAATCTTGACGGTCAAAATGTAACTTTCGGCAAATGTAAAGGTATAGATGTTAAATTAATAAATATTGGCTAAGAGAATTTTGAAGGTGTTGTTATGGGGGGGGGGGGGGGGTTGTTGCACTACAGAAGGCCCCTTTCGTGAGGGGTTAAACTATACATAGATATACAGTAATTTGATTTAATATATTTGATCGTTAAAGTTTTGACTGAATTCTGACACTTGGGCTGTCTTTGCTCATTTTGATTGCATAATGTACAGCTTTACACATTTTGTTCAGTTCATGGAATGGTACGTTTTTGTGAATGGGTAAGTAGATCACATGATCAATAAGGTATCGTGCTTCGACCGGATAATGTGGGTACTGCTGAGAGACGTCGTTTGCGTCGTGTGCGTTCTCTGGTTCTATGATATTTAGCTGTGTGGCACCACGATACGCATCCACACCCATCGCATTGAGGCAGCTGAGTATGGTGTCCGGTGTTTCCTGGAAATAAAAAAACACTTTAAAATAAGGCCCCAAATAAACACTTATGTAACACTTATGTCAATCAGGGGCCATAACTCTGTGGTAATGTTGGATAGTGTTACATGGCTTTGGCAATGAAAGGTGTTATGACAGAAAAAAATATACCAAATTTGAAAACAACGCCTTGAATAGCTTCGAAATTTTTTTGAGTTTTCAATTTTCAGTCAGACAATACTCCTGCATATGGACGTAATAATTGGCTGACCAATTTTCATTATGGTCCACAGACCTGCACATAATTATTGTTGTTAGTTTTTTGTCCCTAGTTTGTAGTTTATGATGCTGGCATATCATACAGCAACAGTAGGCTATCCATAATTCAACATTGATTTCCTTGTTGATTGTGGAGCAAGTCAATATTATTCTGACTAAATAATTTTCCGTCTATAGATTTATACATATCGACAACATTATTTACCTACCGCTAGAATAGGGAAAAGCCAGTAATTGACATTACGCCAGAGCAGAGATCGCCCATCCTGATTGTCTGTCGAAGGTTGCAAGGCGTAGGTTTTTAAGTTAATCCATTGAACCATGTGATTATAATTTACTGATTGATTTAAAGGACATTGATTGACAACTGGCGTAATGTCAATTGTTAACTTACCACTAGCATAGGGAAAAGCCAGTAATTGTTAACTGACCAGTAATTGTTAACTTACCACTAGAATAGGGAAAAGCCAGTAATTGTTAACTTACCAGTAATTGATAACTTACCACTAGAATAGGGAAAAGCCAGTAATTGTTAACTTACCAGTAATTGTTAACTTACCAGTAATTGTTAACTTACCAGTAATTGTTAAATTACCACTAGAATAGGGAAAAGCCAGTAATTGTTAACTTACCAGTAATTGTTAACTTACCACTAGAATAGGGAAAAGCCAGTAATTGTTAACTTACCAGTAATTGTTAACTTACCAGTAATTGTTCACTTACCACTAGAATTGGGAAAAGCCAGTAATTGTTAACTTACCAGTAATTGTTAACTTACCAGTAATTGTTAACTTACCAGTAATTGTTAACTTACCACTAGAATAGGGAAAAGCCAGTAATTGTTAACTTACCAGTAATTGTTAACTTACCACTAGAATAGGGAAAAGCCAGTAATTGTTAACTTACCAGTGATTGTTAACTTACCACTAGAATTGGGAAAAGCCAGATAGTGTTAACTTACCACTAGAATAGGGAAAAGCCAGTAATTGTTAACTTACCACTAGAATTGGGAAAAGCCAGTTATTGTTAACTTACCACTAGAATAGGGAAAAGCTAGTAATTGCTAACTTACCACTAGAATAGGGAAAAGCTAGTAATTGTTAACTTACCACTAGAATAGGGAAAAGCCAGTAATTGTTAACTTACCAGTAATTGTTAACTTATCACTAGGACAGGGAAAAGCCAGTAATTGTTAACTTACCAGTAATTGTTAACTTATCACTAGAACAGGGAAAAGCCAGTAATTGTTAACTTACCAGTTATTGTTAACTTACCGCTAGAATAGGGAAAATCCAGTAATTGTTAACTTACCACTAGAATAGGGAAAAGCCTGTTATTGTTAAATTACCACTAGAATAGGGAAAAGCCAGTAATTGTTAACTTACCACTAGAATAGGGAAAATCCAGTAATTGCTAACTTACCACTAGAATAGGGAAAAGCCAGTAATTGTTAACTTACCAGTCATTGTTAACTAACCACTATAATAGGGAAAAAACAGTAATTGTTAACTTACCAGTAATTGTTAACTTACCACTAGAACAGGGAAAAACCAGTAATTGTTAACTTACCAGTAATTGTTAAATTTACCGCTAGAATAGGGAAAAGCCAGTAATTGTTAACTTACCACTAGAATGGGGAAAAGCCAATAATTGTTAACTTTAGCTTTCATTCCAACCAGCTGAGCATTCTCTGGTAATCTCTGTCTCGCATATTCACCTTTTACTTGAGCTAAAAATAGAACATTTTAAAATTATTGCACAATATTTTAAACAAGTTATCAATCACATAATTTTATATTAAAAAACTGAAGTTTAATATTAACAGAAAATAGAAATACAGTGGAGTTTTCCGGACCGACAGGCCATGCTGTTTAAGACAAGTTGCAGGTAAAAACAGGTTCCGGCATATGTGGTTATACTGTACAATGGAAATATTTTTTGGACAGATTTGAAGAATGATCTCCCTTGATAAGGTATCTTGTTAAGTGCATTTCTGACATTGGATACTCTCCTCTCCACTTACAAAAAGAAAATAAATAAACATTTAAGAAAAAAGATTATGAACATGGGATAAGGGTGCCAAATAACATCTGTACGGGGTAAAGGGTTAAAAATATATTTTTCTTCACAATGATGATCTTTTTAATTATGACTTAACAAGCTGGTCCCAAAAAAATCTATTTTTGCACTAACCTGTTTCATAGTTCGACTGTTTGAAGTTAACAAATCTTCGTTTCATAGTACTGAGTAGGGGCGTACATGGCTTTTGTTTGATCTTGAGCAACATATCATCCGGAAATCCTCGTAACAAATTCACAAAAAATGACTTATGATCCAGGTTGAATAATCGACATAAACGTAAAATTCCAGTTGACATCTCTAAGCTTAAGAATAGTAGTATATATTTGCTCATTTTCCGTAAATAATCCGAACGTCTTTGAGTAGGATAAGTTTCATACAGGTCTGTCATTTTCTTGTACACTGAGCGGTCTTTAACTTTGAGAATAGCACCACCGAATGCAGTGAAGTATTTAATCACACCGAAACTGAATAAGGCAAGATCTGAACGAGGGTCACCAAGACGTTGAAATCCGCAAAACGATTCCGCACAATCTTCAATAACTACCAGATTATACTTTTTCGCCGCTTCAATAATAGCGTCCATGTTACACCATTTACCGTAAATATGGGCAACAAGTACGGCAACAGTTTTATCAGTAACTAAGTGAGGTAACAATTCGGCTTTTGGTTCTGTCGTCTCTATGCTGATATCCAGTGGGACCACCTGTAAAATATAAAGTGAACATACATGTCAAATACTGTCAAATCATTCATTTCCATGGTGTTGAATTTTGTGGTTCACCTTTACACAAAATAGGAGTAACTCCACTTCAATAGGAGTACTTGGCAGGTACACATTGTTAGTTACCTATACATAGAGTTTAGCAACAAGGCTACCTTGTTTTATTTTCATTGCTATCAAACTGAAACAAAAGTTTTTTATGTTATTTTTGTGAACTTAATACAACATTTGTCTAAAATCATTAGGATGGTAATATTTCTAAAATTTATCATTAAAATGGTAATATTTCTAATATTTATCATTAAAATAGGAGAGTAACAAAGGGCCATAATTCTAGTAATCTTGTGTGCTGAACTCCACACAAACTATTGGACAGTATTCCTACATGTATTGAAAACTGTAAATGATGGAACATTTGCTACATTAGGTTTGCTTTGATTTGTACGTTCCTATGTACTAGATTTATTTCGGTAAAGCTAGTACATAGGAACGTACAAATCAAAGCAAACCTAATGTAGCAAATGTTCCATCATTTACAGTTTTCAATACATGTAGGAATACTGTCCAATAGTTTGTGTGGAGTTCAGCACACAAGATTTGCCTTACATTATATGAAAGGACATACAGAAAGCATCAATGCTATATCGCTTGCTTAGAATGAGAAGGTTGTAAGAACAAAATCAATGTTTCGAGAAAACAAGAAAAACTGTCTGAAATTTACTCTTTACTTATAGAAAGACAAGCTTTTACAATAGATACTATATTTTGCTCAACATGACTAGTTCCATTTTCATGAAAATAGGCTCATAAGAGGCGCCTTATGATGCAGATTTTAAATATGCATCAGTCTTATAAGGTCGTAAGTAGTAGTTGAACCTTATTCTAAGCCAGTTATATGTTCCAAAGCTTAATAGTCCTGGAACACACATTTAGAAAACCTTGAGACATACCTTCAGATTATGATGTCTGACAACGTGTACCATATCCGGAATATTTATAGCGGACATGATGACCTCTGACCCGGGCGGAAAGTTCATGACCTTGAGATAAAGGTCAAGGCCAGATCGGACGGACAAACATGGCAAGACACAATTTCCGTTTTCTTTATTCATCCACAGATTTTCAAGATCGTTTATGATTTTTCGTCGATCCAATCCGAACTGTAAACATTTTGATGATGCATCTGCAAAATCATTGAAATCTGCATCTGAAATGAAAACAAAGAAAACATATACAACAGTTTACTCGACCGTCTTTGGATTACCGCAGTGTGTACAAGTAGGTATGGATAGTAGGCAAATTGAACAAAACTTTTTTTTTCATACATGAATCACTATGTATAAACAAGACTGTGTTCAGTAAACGCTTATGCCCCTGTCACAGCCTTGTCGATAACAGTTTTTAATACTAGGTCAATCAACTTGAAAGTTTTGTAACAAACAGATGGATTAACCACAGGTAACAGTATCGTTGAGAAAGAAATAAAAAAAAAATGAAATTGAAAAAAAAAAAATATAATATCTAATACCTAAATTTTGAGATTTCTTTTTTTCAATTTCAATTTTTTTTTCAACGATACTGTTACCTGTGGGACAAACATGTACATCACAATATGCCTCATCATCAGTATATGCCGGGGCATAAAACTAATTACCTGCATGATTGTTTAGACAACATATAGAGTGAGGGTATGAAATTAGCCTTATATGTTATATATAGCTCAGTGGTTAGTGTGCTTGCTGTCGAATCTAGTGACCACCGGGTTCAAATCCGGTTGGAGGTACATACATATGCCTGCTTTTTTAGTAGAAATAAAGCAAATAAAGGCTATGCTCAGCATATAGCACGCCGACTACATGAAGCCTTGCTAGGCAAACTGCAAGTCTGTACTTTTTATTGCTAGCTATTCAATTCAATTTCTTAAATTTTGTTTCCAATGTGGCCATTAAAATGTACACGAGAATTTAATAAATCTAAGCAAATTTACCATTAAACATGTGTACATAATGACGGTATGTTTCTTTTGGGCGGTACTGTGAAAATTTAACAACCAAATGTCATTTTAACGGTTATTTTCACTAATAAATCTCTATCACCGATTGATAGCAAATGATAGACAGAAAAATATTAAACTGCAAATGAGCCTCAATGAGAACCTACCAACAAAGACGCACGTATATGGTATTAGGGCATCCATCTTTCTATATGTAGCATCTTTCTCACTAGACTCACTCATCTGCAAACCCTACAACTCCCTGTAAAATAATACAGTATATCAAATGATAAACTAAAATAATATTGGTTAGTGGTTCTACGGTTTCTGAATCTAATGAGTCACTTTAATGCTTTAGACTTAGCATATTTGACATTGTGATAAAATTTCACATCTTCACATTTTGGGTAGGATTGTGTAGAGTAATGTTTAAGGATTCCAAAAAGGTATACCTTTTCAAAACCGTCCAACATAGTGACATGCTATGACAAAATGAAAACAAGAGGCATGAGATTACAACTGACGTCCAAAATGACCTAATTGACGTCACAAAAAATAAACAAATATGGTGAAGTCGTATAATTAGTACAGGTTCTTTATAAGCGCCCTATAATAACAAGGAAATAAAATAGACATATTCAATTTGTTGGATTATGACACATCAATGATTTATTGTAATCTAAGTTGATATTTGACTTTTTGAGTAAACACAACAAAATAACCAATCAATTCTCAAAATTCTCACTTTTCGATTATATTTTACACTATTTTACCCCTAAAATGCTATCATTTAGCAAAATATTCTGGCACTATAGTTTTGATATCTTAAACTACAAGGCACTATGTACCTACCACAATTAAAAATTTCCAAATATATATTTTTTATGACATTGTTATCAACCGATTCCCAAAATTCTCGCTTTTGTTTAGATTTTGACAGGTTTTGTCCCAAAATATCGAATTTTAGACAGCGGTCTGCAAAATTATTTTAATATCGTAAACTACAAGATACACAACATACCTAACACAATCTATTTGTGTCCCAAAAAGCTGTAAATGGTGATGTGGGTTACTGATTCCAAAAAATCATGCTTAGCTTTAATATTTTGTAAGGTTTTACCCCAAAATAATAGACTTTTGCAAACATAATAGGACCTAGATTTTTAATATGTTACAAAACAAACATAGTGTGACGTCATCAAAAGACAATCTTTTATCAAGCAGTTGGCAATCGCACCAGCAGAGCTCATTTAATGATTTATAGTCTCAGGTGTTGGTTTCTATTGCTTGCTGGTTTTTACGTGACTGGGGTGATGACCCTGTGAACAACCCTCCTCCTTTCTCATCCGGGCTTGGGACCGGCCATGGCATAGATCTAATGTCTTCCAAAGAAAATGCCTTAGTCAAATTCTCTGGATCTTCTGGCCAAAGACCATCACCAAGACAAATCTCCATCGTATCACCGCCACCACACAACTTTCAGAAGAGATCCAGTGTAGAAGATGGTGTTGGATTGGACATGTCCTCAGGATGGAAGACGTTGCCATCCCAAAAGTGGCCATGAGGTTGACACCAGTTGAAAGAAGAAAAAGGTGGAGACCAAAGGAAACATGTTAAACTTAAAAGATACATAGATAAAGAGATGAAGTCTGAAGAGTCGAGCTGGGGCCGGAGCTTGGGCTTAGTACAAACATGGGGAAGGGACAGGCTACATAGGAGATCTCTTGTGGAGGCCTTATGCACACAACCATTTAAAGAGGATTAAGTAAGTAAGTTATGATTTTTAATATAGATTTTCTCTCATTTGGCCAATTTCAATGCAATTTTTGTGATTTTTTACGAGAAAAGTGCGCCCAATAATATCCCTTTATAATAAAAGAATAAATTTATTTGCGAGAAATTCGCCCAAAAGTAGCGCATGTGTACATAATTGTAACATTAATCAAATGTTTTGTCAATATAACACCTAGTCATAACCATCTAACAGCCGAATTTCATTTCACTTCCATGTTTACCCTTACAGCCATTGTAAGTAATGTGTTACAGGTGCGCTGATGTGCGTTTTCGAAAATACAATTTTTCATGAAACATGGTTGTAAATGTATCTAAATGAAACCAAATCTTTACTGTTTATAGTAAATAGACCTCTACATTATAAATAGAAACGTTATTTTCGCAAAAAGCTGAAATTTAAATTCGCACACAAAATAATGCTATTTTCGCAGAAGACAATCTTGGGGAACTCTAGGAATCCCCAATATGAATCAAGTGGTTTGTTTCGGAACACTTTTGTTATTATCGCATTTCAAATAATGGTCATGTTTTTTTTTATTATGGTGCATTTCTTCAAAACAGCAAAATCCATAGGGTGGAAACAATCCACGAACTGATGTTATTTCTTATGAAAGATTTTTTTTGGTGTACATTGAAAGAATATGGTTAAACTCATAGGGCATTGTGTTTATTTTGATGAAAACAGGTGTTTTATCATAAAACAAACGCGAATCAAGCTGAGTTATACACCTGTTAGGCTTGAAAGAAGAAACATCTAACTCTACTGCCAAGGGAGATGATTCCGGACAGGAGAAGTTCCGGACAAACGGTCGTAGACGGTTTATTTAGTTAAATAATTCATTGATATTGGTATCAAATCACTCAGGTGCGTATTTAAAGGAAATCTGGAAGAAAAAAAAATCAAAATCAACAAATAATTACTCATATACCGAAAATATCGTCTGCTGTTGTGATTTTGACATCAGCACCGCCGGGGGGGGTAAACAAATTGAGTGCGCATGCGCAATATAGCGCGTGCACAGCGCGAGCGACAATAATTTTATGGTGTTCAATTATTTAGTTCGACATTCTGTAACGAGTGGCCAAGTGGTTAATCAGCTCGTTTAGTAATTATCTGATGCTAAGGTCCAGCGATCGAATCAAGGCGGCGCTAAAAAAATTTTATTTTTTTAATTTTTATTTTTTCTTCCAGCATTTACTTTAGCGCAATAGACGGAAATTTGTCCTCATTATCTGTTGAGAATTTTTTTTTGATATCTTGTCAATAAATCTGAAAACTTTTTCCACATTTTGTTTCGATTTTCGGCCGGTAAACAAGATACGGTATGGTTTGGAATTTAACCTGTCACGAGCGCCCCCTAGGTTGAAAAACATGTGCGTCACGTGTTGTCATGTCGTAAATATTGACATATTTTTGCATGATTGTGAAGAAGGAGCCCTGTTGTAAATATTTTCTGGTAATATGTTTCTAAATATTCGTCGTGAAATATTCTAAGCAGACTGTCCGGTATATCTACGGTAATATCATTGAAAATAGCACAAAAGTGCCCCTTTTCAGGCCCCAATATTTTGCTGTTCACGTGACGTCATTTTTCGGGAAACCTATTTTTAGCAAAGATCCTGAACCAAGGTATTTGTAAAAACAAAAAAATCTGAGAAAAAATCTATTTTTAACTCCAGGGGAAGCTTTTTATGCGATTTCTGTCCGGAACCTTCTCCTTTGCCAGTAAGCGTAAGACGATGAAATAAAATAATCACTGAAATGGAATAATCATTGTCTGGGTAGCTTGGAATATGGATGGCATATGTAACCTACCTAAGTATAACTATCTGTGTAAACAGACAAGTACCTGTGATAATATTTCGGGGGGGGGGGGGGGTACCGCTACAGAAGGCCGAGAACCAACCGAACAGCCAACCATTGAACCAACCGATGTTTTTAATTTATACGAATTATTTCATTCATGCAAATTATTCAACTTACTCAAACCTGTGGTCATAATTTCATCTTTGATTGCACTATTCTCATTTTGAAGTGAATGTGACGTGGTTAACATTGATTTGACAGTTCAATCAATTACAAATGGCGGAATACTGAATATTATCAAAGGGAAGCAACTCGGTTCTAAGAGAAAAAGTATAAAACCCAAACACTTACGGAATCACCGTACTTTGTGTAGTAGTTACTCCCCTTGAATATCGTTGTGGGGAGGTCATTTTAAATTCACACAAAGTTTCAAACTGCATGCACGTAATTGTCTGACTATACTCATTCATCATGATTGTATGAATGAATAAATTTTGTCTTTGTTTTCACTCTTATTCTCTATTACTTTTAATTTTTTACTTTACTCACACCACTTGGCGTGCATTCAATTGCCTGCGCATAATCTCCGCGAGGGGGTGATGCAGTATAGATAGATAGATGGATGGATGGATGGATGGATGGATGGATGGATGGATACACTTAAACGAATTTCTAAAAGGCCACCCTAAAAAATATTATATCATCTGATAAATTATATCAATACTCTTAGGCTGTGTTATTTGTTCATTTCACGCACTGACTTATCTATTTCTGGAAAGAAATGGTGTATTCATATACAAAATCATCCATGCGTAACGGTTGGTGCAAAATTCAACCATGCTTGTACATGCCGCTCCAGATTGCCACCGGTAACGCATTTAAAGTACTGAGACTGAAACTGAGCGAAATGTAACATAAGTAACGTAACTACACACTTGTTCTAACTGATGATCGAAATTCTTTACTTATATAAACATACATAAAATATACAAATATAAGCTTCAAGATTGATTAGGAAACGTTATTAACTTCTAGAAAGTCCAACTATTAAGTAGTCTTTACATTACCAGAATATATAACTCAGCTTTCTTTAAATCTTTTAGTACATCAAGCGACATTTTACGGTTTGACACATTTTAAGTTAAAGCACAAAATTGATTCGAGTATGAACCCCCAGCTTTATATATACACATGGAACCTGATCCCGAACAAAAAATGACAAAGATAGCATTGAGTCAGTCGTGCAACATGTACTAGAAAACCAATAGCACACTAATAACATAAATTTACGTAGCTTAAAGTTAATAATTAAGTAACTTAAATTCCTCAAACCATACTGGTCAGAGACACTACGGACTCATCACCGAACACTCACGTTATCAAGGCAACTATGGATTACGGCTGGTAAACCGCGTTGTGGTACTGTATACGACAAGTACAAATCAGACAAACGGGACTATCGTAGACACTTAAGAGCTGCCGCGCACCAATTTGACCAAGATGAGTTCGAAAGAATCAACAAACTATCTGAACTAGATCAAATGGGGTTCTGGAAAACGCTCAAGTCGAAAAAGCAGCGTAAAAAACAGGGTTGTGAAATGAACCTTAATGGAAGAAGGGAGACAACCGATGATAATATCCTGTCCGGCTGGCATTCCTACTTTGGAACTTTATATTCCTACTCGGATGACTCCTGTTTCGACAAGGATTTTAAGCGGCTGATAGAGACCTCTGTGAAAGACTACATTGATAAAGACAGTGTTAACTCAGTAAACGAATGTAAAATATTCAACACGCCAGTGACTACTCATGAACTGCATAAGTTAATACGGATTCTACCAAACAATAAAAGCGGTTCGGCTGACAATATAACGTACGAACACATCAAATATGGTGGTTACTCACTTATAAATGCACTTACCAAACTATTTAATCACATTATCAGTACTGAACGTATTCCTGTGAACTTCAAAACTGGTATAACTGTCACGCTTCACAAAGGAAAAGGGAAATCTCTTACCGAACCCAGTAACTATCGTGCTATATCACTTCTTCCAGTGGTCTTCAAGTTATTCGAAAAACTCACTCTTAGTCGTTTGGATTTAAGCATTCCGAAAATTGAAATGAACAGTCAACAACATGGCTTCCAGAAAGGCAAAAGCAGCAAGATGGTATCATTCTTACTACAGGAAACACGTGACTTTTGCTGTGAACGTGGTAGCCAACTTCAGGCCTGCTTCCTCGACGCAAAATCTGCATTCGATAAAGTATGGATTTCCGGACTGGTCTACAAGCTACACAATATTGGGGTGCAAGGAAAGCCTCTCTGTATTATCAACAACTTTCTCCGTGGTTCATCAAGTCGTGTTCTATCAAACGGACATCTCTCTGAGGCGTTTACTATACAACAAGGGACCAGACAGGGCAGTATTTGTGCGCCCTTTTTCTACACCGTATTCATCAACGACTTACTACACTTCTTGCAGAACTCACCACATGGCCTTCATATCGGAGACCTGTCATTGTCAGCTCCAACCCAAGCTGATGATATTGTGTTGTTGTCGCTAACAAGACACGGTCTACAGGAACTTCTAAACATCTGTAATAACTACGCAAACAAGTGGAGATATACCTACAATGCAGCCAAGTGTGCAACAATGACGATGGACCGGAAGCAACTTGCACATAATACCCCAGTGCAGTTGGTCTACGGTGACACTCCTATTATAGAAACAATTTCATATACTCACCTCGGAATTTTACAATCTACAACCGGTAAACATCCATTCAATATTGATGACATACGACAGCGCATGCGTGGATCATACTTCAGTCTGTCGGACAGTCTAGCCAGTAAATCAGGCGCTAACCCGACAACAATCGCCAGGATATATACCACGTGTGTGCTTCCACGTGCTTTCTACGGCTGCGAGTTATGGAACACGATTACACGAGCTGACATACAGAAACTTGAAGCAACCCACCACTTCTGCCTTAAACATGCACAGGGTCTGCCGCGACTAACCCGGTCGGATATGGTGACTGGACTTTTAGGCTTTACATCCATTGAAGCCTATATAGACTCCCAGAAATTGTTATTCCTGGGTACTTTGTGCAATTCGAACCCACGTGCCGATCTTAACAAATTGTTTACATACAGACTTTTCCAGTATGGATCACGAACTACGCTAAAGACTTACGGTTTTATTCCGGATACATATCGAATTCTAAAAAAGTATGATCTGTGTACATATATTGTGAAATATATTGCAGAAGGGACTTTCCCTGCTAAACACTTGTGGAAAAATATAGTAAAATCTAGAGTGCATGACTGTGAATCGTCGGCCTGGAAAGCCAGAATGTTGAACTGTAATGACTTCTTGTGTTTTCGAGAAATTCACGCTGAACTCACGATATCAAACATTTGGAAAGTCTCGAAGGAAATACCAAATAGCCTTTCCCTCATGAAATTTATTGCTAAACTCTATTGTCAAACTGCTTTAGAACATCCAGTTTCGTGTGTTAGATGTCAGCTTTACTATACTGACGAACTAGAACATTTTATGTACAACTGTCTGAACAACAACGCTACTTTTAAACGAAGGTTTCTTCTAGAACAAGTATCTAATGACTTTAATGATAATGTAAGCGACCTGTTGAATAATGTAGACAGACCGCGCTTTACCCAGTACCTACTTGGTAGGGTGGACTTACAATTGTGTGAAATATTGGACGTCGAACTTTATCCGATGTTTTTCATATGCTGTGCAAAATTTGTAAAATCTCTGTACTGTTGATGATCATGCCATACATTTGTATCAGACAATTACAATAATTGCATGAGATGTATCCTAACAGGCGCTTTGAGTGTTGGTGTCCATGTGTGTGCGTGTAGGTGTGTGTGCGTGCGTTTGTATGCGTGTGTTTACGTACGTATGCAAATGAGGACACACGTTAGGTAACACAGCAGCAATTGAGGACAGTTGGGAAGACTGGGGACCGTCTCAGTCGTCACTTAGGCAAAACCACGTAAATTCGCTTATTTTTCGACATATTTTGGTCTAAAGTGATAAAAACGGTACGTCCCATTCGCCTGCGTTTTCCAAGCTGTGTTTGCTTAGTGCGTAGCGACTTCTTTTTTTCTCTTCCGTTGACATTGAACTTTCGCAAACACGCTTCCGTCCACGCATGCGCAAACACTCTGATGAAGTTGGAGGTGTCCGCCATTTTTTTAAAACGGTAAGTCAGTACTCATTTTGATACTTAATAATAATTTGCCATCATGCGTACACTAGTAACTGTAGTCCGTTTATGAGATAAGAATATGTTTCGTTTGTTTGAGCTAGACATACAGAATGGGCGCCGTACAAATAAACTGATAAAGTCATGTGGTGAACATTCTCGGTCGGAGCAGCTACGTTTTAGACCAAATAACGTCCTATATATCTGTCATGTTAAGAAGAAAAATTATTTTAATTTTTATTCCAATCAAAGTTTTAGCATTTGGCTAGTCGATTTAAACTTTGTGCAATTGGTTAAAGTGTACCTATCTCCGGATATTGAAAAAATCCGAACACTTTTGGATAGGGCTGCCGAACCCTTTTTCGTAGGAGGACTCCTAGAGAATATCAATTTTTTATTGGCAGGTAATTTGTATCGCTTTCTCAGAGCATTATTGCAAATTGTCTAACAGGTGCAGACAAGGGTGCAGGACTAAGCGTACCAGAACAGAACATTTATTCACAAATATAGGCCTACCATACATGAAGGTTACAAACCACCAATTAGATTTGTTCTTTAGTTCAATGTTAAGTGACAAATGTCAACCCCAAATTTTAACATGTTATAGTCTATGGCCACCTCGCACACATACACCATTTTAAAGAAGTGGCTTTAGGCTTTAAAATAATCCAATAAAAAGGGGGGGTCATGTATCTTCTAAGAAAGATTTTGTTCATCAAAGATGGAAAACATATTTTCACTTACGCGCGGATTGATCACAGACCGGTTAACCACTACTCTACTTTCACTTTCATATTTAGGTCAAAATGTCAAAAAATTCAAGATCAAACAGTTTCACTACATCACATACATGTGTACAATGACTTTAAACTCAATTTCCACCATTTCCAGTCAATCCAATGTTTCTTTCCGGACTCTTTGAGTGTATCACCATTTGGGCCGCTTATGCATTTGGTGGTTTCTTACCTGAACAACTAAGCGTACCAGAACAGAACAGAACATTTATTCAGAAATAAATGCATTAGCGGAACCCCTAAAGTATGTAAAGTGGCGTAAGGTTGGCTAAAACGATTGATTAATGTTTATAATTGATAAATTGTATTCATATGTTTAATAACATGTATACATCTGGAAATAATTTTGCATTTATTTCATGCAAAAAATGTCTGTAAGATGGCCTAGCTAGGTTGGATAAACTTTAAAAGTGGCGGATGAAATTAGCGTACCACTACACAAGCGTACCATTTTCAGACTAAGCGTACCACGTATAAAAAATCGATTAACTGACTAATCAATTTCATAATCTATCTCAAATGACTTATTTAATTATAAAAATAAGAGTTGAATTGATTTAATTTCAAAATGGCAACAAACCATCGTTTTGTAACCAAATATCGTCAAAATGTGTTTTCGCTTTCCGCATTCTCATGTAGAAGACTGAGGCTGACCAAATCCGGGACAATATCTCGGACAATTCAGCTAAAGTTCGTCATTTCGGACCGTATCGGACAGCGGGCACAACGTAACGTTACATAAACATAAAAATCCAGTTAGTTTAGTCGACTATTAGTCGATAGTCAGTCACTTCGTTTGAAGTGATGATCAATCATAAAATTTGAAGTGATTCCCAAAACCAGTTAACGAGGAACAGTTCCTTTTTATTGCAAGCACTGCTCTGAATCTTGAGTACATTTTGACAGAATAACGCATTTTAACTGTCATAATTTGTTCATCTTTCTTAATTGATAACTTTTAAACTGATACATCAACCACAAATATATGAAACTACAGCGTGATTAACATTTAGTGTTGTGTAACCTTTTGGACAACCACCCCAATGTTAAATTGTGCTGTTTGTGGAACTACAGTTGATTGCCTACTTCTGACATAGACTACAAAGTACAATGTAGTTGGACTTGCATGTCATAGGTATCTGTTACATGGTAAAATTCCCTATAGGTACCCCTTGTGCAAATTTTACATGGGTTTAAAAAATGCACCGGAACTGGTTATCGTACACGGCCGGGGTAATTATCGTATTGATTTTTCTAATCATCGATGTATTTCGCTGAAAAGTATAATTGGCTTCAGTAAAGGACTTTATACCTAGTTGATATGTATTGCAATATTTTATTTTAAATAGTAAATCGTTCTCTCTAAGTTACATGCTTTGATATAAGAAGTGCCTCGGAACTAGGCAACTAACTGTACTGGTATGTAGAAAACTGTGTTTGATCTGTTAAAATAAACACCTGATATTGTACTCATGTTTAACCCATAGATCCTGTTTCTTAGGATAAATCTGGTGCAAACCCTGCTAATTGTTTTTTAAATGAGTCAATATACTGCAGACATCAGGTTGGTTTGTTCTGTCTGTTTGTTTGTCCGTAAATGTTGTCTGCGCTATTTCTCCATAACCATTGGCCGCATTTCAGCGAAACTTTGCAAGACTCTTTAGTACCAAGCCTGGTTGTGCATATCGTTGGCACATTACGGTCGGATCCATTTTTACGGAGTTATTGCCCGTTGATTTTTTTCCCAAATTTTGTCCGCGCTATTTCTCCGTAACCTATGGCCGCATTTCAACGAAACTTTGCAAGACTCTTTTAGTCTTTAGTACCAAGCCTAGTTGTGCATATCGTTGGCACATTATGGTCAGATCTATTTTTACGGAGTTATTGCCCTTTGATTTTTTTCTCAAATTTTGTCCACACTATTTCTCTGTAAACTATGGCCGCATTTCAATGAAACTTGGCAAGACTCTTCATTACCAAGCCTAGTTGTGCATATCGTTGGCACATTACGGTCGGATCCATTTTTCTTTCAAAGTTGTCATCATATTAGTATTATTATTGCTGATATCAGCACAATTAGATTCCTTACAATAACAGAAAATAGTGTGTTTATGTTGAACACTGAGGACTAACCAAGCATGCAATTGAGGACAGTGTTATGTTCAAATGAGGACACTCTGTCTGAAACACATGGTTTTTTGTCCTGTACTTGCTGTTATGAAATCGTTTCAATATCAGTGTAAAAAAGTTGATTAGGCAAATCATTCTTCATTTCAGGGCTTCTTTAAATTGTTCACAACCTTCAAGATAGCGGCGAGTATTGATGACACCAGTGTTCTTGTAGTCCCAGCCTGTAAGTGATTTATCAGCACTCGCATTAGATACTGTTTACTGTTCTTATAACAGCTACGACAACCAGTAAATTCATTTATAATGTAGTACAGTAAAACTCAGTGGCCGAGTGGTTAAGGCCGCCGACTTCAAATCACTTCAATGTTCAGGCCGAATTCATGTGAGGAAGCCATCCAGCTGGCTTACAGAAGGTCGGTGGTTCTACCCAGGTGCCTGGGCACTTTGGGGTCTTCCTCCACCATCAAAGCTGGAAAGTCGCCATGTGACCTGGACTGTGTTGGTGCGAATTTAAGCCCAATTAAAAAACAACAAAAAAAAAACACCAGTAAATAAAAAAGAAACATATATTTTTTGTTTCAAAAGGAATAATGGATAATGATTTACTCCACTTTTGCCAATACAATAAAACAACTACAACTTATTATATAAATATATCACCTTTTGTCTGATGCTTCTTGCCCCAGAAATAAGAAAAATACCTAGGTTCAATATCCAAAACAGTGAAAATTTGACCATGGTTTAGCCAAATGTGTGCTTATTTGTACTCTTCCATAGCTTCCTCTGACTACAGTATTATATACTGAATCAGACTCTGCTATATTGAGCGTATTTGCTTGCTATGATAGGCATAGGGGCACCTGTGTTTACTACTGTATCTATTTTTAGACAGAGAGTTAACAACGGGTTTAATAGTGTGTTATGGTAAAACACCCCACTACAGTCCATCATTATGAATGAATATTTATATTATTAAATCATATCTGATTATCCTGTAGGACTTTGAAATGGATAAACGTAATGCTACATAGACTGATCAAATGCATAGGGCGTACCCTAACTGATTTAAACCGGTCAAAATTTTGTTCCATTCTGTATGGTTACTCTCTACACTGTGAATAGTACACTGTCTATGTTTGAATTTCACCTGACCAATGAAAACCGCGTAAAGCAGAGATTTTGTTTACAGCGACAATATGATTGGATTAATCATCTATACAGGCTGTAAAGTTTACATATCAAAATATGCTGGTAAATAAGGCAGCGTGAGAAATGTAACGGTAGTGGAATGAAAGCGCTGTAGGGAGCGTAGCTTATTTGGTGGTCCTTTTAATTGGGATAAATTTGTTTGGATACCTCTTTCTATCATCAAAGCCTGGTAGAAATCATTCACATTATGTATAGACCAAATTGAAAATATTAACATCAGTACAAAGGCATTCTCTAATGAGTGTGTCATAGTCCGATCTGGTGTCATGTTATCTTGTTGTGTTGTGTTATCACGTTGTAGGTTGTGTTAATGATTTTTTTAGTTATGCCCCTTTCAACATTGTAAAACAGACCAGCTTTGGCATTCGCTCAATTGCGGCTACTTGTTTTATTTTACTGTATTAATTTTTGTACAGTCATGTCTCGATATAACGACACCCGATATACTGACAAATTCATATACTGACATCATTTTATGGGGACAAATGCTTTAAAACGCTCTTTGTATCAATTCAGTATACCGACACAGAGCTACAGATAAGGTTTTAGTCCATTGGGTATTTTACCCCCAAGTTTCAATTTTGATTGGGTTTTCACAAATTTCATTTGCGTATTTAATCAAATTCATAGGGTAAATGATCTTTTATGTACTGTTTTTCACTATATCATCCTTTTCTTTTTGGGTATTTCAGATTTTAATTGCTTTTTCTTACTCCCTCCTCTCAAAATCTATTGGGTTTTTAAGAAAATTAATTGGGTAATTACCCAAATACGCCGCTTATCTGTAGCTCTGCCGACATATTCGTTACAACGACATTTTGCTTGGGAACAAACCGCGTCGTTGTATCGAGACCTGACTGTACTTGATGTATCTCAGTCTTTGGGCACAACGTTCATTTTCAAAATGCCATTTACTATTAAATTTTTCAGCAAGTAATGGACACACAAAGAATTCTACAATAAAAGTCTTCAAATGTTTGCTTGGAAGAAAAAATGTAGTAAGCTACAATTGGATCAAAGATTCAATACATCTTGGAAAGGTGCAGGACATAGTAAGTAGAGTTAAATGGCCCCTTACATATGCTAAAAGAAGCTGTCTGATTTTTGCGTAAAATGTGCTAATTAAAACAGGATTGCCTGTGTAAATTTTGATTAGGCATGATTAAATCTAAGTACAGTAAATTTCAACTGCATTAATTGAACATTTTTAGAAGCATATGAACATTGAAGGGAATGTTTCTAATTTATGTGTCGCCTGACTAGGCGACATATAAGAATCATTTGGTCACCGGTGGCTTCCCATTTTGCTTTTCCGGAGCATAACTTTGTAACCATTGGTTTGAATGACTCAAAACTTGCTATGCATGTTTCTTGCAATTAGTCTGAAGTGCAGTGCACAAGAACCTACCTACCTACCTTTTGTCTTCTGGGGACACTTTGTAGCCCCTTAGGCTAATGAAGCCCCCTTAAACTTCTTCATTAAAACTGCTCGACTGTCTCCGGTCTGATCAATAACTCGATACACTTCAGCAACATCACATCCAGAATGAATTTACAGAAAAACTGTTGACTATACATAGATGTCTTTTGTTAAACTGTTCCATGATTTGAGTAGTCCGATGACCAAAGGAATTTAAACGTAATGACTTCTTAGCTTTAGGCTTGTACAGTTTTAGGTTATCAAAAACTAATACACTTCCACAACATCGTAACGCTTATCTGCCCAGAATTCATCTAATTTACTTTTGAAAGAATTTACAGAAATACTGTTGACAATGTCTTTTGGCAAACTGTTCCACGTTTGAATAGTGCGATGACCAAATGAACCATAACTCTACCTTGCGTTGTTTTTTAATTATTTCCCTTTGATTGATTTTATTACAGCATTTCTTTTCCGGAGCATAACTTTGTCACCATTGGTTTGAATGATTCAAAACTTGCTATGCATGTTTCTTGCAATGACATAAAGTGCAGTGCACAAGAAACATAACTCTACCTTGCACCGTTTTTGAATTATTCCCCTTTGATTGATTTTCCTTGTCCGGAGCATAACTTTTAACCATTGGTTTGAATGACTCAAAACTTGCTATGCATGTTTCGTGCAATTAGTCGAAGTGCAGTGCCCAAGAACCATAACTCTACCCGGTAACTATGATAATATGATAAAAAGAATGCGCCACCCGTTGTCTTTGAGATCTACATCTCCATAGACAACTCATGACGGATCCTATATTATTGCAGTAAAAGCAAGGTTAAGTGCACTTTACAACATCAGTGCTCATATTTCACATAGACAGGCGACACATCTGACTCGCGAGCTTTTATTAGTTAAACTACTAGTATTCAAAGAATAATGAGAGCTGTTGTACTACCACCTGTGTCGGCGAAAGGTAAAATGAAATATTGTTGCTGAAACAACAAAAGAAAACACACACAGGCATAAAGATTACTTTCTATTATAGAGAAATGCAGATTTAAAATCTGGCCATACGCCTGCTCTGACAAACACCTTGTTGAGGTATAATTTACCTTAATTGATGGATATACTTGTATCTTTAGGACCATTATCTTGTCAAGTCTGTATCCGACTATGGAGAAGTCAGGAAAACAGAAGGATTCGAGAAATTCGAGTTTCAGATAAGGGGAAAGAAGTGGAATGATATTAAAGAAGGTATGGTTTAAAGCTTTAAAAAGATAACAGATCTGACAGTATAAATACTACGAAGGCTGTAATTAGGTTGCTCAACAGAGCAGGATGCTGCACCCTATTTGCTGTACGCCCTTTCCTATTGCAATCAGCTGTCATTCTTCTTTCAAACCTTTGCAATTCATGTAAAATAATTTACTGAATAATATCAGTGAATATAAGAATTCATCATAAGCGTACATGTTGGATAAGGATATAGGATAAGGATATCCTCAGTCAATGCACTCAAGAAAATAAATATGGAATATTATCACTATTTGAAGCACAACTTCCATAATTATATTGTAATTGCTGATCTTAGACTATTTGACTACATCATTTGAAAACCGTTACTAAATTCAAATACATTTGTAAAAAATTTCAAGTGTGTTAAGTCCTCATTTGACACTTAAAATGTCCTCAATTTCATGTTTTGTCTGTCCTCAATGTGTAGCACAGAACACTTAACAATATTTTATCAGTTTAATAGCCATATTAAAATAATTAAGGGCATGTTTTGTAGGTTATAACTTTGTTAATATGATTGTTTTCAGAAGATATCAGAGACACGCTACTGAAGATAGGTGGCATCGAAACCATGAATATTGGTCCAGAAACGATAATTTTATGTGCTGATGATGAAATCCATACATCAGGTACACTGTTTATTTCTTTGTTTAAGTTTTACATGCAAGTAACATTCAGACTATATCTCACCTACTATCCATGATATTTCATTGAAACTTTTAATGCTTGTTTACCATCATTAGTCAAAAAGTACTTGTTTTGGCTAAAGTTTTGCATGCAAGTTACATGTACATTAAGACAAGATCTCACTTAATGTCATGTTATTGCAGTGAAACTAACTTCACTTGCTAAGCATCATTAGTCAATGCTACCAACCATGTGCATTTTTTAACGTGATGTCAGACAGGAAGTAGGGACTAAACTAACTGCACACGCTGCTAGGCTACCAAACTAATCTACCGTTTATTTTCATTACTAAGGACCAAGCAAAACAGGTCAAGATTAAAAAAGAATAAAATAAATGTGTGTATCTGTAGTCACCCGACTGTCCCTAGTTCCCCAAAAATTAGAGTTATGACCCATTAAATTTGACTTTTCTTGGTTAGTTTGCATGCAAGATACAATGAAAGTCATATTTCAACAACCAACATGTATTGGATTACAACTTTATTCTAGCCTTCCTTTACATTTAATCAGATAATAACTTAATTATAAGTTAGATATATAAACCTTTGATTGAATTTATTGCAAATTAAGACCCTTCTTGACTTAAAAATACTATCAATGCCACATCTCACCTACTATCCATGCTATGGCATTGATACTTGCACCATTTGCTTACCATTGTAAGACAATGCTACTGACCAAGGGCAGTAACTGTATTATGATTTTAGTAGGGGTAATGCCCCTTTAGAACTTAAACCTTTCTTGGTTCAAGTTTCATATTCAAGTATGCCTCGACAACTATTGTATGTAGATGTATTGGAGTTTATTTAAGCTTTTTCAAGTTTTTGAAACTCAAATATTTTCAAAGTCCATTAAGGCATCGCTTTAAAAGTTTGTCTCCTTGTTTGGTAATTTCTGTCTGAACTTATAGCTTTTTTTCTCTGACACTTGCTGTGCTCCTGCAATAACTTCAGTCTCTCAAAATATTATCAAGAAGCTGATAAAAATTAAACAGGCCTGAATTACCTATCCTCTTTCAATATAAAATATGCATATTTTTCTGGCTTGCTACACTCACATTTATAATCAGTGAAGACATATCAAGTAGCAGATGACAGAAAGCTTAGTCTGATAAAACCAAAATGTCTGTACTAAATACTAACTTATAGTATAGAAAGTTTTGACAAAAATAATCCTATTTTTTGGGCGCATTGTGCTTGAAAGTCTGAGAAATGTAAATTATGTATATAAAGGTTTACATAGAATTTACAAAAGTTAACTAGTTGAGGTATTAATTATTCAGGAAAAAGAAATGTTTCAACAAGTTACAAAGATGAACTTGAAGAACTTGATGATGATGTCAAAGATAGAGATTGGGAGCCACCAAAAACAAAAGGCTCAAAGGCACAAGGTAACCAACTGCAGTGGTTTAAGCTCAGATTTATCTTAATGAGGGTTGTTCCAGTAAAACTTTAGATTCTTTGCATACCTGGACTTATTTCAATCAACTTCTTGAAGATTCATTACCCCTAGATTCTGTTTCTTCAATGATAAAACGTATATTTCCTACGTCTCTCAACTGAAACCTAATGTTGATATGTTCTCAATAAATTCCATGTTTTTAAGACATTTACATACGGAGATCATCAGATAGGACAACTTTAAAAGCTCTCTTATCTAAAGTTTTGTAGGGCCACAATCTGACTAAAGTACTGATCTATATACCTGACTGTTAGATCTGATGTCCACCAATACGTGTTTCTATTCTCAGAAATTGGACTTTCCAGTTTCGCTGTTAATATTTCTTTATAAATGAGCCATCGACACTCATAAATATTTCGTGCTTATCCGTGGTCCTCTCAGATTTGTTATTTTAACAAATCAAAACATTCAATACAATAATTAAAACACACGAAAATGAATGAGTCTCGGTTCGATTGTGATACTAAATCGGAAATTGTTTTGATAAACACAATAAAATCCGGATAAAACATTTAGGCCGCTTAACACCCACCCATTGTTACTGTTATGCCCTAATGCGTAGCGGGTTTTAGGGTATAATTTTAATTAGACTGGTAGGGCCACAAATGAAAAGACACCCAGTTGACTTGCTGCTGCATGGAGTTCTTGTACTAGATCAAGTTCAAATTTAAATTACTTTCTTACAGTTTTATCTGATACCTCTGATGAAGATGATTAGTGTGATGATGCACAACCAGGAGTGAAGAAACAGAAAGGCAAGTTAAACAAATGTTTACTGAAGTCTTGTGCTAGGAACTGTTAAGATTACATCGATTTCACCTCTTGAAAAATTGCTTGAAATCAGTTATGACATCTGATAGTCCGGTACATTTTATTGTTATATTTATTAGTCCTTTTCAACCGGAGGGGACTATAGATTGCCATCGTCAGTCCGTTTGTCAAAAATGTGGATCCTCGCATAACTTTAAAAGTGTCCAGGCTAGGTTTATGAAACTTGGTATGCGGTAGATGCCAATAAGGAAATTATACATGCCTAATTATACCTCCACAAAACGAAGTTTGGGGGTATATAGGAGTGAGCTTGTCTAACGGTCTGTCAATTTTTGGTTTCCGGACAATAAGTTTAGTTAGGAATGAGATATCGTTATGAAACTTGGTATATAGGTAGCTTGGGTGAAGACGCCGCTTGGGATTGTAATTGGGGCAGGTGGGGTCGAGGTCACTGTTACTAAAAATAGAAAATCAGTTTCCACTCAATAACTTCAGTTAGAAATGAGATATTGTTATGAAACTTGCTGTATAGGTAGCTTGGGATTGAAAAGCTGTATTGAAAACTATTATATATGATAATATTCAATAACACTTAGCCAAAGGCTCAAGGTGAGATTTGTGACTGCTCAATGTCCATATTTCATCATTAGTAAAATGTTTCCTTCTCACTAATATGTATATTATTTTTTTGCAGGAAGAGAGTACATGAGTGAATTTGAAAGAAGTGTTGTTCAAAAGTCTTTTGAAAGTCATATAAATCTGTTCAAGGTGCCAGGGAAACAAGCAATTGTTAATGCTCAGAAGAAAGAGCATATTCTGTCAAAATTCAACTGGACCAAACTCAAATACTGTGTGCACAACATCATCCAAGCAAAAAAGAGAAAGCTTAAGGGAGCTCAAAAAACACATTTTTATGCTCCGTGAAAGGGGAACATATAGTTACTGTTTTGTCCATCTGTTCTTTATGAATCCTTGGCAGTGGAACAATCGGGCAATTTGGGGGTCGTCATGGGCCTCCTGTTTAACCAATGCTTATAGCATGTAGTTTACAGATCAAGTAATTTCCATTAGCATTAAACCTGCACTTCATTAGTTTATTGATGTGTGTTTTAGTCCTCATTGATATGTTAACACTGTCCTCACTTGTCTTTTTTATTGTGTCCTCATTCAGAAGTATACTATGTAGTTATAGAATAAGAGTCTTAAATTAATAAAAAATACATTTTACATATATAAATGTGATATGCTATGGTAGACCGGGCTTAAAGACCTTAAGTAAAATCAAGCGTTTTTCATAAACCTAAGATGTAATTGATTTTTTTGTATAAATGCTCATTATATTCATGGATTATTTTTACCTTTGCATTTTGCTGTTGCTATGGATATGCTCAAAAGAACAGAGGTGTAAATTAAAATCTGACCAAGGTAGTTTTTTATGTCTCCCCCAAATTGTTTTTGTGCTGGATGTATGTCTCACTCTGCCATAAAGTTCTCCTTAACCGCTGGTCATATTTCAATGAAACTTCACATGAATAATTGGTATTGAGCCTAGTTGTGCATATTGTCGGGAACTTTATATAAATCATAAATGTCAGATGATTTTTGCTAAAGTTATGGCTCTAAGAGCGATTCGCTCTTGATGGTCAAAAAAGTTTGGAGACAAGTTTTTGTGCCAAAAACTATTTTAGTTGGTCCCTATTTGGTCAAAAAGAAAGAAAATAATTTCAGTTTTCATAAATTTATGCTGGAAGCATTGTAACAGTAGATACTAAATAATCTAATTGACTGTTAATCATATGTAAATATATCAACTTTTATCTTGATGTCACAATGTATCTTCAAGTCTAATTAATCACTTGTCAACCTCTAATGTCAATATCTCGGAAATTATAAAAGATTTTTTTAGATTTGCACAAAGATCTTCAGAATTGTGTACAATTTTGTGTTTCTGTGCCACAATCCAAATGTCAGTTTTAGCCAGACATAATTATTTCTGACTCAACAACAAACCTTTGGTAATGTTTTATATTTAAGCTATTGACTAGAAACTTCACATGTGGATTAATGTACAGAGTGCAAGAACTCTTGCTACTTTATTTTTAGCTCATTTGTCATGTAGTGGCAAGGTGAGCTTCTGTGATCGTCCGTTCGTTCACAATTGCTTGTGAACACACTAGAGTACCATCTATCAGTAAGTGCACTTTGCAGTTATTGCCATTTGTTTGATGTTCCTGTAAATGTAGATACATATTGATAGATATCATTGAAAATTGTTGAAAATAAGAATTGAAGGAAATTGCTAAAATGTTTGTTCTGATGTGGCTGATCATGTCGTTTACATACCTTGTGTGATTTAGGCTGCTGTAATAATAACTTTATTTTACACAATCTATTCGACGTGATCCGGCATGTTTAAACAAAACACTGAAGTAATATTCCCTATACGCTTATGAAATCTATAAAATTATGAGCAAAATGAAATGATGTTCTGAATAAAAATTTACATATTATTAATTTGTCGTTTTGAAATTGTTGGTGATGTAACCTGAATAGCAGCAGGTGGCTGGCAATATTGAATCTGTCCAAATGGTCCCATAAATGCTCTAAAGACGTACCAGGCTGTAAGGCAGTCAATCTAGTGAGTTGTTTAATATGGGAAAACTTCGTGACTTGACTATACTGCGCCGACGAAGGGCGATGGTCAGGGGCGGACCTACATACGGGAGAAGTGCATTCATCCCAAAATAGATTCCATTCAATAACGGCTTAAAATTATGGTAATTATATGTACCGGCTGTATAAAGGGCTAATACATTAGCAATAATGTGACGATTGTATTATATTATGCGAAATTATTTACCGGGCACTCATGAATATTCAGTGCTTGTCCGTCGTCCTGTCAGGACTGTTATTTTAACATATCAAAACATTCTTACCGTACAATTACAAAAACACACGAACATAAATGAGTGCCTAGTTAATACTTTCGCACAATACAATGCATGAGGCGATTAAACATGACGTCCAGATGTGGGTATGTCATTGATACACCAGGGGTCCGTTGCCTAACGAAAGTGCTACATAGCGCTTTCCACAGGAGGTAATACATGTCTTCTATGTTTAATTGAACGGGAGGTAACACCTGACAAAGCTCTTTGGTTAGACAACGGACCCCAGGTTTGCATGAGATGTCTAGCAAACAAGTACACTTATACAACTCAAAATTTGATAAAGGTTAAGAAACCAATATTCCTGCACTGCAATTATGATTTAGTCTGCTGCTAAATTAATAAAAAGCGTGAAAATTGCAGCCATTTTCAAGGTAACTGATAAGCCCTAGTGGCAGGAGTCAAAGTGGAATGAATAACCGGGAAATCTTTGTCTCGTTTGTATTCCGATACGGTTTAAGGTCAGAAATGCAAAGATCCGGACCGCGTTCTGTTATCACAGATGCTCGGATGCGGCACACACATTTGAGTGAGTCTGGGCTTATCAACTTAGACATCAAGTTGTGAAGCAATCTTTATTCAATTACAAACTTGCAGATATAAATTCCATTAGTCAATCTTATCAAATTTGCAAACTCGCGGCAAGGAAATTTTGTCGACCCTTATCAAATGTTGAGTAGTATAGTCCGTCGACGATAACACTAGCCTTGTTTACAAATATAAATTGACAATCAAATGCATTTCTGACGTAGATTTTTGTTCGATCTCCTGCATAATCACTTTTAATGCATATTCTCTTTCAATCTACACTGATAAGGGGCCAGTCGACCGTGCAGTGTTGATATTATCAATTTCTGTTTATATACAAGGCTAGAGTTACCGCCGGCGAGCTATATATACTGAAACGAAAAAGAAACGCAGGGTGGAGTTTGAGGATGATTCCAGATAAGACGTCAAATATTATGTTTAATACCTTTATGTAAGAATGGATATTAATCCATTGAGAACAAACTGCAATAGCAACTGGTTGTGGCTGGTAAGTGATTTAAAAGGGAATAGAAGGGGACCCCTATAATGTGAAATCAAAACTGGCTGATTGTGATAAGTGGCTCGTCAAAAACAGCGTATGTCATCATTTGCCATCTGCATAGTATTGATCCTTCTAGGCAGATAGTTCATGAGTGAGTTTATCTTCCTTTTTGCGAATCTGGCACTTTCTTCTAGAGGGTTACTCTCAGATGAGCCGGAATAGCAGTGGTGGCTGGCATCATCGAATCCATCTCTTCAAATGGTCCTATGAATGCTCAAAAGGAGACAGACCGGGTTGTTTGGGGGTCAATCAAGTGAGTGGATGTTGCTTTTAGCTGGAAAGTCGCCACCAAAGCCATATTCCGCGCTGACAACAGGCAACGGTCAGTGGCGGACCTACATGCAGGCGATGTGCACTCGGGATCATCTCGCTACCGATTCCTTACAATTTTGGCAGGGATGTGGTGATTACGAGTACCTTTTGTATAATAGGCGGATTCAGTGGCATTAAGGTGACGATTGCGCAATGTTTGAGACGAATAAACATGTCCTGACGTCACGCGTGAACGATCAGACCTAGGTCTTTCATTTATTCACTAAGTTTGTCTTAGATTTATAGCAAGTCGTTCTAAAGTGCTAACAAGTACAACTAAACCCCTTGATGCCGGGATCAGCCTTTGACTTATATAAGCATCGCAAAGGCTTGACTCTCTGAACTTCAGTCAGCTGCGACATTGTTGAATAAAATGAAAGCAAGAAATAAATATCGGAAACTGATTTGTCTCTGATTGTGCTTTCGCCGGAAGTTAGCGGTTCGCTATCACATCATGCTACCGTAAATGGTGGACCATGTGCATTATAACATAGACTAATGCTTGACCGATTTTCATTGTTTTTGAACAACGCGTTCGCAAGATATTGCAAATAATGTTACCCTGCGTTTCTTTTTCGTTTCAGTATATAAGCATGGTTAATTGCTTTGAAATTGCATTAGCTTTGCAAATTCGTGGCCCTCAGCACTTCGGTTTTGTATACGATAAAAGCAAGAAACTAATATTGCCTCTATGAACACAATTGTGTGACGAGCTGTGAAATTAATTTAATGCAACAACACGGCTATGTACGAGAGTTGTGCGTTTTTGCTCTCACCGGAAGTAAGCCATGATGCTTGAAGGACCAAGTAAAATGTAACATTAGACAACAATTGCTTGATCAATTTTCATTGTTTTCGAACAACCCGTTCTATAGCACCATGCATTTCTTTTTTGGTTCAGTATGCATGTTAGCTTTCAGTTTCAAATCGATAAATGTCGTGTTTTTCAATCTATTGGTGTGCCACATATGAAAACCATGTACAGCACGAGAAAACGGTGTTTCAAAAGGTTTAACAAAATAATACAATGATAGGCTACTACCGGGTACGTCACATCGTCGCATGCTAATGATTCCACGCGGGCAAGTTTTACATAAAAAACATGTACTTTTCAGTATTATCATGATTTAGCGAGATATTTCAGAAAAAAAGATCTAGTATCGCAGAGTATGCGTCTATAGCTAGGGTATCCACGGCATGTGTCGATTCTTTACCCGATTGATGGTAAAAGCCTGAAAGTCGACTCATGTGTTCATTCTTACATGATTCCCCGCGGACGCATACTTGTTTTCTAAGTAAACGTCAATATTCGGCGACTGTTGTATCTATTTCACATGCACGATATAGCCAAAATGCTCCATAAATATTGTAAAATTGTTGCAGAGCTTTTAACTCTCATCGTCTTGGTTAATAGTTTCACCATGGTCTGATATAAATGACATATATTATTTACCATGTATAATAATTGTTAATACATGTAAAACAAACAACACAATATAGGTGTGACATTGGCAGATCACTCATCGATTTATACACAAACATTATACAATGTACACATAAAAACGACCACATGAATTATGATGTGGGAATATTACACCAGTTATCTTAGTGGTACGAATGCCCTAGTCGCTTAAACGCTCATTTGTTTGTTTGATTGGGATTTACGCCGTTTTTTAAACACTATTTCAGTTACTATTATATACGGGGCTTGTTTTCCTGAACCGTACCATTACCAGTACCACGAACGAACCAATGACCTACTACATCTCAATTTGACTACTCTCAATTTTGCAACAACAAACATTTGCTTTAGTATTTAATTAATTTATACTACATTGTAATTTAATTTAGGTCGATTGTGAAACAAGTTCTTACAACTTATACTGTATAAATCACTCTCAACACCTCATTCCTGATGGTATAGTTGTCCCTTTTATGCTGAGCATCTAGCAAGGGAATTACTAGTACCATGTTTATTTAGTCTTTGGTATAACGCGGCCTGGGATACTGGGATG
The DNA here is from genome assembly GCA_963678985.1 of Spisula subtruncata. Taxonomy (NCBI): domain Eukaryota; kingdom Metazoa; phylum Mollusca; class Bivalvia; order Venerida; family Mactridae; genus Spisula; species Spisula subtruncata. Next base: position 11,746,245 of record OY787678.1, on the reverse strand, counting down.
AGACTTTGTACGTTTTTTCAGTGACGCTTTGACGTTTGCATGTAAGATTTTGAACGACATCCGTGCTTGCAATATTACGAATAAATCATAGAACACAATTACTTACTCGTTAAAGCGTCAACTGATTAAAACATCAAACTTTGTTACCAGTTTGGAAATGTATAAAATGAATCAACAAGCGCCATTAATTAGAAAACACTACGGGTATGTCTCAGACAGGTAGCAGTGTAATTATAACAATTTCACGTGTAGAGTTCTTATTATAAATTGCGTTTGTTTTTGTGATTGGTTTTAATGAAAGGAGGACACAATCTCGGTATATACCCCGATACACCGCTTCTCAGTTCCGTCAGAGGTTTGTACGGTTTTCATATAACTAAAACGCCATAACGCTCTGATGGACCTCAGGATACACGACATCTCAGTTCCGCCAGAGCGTTATGCTGATTTTCAGTTCCGTCAGAGCTGTATGAAAACCATACAAATCTCTGACGGAACTGAGAAGTGGTGTATCGGGGTATATACCGTGACAATTAGCAATGAAAAAGTTGTGTTTTCATTTGAGATTATATTTAGTATCTTGCTTTATCATCCATCTCTGCTGTTTATTCAGCTCATAGGTCGAACGTAATTTGTTCTCTAAATACGAGGGGCAATCCAAAAGTTCGTGGACAAACTTCATAAAATCAAACGCAATATCGATGTGAAAATAACCATATGATGTATCCCGCTATATCTGCATGCGCATGAAAAATATTAGCGAGATAGCTTACATAATAACAAAATTATTACATTAACAAAATGGTCATATACGCACGGGTGCCGCAGCTCAAACGCGTAACGTCATTTTTACCCAGGCGAAAATGTCATTCATTTTCAATGCAGACGCCGACTGAAGCGTCAAAACGGTGGTGTTTCTCTGCCCAAAGTTGAAAAATGTTCAGGGTAAGAATTCACTGGAAAGTGCCGTAAACCAAGTATATTTCCTTGGAAATGTCGTTAATTGTGGACTGCCTGTCTCCGATTATCGCATTAACAGCCGTGACGTTGCATGTTCGTGTATTCGTTATATTGGTCGCCCGCATTTATCATCGTCCGAAGCTGTTTCTCTTCCTCCACCTAAATCTCTTATGCCGTTTGTAAACAAGTGATCTTGCTATACGAGTTTTTCTGGAAGCCGCTGCCAGCATTTTGATTGTTTCTGATGGCGTCTGCTGTAGATTTACGCAAAAGTGTATATGCCCGCATTTTCAACTTGTCTTCAGGTGTCATTTTTCGCTCTAACGTTTGTTTGGTGTTTGCGCAATTTGCAATGCAAATACTTAATGTGAGCGTGATATTTTAAATCTAAATAACGTACTTGCGCGAAAATGACGCCAAATTGCGCAAATGACGTTTGTGCACGTAAAACTATGGAAATTATTATTATTTTGACATGGAAACATAACAATAACTTTGTATTTTTGAGCTGCGGCACTTGGCGTTTACTCGTGTTGCCATAACAACTATATAAGACGAAAGCCATGAGTTACATAAGCAAACCTTTTCACATAAACTCGAAATAAATATATATTTTTGCAAACCAAAAATGATGAGTGTACCATGTAAACTAAAGAAAATATTAAACTTGTCCACGAACTTTTGGATTGCCCCTCGTATATACAGTCCCCTACTTATCTTGTCCAAAATTTTATTTATTTATTTAATCCCTTTATATGGTTTCATTGGCTGAACTATTTTAATGATAAAATAGCGTGATCTAAATATTGCACTGAGTTAAGTTATTACGTTACAAACCCAGTTACATGCTGTGCTCAGTTTATTAATATGTTAATAATATAAGTTTATATTTTTCGCCAAATTCAACATTATACACAACTAGTTTATTCTGCAATAAGGCATATTTATTCATGTTACAACTATATGCAACATATTTTTCATTTTCATACGCCCATCATGGCGTGCGGGCGGCGGCGTCCGGTGAAGTGTTCACTCTCGTTTTCATCTTGGATTGAACTTTTGACAATGTTTATGGGCATACTACCCCGGCCAAGTTCGATTATCGCCACAGGCATTCTTGGATTATGGCTCTTGATTTGAAATTAGCCTAGTACGGGAGAATTTTGTGACAGTTTGGGTTCTTATTGTTAAAGTGAACAACAGTATCAAAAATGGGCATAGGATGTCTCTCAGGTTGTTCATTCTTGTCCCATGGTTGATGTTAAGTATATAGAGGCATGTGTATTTGTTTTCAAATATATTGACAATACAATTAACATTTGTATAATATAACTTATTTACACTTGTATAATAAATTATTTCAAAGTTTGATTTGATTTGTATAACTAAATTGGTTGACAGCGTTAGAGTATCTCAGGTTAGGGAAATTAGCGACATTTTAGTCTTCCTACGAGCTCCATGCAATACTGAACACATTCGTTTATTGAACATCTTTGAAAATGGTATAATACTTACATCCATTGAACAACTTGATTGAATTACAGCTGTATTGTATTGATCACACTGTTTATTAACCCCTATATTTTGATATTTTGTTTGGAACCTTTGACTCAATACAAACCAAATGTAATGGAGCTGTTTATAAACTACATGTATCATAAAAATAAACGATTTAATATGTATTGGGCCTATTCTGGATTCTCAGTAGGTGTGTATAGTCCTTTAAAGTACTTCCCCAACTGTTCGATCAATTCTTGTTGGTCTCTGAATATTTGTCCATTGAATTTTATTTTGATGAATTTGTTTTATTCTTCCGCTAACCAATTTCCAGAATGCTTTGAGTTAATTTCTGCAGTTTTATCAATTTCATTGTCCAGCTTCAGTAAATAATCACAACACACTGTCTGTGTACACGACGAAATATTGGTTTCGCATCTTTGTAGTTGATATATGCTATGTTAGAAGTTGAGCGGGGACGACCTTCCTTTAACCAAATGGTACGTTTATCTTTCATTTAGACACTGGTAGACTTGCAGATGCTGACTGAATTACGTCGATAAGATCCTGGTAGGTTTTATCAATACACCCCCCCCTTGTCAAGCGACGAACACATCATACTTTTTGACATTATATCATCTGTTAAACTGCTGTTTGTCACATTCTCTAACCTTGCTCCAGTTAATGGTTTGTGCATAACTCACTTTGGGTAATTTGAATTCATTATAAACAAATATCATCAACGATTTCACATTTGACTGAACAGTCAATATATTCGGTCGGCATACAAATATAGTCAAGTAATGTTTCATAACAATTTCCATACGATACAATTTTGCGCCCAAACAGTTATCTAACATGTTAACAGCCACCATATTGGTATCATTCATAAATTTTCTAAACAAAGGCCCCCGTATGTCACCATGGTTATTAAGCAAATTAACATTGAAATCACCAATAAAGATCGGAATGCCGATCTCTGCATACATGTACTATATAATGTATAATTTGTCTATATAATCACGAAATGAGTCAATAGGATGATTTGCACAATCATGGTACATATACATGGAAGACAAAACATATAATCGTGGTTGTATTTGTAATTGGATACCAATTAAACGATCATCTTCAATACATAACGTTTTGTGCTATTAAATTGCAACATCACCTTTACCGACTTTTCGTTGGCATGGCCGTGATAATTTATTGTCCGCAACAGCATGGCAATTGTAATATACGTACATGTAGTTTTTTTAGACAATTCATAAAATGTAAGTTGTGATTATAAAGCCAATGTTCTGCTGCAAATGTTCTGAAATACCACATATATCAATTTTATAGTTCATTAGCATATTGCTAAGATAAGAAGAGCTGGAAAATATACCAGTCGCATTTCACGTCATAACATTAATATTGAGGCCAGTCATGTTCACTCTGAGTTTAACAGTCTGTATCTGTAAGTACTGTTCACAGTCGGAGCATCAACACGTGTCCACGTTCTCTCCGAGTCCGATGGGTCGTGATGTAGGTTTGTTGATTCCCGTTCAATACGGTGTAGTATTTGAGTTATTTCGTACTGAGTATTTGCCACGTCCAATTACAATTGTAATATGATGGATATCTGACATTGGTGATTCAGTAGTGGTAGATTTTGTCATGTTCGTAGACGCCTGTACAGTAGGAGCAGAACTGTGTTGATCTATATTGTCTGGTTTTACTCAACAGCGATGTATCTACCTCTGTTTGTTCATTGGTTAACATAACGTTTTCGTTGCAAGCCTCGGTCTCTTCAGATGGACCAGGTGTGGGTTCGTGCACTGAAAATCCATTCCGACAAGATATCGAAACGACTTCGGCACTGTCAACGATTTTTTCTAACTCAGCTAGTCTGTTGAGTTCCAAATTCTTGTGTACAGACTACGAGGAGGTAAATGATCATTCATATTTAATTATTTATGGTGCAACATTCATTTACGCTTTGCACACAGTTGGCGATGTCTTGTTTAATATTTTGCACACTGCTACATACGATATTTATTTGATTCGAACGCATTTTTTTTGAGTGCGACAGACGACTGCTTCACAAGTAGTACATCCGACTGCAACGTCGAGACAGTATCCTTTAATACACTTAACTCTGTTTGACACTGACAGGTATGATGATTTTGAGTGCGGATCGAAGATTGTAAGACGGATAAAAAATAATAGTTTTCTTACCAGTAGGCTTCACATGGACTTATCATATCTGAAGTCCCATATTCACAACAGCTCCTCCACTCATACTCACTGAGTTATATTAAGGTCACAAATCCAATCCGATCGCCGTCCGATGATCGGCCGGCGTACTTTTGGCTAATCGGGCTGGAGGACGGACGGACATCGGACGGACGGACGGACGTCGGCGGGTCATGGGGGCATTGTCGGACAAAATCAAGGCCTGATTTAGCGACAAAGCGATTTGTCGGTGACCATCCGATGACCGGTCGATGTCCGCAGGACGGCTGACGGGCCTTGTACGATCATCGACCGGTGATTTGCCGATGATCGAACGACATCGACCGGCTTCCGGCCTATACATAGAGATCGGGTACACATCGGATACACGGACATCGTCCGGCGTCCGGGTGATTTGTGACCTAGGTATTAATCCAATTTTAATTGCCGATTAGTCCGTGCTTTTGAGTAAGTAATCGACCTAACTAGAAATTGGTATATATTCACGAGGGTGAGGATAGCTGGAGTTTACTCGACTGAGTCGCGATTTTTCGAGGGAGAGAAACGGCCACTTGAGCGTGACTCCAGCTAAACTCAAGTGTCGTTTCATGAATACCAATTTAGTGCTCGCGTGTTAAATTAATAAAGTTTATTGTATTTTCGTTTTAAATTAAATAACAAATACATATATGTGTGGATTGATCAATATACCGCCCCCAGATACAAATTTTGTTATGGTAAGTTATCTAAAAGTATATTAATCAGACAAATCAAATTGTAATAACATTAATTATTTTGAGTTGTCAAGCATGTAGGACAAATCAGTGGACAAAGAAAAAATAGCGGCAATCGTCCAGTATGTCTCCAATCTCAAAATTAAAATTACAGATGTAATGAACGATAAAAACGTATTCTGGCATTCTTTTCTTTTGCGGTTCTTTTTGCCTTAAAAGGTATAAAATTATCGCCAAAATTCCATGTTTCATTTTTTCAACGTTATGTGACGCGCGTGGGACAAATCAGGTGAAAAAGAAAAAATAACGGCATTTCCCGAATATGTCTCCGATTTCAAATTCAAAATGACGAACGAACGAACGAACGAACGAACGAACGAAGCCCAGGCAAGATGCGAATCAGATACTAGTATATTAGCTTTATTTAGGATTAAATTCAGATGGATATACACTATGTCAATCATGTCCTCATTTACATGTGTGCATTATACAATGACCTCAGTTTCATGTGTGCGCTGTGCGTATGATGTCCCCATTCATGTGTGTGCGTATGATGTCCTCATTTATGTGTGTGCGTATGATGTCCCCATTTATGTGTGTGCGTATGATGTCCTCATTTATGTGTGTGCGTACGATGTCCTCATTTATGTGTGTGCGTATGATGTCCTCATTTATATGTGTGCGTAGAGTGTCCTCATTTTCATGTGTGCGTTTGATGTCCTCACTTACATGTGTGCAACTATGTCCTTATTTGCTTGTTGAAAGTCATAAAGGGATAGGCAAATTTAGACTACAGAAATTTAAATCTTAAACGAAGCAGACTTTTGTGTTAAAATTTGATGACTCTGGCTCTCTTAAAAAAGTGAGTCCCCAGTGGGCTACTCTAGGTTTGTGTCCTCAATCTACTACATAGCCCAGTATGCGTGTGCGTGTGTGTGTGTGTGCGTGTGTGCGTGCGTGCGGTCGTGAATGTGTGGGTCTAGATACATTCTGTATTGTGAGTCGGTATGTATGCATGAATATTTTGTCTATGCATGTTCTTAAATGTATATTTTTGTTTGCAAATTGTATACATGTTTCTACATAATATGTCTCTGTTTGTAATTATTGTTCAAATGTATATCTCCGGAAAACGGGGGAAATAAAGATATATATATATGAACCCCCAGCTTTATATATACACATGGAACCTGATCCCGAACAAAAAATGACAAAGATAGCATTGAGTCAGTCGTGCAACATGTACTAGAAAATCAATAGCACACTAATAACATAAATTTACGTAGCTTAAAGTTAATAATTAAGTAACTTAACTCGAATAATAGACTAAATACTTTAAACGACCAGACTGTGGTATTAAAAAGCATTGAATGTTGTGTATTGGTTATTCAGTTTAAGTTTTATTGTAACGTAGAATAACGCATGCATATTTAGAATAGATAATGAATTACTTGTTAATATTTATTGTAAAAATGGCGGTTTAGTATTGGAGGTATTAAAATTATTTTCATCTAACCCTAGTACAATGTAATCAGGTAACTTTGCAATACTGTGCAGTTACAGATTGATACTATTCTACGAGAGTTGATTAACAACCATCATTAATTACAAGCCTTGTATCTGTTGTTAAATTAAAAAGGAAACTTCAGACGCATTTTAGTAATTATACTATCATTTCGCTGGGTTATGCGTTGGCATTACTCCGTGTGATGCTGTGTTGTTAAAGTTTTCTGTGCTTGGCTGGTTAAGCTGAGTGCTGCTATCCATGTCCTATTTCTTCATATGTTTTATGCAACACTTCCGTGCAGCTGAGTTTAAGTGACCGATTAATCAATTCGTAATATAATGTATAAGTCAACTAACATCATTATATAAGAATATGAGTGAACATAATCACCATCACCTATGCTTCATCACCAAATAAACACATTAGTTAAACAACATCGTAGACAACAAGAAGAACACCAGCAGCAGTATAACAACAGCAGCAATAACAAAAACAACAGCATCATCAGCAGTATCAGCAGCATCATCAGCAGCACCATTCGCAAGTAGAATAAGAATAAGAAGGGGAACATGACCTCCACACCACCAACAGCAATAACAACACCAACGTAACGATGTTACTTTAAAATCTAAATGTAATCTCAAATCAATTAGAATATATATTTATTTTCAGTAATTACATAATATTTATGTATACATGTATACCGTATGCAAAATAAGTTTTAAAAGATAAAAATAATTACCGGTTTTAACACACTATCCAGTCAACCTACTACTGTAATCAATTCTATTATATTCATTGTGTTTATATCGTATACCGTATATACCGATACACTTCTTGGTCCATAATAGGCTAAATTAAAAAAATATACGGAGTTTTTGTAACCCAATCGATATGGCTCTTGTACTTACGGTCGACCCTAATTTTTTCAAAGGGAACTAAAGAACAAAATTAAAATATTTAAATGCGCCCACTGGGATACAATATAAAAGACCGAACGTGCGCATTGCATTATGGTCTCACGGCCGATAAAAATATACTTTTATTCTAATTATGTCTGTGATGCGAAAAATGAAATAAAAATACACGAGGTTCTGGTAACAAAAAGGGTTCTTTCAAGTTGGGTGGATTCTTATTTTTAATGGGATCTGAAGTAACAGAACTTGGTTATTATGTCGATATTGCATAGGTCGTTGTTTAAGCTTACCTAGAAAATGGATACCACCCAAATTTGGCCATATTAGCCCGTCCTTTTTTAAATGAGGATGGATAAGCGTCAACCTGAACTCAAAAATAAATAAATAAATGAATAAATAAATAAATAAATAAATAAATAAATAAATAAATAAATAAATAAATAAATAAATGAATGAATGAATGAATGAATGAATAAATAAATAAATAAATAAATAAATAAATAATAAATAAATAAAAACACCAGCCAGCCAGCCAGCCAGCCAGCCAGCCAGCCAGCCAGCCAGCCAGCCAGCCAGCCAGCCAGCCAGCCAGCCAGCCAGCCAGCCAGCCAGCCAGCCAGCCAGCCAGCCAGCCAGCCAGCCAGCCAGCCAGCCAGCCAGCCAGCCAGCCAGCCAGCCAGCCAGCCAGCCAGCCAGCCAGCCAGCCAGCCAGCCAGCCAGCCAGCCAGCCAGCCAGCCAGCCAGCCAGCCAGCCAGCCAGCCAGCCTTAAGTTTTTAAGTTAATTTCCAATTTCTTTACGCCCTAATCTAATTAGTAACTGTATTGTATCATTTCTGTGGTTATATGGCTGCAGGTGCGTACCAGGATGCTCAATATTGAACAAGTAGGTTACTGTAGTGGTGTAGGGGCTAGAACACAGAGCTACAGATTTAAAGGTCACTTGATCTAAAGCGTGGCAATTGGCCAGACTAGCCACACATACTCATAATAAAATTGTTGGAATTTTGACGTTTCCTGAAATTATTTAAAGCATTTTCTCGTTGTGTGAAATACTCGTCGATTTTAAGTTCAGAGTTACATAGTCGCTACATAGATCAGGCCCTGTTTACAAACAGTTGAAAAGACAATGGAGACTAGGGGTTATCAATTGTATTGGATCCTGTTACTTTATCATCATTCAAAGCGATAATTCAATTAGAATGACTATATCCGGTTTTCATAATTGTATCAAAGTACTTAGAAGTATATACATGTAAATTCACTTTCCCAAACGTATACATATAGAGACAGGAAGTTTAATATCGTATAATAATAATAATTATACACGAACATAAATTGTCCAAGTTGCAAAAGAGTACATACACAAAATGAATACAGTTTAACATATCGATGGCTTAGAACAAGAAGGTCGTAACTACAAAATCGATATATTGAGAAAACAAGAGAAAACTGTCTGTAATTTACTCTTTACCTATGGGAAAACACGTTTTTAAAACTCAATTTGGTCAACATTTTCATGAAAATAGGCTCATAAGAAGCGCCTTGTGATGCTTATTCTAAATATGTTTGATACTTAAAAGGTCGTATGTGGCACTTACGACCTTCTAATTCTAAGCCATCGATATGACTGGCTTAGAATGAAAATGTTGTAAGTAAAAAATCAATATTTTGAGAAAACAAGAAAAAAAAACTGTCTGAAAGTTACTCTTTACTTATGGTAAAACAAGATGCTTCGACTTCAGATTTGTTCCATGACAAGTTCCGACTTTCATGAAAATATTCGTACTTAAAAGAAGATTCTCATGATGCCAATTGTAAATATGTACCCTGTCTTATAAGGTCGTTTTTACGACCTACTCATTCTAAGCCATCGAAATAGGCTCAGTGTATATGTTTGCAACTTTTTAACTATTAAATTTGCATACACGAATGAAATTTAACTAGAGGTTTCCCCTCGGTGACAAAATCACGGCCAGGACGTAAAAATATATTACCGTGCACCAAACCTAACACTTACCCAACAAGAAGCCTTATGAAACAAGAAAGTGTATATAAAACTATCCCGCCATAATATGCCTCCCCCTAACCAAAATACCAAAGTGACAAGTGATAAAAAATGTCAATCATGAAAGATATACTAACATAAATGATACCCATATTAACCCAATAGTCTACCCAAACTACATATCAGAACAAAGACTATAACTATACGACACAATGCCCAGCTCACAACAGAATGAAACAAAAAATGAATCTAAACTACTGAAAGTCAAAGTTTCTGCTGTCATATACAAGAACAAGAGAGCAGTTACAGTTTATTGTATTATAAGGCCACCGGCCCATACATACATATACATGCACAAAGTGAAACATAGAGAAGGTCATAATGTAAGTACAATGGTCAATTACATTATATACATATAGTTTTGCAGTTTGTAATACATCCCATAGTTATTTACAAATATCCATATATAAAAGAGCAACAGAAGAAATGTATATAAACATGCATACATTGACTAGAATGAATTAAAGGGGCATGCCCTGAAACCGAAGCGTCTCAAATATCAATCAAATTTGTATTATTTTAATGCCTAAATCAATTAACGAAAGCCATGTAAAAGCAATACAGAGCAATACATTTAAACTAGTACACGAGAAGACAAGCCTCAACATCCGTCGTCCGTTTATGTTTACTAAAGTCGAATAGTATTCGATCATCACATAATGTTATATGACGCATGGCATCCAGCTGTTCCGGGATCCAGTACTAGGCATTCAAAATATTCATATACGAGGGGTGTACCAGAATTACGTAGACTTTTGTTATAACTTTTTTATTTGGGCATGTATTATCACCAAATTTGCCGTAGACAAACTTCAAACCATTTTCAAGAGAATCGGTAAAAATATTTTCTAACAGAATGTTAGAAAGCCATTTAATCTGTTGCCATAGTAACCAATAGTTGGATAGGCGGGGCAGCGAATTGTAAAAGCATTTTTGGCATTATTCAACTGCTCATACCTCACAGATAACAAGTCTAACTTTAACGCGACTTCGTGACCTACACGCGCAATATCCTTGGAACATACGTCGTAAATTTCGACTTCATAAAGGTTACCGTTGTTGATTTATGGTACAAAACAAGTAAAAGCTGCTGCGCGTCACCATTGAAAATATGACGTTTGAAAAATACGCTGAAATCGCATCAACATGAAGTTTTGTGTGAACCTTGAGAAGACGCAAGAACAAACGCTTTAAATGTTGGTAACTGCTAACTCTAAATATCTTCTATCGAGTTACCTGATTTCCAAACGACACAAGCGCACTAATCGTGGTCGAGACCGAATAAAACGACATAGACCGACGGCGAAGACCAACGACGAATGCGACGTCACCAAGCGTTTTCTATGACTACATCGACCTGGATCGACGTTCTATTATAAGCGTTATATGCGACATTTCTGGTAATAAATTGGAACTTTTATAACATTTAAGGTAGTAAATAAACATTCGTAAGTTTTGTGTACGGTTTTGCCCATCTTTATAGCTACAATGTACACAGATAGGAGCTTCACCTGACCTGGAAGTTCGGCCGACGTCGTGACGTTCCGTTGACCTGCCCCGCATACCGTACCCCTATCCATCCCCGGAAGCTGCAGAATTTGATCCAAATAAGATATGGCTTTGAAATTTCACGTACTTGCACAGTAAATATTATTTGCACTCCACACAAAATTATTTGTTCGTATGATGAATGGTATGGAACGTATGACAAAAGTCTACGTAATTCTGGTACAACCCTCGTATATTTTAGATTTATAACGCTTTACTATCTTGACTTAATCAATATCATGACAGGTATTTTGACCCAAATGTGCAAAGCTTATAAATCGATGGCTTAGAATGAGAAGGTCGTAACTACTACTTACGACCTTATAAGCCTCATACATATTTGAAATCTCCAGTACTTGGTGCTTCTAATGAGCCTATTTTTATGAAAATCGGAACTTGTCATGTTGACCTAAATGAAGCTATAAAAGCTTGTTTTACCATAAGTAAAGAGTAAATTGCAGACAGTTTTTCTTGTTTTCTTAATATATTGATTTGTAGTTACGACCTTCTCATTCTAAGCCAGTGAAATCATTTCACAAAAAAAACGGGTGAATGAGAAACAAACCATATCGAAGACGTGCTTTTTAATTAGTTGCATTTAATTGATATCATAATATAAAACTGTAATAATCACAATAACTGTTTATGATGCAAATATTTATAAAGTTAAAAATAAATTCGACACTAGCAACCTTTATTAAAATTTATCTATAGACATAGACATAATTTGTGCAAAACTTCTGCAGAAATAAACATTTATCTTGTCTAAATTATGAACGGGGTTATAAATTGTAGCCACTAACGATAAGATGTGTTTAGAGAGATAGGTATTTTCTCACCATGCACGTTTTGTGTTTAAATCAATAGATAAAGAATCGTTTATCCTTGAAAATGTACTTAACGATTTGTATATAACGTTATATATTCGTATGTAGGTCTGTTGCTTTATCACTCGAGTTTATTTACAGGGTGTCTCTAAATGTTTATCCGCTTGTTGAATGCCTACAACATCACCGAATTAATATTTTTAGTAAGCATAGTAATTGACAAATATTCCCAATCAGACTCCCATTAAATATGAACAACTGCAGTAAAGAAAGTTTGTATGTCAGTATGAGAAAAACAGGCAAACATAGTAGAAAGGAAACCAGTCAAAATCAAATCTAGAACTAGAAAGGAAACCAGTCAAAATCAAATCTAGAACTAGACGAGGAAATCAGTCAAAATCAAATCTAGAACTAGAAGGGAAAACCAGTCAAAATCAAATCTAGAACTAGACGAGAAAACCAGTCAAAATCAAATCTAGAACTAGAAGAAAAAACCAGTCAAAATCAAATCTAGAACTAGAAGAGAAAACCAGTCAAAATCAAATCTAGAACTAGACGAGAAAACCAGTCAAAATCAAATCTAGAACTAGACGAGAAAACCAGTCAAACCAATCGGACCAAATATTTACGATTAGTCATATGGCCGAGGTGGTCCAATTTTTTCGAGCGACGTTAGGAAGCGATAAATGCCGTACGGACGTTCCGATTGATCTAGAACAAGTCTGGATTACCTCCCCTATATCACTACGTTAAATACTAAAATACTATAGTACGACAGGGAACCAGACTAATTTAGAACTAGAAGAGAAAACCAGTCAAAACCAAATCTAGAAGTCGAAAAGAAAACCAGTCAAAATTAAATCTAGAACTAGAAGAGAAAGAAAACCAGTCAAAATTAAATCTAGAACTAGAAGAGAAAACCAGTCAAAATCAAATCTAGAAGAGAAAACCAGTCAAAATTAAATCTAGAACTAGAAGAGGCAACCAGTCAAAATCAAATCTAGAACTAGAAGAGAAAACCAGTCAAAATCAAATCTAGAACTAGAAGAGGACATGCCATATTATTGTTAGGAAACAACAAGTCACTCGGAACAAAAGTACAGACTGGTTTTACACACTACATGTATATTTTCTATTATTGAAAAGTCCTTGATAATGATTGAAATTAAAAAATGGACACCGGCAACCATTAAGGAATAGTGAATCTTTTATGTAGTGTTGTCAGATCTAACTATGGCGCAAATGTTAGGATCTGATATTAATGAGATTGTCAAACAACCGGTCATATATTTTGAGACACTCTGTAAGAATGAATTTTCGTTGTCTCGTGATCCTATAAAATTGCAATGTCAACAATGAACATTACAACTTATCAGTGTTTTCGCGGAACGGAGTTTTTTTATTACGTAAAGTTTTCCATATTGACCAATCAGGTGTAGACATCACAAACATGTGATATAATATCTCTATAGCAAAGTCATATTAAGGTGAAGTTGGAAAATGTAAGATTTGGGAAAATAATTAACCTGTGATGAAAACGTTCCGTAAAGATTCCACGGATATACTGGTTAGTACCAATTTATTTGATTGTTGTTTTAGCCGCAATTAGCATTTTACTAATTAAACCTGTTTTATTCAGGGTGTGAAAGTTCGTTCTTAATGTTCACAATTTGTTGACGTCAAAAGAACGTAAATAATTCAGGTTGAATCCTCACCCCGTGTACCCCGATAATATGTATTAGACAGAGTACTGCTGTTTAGACAGAGCGGAAAATGTCGACGCTTGAGAGGTTATGTATTTTGTGCCTGTTACAATTATTTCGTGTCCATACCAGTAAATCGATGAACATGTATGTATGCAGTGGTTCTTCCTCGACATGTAGATGTATTTGTTTCCGACCAGACACGTCAGATCCGATTTTAAACTTTATAAATGCGTCCAAAAGTCCAAAGATTAGTCTATAAAAATAATTAAAAATACTTCTAGACGGCGGAGAATACACAAATTTCGTGAATATGTAGCGAAGTAATAGTACCATATTCTTTCACAATGATATTTTCACTGACGTAAGTATTTTTCTAACAATAACAGTTTTTCTACACTTAGTGTCACCAAAATGGTACTGCTTATGTTATATGGTGAAATTGTCACGATACTGCTTATGTTGTAAGTAGATACTGCTTATGTTTATTATAGTTTCAATGATTTAAACCCGAAAGCAACCTTGTCATGACACATTGTAGCCTCAGCAACTATTTTCCGTCACTGTTAAACATGTATTTAGCTCTTACTGGGTTGATCTCTTGAATTAAAATAGCATACACTTATATATCTCTTTATACCGTCTATCATGTTCTCAGTAACCCATACATGTAGAACTAAAGTTTCTGCAGTTTTCTAAAAGTCCTTGGCCATATTGAAAAAGGTTGTTTCAGTAGCGCTATTCGCACTTTTCGCGTTTATGTAGTATATCAACCGATCTGTAGTATGCCTACGTAAGGACACGCTATCGGCGAGCAGTGCTAGTCGATAGCATAACGTTTCTAAGCACGAATGCGTGTTTCTTTTAATTACCTCGCCAACGGACACGTTTTGGGGATAGTGCATGATACAGAAGATGCCCTAATTCCAGATGCATCCTTTGTGTTTTTTACATGCCAGGGTACTGACTTCTCAAATCATTTATGATAATCGTAAACTTACATACCAATATAAAATTATCCTTTATAATTTTAAACAATAATATATTTTCACCTCGTATATAGAAGAAAACGCACTAGACTCTATAAGGAATTTAAGTTTCAGCGTAAGTTTTAAGATTTTCGTAAGTTCCTTGATAAAAGAGTATCCAGGTGTATATAGCACCCATACTTACTATAATTAAATTTAGTTGGCCAGTCGGAGATGCGAACCAACAACCCCGAGATCAGAAATCGCGTGCTCTACCCTTCTTCTTCTTCTTCTTCTTCTTCTTCTTCCTGTTTAGTACGGATCCCACTCTGGGGCAATGTCGTACTACTAAAGTCGTGTGAGCGGTGCAGCATTATTTACAGAGTGATAGTTTTAAAAAACGTTTAAGAACAGCATATTCTTTATTCGCTGGTCATACCCCTCTTGAAGGCCTCAACACCGTCGACGATAGTGGCTTGCACAGGGAGCTGGTTCCAGAGTCGGATAGTGGAGGGGAAGAAGGAGTACAGGAACACATCTGTACGACAGAAGGGAAGCAAGTACCTGGTGGAGTGGCCCCTGGTGTTGATTGATGTTGGGTGAAAGAAGGCATCGACTGGGATTTCGACGAGTCCGTGGTGATTCTGTAGACCATCACTAGCTTGGCGTTGGAACGGCGTTCGGCAAGGGGTTTCCAACCAATGTCAGTAATCATCTGGCTGGTGTTGCTAATTGTGCGGTAGTCCCCTTTGACATATCGTGCCGCGCGTCGTTGGACAGCCTCCAGTTGGCTGATACTGGATCTCGTATGCGGGTCCCAGACAGTGCAGGCATACTCAAGGATTGGCCTGACAAGCGTCTGATAGCATTGTGCCTTGATCTGTTGGGGACAGCTTGTCAGGTTTCTTCTCAGGAAAGCGAGACTGTTGTTTGCTTTCTTCGCTGTGGTAGCAACATGGGTGTTGAAGGAGATCGTCTCATCTATTTAAACCCCAAGTACTTGCCCCTGTCACAACTTGCAGTTCGCTGCCGTGGATGAAGTATCGCGTCTTGATGGGAATTCTCTTCCTGGTAATGCGGATAACCTCACATATGGATAAGTTGAATGACATCAACCAGTCACGCTCCCACTGTAGGGCTTTGCCATCTTCTGTAGAGCAAATTGTCCTGTACAAGAGACTGTCGTCAGCAAACAAGCGGCATGTTGCCCGAAGTGGGAGGTCATTAATATACAGCAGAAAGAGGAGGGGTTCAATGACTGATCCCTGGGGTATGCATGCCGGAGGTGACTGGTGCTATGTTGGATGACTGCCCTTCGACCAATACTTGCTGGGTTCTGTTTGCCAGGAAGCTACTTATCCAAAGCAGCAGTACTGTAGCTTGAGTGCTAGTTTCTCGTGGGAAACCTTGTCGAAGGCTTTGCTGAAGTCCAGAAGGACGACGTCGATCTGTTCTCTGTCATCTAGGCCAAGTGGGCTGAGCCAAGTGGGCTGACAGCTTTTCTTGGCAACTGTCTACTAGGCGTTTTATGGTATTTATAACGTCTCTTGTTATCTCCCTTTGTTTAAATCCCGCCATTTGCAATAATGTCTACATTTGAGACAACGTTAATGGAAGTGCAATAATACAATTATGGTTCTGCCTTCTTGTTAACAGTATTGGTGACATACCAGTATTTGTTTTCAACGTTTTCAACGTTTCCATATAATAGTTTCTAATTAGTATGAACGTGAAATTGTGTATACATTTTCGTTCTTAACGCATTTATAGTGACTAGGCCGTTATGCATCTTGTAGAAGTCGGCTTGTTGATACTACATTAATAAATCACACAACAGGCTTAGGTTCGCGTTTAGTGATTCCAGGCATCATGGAATAGGCTCCAACTCTCAGCGCCGTAACTACACAGAGGCCAGGCGAGGCAGCTGCCTCGCCTAAAATTTGCGGACCAAACATTTTTTTGCTATTGATATATACATGTAATAAAACATCCCTGAGTATATTTAAAATAAAATGTCTCAAATTGTCGCATGTAATAAACAATGAGGCAATTTATTCTGAGGCACTAGGTTAGCAGCTGCCTCGACTAAAATTTGCACACCTAACCTTTTGGTGGGAAATTCGTCTTCAACTTATATGTAAAATAAAATACCTGAATAATAAAAAAAATATTACAAGCTGTCGCAAGTTATAAACAAAGAGTGCAACTTGAGTCTCTAGATTTGCACCTTAATGGTAGTATACATAGTGCAACTTAAGGCACTAGATTTGCACCTTAATGGTAGTATACATAGTGCAACTTGAGGCACTATGGTAGTATACATTGTGCAACTTGAGGCACTAGATTTGCACCTTAATGGTAGTATACATTGTGCAACTTGAGGCACTAGATTTGCACCTTAATGGAAGTATACATAGTGCAACTTGAGGCACTATGGTAGTATACATTGTGCAACTTGAGGCACTAGATTTGCACCTTAATGGTAGAATACATTGTGCAACTTGAGGCACTAGATTTGCACCTTAATGGGAGTAAACTGGAAACTTTCCCTTTATTATATATAGAAAGTAAGTGGCACCGGCACACCATCCCCTTAATATAACCGCAATCCAGGTCAATGTTCTGTGAGTAAAAATAGTTAATATGCCAATTTTCACTCGCTACGCTCGTTTACAATCAATTTAATAGTGAGGTGGGCTACACATTTAAGAGTATAAGCATGTGCATATAAGTATTTTCTCCTTTGAGCTCTTGTTTAAAAATTGCTATGACTTGTCTTGATGTTCCGTTTCAATACCAAAACAAGGGACCAAAGAATGTAGCAGATGAATTTGTTTTAAAATTCCCATGGAGCATGACATTGATCCCTTAATTTACTAGCATTCAAATCGTTCAAGCTTCCCCTTAACACAAATGTGCAGCCTTCGAGTTCGTAGGATATGCTGATGAAAGGTGTCTCGAATAGAAAAACGATCCAGTCGCCAACGGTGCTCTTCAGAAAATAATGCTTTTTCTATTTGGCTTCGCCTTCACAACAGCTGTATCAGTGACTATTATCAATTAGAAGGCTACATAGATAAATCTATAAGTGAATACTATCAAATACAGAATATGTTTTGACATGGTGTTCAAATAATATAAATAGTGTTTATCTAGCTCGCTTGGCTATTCTACTTTTCTGATTTTGTCAATGTTGAAAGTGTATTCGATGGTTTAGTTGCGTGCTTTCAGAAACGTTTTAGGTTAACAAATACACCAGACCACTACATGCTCATGATTAAGGATTGCATCGGGCGCAAACGTATCCCTTTTACACCAATTTAAGTTGTCCTGGTTAGAAGTGCAATATTTTACATTTGTAAATAAATTCGGCTCGCTTCGCTCGCCAAATGAATTGAACACATATTTAAGAATGTCATGAAGAGAGTAGTTTGTGCTACCTGAACCTCAGATGAATCATGATCTTTTCGCTTGTCAAATAACTACTCGATTACATATCTCGTATATCATGTAGATAATTAGTTTGCATGACATGTAACTTGGAGAAACAGTGCATTATCTTTGGCTCGCAATGCTTGTCACATAACATCAATGCTTCATAAGTTCGTGTAGAGAACGAATTTATGTGGCATGCAGCTCGGGTAAATAATGCGAGGATTGATCATACCATTTAGAGAACGAATTTGTGTGAGCTAGGGCAAACCATGCATCTTTAAGGATTAATCACACCACGCGAGTTAGTGCTGACAAATATTGCATTTTTTCTGCCTCGCTTCGCTCGCCAAATACCTAATGCCCATTAATAATATCATGTAGACAATGAATTTCGTGGGGGCTCGTACAAATAGTTTTTGTCTGGCTCGCATCGCTTGCCAAATAATTTATCACCATTCAATTTCATGTAGAGAAAGAAATGTGTGGGCTGATACAAATAGTGCATATTTGTGGCTTGCTTCGCTCGCCAAATAATTTATGAGCAATAATAATATCATGTGGAAAAAAATGTGTGTGGGCTCGGACAAATAGTGCATATTTGCCATAAATTAAATTTGTGTCAGCTTCAACAAATAGTCCCTTTTTCTGGCTCGCTTCGCTCGCAAAATACATTGTAAATATTCAAAACAGCATTTACAGAAAATTTGGACGACCCCTCCTGTAAATACCCTGTCACCCAATCAAGACCCGATTTCGCACCCCTTTGGAAAATTCCTAGTTACGGTCATGTCCAGCCCCAAGGCTGCCTCGGCTAAAATTCGTGTCTGGGTACGGCACTGACTCTAAGATTGGTTTTGTCGGGGTATCTCACAATCTCTACCAAGAGTTGTCGTTACTGCATGTGTTCATGTGTGCCCCTATCATTATATAGGTTCTCTTTAAGTCAACAAACAAAACTTACATACATTTATATTCATAACCATAATGTTACGCGTGATTGTACTTGAATATTCGGTAAAAATAAGGCAAATTTTCAATATTTCATATATATACTATATATATGAAATATTGAAAATTTGCCTTATTTTTATATATACCTATTTCTAGTAAGGACTCTAGAGTATATTTAATCCCAAGAAAGCATTTGATTATCAATATTGTGCCTGCATTTACCCATGAAATAAAAAACAAAAAACAACACAAGCAGTATCTTATTAAATTTACACTGGACATAAGCAGTATCAACCATATAACATAAGCAGTACCATTTTGGCGTCACTAAGTGTAGAAAACTGTTTTTGTTAGAAAGATACTTACGTCAGTAAAAATATCATTGTGAAAGAATATGGTACTATTATTTCGCTACATATTCATGAAATTTGTGTATTCTCCTCCGCCTAGAAGTATTTTTAATTATTTTTTATTGACTAAACTTTGGACTTTTGGACGCATTTATAAAGTTTAAAATCCAATCTTACGTTTCTGGTCGGAAAAAATACATCTACATGTCGAGGAAGAACCACTGCATACATACATGTTCATCGATTTACTGGTATGGACACGAAATAATTGTAACAGGCACAAAATACATTACCTCTCAAGCGTCGATATTTTCCGCTCTGTCTAAACAGCAGTACTCTGTCTAATACATATTATCGGGGTACACGGGGTGATCCTGTATGGTCTATTTTTTCTGGCATTAAATTACGCCATTCTGATATTACGTTGTGCATAAGATAAGATTCAGTAGGACTTTGTATGATTGTGAGTTTGAAACAAACGTTTAAACACCCTTTAATTGTAAGTTTGTAAATATTTCTTCAATTAATTATAGGTGTGTGTTTCTTCTTTTATTTAAAATCACACAATGCATTCATACGCAGCCGCATTAATTAATTCTCCCTCCATGGTGAAATGGTTTATAACAGTACTTGAGTTCAGTTTGCAAAATTTCTCAAGGATCGAGTTGCTCACATAAACTTCTGACGGACAGCCGTCTTCCAATACCATATCCACGTTATGAATTTCGTGATAAATTGTCTTGTTGGTCCTGATAAGTTGTGTGTTTCGTGGGAATGGCTATACTAGGGATAATTTCTTCCAAAAAGAGTTTTTTAAGTTACGCCCATTGTTTGTCGTATACGATAGCCAAATGATATGAATCTCAATGCAAATGATATATGACTAACAAATCTCGTTCAATTGTCTGCATTTCATACATTCTACCTATTTACTTTATGATTTTGTCCTTTTAGAAGACGTTACAGCATATCTAAGGTATACTACATATGTTCATTGAACTAATTAGAACCTTCATATACAGCATTGAAAAACATATCCGGTACACCTTTACACTGCTCGAAAATGGCGACCAAGACATCCAATATTACAACCCGTAAAACAAGCGACAGTAGACAAGCTGTACAATCAACACCTGGAGTACCTGACCAGTCAACATCAGCGGCTAGGAAGTTCTCCTCTATGACGTCGGAACATATGGCCGGAGATACAGCATCTGTGTATAATAGTTCTAATTGTGAGATAGACTGTGACCCATGTAGCACGGCAGGTGATCATGTGATGGCAATAGGTTATTGCACAGATTGTGGCGAATTCTACTGCCAGACATGTTTCCGTACACATTCAAGAAGCAAAGCTACAAACAATCATAATTTACAAGATCAAACAAAAATGCCGTCAATACGGGTAACAGCCGCACCCACCTCTATTGCTTCATTAAGTATTAACAAGGGATCTGACGACGTTGATGATTCTCAACATCAAGACGAATATCAATTTAACAGAGACATAAGCATTAAATATCCCGGGGAGAGTAAAGATTGTTTAATTACACATATGACTTTACTTTCCGATAATGAACTTGTTATTGTTGATCAGGATAACAAATCAGTGAAGATGGTTGACATTGACAATGACTTGATGACAGGTTATATTCAATTTGATAGCATACCATTTAGTACTACTTCCATTCCCAACAAAGAAGTGGCCACCACCTTTGCTAATGAAAAAGTGATCCGAATACTAACAACCATTGGAGGACTTGCTGTGAAGAGATCATTTAAAGTGAATGGTTTGTGTGAAGCTATTGAATATTGTAATGACAAACTGTATGTTTCATTTTATAATCCTGTGAAATTTCAGATCTTCAGTCTTTCTGGTGGACTGAAGAAAACAATCAAACCAGATGCACAGTTTCTAGAACAGTGTTCAGTTCCACTTTACATTGCCGTACATAGTACAGAAAGTAAGATGTACGTCAGCGACTGGCCGAATAATGTCGTTCTGTGTATGAATATGGATGGTGTATTGTTACATGTTTACAAGGATGATGAACTTGAGAAACCACATGATCTTTCTTTCTCTCCTTCTGGCTCTTTGTATCTTTGTAACAGAGGGCAGCATATTATATACGAAATGTCTGATGATTTGAGTGAGGCAAGCATAATACTTGCTTCACGAGATGGATTAAGCTATCCGTGTGCGATATGTTTCTGTCCCGCTAGGAAAGCTCTATATGTTAGTAGTGCGAGTGAAGATAGAAAGATAAGAAATGTTATCAAAGAGTTCACACATCAATAGATGATTGGCTTCAGTACATGTGAGATGCACCTGTAACAATACACCGTTACTTCTAACATAATCATGATAAGGTACAGTGTATGTTTAAATACATGCATGTAAGTGGGTGAATAAAAAAATTCGTAGAATTTTGCCATAACTTTTTATTTATAGAGTTATTGCCGTCATATTTATGCTGAATGAATACATTGGTATTTTCTTTTTCATACACCGATTTATAGCGACCTGGTGATAACCGTTTAAAAAATATTTATATCTTAAATACGGGCGATTACGTATACCGGAGCACACTGATAATTTGAAACACATTTTATTAAATTTTCGAAAATATCTCAATTGTAGGACCTCCAAAAACCGTCAAAATGTTATGTCTGATTGCATGATATCATTTATAAAGTCTGTTAAAATTTAAGACGTCATCTCTGATAAATAATGTTTTATTCGACATTTACACAATCGCACTATATACAAATACCCGCGTAAAACGGGTCTACCGGAATTTATGAAACCAAAGGCTGCTATCAAAATCTGCGTGAAACTGGAATACACGTACGGCATCAGAAACAATACATGGATTAAAACGTGCAGGTATATATCCTGAATAAAATAGACATAGATTTATAAGTGAAATTAGTGCTTTCGTGTAGGATAGTAGAAGTTGACTACCGAATAAAATACACCCGATATTGGTGACGTTGGTTCGCAACGTCTTCGATGAGGACCAGCGCTTTATAATAGCGGATATAGCAAAACACTTAGATTAATCTTATAGGACAGCGCACACTATATTAAACAAAAAATTGAAAATGCAGAAACTATGTTCACGATGGTTATCCAAAACACCTACATATTAGTTACTTTGAGAAGAGAAAATGAGTCAAAATGATAACGTAAGTAGTGACAAACGTGGTGTAAGTTTGACGTCGTTCATCAAATGACACTGACTTGCTCCGGTATGCTGTTACAGCATGTGTGCGTTTCAATGTAAAAATCATGTAGTTTTGGCTAATTCAATGACATTTGGCATTTTGTTTTGTTATACTTATGGGAATGTTATTTTAAAATGTGAAAGCATTTGAAGCTGTGGTTTGTAAGTTATGATATTTTTCTACGAACTTTTTGATTCACCCACGTATGTATGCTAATCTCAGACATAAGAAACGTGAGGAATCATATGCCCACTTGCTTTGTTCATTTGCTTACCCGTGTTTTGTGATATAATTACTTATATTTTGTTTATGTAACTTTTTGTTATAACGTATACACATCTCCCCAAACATGAGTTTTGTCAATTAGGTCACCTATTTTCATTTATCAAATGTCGGTATACATTTTGTTTATCTGAATGGAACGCGTCGATAACTTGTGGCTGTTTATTAATAAAATACGTGGATTTTCGTTTATTAGGGAATGACTGTTTTGAGGGCACATTCCATATTCACGTCGGGATTCATTTAGAAAAAAAACACAATTTATTTAATGTAGACTGACGTATTTGAAAATCCATTTAGTGCAGAAAAACGGTTCATACGAATCGGATGTATATTTGATTGTTAGACATTGTTGTCTTCTCTTAAATCATTTACTCTAAATAGGTTGACCATATTTGAATATATCTTATGCACATGCAGCCTAACATTCTAAATGTTGTACGCTCCTGTTGATCAGTTCCACCATAAACGTGTATGTCATAACAGAACTACATGATCTAAACGTGAGTTGTGTTTCCGATCGTTTGTGAATGATAATGTCATTGTTGTACTTTCTTACTTATGATATAATCAGAAGTACGGTAGTTGTGTATTCCGGTAATTTAAGAGTGCTATTGTTTTTGTCGTGCATTCTAACTTATGATATAATCAGAAGTACGGTAGTTGTGTATTCCGGTCATTTATGATTGATATTGTTCTTGTTGTACATTCTAACTTATGATATAATCAGAACTACGGTAGTTGTGTATTCCGGTCGTTTATGATTGATATTGTTCTTGTTGTACATTCTAACTTATGATATAATCAGAACTACGGTAGTTGTGTATTCCGGTCGTTTACGAGTGATAATGTCATTGTTGTACTTTCTTACTTATGATATAATCAGAGAGATATAACATATTACTAGTATTATGTTTGCTTGTCAGTATATATGTGGCTTTTGTAAACTTGTAAAGATAGGCCTGTATAATTAGATAGATGTTTCATGTTTGCAGTACTTCATGTTTTGACATGAACAGTAACTGTAAACACTACGGAGGTTCCAGTAAAACTGTACCGTCATTCAATAAATCACTGAAACTTATACATTATTGTCAGTTGGCTTCTTTTAACTTCTTAGAATAGGTATGAACGTTAGGAAAAATGTTAATGATTGCAGTACCCAAAAATCTGACATGTTCAGTCAATATTACCGGAAACCATAAAACAATGCCGTCATTCACAAAATTACTGAATCTTACCAATTTACCAAAATGTATGGATGCCTATATTTTGGCAGAACTTGGCAGTACCTTAATTCTTCACAGTTTTCAAAGAAGTAGCACATTTACAAAGTGTATACCTATTTTGAAAGCTTTTCGAAGTAGTGGAATGTGACACTGTTCTAGAAACATAAAACATATATAATATAAATATTGTCATTGGTCCTGTGTGATACAGGTTAGAGTGTCATTGTTATCTAAGGGCAGTTTCGACCCGTCTTGAATAAAATATGTATGTACATTATACTGTAAATGATATATTTTGTATTTTTCTTATTCCGTGATTATTTATGAAACATGACCTATGATTTCACTGTATTTATCCATAATTGTATGATTTTATCTCTTAAAATCTGTTTAAAAAGTGTTTAATTGTGATTTGAAAGCTCTATCGAACGTTAATCTGATATTTAAAGCCGCATAGTCCATAAACGGCTTTTTATAAAAAAGCAATTACTTGGTAATATATCTACTGAATGGTGCATTTCAAGAATTTGAGTTGACTTCCAAACGTTTGAAACACTATATACGAAAATCAAATAAATCATCCAGGGGAAATGAAAATGATAGATACATAATGCATAATTTAAGTCAAAGGGAAGGAACTCTTTTAAAAAATAGTATTTTGTCATCTATACATTTTACTAAATATGATGTTTGCCGTACTATTTCGACATAATTTTTATAGTCAACATTGTATCGTAGATTGTCTAAAGGACCATTTGTGAAAAACAAACTCATTTTTGCATAATGAAGGATAGGGTCTCGTTAAAGGGGGTATCTTTATATCTTTGGATACGATTTCTCGTACCAGTCATATCTTGACGCTACTCTTGAATCACTAATATTTTTAGTAAACATAGAAATGATAATGCATAGTGAACAGTGAACACTGGTTGGTGGAGTTATGTTCGTGTTGACTGTCCATATAGCTTACGATGCAACCCGATTTGAATAATTATATGCGTTATATTTTGCACGTGCGCATACATTAGTGGTGGTGGTGTTGTTTATTTTTTCCATAATTGTAAATATTTTACCAACCTTATTGTGAATATCATATTTATATCCCTTGTATAATGTTTAACTATGTTTCAGTTTTAATTGTACAGCACTTTTCAAAGGTTTTGAACGTCTAATTTACATGAAAAGAGCTATGTAACCATGGTATAATAATAATACCGGCAATTCCTTATATTTATTAATTCCGTTATTTTTATTCGCAGGATTATGAATATGAAATTAGATTCTATTGCTTCATAATTTAAGAACCTATTTCTTATAAAAAAATTATAGTTTTTGTGTTTGTTTGTCAATATAATGTTTTAATTATGTACAGTGGGCACATGATAACAAGAAATGAAGGAAGTGGTTTAGGAATAAGCCACTTAGGTGGAAAATTAAACATGCACGATTTATCAATGCTATTTTAGTATAGTATTGACTGTATGTGTTTATTTACTTAACCAATTTGGTCACAGTAGACCGATCCGGTCAATTTTGTAAACATCATATTATCCTGTGCGCACTATACATTGTAAATGTACATATCATTTGTTATTGTATTCAATTCTATATATTTGGAATAAAAATATCAGCAACAAATAAACCTGTTCATTGGTGATATAGTGTAAGTACTGTTTAAGAACGAAATCTGAAATGAAGTACATGTGATGGAGTAAATAAAATGATAGTAACGGATTGGACAGATGTGACAGCACTCAGCAGAAAGGGGAGGGCATGTAATCAACATAATGCAATTATCGCCTCCTCGATAGACTAGTGGTAGAGTGTTAGCTTCGAGTGCGAGACGTTTCGGGTAGAAATATAAAATGGTACAAATAATTCCCTTGCTTGACGCTCAGCATAAAAGGGAATCTGGCTTCTCTTCTCTCATACCCTCGTGGCGATGGATAACATCAGGAATGAGGTGTCGAGAGTAATTAATATGAGTTGAAAATAGCTTATTTCACAATCGAACTTAAATAAATTAGTATATATTTCAACATAATACAAATCTGCACATGTAAGATACGGATGATATAGGCAAGACCGGAAGAGACTAATATAAAACTTTTATTTAAAACATTTACTGCTGATTGTCAATTTCTGTGTTAATCAAACAGTCATACCACACCATAGCACATTGTATAATAGTTCAATGCAAATTGATGAAATATGGTCACCTCATCTACTACTAGTACATATAGCATAACATCTGATCACGTATCTATATTTGCCCAATGGTTGTACGTTGTCCCTGGTGGGAAATATGACGAATACGCTCCAGGTACATGACAAACACAAATAAACTGGTACAAAAACTGATGGATATGAATATACTTAATACAAACACCTTGTAATATATCCATGCATAAAGGTCAGACTAAGGTTAATATCTCAGCACTTTAGATTGAACAACATGCAACAATAAGATCACTCAACTGCATGTTATTAATCTACATGTGTTTAATTCTGTACGTGGTGACAGTATAAATAGATCGCACCTATAGATTTATTCCATCCCAAATTGTGCGGCACCATCACATAGCAGGGCAAAATATGAAACATATTGCGGCACCATATCCTAGCAATGCAAAGTATGAAATATTTCGCGACACAATCGCCCACCAATGCGAAGTACGAAATCATTTTGCGGCTTCATTGCCCAGCAATATGGTCAATTTTTTACTACAATAACACTGATTAATTGTGCACGCTAGATTGTTCCATCTATATATCATATACCATATAGTCCCGCCTTTCTCGTTATCCTAGGCTCACTATTACAATATTTTGAAAAAAGATTCGTCTTTGATTGTGTTTACTGTTGCATTGACATACTCAAACACATCATAAAGTACGCATGTAACACCGAGCACGTACCCATGAAAGATGAAAGGAACTGATGATGCATTAGAATACACTTAGTTAGATATTAATGTACTATACAAAATGGAGTGATGACAATGATATAGCACCATTTATTATTAGCTTGCAATGGATTATGGTGATTTTCAGTGAAAATAACAATGACCAATAACAGTGAAATTATCGTTTTGTTATTTTCACTGTTTATGAGCTGGTTCCAGTATCGTGCAGAAAAAGAAACGCAACATCAACAGCACCGGGCTTCAAAATATGCATTACGTCATTGTTACGTCATAGTTGTCACGTCATGACGTTCTAATTTGAACGTAATATTTCCAATTTAGCCAATTATTGTACCGTTTTACAAGAAAATGAAGTAAATAATAAACAGAAAATTTGTTCATTTTTGGTGAAATATCTTATTTTATTTCACTCGTGATCATAGAAAAAGATATTTTCACTCGTGGCTACGCCACTCGTGAAAATACTGATTTCTGTGATCACTCGGTGAAAAAAAAATCGATCTTACACCAAAATCAACAAATATCCTCTATATATTAGAAAAATGATTTGTATTTTCTTTATTCACCACACCAGCACAGTGCAGCACATTTACATATGATTTCAATGAATATTATCGTAACAATGACATTACAAGACCAGCGTCTATCGTATCATTATAGACATTATAAGTTGCGCACATATTTGAATAATTACAATTGGGTATTATACAACTTTACATCGTGGTGAAGGGATGTTGAATATTATCAATGTTTCCGATGATGAACTTCTACAAAACATATCTTTCATCAATAATTAGTTGTTTTAGAATACAGTTACATTACTGTTACAATTTACGCAATATTGTGCATCCTGTAACCCTATTATCTATTCGGATGATAAGAAGATCAAGTTATCATTCACCTCCTCAACGTCTTCTGTGCATTATTCAGGGAGATAACTAATTTAAGGTAAGTCACACATTTTATGACTTAACTCCCTTTAGTCGACAAATCAATTTACAATGATACCGATTAGAAATGTTCTTGTTATTTGAAAAAAATTCGACTCATGTATCCTAAACGTGCATTAAAATTTTGTATTTAATAAACATGAAACGGATAAAAAACATATGGCGTTTTTGAGAAACTGTTTTGAAAATATGCAATTTGATCGTAATTAATTTATCGTGATATTTTTAATGTATTTCAGCACAATCATTTTGAAGCAAACTATCGTCAAATTTCGCTTTGAATGTTTTACTAGTATTAGGCTGACGAAATGTGTATATGGTGTGTGTATGGTTCTGTTTATATATATATTTTATTATATATGTTATATTAATTGTCCCTCATAGGAAAGAAATGTTCGTTGAATAACAAATAACTGACTCGTAAATCAAATTTTCGGGCCCATGCCCTTCATCGGGATATATTTCAATTTTCCTAACTTAAGTTACATCCATTTTAAATTTTTCATAATGTTGTTATACAATTGTTGTTAACAACATTATGAAAAATTTAAAATGGATGTAACTTACGTATATGAAAATTGAAATATATCCCGATGAAGGGCATGGGCCCGAAAATTTGATTTACGAGTCAGTTAACTGTTTATATAGTTTGATCCATATCGTTCATTACTCACATATATACACAATATTTCTTGACAGCCCAAAGCAGCACACTTTACTACTTTAATAGAGTAGATAATGTTCTTTCTAATTGGAATAATGTATAAAAATCTATATGACAATGATACACAAGCTAAGTACAACCAACTAATATTGCGTGTAATGACATGTTTGTTACGGTTTAACAAATATTGCTATAGTAAAAGCAATGTTGCAATATATGACTCTATTATTTAAAATTTTGAAGCTACCTTTGCATTTAATAGAATATTTTCCTGTCAAAACTCCAATCAATATATCGAAAATGAGAAGATGGTAAATACTACTAACGACCTTATAAGACTGATACGTATTTAAAAGTGCTTATCGTATAAGCAACAAGAAAGAGTTGGTATATCAATAATTATCATTTTATGGAGAATGTTAATGATATATGTTGTAAGAAGGAAGTGGTAATAAATAAGGCAGCATCCAGGACCACACGAACAAACAGACAAATTATTAAAATAAACAAATTGATGAATAATTCCGGGAAAATCAGAATTTCCTTCACTAAACAAGCATCGATGAATTGGTAGTTTAAAGCGACTAAGGGAACATTAAGTAGAAATAAGTGCTTTATTACGCAGTGCTGTATTTTAGATAATGTTTTGAAAGGACAGGGCCAGCAGTTTTAGAAAAGTCTTAAGAATACGGATAAATCGGCGTTTGTTGAGCTTGGTGTATTCGCCGCCGTTTTTATGACAAGGCAGTATGTTTGTTATTATGGAAATACGCACCTGGTCATCAATGTCAATATGACGATATTTAAGGTTACGATCTATGCACAAGTTCGGGTTTCAACAAACAAGTGTTACGTATCGTTTCTGGTGATTATTCAAGAACATGGTAGTTTACACAGACCCAGCTTCAAGTCACCATACACAAAGCCAAATACATACCTGAAGAACAATACTTTAATATAATAGTATAATTAAACAGTGGATGCAGAATTCACCCAATGTCACAACAATCGAATTTATAATCTGGATGACACAAGAATTGTAAATATTACTTGAAACAATACTTTACACAATGCATTATTTGTAAATTGATTTCATTGTAAAAATCCTAAACTATTAATGTTCATTTTCTGTTCAATTAGAAGTTGAATACCTCTCCCATTAAGACATTTTTACAAAGCAATTATTCGATAGATCTTATCTTTGTTAAGTAACCTTCAATTCATATAAAAACGTTTTGTGTAGGTATTTTGTCATGCGATTGAATTATGTTTAAAACTTTTGTATTTAAATATCAGGTATGATTAATATTTCAATGAGGCGTAGTTCGATTGTTCGTATTGTATTTCGGGACTGAGACATGTCATTACCTTGAGTAAATCTTGAATCTTGAATAGTTTCTATTTATTTTAATCTAAAGCAAGCCCAAAATATATCAACAGTGAATACAGCACTCAACTAATACAGTTATGAACAGAAAACGTGGTTTGATATAAAATACAGTAAACACTTCCTTATCAGGACATTCCCAAATTCAGAATTGAAATTGACGGCCGAATCCAATGTATTGGTTTGCTTGTCAAAAACTGCTAGGGCCATATAAATAAAGTATTTAGGTTAGGGATGTTCGCATACATTTGAACTATAAACCTTGCATGAACAAGTTCGTTTTGTCCTTATAGATGTCAGTAGACTATATGGCAATTTATATAGAAATGTGTTGTTTTGTGTTAAAATGAATTCTTTAACTAAATATGGACTATTTTTCTACAGTAGCAGTAGGTACACGTTAAGTATATTTTATTAAATATTCCTCGAATATGTATCAAATTAACTGGATATGATGCTAAAACATTGAAGAACTATAGATTAAAACGCTTTTGATGTAAGTTTGTTCGTTTTTAATATATGACGTTTAACTAACATTATCAGAACAGAACAGAACAGAACAATAACTTTATTTGCATTTCACAGATTACAAAGTAATGACATGTGAATAATAGTTATACAATGTTATCGGTTATGGTGGAATTAAGATGGTAATATCATACATTATGGTGATTTATGGGGAATGCATTTATATGATAACGATAACAAAACATTGATATATTTGTAGTACTATAGTACTAAAAGTTGTAGTAATAACATCTTAAAATATTCGTTTCAAAGTCATAATATGTATTAGTGTGCAGGTTTATTTGTCAGCCAATGAAATTCCTGTATTTTAAATGTTTCGAGAGTTCTAAATCCCGTAGAACGAACAAGATGGTTTACTATGTAAAAATTGGTTCATAGAACGTACTATGTAACTTAGTACCGTTCTATGTAGCATAGACAAATAAACCTGCACACTTAGTATATTAGTATTCATCCTTACTGTTCTATAGAAATTAGAAACGTCTCCTGTCGCTTCGCTCCCGTCGACGTTTCTAATTTCTATAGAACAGTAAGGATGAACACTAATATATACCTGGGTCTATTAAAGTTTAGTCAAAAATAATACTTAATCGGTGTGTAAACGGGATTCAGTTTAGCAAACAACATCAATGGGAGAGATTCTAAAAAGTAACAAAGTAACAAAACACGTGTAAATATACAACTCAAGAATACAAAAGTAACATAAGGCAACAAATAAGGACAAAAAAGGAAACACTATATAGAACCAAGTATTTACATTTTAGCAGTTGCTTGACTGGCCTTTATATGCAAGGTTGTACTGTATAAGTTAAATACGACTTCAGTGTTTTTACAAATATATGAATGAAATAGTTTAGTCAGGTACTGAGCACGTGGAACATGAGTTGTTGTATAGAGTGTGGCGTACATTCAATAAATGGTTATGGCCTAATGGGTTTACTATAATTATGGATGATTCTAACACGATTCGCGGATTAATCCAATACTCAAAGAACGAACCGAACCATGTTTTTTTGCCCCCATAAAACATACCTATCAAATTGGTTGTTTCTATTTACGCCCAGTATCACTTGACATATTTATGAATGAATGAACGTAAACTTTACAGTAAACTTTACTACGATTCATAATCGACTTATAAACTACGCAATATTTAGGCAACAAATCACATCTCGAAAATATACAGTTCTTCCACAAACTTCGATTAAGGTCTGAACAAACATGTAAAATGAGGAAACGAGCATCGGAAGATAAATTATATACTTATGTATCGTTAGTTGAAAGGGGTTTGTTACAGGAAAGAAACTCTATTATATCAAGCCGAGATAAGAAATCATTAGATGAGCTGTCAATAATGATTGACACTCGTTGGACGAACGTCGTATACTAGAGCCGTCTTTAGAATGAAAAAGACCGAATAATTATTGAACATTTTCTTGATATTTCTTCAACTGAATATAGACTGAATTGCTTCAAGTCAAATGAACAGTTGTTTTAAATAATTACTGAATAATTAGTAAATCTATCCAATAGGTTTAGAGACAAAAGCGATTTTTAGGAGCAATGAGACGTTTGAATAGATAACAATTTACGAACGTGACGTCATTGACGTAGTTAATATGCGGCAAGTCGTTGTACCAAAGGTTGCAAAACAATGGATATCTCTGCCAGTACTGGCCGAACAATTATGAAACTGTGCAGACAGAGAGAGGATATATTTGTGGGTATTTTTAAAAAAAGGTTATGTTGTTGATATCATGAAGAAGTATCATTTTAGAGCGTTTGTATCATTACTTGTTGATCACCACACGAATAACAGTAGCCACGTGCTAGTCTAGATCGGGCAAGTATTCACCCATTCGTTTATCCGATATGCAGCAATATATATGACCATGGTTTGTGTTAATCGAGGCATACAGTTATAACGTTTGATTTACATGCACACTGCCGATCATAAAATCAAAATTCATTATATACCAAACAAAATTATATATTTTTTCTTCAATTAATCAAATACATCATTCATAGAACAACCCATTAGTTTTTATATCATTTATTTGCTTAAAGTTCTTAAACATATATTCAAACGAGTGTTGTACTGTATTCACTCATTATAATAAATATATTTTAGAAAAGGGTTATTACATAGTATACTCAAAAGAAAAAGTTTTGTCAGTAAATTAAATAAGAGCTAAAACAGTTTTAGACAGCTAAAAGTACTTACCCTGATCATTGATTATTGATCATTTTGACAAAAGTTTGTCGTGCCAAATTTGAAAACAATTGCACTCTTTGGACCATTCCTACAAAGTTATTGGCCTTTATATATTATATACACATTTTGTTGATATCAGAAAAAACATTATGTTGTTATTTTAATTATTGCTTTTATCGAACAGAGATTGGTGTAAAGGGTCCGTAACAAATAGGAACTTATAAATCCCAGTCGTGAGGAACTATTAGGGCGAATATCTTGTTTTGGGTTTAAAGTAAGAACAACGAACATGTTTCATTATTACAGCAGTACTATATATTACAAATAATGTGAACTAGTCTAATCTTACTGATTGATGCTCCAGCAGTGCGCTCTAAAGTATACATTGTAATAGACGTCGCGTCACAAGTTGGAGCTATTTTCAATTTCGCTTAATTTATATGCCAAATGCATCGTCGGATACCCACAGTCGTTGCCTCCGCTCCGCTCCGTACATCTCGAGATGTACGGAGCGGAGCGGAGGCAACGACTGTGGGTATCCGACGATGATGCCAAATGGTGCAAATGTAATTTTGTTTGTTTCAATAAATATAATATGTTATATATCAATCGAACGAAGAAAATCAGCACAATCGACCTGAATGCATATGTTATGAGTTTTGTTACCAAATCACACACATTCAGTGTTCGAAATAACCAGAATACGATGAAATATCACTGTAGAGATGTATATATAACATCCAATCTCGTGGGGTTTGAGAAAAATGTGTTGAGAGCAAAAACCATAAGCAAAATTTCTATATTTTTTGCGCAAAATTGATTCTTAAACGTTAAAAGTTGATGCCATTAACGTAAAAGAAAGTGACATCATCATAAAGTCAAATATTTTGATTCTGTGTTGCGGAAACAGCTGTGTAGAGATTTCAAAATTACGGGAAAATAAGTTGTTATTACACTGATAAAATTGTTCTGCACTATTTATTTTTAATAATTTCTCTTTGAAATTTCCTATAAAAATACGTTTTTCATATATCATTAAATACAGTATTCATTTTAGATTTTAATTTAAGAGATAAAAAATAATCTCAAATTTTCTTTGTCGACATAAAATGTCCCACCCTGTGGTTAAAACTAAAAACTGAATTGAACATGAAAATCGATTTGATCGAACGTGAAAATTTCTGTAAAACATTATTCGTCACTGAAATGATAGAATACGTTTTATGCATTCAGTTGACTAGAATATTGTTTATCAAAATCGTTCAATGTACGATGAAGTTATTAGTATTTTTCAATGTCGACATGAAATGTCCCACCAGCAAAATTACGTCCTAAGTAACGTCAAAATATCTTAGTGTTTATGTTGTAGCTTCGATAATTCAATGCAAAATTGAAATTTTAAAGATTGGTTTGAAAATGTTTTTTTCATATACTAGGAAATGTATACAGTACTTTATTAAAGGGATTTTTTTTTGCATTTTGTCATCATTGGGGTGACACCAATCAAGCATGTCTAAAATGTACTAAGAGCAAAGGGATAAATGCACACATTACAGCAATATGGTTAATTACAAGTTATTTTGCCTAAATCTAAGTTATGTAATTCTTGTAATTGATGCTGAATATACCCCCCTTTACACATTGTTACACGACTAATGTGTTTCTGGTTGTTGTACGCCCATGATTTAGTTATTCTGTCAATTGTACGCCTTATGTCAGTCATATTTAGCTAAAATAACGGCGTTTTTGACGTTACGCAAAATAGCTCCAACTTGTGACGCGCCTCATAACAGAACTTTCAAAATGCCCCTTTTACGTGTCTAACATGATTTGTGAAAGGAATTTTCACAATATTTAACTTAGTGTATGGGTAATTATAATCATTATTGATCACCGAATGTTTAACATGAACGTCATTGAATGTCACAAAGAAGAAATGCCAAAAGTTATGAATGCTCTAATGAATATGTATTGTTCAGGCCTATAAGCTTATTCAAATTTTACCCAACTCGAGTGATTGCTCAATTGTATATTTTGTCAATAATTGAACAAAATTTGCTGTCGTATTACCAACGTAAGGTTTTATATTACAATCATTGATCGATTGTGTGATATCGATTTTTCGTGGAACGGAGCTATTTTAAATGATATATTTATTAACATTTTAGACCAATCGAATGAGTGCACCATATATAATAACATCACGTGATTACCCCAGCAACAAAGTCGCATTTATGGTAATGTCTCGACAACTGAAAGCTGTGAAAAAAGTTCTATAAACAGTCCTCGGATATATTGATGCGTACAACTTGATGGGATTACAGTTTTAGCTGAATTAAGTAATAAGAAGTTTACATCCGTTTTTATATACATCGCTGGCTTAGAATGAGAAGGTCGTATGTGCTACTTACGACCTTATAAGACTAATGCATATTTGAAATTTACATCCTATGGCGCTTCGTATGAGCCTATTTTCATGAAAATTGGAACTTGTCATGTTGACGTAACTGAAGTTGCAAACTCTTGTTCTACCATAAGTAAAGAGTGATTGCCAGACTGTCTTTCTTGTTTTTTCAAAATATGGATTTTGTAGTGGCGAGCCAGCGACATGTATGTAAGTTATAAAAAGTGAGTATATTTGTCACCTTTGTATTTTACTAGTACTAAGTATATTGCAAAACTAACAATAAACGTTTACAGACAGTTCTATCCCCACTAATCGGATAATCGTTTATATTGTGAACGAAACCATTCGTATACCTAGTTTGCGATAGAAAAAAAATCGTGTATTTTTTCAAATTTCTGAAAATCCATTCATCAGATTTTGGTAAAAAATTACACAGAACTATTATAACTTCTTACCTACTCCCATTCCGAATTTCATATTTTTTATCATCACCTATAAAAAGGCTTTTAATATTTATTATATGTTGAAATTACATGCCTTTGGACTGGGAGGTAATCTGGTATTCCATTGATGATTTACTATCAATTATAAATGTCAAAAATTATACTCAAATAAGGGCACGTTGGTTTTATAACACTATGTACAGTTTATAAAGGCACAGACAATGTATTTATCATGCAACTTCCTTGATAACTGCCTGATAACACATGTCCTGAGAACAGTATGTAATAAGTAGGCTGTGTCGGGCAGTCATTTTCCAATAAGAAGCCTGTGTCGGGCAGTCATTTTCTGATAAGTTGCCTCAGTCGTGCAGTCATTTTTCTAAAAGTTGCCTCGATCGTGCTGTCATTTTCTAAAAGTTGCCTCGGTCGTGCTGTCATTTTCTAAAAGTTGCCTCGGTCGTGCTGTCATTTTCTAAAAGTTGCCTCGGTCGTGCTGTCATTTTCTAAAAGTTGCCTCGGTCGTGCTGTCATTTTCTAAAAGTTTTCAGATCTTACCATTTGGCCCAATGATAAAGTCGACAGATTATGATTGTCAAAATGAAACATTTGGTTCGCGTTCCCATTGTACTAACTGAAAGATTGATATTTCTAAAAATAGTAATAATACACGGCGAATCAAGATGCTTAGGTCACTGATAGCCATCACCGATCTATTGATTGCCCTTGATAATGGACTAGTTCATTGCCCCATTGGCACCCATAGGGATCTGTATTGCCTTCCACTCCCTCATTAACTGTTAAAGAATAACAGGGAAAGAACTCATGTCGAGATCGCATGACCACATAATTTACAAACAGCCCCGAGTCTTTTGCATAATAGGAGATAACCACCAACTGTTTTCTTCATTAGCTAGCCTATACTTTGTTTTACAAATTGTTTGATAACCGAGACGTTATAAAGCAATACACATCGAACATATACCGCTTTGGAAAATCTAAACACGGGCGAGCACAGGCGCTTACCATACCATATGGCACTTTTTGTGAGAGTGACAAACAAAACAAGGGCATGGTCGGATATGCGTACAATATTTGAAATATGCGTACATGTACAATATTTGAAACTCTGACCAAAAACTTATCTCTGAAAAATAACACAAACTCTAGTGAGGTCATTTTATTATTTTCGATCCGAGAAATTGTCATTAGGCTTCCATGTTTGCTAATCCGTGCTTGATGGTCCAAAAAGGCGTGAACACGAAAGAATGGGGGTGCAGACAAGTATTTGACAATATTTACTCAACTGAAAATTCACACCTTATTTAGAACATCTAAGAAACATGTAGAAGTGGCTCCCATGTAGTTTGACCATAACATTGGAGGTTATCTAACAATAACCCCTATATTTCAAAAGAAATGCCTCACATAATAGATGAGAAGATTTCTCAGACCTCTGATTAATGACTTCCTAGAGTGCCAGCATTTTATAGCTGTTGTAACTGATATTTAAAGGAATTACACAGGTTAGCAAGGTCAGTTTTTTAGTAGACACACAGAACTCAGATAGGTGTGAAAATGCCACCTTTGAACTTGTTATATTTATCATTTTCAAAAGCATCGTCCCACCAGTACTGTCAGTGCTTTGGTCTAATAGTTGCCTGTGGCGTGCATTCATTTTCTTATAAGTTGCATGTGTCGTGCGAAAGAGGACGATTGGAACAGAAGACATTTAATTTCAAAGGCATGTACACAGTACATAGTCATAATAACAAACATATTTACAAACATATAGTGCATACAATAAAGAACATGAACAAATTAAAATAGTGCATAGTATACAGGGTGTTAAAACGTTCACATTTGTCACATTTTTCTGACACATTAGTAACGACAATGACCTTATTTGTATATTGAACTCTTTTTCAAGTTGATCTGACATGCGATGTATGAGATATGTTAAATAGACACACTCGACGTCGCAAAATAGGGAATACGTCGAAATGACGCCACAGCTTTAGGTGCTCGATCATTGCAAATGTGAGAGCCCATTATAATCAAGAGGATTTTAATTTGATAGGTCGAGTGAGTTGCCTTGTCATTCTTCTTTGGGTACAAAATGGTAAACATTATTATGAATGCATTACCGGGTCCTGTCAGGGGTACGCGACAGGCAACATCCTGCACAAAATCAGTCAAATCTGGGTTCCGGTTGTGACGCATGCTTGTAATATATACATGAAAACCACTTCAGATCAGGGCAGGTTTTAGTATTAGTCCTCACTATAGTCAGATGTAACAATTTTAACAAGATAAAATAGATATTGAGACCACATGTGTCAATTGTTCACAAAAAACAGAGTTTTGCACTCTTATTGGCGATGGTCATTATCTTCCGAGGATCACAATACACCATAATTTTGCGTGTTTGTCTCATGGAACAAATACTCAATACACTTACCTTAGGAGACAAGTTTCATCCAGTCATATGCAGAAATGATCTTATATTTTCGAGCAAAAGCCAGTTTTTTTATAATATCTCACAGTCAGATACGGGTCGGTGGGGTATTTGAGCGAATACCATTTATGTGTCTTTATGCAAGTAATTCCATATAGTAACATGACTTAATTCGTTTCCAGCATTTGTTGGTGCGTTTACACCACTTCTGATATATTTCCACTTATAATTTCCGTTTATATTTAATTGTGTTAGTTATCTTGTACCCCTTGCTCAGATCCCGTTAGGACGTCCAGAATGCGTACCACCCGAAGCGCTACACTCGTTTCTATATTTAGCTTTTAACTAGCAATCAAACCGCGAGTTTCACCCAGAATGCTGGATATTTCATTTATTAAATAACCAGCTACACAGTTTGAAGCAACATTGAGATTTTGTGGAGGAATTCGTAGTTTTTCAACATCGCCGCCTTTCGAAAAAACTGCTTCTTTAGCTGCTGTTTACAAAATCACCAAGGATGACGTCATGACGTCACACGCAGATATTCTTGCGGATAATAGCATTTAATTCACAGAACACGCAGAACAGGAATAGTTTTACATGTCTACCAAGTTTTAAAACTGTATGTTAAATGGTTTGGCATTTATAGAACAAAATCAAGTGCTTACGAACATTTTAACACCCAGTATGTGTACATGAACATAGCTAGATGGCATGTTAAAAGTCTTGTCGTTCTTAGCTCTAATATATATTTAATAAACAAATATATTTTACGCAGTTCTAAACATTGTTTACACTTTTTAGATTTGTAATTTAAGCATGGAAGGCCTAGTGACATAGTTATCGGGAATACGTGTATATGTTCAATAAAACAGGGACAAATACAAAACAAATGAAAATTATACTTTATGTCTTGCATATTACCACAAAAACAATATCGAAGTTTCCTTTCTACTGCATTCTTTCTCTACCATAGCGACCGATTGTATAGCTTGGCTTTTTTACCTGAACCTGACCTTTATGCAAGAGTATATTACAAGGTTCTTGTTTTGAATATATAAATTTCCGCAAGCAAATCGTGCAAAATCGGTATTTCAAATTTGTGTTTGTATTATATCTCGAGCGTCTTCTTGTTACTCCCCGATTATGAAAACATACAATCGGTGTCTTAAACGTAGGCAATATATCGACTGTTAAATTATGGTAATCAATAGGTCAGACTCGTGTCAAATTAGCCAAGCTATAACACGAAGTTGCAACAGGGAAAGTATAGGTTTATTAAAATATTGTGGAGGTGTACGCGGTAAATCTGTTAACATGAAGAAAATGTAATTTTGCAAAACATTGCCACGTTCGGACGCAATTTTATCAGCAAAATCAGTGACCCCTTTAAAATTATAAACCTGTGCATAACTTCCTCAGTATGTTCAGCCACACCTGTTGCAGACTCTGCTATATTACTGATTGTTCCTCATATACTGTGCCTGTAGGTTACTAGTATCACATTCTTATCTGTAGTACTATTACTTTACTGCTAACAGTACTCCAAACAAGATCGAGACTCTTGTGTGTCTCTTCAACTGTTGGTGGCAATTTACTCTTTCTGTCTTTTATAGCTCACCAAAAACGTTTCGATTCTGTATAAAAGTTATCAACTCTCTTGTCGTTAAAATGGATCCTCTTTTACTAAACACAGGATAGTCTATTTCCTTAATATTTAGGCATTCCAGGATTTAACTTTAATTGTCTTTACAGATAAAAATACAAAAACATTATTTCAAAAGTTGTTAACCTTTGGGCTAATTATTAATGAAATTATAGGTAAATCCGCATTACCTGAATTTACGTACTGACGGAGCTTACAAGAACGAATCCGTTCACGTGGAATCTATAGCTTTCAAAACAAAAATTAATGGGCTGTGGTAAGTTTTCCATAAAAGGCTTTCAAGTAACCGTTCAACCTTTTTCTCGTACACATGGTTGTACAATGGCCTGGAAAAGATTAATCGTAAGGCCGGTATTCCATGTACACACGTCCGTGATCCGCATGCAGTTGTCCTATTAGAGCATGTTTCCGTTGATTAATCTATTTAGAAACGTTGTCGTACTACACCATATATGAGCTTAGGAACATTTAAAACACTTGGAACACAAATGCTGGTGTTGCTAGGAACGATTACAAATAATAACTAAGTGTCATTTTTGGACAGAAAAGAATTAAGATGCTTAAGTGTGGTTGTTGCTCATAAAAGGTTTGCCCTAGTTAATACAATTTACATTACGGTACCTAAATAATCTTCTCTTTTATACCTTTTAAAATACAGTATAACCTTTGAATGAAGACCTCTTCCTATCTAAACAATTTTAATTTAAGACCAAATTTGCCCTTCATGTTAATGAGCTATCCGTGACATATGGTCGCATCTATAACAAATCGCTTACTGGGCGATTAATTTCAGACACGCAATGTGGACGACATGTAAGCGTGCACTAAAAGCAGAGACATGGAATGTACGCTTAAACTTTAGCAAGTTCGTTTTTCGGCGGACATTGACACACGAATCAAGGACGCGTTCACATGGAATACCGGCCTTAGACAAGTGATAAACAAGCATTTTGTCTTTTTTAGAAACACAGTGGTGTCTACAAGGACCTTGCAGTCTACGTCGAGTATATTGATTTGTATTCTTCAATTAATGATACAGAACTTGAATAGGTGACTTTCAAACGCAGGTAATTAGAGCTGCAATTAACAATGGCGACAAAAACACCAAATAGAAAAAATTCGTAAAAAAAATGAATGTAGTTGTGTATTCCGATCGTTTACGAGTGACAATGTCATTGCTGTACGAGTTAACTTATGATATAATCAGAAGTACGGTAATGGTGTATTCCGGTCGTTTACGAGTGACAATGTCATTGCTGTACGAGTTAACTTATGATATAATCAGAAGTACGGTAATTGTGTACATTGTATTCCGGTCGTTTACGAGTGACAATGTCATTGCTGTACGAGTTAACTTATGATATAATCAGAAGTACGGTATTTGTGTATTCCAGTCGTTTATGAGTGATAATATTCCTTTTCTACTTTCTATTTATGGTGTAATCAGAGAGATATAACATATTACTAGTATTGTGTTTGCCTGTCAGTATATATGTGGCTTTTGTAAACTTGTAAAGATCCATATTAACGTGAACGTTTATTGCATTCAATAATGTGAAAATGTTCACATTAAAACAACCTAGCAAGCCTGCCACGTGTTTTTATAACCATAGTTACGCGTATGCGGCGCACAAAAAATGCGCGTCGTTTTTCAAGTTACATATGCAACTATATAGCATAAAATTCAATTACTAATTGCTTTAAACTTCACCACCATACGATGGTATGTACATGTGATATCGTGTCTAAATTTGACATCATCGGAAGAGTGCGTTTTGAACTTACCCCGTATTCTTTGCGCGGTACCAACTGTGTAATTAACGTCTCTTGCCTGTAAGTTTTCACTGAATTAATATTTTAATGTTGACATAGGTTTGTAAATGATTCTTTGACGCATACGTAAGTTGTA
Source organism: Spisula subtruncata (assembly GCA_963678985.1). NCBI lineage: Eukaryota > Metazoa > Mollusca > Bivalvia > Venerida > Mactridae > Spisula > Spisula subtruncata. Next base: position 11,704,275 of record OY787678.1, on the reverse strand, counting down.
GTCCACGTTATTTTTGGTAATCCCTCGTAAACAAATTTAGAGTAGTTTATGAGTACAGTCCAACCTGCCTTAACGGTCACCTTTAATCGGCGGTCACCTGGTGTAAACGGTCAGTTTCTGACGCCCCCAACGAAATTTGTTCTATTTTACACGTTGATTTAGCGGTTACCTGCTGTCCGCGGTCAGCGGTCACCAAAAGTGCTTCCCAAATACTCAATATGGCCCCTATTAGGCGGCCAGGTGCCGGTCCGGCGGCCATCTATATAGCTTGAATCATCCGCGGTAATTTCAAACCCGTGTCAAAGAAAACAATCATCAGTTTACACGTGACCGCGAACGAGAACGAGAATGGCTTCGATACACGCTGTAGCCAATCAGAGTTGTTTATTCAAAGTGCGATGTTTAGGTGGCAGGGGATATATTGGGGTGATGGGGGTCCCTCAAAATATCAAATCTTTAGTGTAGGGCTTATTTATGGGCACCAAAAATTAAATTGGTATTTTAAAGACCCAATTCTGTATTTATTTTGTACAAAGAAGGTGTTTAATATTTTGAAAAATCATAGAAACTAAATATCAGTTGGCTCTGAAGGATTTGTAGCTCTTCAAAATGGAGGTTACCACCACTGGCGGAAGTTCAAATTTAGCGTCGTTAGAAACCGCGAAAAACTTTGACTGCAAATAGCAAAAAATCGGCAGGTATGGGAAACACTTTTCTTGCTGAATTAACCTAGCTCAGACATGCTATTTATGTAAAATGGGACCAAAAATAGGATTGCATTGGGTTTAAAAATACTGTGTATGGGGTGAAATTGGTCACTTTTGTATTTTTTTGACTAAAATTTGGAGGGGTAGGGGCAAAAACAAAGGGCCATAACTCCACAACCCTAGGGGTTAGCATTGCAATTGGATGTTATTTTCTATTTATGTTGCATAGGCCCTGAGACTGACACATAAATACTTTCTTGTCTTATTTGCTGTTTTCAAGAAATCCGCTTGACTGTTTGCGGCCTGTCGGAACCTCAAAATTGGCCAATAATATCCCCTGCCCCCTTAACATACCGCCGCTAATCCGATAATTGCTCTACTTACTGGTTCCGCGCGTCACACGCTGTGTGTATACAACGATACATCCGGGTTCTTAAAGGGAACCAGTGCGCTGTTACCCAGCTTCTATGTCAATTATGCATTGTTTACCGCACAGCGAAATATACGACTGGGAATCAGTAAACTGTAAACAACGGTGTTGTGAATTTTGTGACCATTAGCGCTCGAAGAGCAATAAAACAAACGATTAGCACCTCTGATGGGTATATTTCATCAAAGTCGATCGACACAATTAAGGCTAAAGATCTGTACCAATTAAAAGGTATTTACGTGTAATTACCGTATTACGAGAAAATTGTTGTTTATCATCGCTCCTTTCAATTTCGTTTTGACGGTTTGAACGCTTTAGACAATTGTTTTTTATTGCTCAAAGTTACGTACATTACGTTTACTTAGCAAATCTACAGAACTAATACATCTTGATATACTCGCGTTAAAATGATGAACAAAAGAGCAGTGTAATGTATTCATGCATACATGAACAGGGTCAGCATTATATCTCTTCAGTGTAGATTCAACGGACTCAACCATTGAAGATTCAAAATAAATGTGTTATGTTTATTGCGAATACGAACTTTACATCGCCTTGGCCTAGCAAAGCAAAATACGAAAACAGAATATATACGTCTCTTACCACAACAGCCGCCCCTACTGGGTTGTTGAGTAAATTACAAGTATTCAATGGAATACAGTGCGCTATACCAGCAATTGTTTGAACTGGGAATACCACAACTGACTACTTATACGTATGAGTATGTTGATACCTTTTACTACATCCACATGGTATACATAGCAAGGTTCTGTTAACGAGTAATCTCTACCAAATATGAGTAAGTTTAATAACAAGATAATGGAATGAAACAAGTGGTAAACTTTTATTGCAAATCACGTACAATTAGATAAGGATGGAACTGGATAAAATGTGTGTAAACGGGAAGCACTTATCTATAGAACAACCTCTCCAGAGCGTCCCTTCATAACAACACATTCAAAGTTACAAAAACTATTTACTATAAAACACCAGTGACCACTAAACAAATACCAATATAATTTTGTAGATCTTAAAGTACATTGTATATTGCTCTACAGAGGTCGTACTGTTAAATATTAACAGTCCCAAAATATGAACTGGGATACGTAGCATAATAAATATACACCAATACCCGCATAACGTCAAACGGGCAAATGACCGAGATTTTAACTGTGTACTTGTCTATATATTTCCTCATGAAACTTCACAAATAGTATTTCGGTACAGTCGGAAATCCTCGGACGTCTTTGCAGAACATTCGAGCATAATTTATATAAGATGATTAACTAAATGGGAACCAACCTTAGCGATAATTTTAATAGTGTTTTGGTTAGGAATTTCGTATTTTCTACCCTTTATTATTTCCGTAATCACAACCATTGGTGTCATATTCGTTATAACGGAAAGTATACATTAATGACAAATACGAATATAATTTATATTTTGCAAAGGAAATTAGCAGACATTGCGGAATTCGAACCTTCAACTATTCTGCTAACTAGTTAGACAATCTACAAATTGCATTCATCGAACAACTAATATTGCGAATTACTAGCATATGGACTATATATATACACTGTTAAACAAGTGTTTCATAATTTTAACTGCGTTGTTTAGTACATATTAGGGGTATGGTAGTGATCAAACTTGTTTAATACCATACAATTTCCCAGTGATATACACGTACACAGTCTAGTCGAAACTACATCGAAAGAACAAACGTTTTGTGGAGATAATCTTAAATTAAATCACAGGCCTAAGAAATTATATCACAAAAAGTTTAACATATCCAAAGTTTCACTCATTCATTAGATAAAATAACAGGTTTGAAACGTCCCTGTTCGCCCCTGCATGAATATACCTTTTATAGCCTAAACGGGCCAGAAAATGGTTTTGGTCGGATCTTATTATGTCTCTATCACACAAAACAATCAAAATATATACCGTTATATTAGTCGTGTTTAAGTTATAATATCAGATACTTTCGACGCTGTGACGTTCCGGGTTGGAAGCCATTGCCACGTTGTTTTGATATTGACAATGGAACCCAACCCGAAACGTTGCAAACCTGTCAAATACATACTATACATGCAATGGATGAAAAATTTGGGAAGTAAAACCTGTCGTTTTTGACACATTTGTTAGGCCTGTGATTAAATATAATATTAACTTTATAGATCAGTATGTAAGTATGTTTAATTTTTAAAACCATTTAATACCAGAGATGATGTCTATATAGTAAAAATTTTACGTGGTTATGTGTTATCACTGCGGTATAACGTACACCGGATATTGCTAGCAAGATGAGTAATATTATCAATTTTCGCGACATTCTAGTGTTGACAAGGGTAAGTTGAGAGACAATTTTTAGTTTTTCTGAGTGTGTTTAATGTACATTTTATACAAAACTATCTCCTCCATAAATTTTCCTAGCTTGTGCAACCGGTAAAGTGCCTGGAATTTCTGAAAATGGTAATTAAAAGACCAAATTCTTATCGTTGCTCACGCAGAAAGTTAGCTCGATCTGTCGAAATTAGATGTTTTTGTTTATATTTTTCGTTAAAATACTCAACTTGAATCGAGCGAATTGTCATTCCTATTACAAAGATTATATTACAAATAAAATGTAGTATCCGAAACTAATCGAAAATGAGGGTGAATTTCGAGAATAAATACAAGTATTAGTGTACAGAGTATTGCTATATGGTTGCTCCCTGGTGTACGGCGTATTGCTGTATCGTGTACGAAGTATTGCTTATAAGTGCAGTGACTATTTGTCACTCAAATTAAATAAATACAAGGAATAATCAGTGTTATTTTGTAAAAATAATTTATACTGAATAGATCTGTACCTATATAGACTGGATTACATGGACTACACGAAGCAAGTAATGAAACAAGCTAATCTTAGCTCCAAGCCCCCGCGAATTTTATGGGTAACGTCTTTTAGTAACTGTGTTTTACATACAGTAAAGGGTCATAACTGGGCAATTGCATTAGATAACACAAAACGACTACAATGTCCAATAGTTTGAATTAGCAACGTTGAATGTAAGTCATAGCAAAGGAACCTCATTGCAGCATCAGAAATAGTTGAGAGATTAAAAATAAACATTGGTGTGTAAATATGGATGTGAAAGCCCTTATTTGCCATTTGACCATAGTCATGACTCTCAAATAATTGCATATATCCAAGCTAAATATCACATTTGTACTACTCACAAGAACACTTTATGCATAAGATTCAGCATTCTATATTGTTATTCGCATTCATCTGCCTGACGGATTGAACTATTTTAACATAACGATTTAAGAATATTCTTAGTATATCGTATATGTTGATGATATAACCCATAAGTCATGACCTTATTGGTTTGCAGACGTAATAATACGATAAAACTGTCCATTTACATACTTTATTTACTCATTTTCTTTTGCGATACTCTGTACACTAAACAGCAATACTCTGTACACACCCGTGTATCAGTTTTTGGGTGTATCTTAGTTGTTTTTCGAACAATATTTATGAAATTTGGTCACCTCATTTTTGAGTTCAATATCAACAAAATGGCCAGTTCAAACAATCTACAATTTAGTAATACAGCCTTTCCAGAAGCTTGTACAGTACTGCTGTCAATATTTGCGAGTGAGTAACAGCATAATACTTGATCATTTTAAGCTTTCTATGACCATTTGATGTACGATATTGTTCTATAAAGTTACCAAAATGCCCGAAGAAGTTAAACCTCAATTGGGATATGCATAAGAAGTCAGTAATTAGGAAATTATCGCGCCTAAACTCACCCTGGTCTCCATTTCATGTCCTTAATATGATAATATTACTCACTTTACAAGCAATATCCGGTGTACGTTATACCGCAGTGGTTATGTTTATACAGTAAAACTTCATTAAGACGAGCATCGACATCACGAGCACCCGGTTTATTTCGAGCAAATTTAAAACCAGAATCCATTTTATCACCAATGCATGTTCTTGGGTTATTTCGAGCACCCAGTTTATCTCGAGCATTTTAACTGTCAAGATCACTCCTCGAGATATCGAAGTTTTACTATATATAGTATATTTACTGTTTATATTTCAAAGTTGTCGTTCAAAGCTGCATAGATAACATCACATTTACATACCACAGTTGTAGTACATTTGGTTGATCGTGAACATTCTTCCAACAAGAGGGCCATGATGGCCCTATATCGCTCACCTGATTATAAATGAAGCCCTGCACAATTTAGACTAACAAAGGTAGAGCGTAAATATAGAAACTGGTGACCCCTGGGGCAGGGTCAATTTTGACCCAAGGGGCAAAATTTGAACAATCTTGGTAGGGGACCACTAGATGATGCTACATACCAAATATCAAAGCTCTAGGCATTGTAGTTTTAGAGAAGAAGATTTTTATATGTCTTCCCTATATAAGTCTATGTAAAACTGGTGACCCCCGGGGCAGGGTCAATTTTGACCCCAGGGGCATAATTTGAACAATCTTGGTAGGCCACCACTAGATGATGCTACATACCAACTATCAAAGCTCTAGGCATTGTAGTTTTAGAGAAGAAGATTTATATACGTTTTCCCTATATAAGTCTATGTAAAACTGGTGACCCCCGGGGCAGAGTCAATTTTGACCCCAGGGGCATAATATGAACAATCTTGGTAGGGGACCACTAGATGATGCTACATACCAAATATCAAAGCTCTAGGCATTGTAGTTTTACAGAAGAAGGTTTTTATATGTTTTCCCTAAATAAGTCTATGTAAAACGGTGACCCCGGGGCGGGGCCAATTTTGACCCCAGGGGCATAATTTGAACAATCTTGGTAAGGGACCACTAGATGATGCTACATACAAAATATCAAAGCTCTAGGCATTGTAGTTTTAGAGGAGAAGATTTTTATATGTTTTCCCTATATAAGTCTATGTAAAACGGTGACCCCCGGGACGAGGCCAATTTTGACCCCAGGGGCATAATTTGAACAATCTTCGTAGGGGACCACTAGATGATGGTACATACCAAATATCAAAGCTCTAGGCATTGTAGTTTTAAAGAAGAAGATTTTTATATGTTTTCCCTATATAAGTCTATGTAAAATGGTGACCCCCGGGGCGGGGCCAATTTTGACCCCAGGGGCATAATTTGAACAATCTTGGTAGGGGACCACTAGATGATGCTACATACCAAATATCAAAGCTCTAGGCATTGTAGTTTTAGAGAAGAAGATTTTTATATGTTTTCCCTATATAAGTCTATGTAAAACGGTGACCCCCGGGGCGGGGCCAATTTTGACCCCAGGGCCATAATTTGAACAATTACTTAATCCCCCCAATGCCACGTACATCCTGGCAAAATTTCATTAAAATTGGCCAAATGGTTTCAGACGAGATGTCGTTTGAAAGTGTGGACGGACGGACGGACGGACGTACTCATGAGACGGTATTTGTGGGGTTTTCTTTTGTTCTTTCTTTTGTTTGGTTGCAACCCACAAGTAGCATTTTGCACCCCACAAGTGACGGAATGAATGGAATCTTAAAATAGCCTATTGTTCCACACCCCACAACTACCGGTGCATTCGTACGGACGTACAGACGGACGGACGGACGACGGACGGACGACGGACGGACGACGGACGGTGAGTGATCACAATAACTCACCTTGAGCACTTTGTGCTCAGGTGAGCTAAAAACCACATCCACGTAAACAACCTAAACTTAAATACCTTAAACGTCCACACAATATACGGGTATCTGATTACGTTTGTGATTATTCTAGTTATAATACGGCTTCCATTGAAATGTTATGAAACTTTATTTAAAATCCGGTTGGACGTTTATGATTACATTATACATTGTATAGGATTCGGGAAGTGAATATGAAAACATATTGACTCATCGTATAAGCTGTCTATGCCAATCAGAACCCTTGATACACGGTAGGGAATTTCCCCTGCCACGAAGGCGATAATATGCGAAGTTATGTATTAGCTAACGCTGATTTGTTCTGTTACACCAGAAGTGTTATGGTGATTATAGGTAGATCTGCCATTAGATATTAATAAGACATCTATTTGTCAAAATAATGTAAACATAAAACAGGTTTAACCAAAATATGCCATACTTTTTATGCAACCATTGCCCTACACCTACCTAGTGACAACACACGTGTTGACCACCTTTGTGTTCGGTTTGTTTGATCATATTTTGTTAATAACCAATATTTGTAAAATTTCTGGAATCTCACAAAGTGCTGATTTCTGGAATCTCACAATGTGCTGAATTCTGGAATCTCACAAAGTGCTGATTGCTGGAATCTCACAATGTGCTGAATTCTGGAATCTCACAAAATGCTGAATTCTGGAATCTCACAAAGTGCTGATTTCTGGAATCTCACAACGGGCCGATTTCTGGAATCTCACAAAGTGCTCATATCTGGAATCTCACAACGTGCTGATTTCCGGAATCTCATAAATTTCTGAATTCTGGAATCTCACAAAGTGCTGATCTCTGGAATCTCACTAAAGCTGATTTCTGGAATCTCACAAAGTGCTGATTATTGAAATCCCACAAAGTGCTGAGTTCTGGAATCTAACAAAGTGCTAACTTCTGGAGTCTCACAAAGTCCTGAATTCTGGGATCTCACAAAGTGGTGATTTCTAGAATCTTACATAGTGAAGTGGATTTCTGGAATTTCACAAAACTAAAGTGCAGATTTCTGGAATCTCACAAAAGGTATGACTTCTAGAAGCCCGTAAATTTGTGATTTCTAGAATCTTACATAGTGAAGTGGATTTCTGGAATTTCACAAAACTAAAGTGCAGATTTCTGGAATCTCACAAAAGGTATGACTTCTAGAAGCCCGTAAATTTGTGATTTCTAGAATCTCACAAAGTACCGATTTCCAGAATCTCACAAATTTCTGAATTCTTGAATCTCACAAAGTGCTTCGTTCTGGAATCGCACAATTTGCTGATTTCTGGAATCTCATAAAAGCTGATTTCTGGAATCTCACAAAAGTGCAGACTACTGGAATCTCACAAAAGGGCTGATTTCTAAAAGCTCGTTAAGTGCTGATATCTGAAAGCTCGCGCACGGCAGATTTCTAGAATCTCGCACAGTGCTGTATCTAGAATCTCACTAAGTGCTGATTTCTGGTGTCTCACAAATTGCTGATTTCTGGAAGGTCACAAAGGGCTGATTTTTGGAATATGACAAATTGCTGATTTCTTGAAGGTCACTAAGTATTGATGTCTGGAATCTCAACAAAAGGGCACAAAGGGCCCTAGGTCGCTCACCTGTTGCACATTGGTCTAGGTATCAATACAACAGAAGGTTTTTCTAAAATTTGACCTAGAGACCTAGTTTTGGACACTATATGACCCAGGTTCAAACTTGGCCTAGATTTCATGGAGAACAACATTCTGACTAAGTTTCGTGAAAAATGAATCAAAACTGTGTCCTCTTGAATGAACATAAGGTTTTACTAAGCTTTGACCTAGTAACCTAATTTTATACCCCGCATGACCCATTTTCCAACTTGGCCTCGATTTCATGGAGAACAACATTCTGACAAAGTTTCATGAAGATTGGATCAAATTGGTGACATCTAGAGTGTACACAAGGTTTTTCTAAGATTTGACCTAGTGAAATAGTTCTTGATCCCCACACGACCCAGTTTCTAACTTGCCCTAGATTTCATAGAGAACAACATTTTGACCAAGTTTCATGAAGATTGGTAGAAAACGATGGCCTCTAGAGTGTACACAAGGTTTTCTAAGAGTTGACCTAGTGACCTTGTTTTTTACCCCACATGACTCAGTTTCTAACTTGGCCTAGACTTCATGGAGAACAACATTCTGACCAAGTTTGGTGAAAATTGAATAAAAACTGTGACATCTTGAGTGAACACATAGTTTTTCCAAGCTCTGACCTAATGACCTAGTTTATGACCACTGATGACCCAATTTCGAACTGGACCTAGATTTTGTTGACATGATCATTGTGACCAAGTTTCATAAAGATTTAGTTGAAATTGTGACCTCTAGTGACTACACAAGGTAATTGTATGAATTGACCTTGGTGACCTAGGTTTTGACCCCGGATGACCCAATATCGATCTTGACCTAGGTTTTGTTGAGATGCTCATTGTGACAAAGATTCATAAAGATTAGGCCAAAATTGTCACCTCTAGTGACTTCACAAGGTTTTTCTATGATTTGACCTTGAGACCTAGTTTTTGACCCCGGATGACCCAAGATTGAACTTGGCCTAGACTTTGTTCAGATAATCATTGTGACCAAGTTTCATAATGATTAAGTTAAAACTGTGACCTCTAGTAATTGTGGACGGACGGACGCACTTTGTGACAGGTGAGCTAAAAAGTGCAGATTTCTGGAATCTCACAAAGTGGTGTATCTAGAATCTCACAAAGTGTTACCTTCTGGAATCTCACAAAGTGCTGATTTCTGGAAGCTCACAAATTGCTGATTTCTGGAATCCCACAATGCTGATTACTGGAATCTCACAAAGGGCTGATTTTTGGAATCTTACAACGTGCTGATTTCTGGACGGTCACTAAGTATTGATTTCTGGAAGCTCCAATAGTGATGATTTCCGGAAGCTCTAGAAGTGTGGATTTCTTAAATCTCACAAAGTGCTTTGTCACTTAGTCTCTCCCTGCTAGATTATCAAACGACTTAAGAAACCAAAACAATATAAGAATCGTATTTGTTCATACGAGGATCCTTCAATAAATTCGTTGACTGAGTTTATCATTTCAATACCCAATGGGACAGAAAAATAAAACATACATCACATTAAACTACAGACTTTCGGAGACAATTGGTATTACAACGGCTGCTAATGTGCTACTGGTTTACATTAATGAAGATAAATTTGTTTTGAATGTAGATAAGAGTTATCGTTTGTAATGATATAAGAAATTATTATTGAAACATACTGATATTTAGATGAAAACGATGGTCTCCGAATATATTGAATGATTCTCGTATAAGTTATACAATATTAGTGTATTACATTTGATAGTATCTGTCTCCACGCAAAAACTTGAACATTGTAAACTTGTAAACTTGTAAACACTGTCCTGTTCTATCAGGTTGTCGATGAGGTAAGTGTGAGGTTTGGTGCACCATAAACTTTTTTTAACCCCCCAGTGACAATTGTCGCTGTCCGTTCCAAGGCGGAAGCCTCATTGATAGCCTTGCTTTATGTATGTTTTGCCAATTTATAGTAAAAAAGAAAACTCCCAAAACAATTTTTGGCTTAGGGCCCTCCTTTCTGTAACGTCACAGATAGTGTGTATCAACAATCAAATTATATTAAAAAAAGTTTAAGTTAAGAACAACAATTTACCAATACTAAAAGACTCTATCTGGCATACATTAAAGTAATTAATAAATGAAATGATAAAAATAGTATATAACTCTGACATAAATAAAATTAATAAATGAAAGATAACAAATTTACTTAAATACGTGGGATGATCAAAAAGTAATGAGACAAATGCTCTCATTTTAGGTACTTGAACCATGATAAGTATAATATCAATTTTGCTGCATTTAATGCCGATGTTTACTTTTTAAATAAATATTCTGCAATAAGTAGTTCTTTCTTAATGCAACGTCGAATATATGATGTGACGCTATGTCATCGCACTACAAATCGTCCCCCTTTTTCACCGTATGGCAAGGAAAAGCAGTCTACTTGTATTTTAATAAATATAAAAACGCACCACATATGAAATATCGGTTTTAGTGATGAAAACGTCAATCTATGGTTATTTATTTTGGGATTGATAATCTTCAGTCTATACACAACGAGTTGTGTGATTTTCATGCCATTATTACGAGTTTAAAATAAATTATGACATAGATAACACAGTAGCACATGTAAGTGGAAGTCGCAATTTCAAAAGCAATTATAAGAGCCAGCTACATTGATGCATGTGCGTGGTTTCTCCTCATAAAGAATAATGTTAATTACGTAATAGGATAGAATCATGTTCGATGTGGTGTTTCTAACCATCAAAACAAAGCTTAAACTTGAATTATAAATGTTATGTGGTTTTGGCTGTTAGGCTAATACCATACCACCGAGTGCGGTCCAGATATGCGCATTCTGTGAACCTAAGATGGAATCAAGCCTAATTTGAACTTAAAATCTTGGTTATTAGCATCAGACTGTCAGGGTGTTTCCCGCAGTGCGAATATGGCACCTCAAATCAACACTATGAAGGAGCTTGAAGGCAAAAAGTTGGGACAATGGGCTCTAAACGCGAGTAAACTCGTTAAAAAGTGTACTAAAAGGATTTTCCATTTTATTGACAATTATAAAAAGAATAGTTATGAAAATGCAATCATGTACTTTTGGCTTGTTTATTAACGCCCGACATTCTTTTGACACTGTGTGCAGCCATGCGGAACCAATTACAGTGACACAACCTATGTCATATTTCCTCATAGATCGGGCTCAATTCCTTAAGCTTGTTTTATCCAGGTCGGTCTTTGACTGTGTTATTCGCTAGGAACCGATGTTCTTATCCCAAATTCGTTATGTGGAGGCAGCTGAACCACCATGCTAAGGCATCGATGCTCTTTTCAGTTGGAAGCGAAGGCACAATCATCCGAACAAATATTCGAGATACTCGCAGCATAAAAATACCATTACAAAATGTAGCAAATACTGCTTCTAATGTTTTTTTTCAATGTGTAAACCAACAGCGCACAGTTTAAAGTCAATATTGACCACATAGGTCGAAGCAATCGAGCTGCACGTGCAAAACATGCAAAATCAAAACATTTCTATGGATGGGGTATTCCGAATGAAAACAAAATCGTTTTTCTTTAATTATGTCAAGCTTATGAACAGAACAAACCCAGTAAACTATTAATTTTAGCAAAAAATGATTTTTGACAAATTTTGATTATTTTCAATAGTGGTGCGTTTTTAAAGCGGTAGAGTGTATTTATCAAAATAACTTGACATGACGATAAAACATCTCATAACTGTTGATTAAAACGTTTATGATGAAGGTTTGTTCGTTTTTGGACTAGGGGCACAGCCGCTGGTCCATAGCGATGCTGCATTTCGAGACACTTCGCAGATAGTTTCCCAACAAAATACGCGAATTTAACAGGTTTTTGAAATGTAAGCTAGGAACCAGAACAAAAGCTACGACATGTAAAAATGTATCCGTCCGCGCAGAAAGTATGTCACAATAATCATGGCAGCGTAAAAAGTAAGCAACTACCCGTGTTAAACTAAATTGTTTAATGGTCACTGATTTCATATATTGCGTTTACAAATGAAAGCTGTGGGACTGTCATAAGCAATCATTATTTTCGTTTTTTTTTTATGTATTTCTGCGCTAAAAGGCTAAAATTCGGATGACACTTTTTCCATTTACTAAACCGACAATGAGTATGAAAATGGTGCAACATTTTACATACCGTTGTAAATAGTCTCTGAATTTTGGTCCTGCTCTTTCAAGTAATGGAATCTATCTGGTTTCCATCGGTAACTTTTGTAATACCTGTATGTATGGAATATTATGAATCGATAGTGAAAAAGGGTTTGTGACGAGAAAAAAATTCTATTATAACAAGCTGAGATTAGAAAAGCATAAGATGAGCTGTCAATTTTAATGGTCACTCTTTTGACGGAAGTCGTATGTGAGAGCTGTCTTAAGAATGAAAATGATCGAATAATTTTTCAACATTTTGTTGATATTTTATTACAACTGAATTGCTTTTAGTTAAATGAGCAATTGTCAAAAATAAATAATGAACAATTAGTAAATATATACAATCGTTTTAGAGTTATAAGCGATTGTTCGGAGCAATGAAACTTCCTAAAAGTTAACAATTTGCGTACGTGACGTCATGTACGTCGTTAATGTGCGACGAGTCGCTGTACGCAAGGTTGCAAAATAATGGATATCTCTGTCAGTAGTGGATGGAAATTAATGAAACCCTGCAGACGGAGAGAGGATGCATGTTTAATTTAACATAAGAACTTACTTTATTGATACCACGAAGAATATTATCATTTTAGAACGTTTGTCTCATTAGTAATCACCTACGTATTAAAATATGTAGATATAAATGATTTAAGACTTCAATGCAAAATTAATAAATAAATGTCATTTAACTACCTTAAAAATGTATACCCATTTGTCTAATATCTCTTGACTTTTGCTTTAAAAAGGCAAATTCTGAGTCAGTGCTATACTAGCAGGCAGTTGGTTCCATTGGTAAATACCAGAGTAGAAAACATATTTGTTACCAAAATCTTTGACCTAAGGAACAGAAAAGCCTTCCTGATCACTTAACATTGTTCTGTATGAATGAACAGAATCCTGCAGAATGAATTACATGTATAGTATGGGACTGTATTATTTTTTATTTTGAAAACATGACACATAATGATCTGGTCTACACGCTACATGGCCGGTAACCAATTAAGTAGTTTAAAATGCTGACTTCCTATGTGCGACCTAGCATCTAGATCAAGCACAAATCTTATTAATTTATTTTTGGTGGCTTGAAGCTTGTATCTAAGTGACTGGGTGAGCCCATGGTACCATATAGAACAAGCATAATCAAAGTGACATTTGATAAGGGCCACAACAAGGAGTTTCTTGGTGTGTTGGGTGAGGTAACAATCTGTACGGTATAAATATTTTAACCTGGCATTAACTTTCTTTAATATTGATCTGGTCATGGAACCAAAAGAAAGGGTCTGGTCAATAGTTGCACCCAGATATTTCACCGCGGTATTTGGTTCAATATTTGTACCGTTACATGTTATATTTAGGGTAGAATTTGACCTTAGTCTATGTTTAGACACAAATAAAATGGACCCAGTTTTACAAAGGTTAAGTGATATAGAGAATCTTGAATGGGTTTCTTTTCATATTGAATTTATTAAACGAGTTGGGTAAACGCATTCTCATAAATCAGTTGTGAGTCAAGTATCAAGAATTGAAACATATACACTGGTTGAACGGGAATGGATAAACGTGATAAAATACGAGACTCTGTCGAGTATTATATCACTTTTATCCAACGAGTTTAATAAATACAATATGGAAATACACAACTGTAAGATTATTTTATCATATAAACAAAACAAGCCATTTAAATGTAAAAATAGTACATGTAGACCCGCTTCCACTTAAGAGAGAATAAGCTCAGTTAGTAATTCGGTTAACAATATATAAGCAACTAAACATAGTGCTACTCCTCAATTAAATTCAATTCAGTGTTACGAATCTTATATTATAAAAATTATATTGGAGCCGAGATGATGGGTATTAGTCTGGTTCCCCCTACCTAAATCTTTCATTACATTACATTATAGGTCTGGCATAATATAACAAATATGGACGCTTCCATGTATAAAAACAAAATGGTGGTTGTACGTTAGCTTATATAGGGAATTTTAGAATATCCCCAAAATGTTTGTGTTATGTATGTGTCATATCGATGAGACTACATATAAATCGGACCTGATATAAAATGCCCGGTTAGCTCAGTTTGTTAAGCGTTAAACCAGTAACATGGATGTTGGAGCTTTGATACCAGTATTTTCATTATATTTTTTATTTTTTTTATATGTACCGTTATACGCGATTAGTTTATACTTGAATAAGAAACATGGTGAGAAAATAAAGGCTATGTGTAACACAAATTAAGCAAAATATCTATAAAAATGTAAACAATAACTGGCCTTTACAGGGATCGAGCCAAGGACCCCTTGAATTCAAGTCTGTTGCTCTACCGATTGAGCTAACTCGAACACTTGAAAGCTTATAAATTGATGGACTATGAAAACCCTGCTACAATTTTTTTAATCATTTTATTAACGTTATTTTACAGATATTAGTGCTGTTGCAGCGAATAAACTTCTATCATTGCAAAGACCATTATTTGTTTTCATTCCTATGCGAAGTCACATCAAAATGACACATACATACATGTAACATACACTTTAGGGAGATATTCTAAAATATCCTATATAAACTAACGTACATCCGCCATTTTCATTTGACCACTGCAGTTATCGATTATTGGTTGCTACCTGACCTAAACCACTGTAATATTTAGGACAGGGAACCGGACTAAGATAGGTATATTGGAATTGTAATCATGTTACATGCCGGTTTTATTCTATGAATCCATTCTTGAAATATGCTTGGTAAGGGGAAATACTCGTACTAAAACCAGGAAACGCCTCGTACTTAGTGACGTCATGTATATGTTTTGACGACATTACAACTTCGGATTTCTAGAATGACATTTATGAATTTTAAAGAGAAGTGACTTTGAAATTCAAATTGTACTTACGGGCATTGTGTGCTATGTTAAAATGTAGGTTTGTGTTTATTTTTTATATTTGAATTGAAGTGTCATAGCAAATTCTGGTTTGAATTTTTAAATAAAGTGATCCGCCGGCTCATTTGCATAGTTATTATACTACTTAGTAGTGAAATAACGTTTTTATTAAATGGGCTTTATTAAAATCCCGCATCGTGGCTTATGCGATAACCATTGACTAACAAGATGTAGTTCATCTTTTAAGGATTTTTCCACAGATGAATTACTTTTACCTGATAAGAGAATGCCAGAATCATCTGTACATTACAAAAGATTGTTCTTTACCACAGCTGGAATATCATCAACATAAATAAAGCATAAAAGAGTTTTAGAATTGACAATATATAAAGAGCTTGTCTTCAAAAATGACACCATTGTGTACTGTATCGTAACTTGTTGTACCGTGTACTGAACTTATAAAGTGGCTTCACACTATGAACGTTGGTTACAGCGTTGGTGAGCGCTTCGAAAATCAAAAAGATTAGCACAGCCGTAGAAGAAAATACGTTCGTCGTTACAAAGTATTCTGTTCTGTGTTGTAGAGTTCTAAATCACTGACAGGATATTGTGTTTAAATATATAAACTTGGTTATCCACGGGGAGGACTTCATTTTATATGGCCTTGCAGTATTAATTGTATATTTACCGAAAAGAAAACACAGGTATCCTATTAATATCTTCAACGAGACAATGACTAAGATTGCATACTACGGAGAATCGCTTCAATGCGGTCAACTTTCATAATGGACATATGTCAAGTACTACGAAACGATTTTCTAGCCTAGATTCACAGGCTACTTAAGAGAAATACCGCTTGTTTGTTCGACACGTTTAGTTTAGTATCTAACTATGTTTTGGTAACTTTCATTACTCAATAACTAAATACAGGATATTTGTTTGTTTGGATTGAATACCTACACGTTTAGAGATAAAATTACTTTTCAAAAACATTGATTAAGCCTTCTCCGACACAGGACACCTTTTACAGGCGCTACTCCGTCATTTACTTTATAACTGGCAATGTATTTACCACAGGATCACATCCTGTTCTTTCAGAGTCAGAAGCGCTTTGATGATCTATTGTTGGATCACAGTCTCGTTAGAGTGTTCAATTACGCTCCCGCAAATATTTACCACTGTCGTGGTATCGAATTTTCCCTACCGTACATTTGTAACCCTAACGAGACACCGTTTTTTATATTTCAGACTATATATAGGCAAACTTAGGAAAACTCAAGAACGTGCAAATAACGAAAACCAATGTTTATAACCACACGTCGACCATGCCGCCCTAAAAGTATGCATTTGGATTTTTTGTGCATTACAGTATTTAATCTACATTCTTACTTAAAATAGCTATATACATGTTTCAGCTTACCCGCTCATTGTAATCAGCTAGTACTACATGTAATTGTGTACACATTTTGACTTTGAGTAAACATTTATCAAGTACATGACTGTATGTTCTAATTATTTATCAGTTAATAAGCATGACCAACTGCAGATAGGGACGACAGTGTGTCCTAAATGTTTATTGCACAATCTTGTTAATAACAACCTGTCCAACTGGAAGATTATGTTGATCAAAGCGTTGAAAGCACTGTAGTTGTTCGAATTAATACAGAGGAAGTGAAGCTTAACACTGATGTGGCTGAATTTTTCACAATCTTATATTTTATCATTTGATCACATGCACAAGGTTTGTTCAATTTAAGTAAACTTGTTTCGACTACATTCTTAAGCACACAAAGGTAGCTTATCTGCCATGTTAGCAAGCATCCCCAATCCATAATGATAGCTCTTAACGGTTTTCCTGCCGTATATGCTATTTTGGCCGTGGAGAAAAATATACTAGCAGCCAATAGTAAAATTAAATTGCTTCTGTAAGTTTAAAATATTTTAGCTGGAATCTAAGATATTGAAATAATTTGTCATGTTTTACAAGAATTGAGATGTGCTAGAAAATGACATCTGACCTGTATGTAAAAGATAGCAGCTGAAATGCGAAACTTGGGGTCGGCTGGCTCGGCATGATATTTTCATTGCATTTTTACAAGTGGGGTCCGGACTTTTTCTGATAGTGAAACAATTGCATGGATTGCACCCTATTTGCTTGTTATTAGTGGAAAGTGCTTATATTTTGCTATCCGGATGCAGTATAGTTATAGTTAATGTGCCCGCTGGTGAAACATTTGAACACACGAATACTTTTTGTTTTTGCATAAATAGCGGTCAGAAATGTGTATGAGACATGCACTGGTGTGAGTACAATACATCTCAAAGTTCTGACATTGTTTAATAACGCTTGCAGTTTTGAAACTTCAGGATTTGGTAAATAGTGTGAAATATTTCTTTGTTTAAGGTCTGATTGTGTGTTTCCTTGACAGACTGATTTAAGTTGTCGGTGTGAGTCGTCCGGGGGAAGTTCACGAGAAACTGTTTATTGCCACTTATGAATGGTAAAAAGTACAAGTTCACTTGACATTTATGAAAGGTAATTATAGTGCAGGAAAAGTGGTATAGTCGATTTAATAAGTAATACCAATGAGGGAGCTACACTTAACAAATTTTATACGTGTGTATGTGTTTTACCTTGTAATTTTTTTTATTTATGAACATTTCCGCATGAAATTTTGTATATATGCTATTGAGTACCTCAAGATCGAATAAATAAAGTTTTTTTCTTCAAAATTAAAAGATGCGGTTCATTGAACCGTGAACTGTGAACCAAGCAAAATTATCGTGAAATTTACGTATACGTGCAAATTATGTTTAAGTATGGTCAATTTGAATTTAAGTTGGATCACCAAATTAAAAAAACCCCACAAAATAATAAGAGATTTTACTCAACAACGTGGTATTTATCAACTTTTAAAAAATAATTTTTATGTTGATGGTCAAATGGAGGTAACTCTTTCAAAAATGTCCTTTTCTGGATGCAAGTGGGTACTTCTAATCCTCAATTGTTCTTTTAATAGGGTGTCCACCTTAGAAGCGGGACGTCGAAGGTTCGAATTTCGGCGTTGGTGAACCACTGTCTAGTTAAATTAATGTTTACCGTAGGTCCATCTCTGTCAGGCGCCCGGTATTGTAATCATGAAAAATAAGTGTTACATACGTCTCAATGGGATGACCCTTTCAACAGGGGTGCGCTATACTTAACCTTTACTCTTTTAGTTGCTATAATGTACCAAAGCAAAAGATTGATATATACAATGTTTGATAATCATTCATCAAACTACTTCACTACGTGGCTTATCGCAACGTAACTTTATTATAACGATGTCGCTTTTCAAACACAGTATGGTTGTGAGAAAGATACACTTCTTTCAATAGTGTCTTACATACGCTCAATGCCACTGACTTCATTTCAGATAATATTCTGATGTCAGCTTTACTAATAAAAATGGTGATGACGTATTGATCAATACACTCCAAATAATGAGTGAATATGTTACTTATACAATATTGAAGTAAAAACTTCCAAATGCTGGTAGGTGTTTACATATTGAATAACTAACTAACAACCTATATTAATATGTCTTCTTTCATACATTCTAGTTTTTACCATACAATGTTATTATTTTGATATTATATCTATTTCAGTCACACATTGTTGTGTTCGAAGACGTCAAGCCTTACTACAGTATACTTCATACGTTTTAATTCATACACTGAGCAATTTAGAACCTTAATACACGGCTTTGAAAACTGACACATTTTAAACTTAGTTACAAACTACTTAAAGATGGCATCTAAGACACCCAATAATAAAACCCGTAAAACGAGCGACAGTAGCACAGCTGTTCAATCAACACCTGGAGTACCTGACCAGTCAACATCAGCGGCTAGTAAGTTCTCCTCTGTGACGTCGGAACATATGGCCGGAGCTACAGCATCTGTGTATAATAGTTCTAATTGTGAGATAGACTGTGACCCATGCAGCACGGCAGGTGATCATGTGATGGCAATAGGTTATTGCACAGATTGTGCCGAATTCTACTGCCAGTCATGTTTCCGCGGACATTCAAGAAGCAAAGCTACAAACAATCATAATTTACAAGATCAAACAAAAATGCCGTCAATACGGGTGACAGCCGCATCCACCTCTGTTGCTTCATTAAGTATTAACAAGGGGTCTGACGACGATGATGATGCTCAACATCAAGACGAATATCACTTTAACAGAGACATAAACATTAAATATCCCGGGGAGAGTAAGGAGTGCTTAATTACAGGTATGAATTTACTTTCCGATAATGAACTTGTTATTATTGATGAATTTAACAAATCAGTGAAGATAGTTGACATTGACAATGACTTGATGACAGGTTATATTCAATTTGATAGCATACCATTTAGTACTACTTCCATTCCCAACAAAGAAGTGGCCACCACCTTTGCTGATGAACAATTGATCCGAATTCTAACAACCACTGGAGGACTTGCTGTGAAGAGATCATTTAAACTGAATGGTTTGTGTGTAGCTATTGAATATTGTAATGACAAACTGTATGTTTCATTTGAGAAACCTGTGAAATTTCAGATCTTCAGTCTTTCTGGTGGACTAAAGAAAACAATCAAACCAGATGCACAGTTTCTAGAACAGTGTTCACTTCCAGAGTACATTGCCGTACATAGTACAGAAAGTAAGATGTACGTCAGCGACTGGCCGAAGAATGTCGTTCTGTGTATGAGTATGGATGGTGTATTGTTACATGTTTACAAGGATGATGAACTTGAGAAACCACATGATATTTCTTTCTCTCCTTCTGGCTCTTTGTATCTTTGTAACACATGGCAACATATAATATACAAAATGTCTGATGATTTGAGTGAGGCAAGTATAATACTTGCTTCACGAGATGGATTAGGATATCCGTGTGCGATATGTTTCTGTCCTGTAAGGAAAGCTCTATATGTAAGTAGCGGGGGTGACAATCCAAAGTTCAAAAATGTTATCAAAGAGTTCAAACACCAATAATAATGATTGACTTCAGTACATGTTAGATGTACCTGTAACAATACACCGTTACTTCTAACATAAACATGATGTTGTTTATGTTTCAATGCATGCATGTATGTAAAGTGCCTGTTCATCTCCGACCTAAGAAACGGGATAATGTACAGTGTATGTTTAAATACATGCATGTATGTATGCTAATCTCAGACATATGAAGCGTGAGGAATAATATGTCCATTTGTTTTGTTCATTTGCTTACCCGTGTTTTGTGATAGAATTAGTTATCTTTTGTTTATGTAACTTCTTGTATACACAGTTCTGTCAATTGGGTCACCTACTATCCGACCAACGATTTTTGACAGTTACGTCATTTTGTAAACAATCTATAAATAAGAAGGGTATATCCCCAAAAAGACCGAGGATCATACTATATTGAAGTATGTCCTTACCTACTCATATATTTCAAGCAATGCATGGTTCTGTGGATGTTTATGTTGACTCTCACTCAGGCGGTCTAAGTTCAAAGCTTATGACAGTCATAAACTTTTCATCACTTTTTTATATACGAGAAATGAAGGCCTATACCCTTGATGATTTGATAAGCTACTTTTTTTAAATAAATGCTTTGCCTTATTAATATTAAATTTAACCCGTGGAATTCGTGTAATTTAAAATTCGTTTAGGATAGCTGTTGTTTCCCTTAATTCTTCAATGACTCCCAACTGATTTTTCTTAAGATTGTTCTTTGGCTATGAAATTAAGCTATTTGAAGGTGAGTGAAATGACAATGGTGTTTTTGCTCCAGCAGCATTCTGTATACATACTTTGAATGCGATTGGAAAAAAAATAAAATAAAAATAAGCGTAAAAAGTTCTGCTGACGGGGTTCGAACTCGGGATATTTTAATTACTAATACTACACCATTATCCTCTCGGCCACGATTCCATGCAGACCATAGTTAATTAAATATACTGATAATCCACATTTTTGCAGACGATATATAGAGTAAACATTTGATTGTAAACACAACGTGACGTAACTGTCAGGTATCCCTGGTCGGACTGTACGTCCATTAATCAACTATCGGTATACATTTTGTTTATCCGAATGGAACGCGTAGATAACTTGTGGCTGTTTATTATTAAAATGCGTGGATGGCGTATTTTGAGGAATGACTGTTTTGAGCGCACATTCCATATTCACGTCGGAATTATTTTAGGAAAAATATAAACACGTTTCGCACCATTTAGTGCAGAAAAACGGTTCATACGATGTATATTGGATTGTAAGACATTGGTGTCTTCTCTCAAATTATTTACGCTAAATAGGTTGACCATGTTTGAAAATATATCATGCACACGCAGTCTAACATTCAACTGTTGTACACTCCTGTTGATCTAAATAGGTTGACCATATTTGAAAATATATCATGCACACTCTGTCTATCATTCAACTGTTTTACACTCCTGTTGATCAGTTCCACCATAGGCGTGTATGTCATAACAGAACTACATGATATAAACGTGAGTTGGTGTATTCCGGTCGTTTATGAGTGATAATGTCACTGTTTTACTTTCTAACATATGATATAATCAGAGCGATAGAACATAGTACTAGTATTGTGTTAGCTTGTCTGTATATTCTAACATATGATATAATCAGAACGATAGAACATAGTACTAGTATTGTGTTAGCTTGTCTGTATATTCTAACATATGATATAATCAGAACGATAGAACATAGAACTAGTATTGTGTTAGCTTGTCTGTATATTCTAACATATGATATAATCAGAACGATAGAACATAGTACTAGTATTGTGTTTGCTTGTCTGTATATTCTAACATATGATATAATCAGAACGATAGAACATAGTACTAGTATTGTGTTTGCTTGTCTGTATATTCTAACATATGATATAATCAGAACGATAGAACGTAGTACTAGTATTGTGTTTGCTTGTCAGTATATTTGCTGGCTTCTACGTACTTCTAAATATGGGTATATACGTTTACATCGATGTTTCATGATTGCAGAACCCCATTCTGTGACATGTATTGTCCATAATACTGGGAAACCTGAAACAATGTCATCATTAACAAAATCACTGAATCTTACCAATTTACCAAAATGTATGGATGCCTATATTTTGGTAGAATTTGGTAGTACCTTAATTCTTCACAGTTTCAAAGAGGTAGCACATTTACAAAGTGCATACCTTTTATGAAGTCCTTTCTAAGTAGTGGAATGTGACAGTGTTCTAGAAACATAAATATAATATAAATATTGTCAGTGGTCCTGTGTGATACAGGTAAGAGTGCCATTGTCATACATAGACATTTGCTACCTAGCTTGCATAAAATATGTATGTACATTATTGATGATATATTTTATAGTTTGTCTTGTTCCGGGATTGTTTATGAAACATGACGTTTGATTTTACTGCATTTATCAAGAATGTTATACACCCATGTTTTTTACTTGTTTGATTTTATCTCTTAAAATCTGTTTAAAAAGTGTTTAATTGTGATTTGAAAGCTCTATCGAACGTTAATCTGATATGTAAAGCCAGCTAGACCATAAACGGCTTTCTATAAAAAAACAATTACTTGGTAATATATCTACTGAATGGTACGTTTCAAGCATTTGAGTTGAGTTCCAAACGTTTGAAACACTGTACGAAAATCAAATAAATCATACTGGGGGAATGAAAATGATATATGCATAATGCATAATTTAAGTCAAAGGGAAGGAACTCTTTTAAATTAGTATGTTGTCATCCATAGATTTTACTAAATATGATGTTCGCCATACTACTTCGACATAATTTTTATAGTCAACATTCTATCGCAGATTGTCTAGTAGACCATTTGTGAAAAACAAACTCATTTTTGCACAATGAAGGAAAGGGTCTCGTTAAAGGGGGTATCTTTATACCTTTGGATACGATTTCTCGTACCATTCATATCTTGACGCTGCTCTTGAATCACTAATATTTTTAGTAAACATTGAAATGAGGATGCATAGTGAACAGTGAACACAGGCTGGTGGAGTTATGTTCGTGTTGACTGTCCATATAGCTTGCGAAGCCAACCCGATTTGAATAATTATATGCGTTATATTTTGCACGTGCGCATACATTAGTGGTGGTGGTGTTGTTTATTTTTTCCATATTTGTAAATATTTTACCTACATTATTTTGCATATCATATTTATATCAATTATATAATGTTTAACTATGTTTCAGTTGTAATTGTACAGCACTTTTCAAAGGTTTTGAACGTCTAATTTACATGAAAAGAGCTATGTAACCATGGTATAATAATTCCTTATTTTTGTTGAAGGATCGGTGCGTTATTTTTATTTGCACGTTTATGAATATGAAATAGTAATGATATTGTTTCATAATTTAAGAACCTATCTTATAAAAAAATGATAGTTTTTGTGTTTGTTTGTCAATATAATGTTTTAATTATGTACTACAGTGGGCACATGATAACAAGAAAAGAAGGAAGTGGTTTAGGAATAAGTCACTTAGGTGGAAAATCAAACATACACGATTTATCAGTGCTATTTTAGTATAGAATTGACCGTATATCTTTATTTACGTAACCAATTTTGTCACAGTAGACCGATCCAGTCAATTTTGTAAACATCATATTAATCCTGTGCGCACTATACGTTGTAAATGTACATATCATTTGCTATTGTATTCAATTCTAATATTTGGAATAAAAATATCTGCAACAAGTGAACCTGTTCATTAATTAATGATAGTGTACATTTTGTACATTTCAAGAACGAACTATGAAATGAAGTACATGTGATGGAGTAAATTAAATGATATTAACACATCACGCATGGGTGTCATCACTCAGCAGAAAGAGGAGAAAACATAATCAACATTATACATAGACGTGATGAATGAAACAAGACCAGTAAAAGACTTATATAAAACCTGTATTTACCACATTTTCTACTGATTGTCAATTTCAGTTTTTATCAAACAGCACATTGTTAAATGCATAGTGATGAGGTATGGTCATCGTACCTACTATTACCTGTAGCATAACAGCTGATCACGTATCTATATTTGCCCAATGGTTGTAAATTGTCCCAGGTGGAAAATATGACGAATACGCTCCAGGTACATGACAAACACAAGTATACTGGTACAAAAACTGATGGATATGAATATACTTAATACAAACACCGTGTTCTATATACCTGCATAAAGGTCAGACTAAGGTTAATATCTCAGCACTTTTGGTTGAACAAAATGCAACAATAAGATCACTCAACTGCATGTAATTAATATACATGTGTTTAATTTTGTATGTGGTGACAGTATAAATAGATCGCATCTCATCATGGATTTCATCCAATAGTGTGCGGCACCATCGCCTAGCAATGCAAAATATAGAATATATTATGACACCATCTCACAGCAATGCAAAGTATAAAAAATTATGCGGTATCATCTCCCAGCAATGCAAAGTACGCACTATTTTATGAAATGACACCATCTACCAGCAATGCAAAATATGAAATATTTTGTGGCTCCATTGTCCAAAAATGCAAATTATGAAATATTGTGCGGCACCATCTCCAGCAATGTAAAGTATGAACTATTTTGCGGCTCCATCTCCAACAATGCGAAATACGAAAGAACTAAACCACTCGACTATTGCCGCAACACACATACTGGATTCATTCGATACACATAACCTGTATTATTGTAACACAACTACACAAATCTTGCATTGGCTCGAAAATATGTGAATCAGTTACTGTAATATGTTTAGGTCACCACACGGCACCAAATTGACTTAACAATTGAACAACAAGTCTCATAGCAACATATTGAAGTGACGTGAAATGCTATATATACCTATATAAAAGGAACTGGATTATTGTGCGCCCAGGATAATGTGTTATTTACAAAAGTTGACCGGATTGGTCTACTATTTCCATATGGTTAATTGTGTACTAAAATAGAACAGATAAATCGTGCACGATTGATTTTCCACCTATGCGGCCTTTAGAATATTCCCCGACTTTCTCGTTATTCTGGGCGTACTATAGCAATATGTTAAAAAAGTTATCTTCTTTGATATTGATAACTGGACATACTGAAACACATCATGGAGTATTCATGTAACACCGAGCATACACACATGACAGATGAAAGGAACCGATGATGCATTAGAATACCGGCTACACCGATACATTTGGTAAGTTATTAATGCACTATTAAAAATACTGAGTACATGATACCATCGATATTGGACCATATAATTGGTTTTCTATTTTTATTAACAAATGTTAATGTTACATTTTTAAATCAAATTTGAATGTGCACGAGAAAATAACTTTTAGTGACTGAACTCTATCGTAAAATTATGATATAGACATACTCTTACATAGACATTTGCATGGTTAATTAAGTGTAAAACAACTGCTCAATGTTGTAAAGGAATGTACAAATTGCAAGCATAATATCAACAAAACTCCAATTTCTACTAAGCATATAAATACATGTTCATAATATGTAGTTGTGTAAGATTGATAAAGTTATTTGATGTTGTGCTTAACTGTGATGTTGGACGCAATCAATGGTGGACGCAGTTTCGTGCACTTTGCAACTACATTGTCTATACGGATGATTTATAAAGTTATTTGTTTTTGTGCTTAACTGTGATGGTGTTAATGAATGCAGTCTTGTGCATTCTACAACCATATAAATTATACAGATGATAAGCAGACCAAGTTATCATCCACCTCAACGTCTTCTGTATATTACAAAGCGAGATAACTGAACTTAAGGTAAGTCAAACATTTATGAATTAGCTCCCTTTAGTTGACAATACGACGCATAGGAACAACTAGCTCAGAATGTACAGAGCTGTCGGGTAATTCTGCGCAACTAACGGATATTGGCTTTCTACATTATGATTTTATTTGATTTTAGAATAAAGCATGGTGATTTTTGGATAGAAACAATCTTCATTGCCAAATGTTAACACTTCAAAACATCATACCTTCGCTAAACTAGGTCAAATGTCGTCACAAAACAAGATGGCAGCCGGTTTTCATGACGTGAATTGTTTCGGCTAATTCTTGTTTTTTTTGTGTAGTCTGTTTCAATCACTTGTTTCACAAGAAATTTATCACAGTATCGAAAGAATAAGTCATTAGGACAATATTGACAATTAAAGGAACAGCCATCACTCATTACAACAGTGCTTTTATTCCATTTTTGTGTCACGTGGTATGTCAAATTAACGAAAATCGCCGTTGACACTCATTTCGGTCAAACTTTCGTGGAAATACTTTTCCGATTTCGTTGATATGATTATAAAATTTACATAAGTACAACACATCTACAAAAACACTTCAGGACCGAAAGAAATGACCCAGCAAAGTCTGTAAGAAATAGAATGTTAAAGTGCGCAGAATTACCAGATGCGCAGAATTACACGAAACGACTGTACATACTATAGTTGAGTAAAGCGGTGGTCACAATTGGTCATGCGTGCAAGTATCTGATGTCTGTGTGCAAATACGTACGTGATCAGTATGGACTCGGAGCAAGAAGACGCGACGCAGCACTGTTCTAGTATGAAGAACTTTCGCTGCGTTCGACCTCCTTCCTTCTTCAGCCAACTAACAACACAAGGACAACAAACGTGAGCTGTACACGTGTGCAAGTACGGTTTCCGGACGGTTGGGTGCGAAAAAAGTAGTATTTTTAAGGGTAACATATCTTTACTTTATAGCATTAGTATTTGTTTCGCGCTAGCTTCGCTCACTATATAACTTCACCAATTAAGACGGCCATGCACCACCACCCACCGAATCAAGAAAGAACTCTCAATCTGTCAATCCTTATGGTGTTGAGTCAAATTAAAATACAGACTATACTCCTGGTGGTGCCCTTCCGTTTATTTGTTTAAGTGTCAGCTTTGCAACCATACCCCCGTAACCCAACACTTTGGTTTCCCGGAGTCTACCCGTAGAGTCATTGAAGCAACGCCGGTGGATCGACAGTTGGCATCGTTTATGGTCAGAACTACGACGGTATCTGATCGTCTTCGAACCTCTGACTTTCGTCAGAGCCTCGTATTTTACCACTTTTATCCAACTCGTTTAATAAATTCAATATGAAAAGACACTCATGTATGATTCTTTATGTATCTTATAACCTATTCATTAATCTACCCAACGAGTGTACACTTTCCACCATCCATCAATTATTTGACGAGATTCACGAAAAAGTCGGGATTAGAATTAAGTACTGATTGTTCGTGCCTAGAAAGTAAACAACAACACTCACATATATAAAAAAAGAAAGCTGAGCATCTGAATCATAACAATGATATATCGGTATTCTATTTCGTGAAACAAAATTATTTCAGCATAAGCTAAGTTAATCTTAATGATTTGAGGCAATATCTAATCTGATAGTGATGTTATTGAGTTGGACATTATTTTCACCCCACGATGTAACTGTTTCTATACGGATAGTTATACGAATAGCAGATGTTTGACAACCAATACTTGGTTGTATACAGAGGTTGTAGATTTGAAAAAGTTGCAAGTCAAGTAAATATTTACTTTGGGGACGAAACAGTTAATAATAGTTTGCTTATTAAATGTTGTTGCTCTATAAAAGGTCGCTGTTGTGAGGTTGGTCTGTATCTCGTATACAACAAGTCGAGCCCGTTGTCAAGAAAGTTGTTGAAATCAAATGCCCATGCTTTACTTTCGGAAATATCTTACAGGTATCTTTATTAACAAACATTGTTACCATAAGCTTTGATATGACGCCGACCAACCGAGTTTATCCAGACATCCTGTCCAGGTGACAGGGGATATATTATTGGCTAGTTTTGGTGTTCTGACAGGCTACGGGCTTGAAGATGTTGCAAGTCAAGTATTTGTTTACTTTGGGGACGAAATAGTTACTCATAGTTTGCTTATGAAATGTTGTTGCTGTATGAAAGGTCGCTGTTGTGAGGTTGGTCTGTATCTCGTATACAACAAGTGCATTGGTTGTAAAATCGTACACAAAAACCACATCATCACATGTTGGTTCATATCGCTCTGAACTACATGTATCTGATAAAGAAGATATATCGGTCACAAACTAAGGGCCAGTCATATTGGTGTGATATCATGTTGACGTGTATAACTGCTTAATGTTTACATGTAAAAACCACTAGATATTAAGTCCCGGTTTTTTGGTGCAACTTTATCAGTCAATTGTCGAAAGGGTATTCACCAAAACACTGAAACCAGCAAACGAGTTGAGACATAAATGAAGCTGACATTGCTAATGACGTCAAACGAACATGTGTAATATGATTGGTTTAAAACTAGGTTTATCTACATATCGACGGTGCCAAACCAAAATCCCGTAACTCAATTTTGTCGCGAAAACTTTTTTTGAAGCGTCCGCATCTGCTAGACGTCCCGCGCATTTCTGTCTTGTCGCCATTTAAATAGCCAATTGCGTTACTTAGATGGCGACAAGACAGAAATGCGCGGGACGTCTAGTAGATGCGGATGCTGCAAAAAATGTTTTCGCGGCAAAATTGAGTTACGGGGTTTTGGTTCGGCACCGTCGATATGCAAAAACAAAAGGCAGCTAAAACTATGAAGTGTCTAAATGCACTTAAGGATGCTTGAGCGGTTTGGATCCCATATTCAGAAGTTGTTGAAATTTTCACAGATGGTATAAAAATTTATTCTAAAACAAATTATGATAAAAATACACTAGGTCATCAAACTCGTTTTCCGAGTTATCATCCTTGTTTGAAGTGTTTGTGGATCATTTTGATAATAACATTGAACAAGTAATGTACCGGTGGTGTTCACTTATGAGATTTCTATTTGATATCTATATGATCTAAATTATAGACAATATTTCAATATAGTTTGGTTACACATTGCATTACATGGCCAACATACCAAAAATGGTATTTTTAATTTCTGTTTAATATATACAGTAAAACTTCGTTATGACGCGCATCGGCATCACGAGCACCCGGCATATCCCGAACAAATTTTAAAATAGTATCAGTACACGCCCTCTGGTTATTTCGAACACCCGGTTTATCTCGAGCATATTACATGTTCCGATTACTCCTCAAGATAACGAAGTTTTACTGTATTGCTATTTTACCCCACCGCCTCATATTTATCGCAGAAATATAGCAAAACGGTAAAATTCTTGTAACTTTTTTTGAGCTGTACAACTTTTTTGTTACTTTGTTAAGTAATGCTTGTGATAAAGATCTTCATTTTTAAAAATAAAAAAATAAATGTCATCAACTTATCTATGTTGCAAATTATTATCTAAATGTCGCTAAATGTTGCTAAAATGCCACCAAAATCAACAAAAACGTGGAAAATTGAATTACATCAACAAGAAAATATCGCAAAAACACATGAACACACATTAAACAATCATTACAAAACAAACCCGATCTAAATATCATTTGGCATAAACAGGAATATTGTTTTTCATTTTTTTACCCCATCCACTAATTTTGTAATGCAATATGTCTTCAGTCCGTAAACTGTGATTTCGATCAGGCTTTTGTACTTTTATTGCATTAGAATGATAATATCTGTTAAATTTGACATAATTTAGATACCTTGACGCATGTTTATATTGATAAGACACATAATGCGCTTTGACGCATGCGCACTTAACCGCTCTAGCATCCTTAACAACAATAATATATCGAACAATATAAAAGACAAAACATCTGAAATTGTCGTGTTCATAGAATAAGTGAGACCAAGATTCTAAAACGACATTCTCTATCACTGCGTCTATAGTCATCAGAGGCAAAAGACATCGCTGCGGATGTTATTTATTTTCTATAAGTGAAACTAATGGTGTATATCGTTTATTGTTTCGTTCATTTTAAAGAGACTACCCTGAACAAACTGAAATTTGTAAACTGAGATGCTTTTTATGGCTTTATGGTTTCGTTCAGAGTTAGCTTTATTATAACCTATAAGAGGTAAAAGTCGCTTGAAAGTATGAACGTCACGATGTCCCAAAACTATTGCTGTAGTTAGTTGGCCCAATCAGCTCATAAGGACTGGAGCATAAGAAACCGTTGTCTACGACAACGCAATATCAAAGCTATGAGATGTTTTAATACCTAGATGTCAGTCGGCAACAAGTCGAGCCCGTTGTCAAGAAAGCTGTTGAAATCAAATGCCTATGCTTTACTTTCGGAAACATCGTAAACGTATTTTTATTAACAAACATTGTTATGGTAAGCTTTGATATGACGCCGACCAACCGAGTTTATCCAGACATCCTGTCCAGGTGACAGGGGTATATTATTGGCTAATTTTGGCGTCATGACAGGCCACGGGCAGTCAAATCGATTTCCCGAAAACAGCTTATAAGAC
Source organism: Spisula subtruncata (assembly GCA_963678985.1). Taxonomy (NCBI): domain Eukaryota; kingdom Metazoa; phylum Mollusca; class Bivalvia; order Venerida; family Mactridae; genus Spisula; species Spisula subtruncata. The sequence continues at coordinate 11,673,332 of OY787678.1, read as the reverse complement.
GAGAAAGTATTTCCGTGCCAGTCACAGGACCTAGGCTAAATAAATAGAAAATTACATCAACTTGTTTGACTAAAACCCAGTGTTGTGGTGTTGTGGCCCTTTGTTTATTCCCCTACCTCACAAAAAATTAGCTAAACATACAATAGTGACCAATTTCACAACAAACAACGTAGTTTTAAACTGAATGCAGTCCTTGTTTTGGCATTATAACTATACTTACACCACTGCACGAAATAATAAAAATACAGAGTAAGCAAATATCCTGAAAAGTGTGTTCATTATTACATCACTCGAAATAATGTTTTCAAAATCGATGAATACAGTATTTTGATATATCTTTTTTTATTTCGTGCACAGAAGGAAGAATGCCATAAAGTGCGTAGAAAATGCTATTGGCTTAAACAAACTGACATGAACGATTTTGACTATTATTTATATGACATGTATGATATGATTAATCGTAAGTACATGTAGACTTAAAACTATATTTCACATCATATCAGACACCATTCATTATCTATGACATCACGTGATATAACCGGGGATGTAATAAAGTTAGAGGCTGATTTGTTAAGTTGAATTCGAATACTGCAGTGTACGAAGGCTGAAACATCACCTAACAACAACCAGCATTTATCTACAGAAAAGGTAATCAAAATGTTTAATATTCTGTTCATATTTTAATTAATTTGATTATAATTTTTATTTACAATGTGAATCAGTTTTTTAGTTGAGAAAATGGATGGAAATCACTTTTCTTGTAACTGCCTTTAATTGTTAAGTGGTGTTTTACACGTAAGTACTAGTTTTACGTATACTTCAGAAAGTCTTAAATACTAACATTGTTGTTAAGTCCTGTCATTAAGATATTGTCGATTCAAAGACGTCTGTCAAAACCGCCATACTGTTCCATTTCTGAATAGCAAATTGCAGTTAGTATAACCACAACGCTATAGGACCATTTGATTTTAAATCATTTACGTGTATTATCGATGGTATAATTTAATCTTGACACACCTGTAATAATCGACCTGGTTGAATGTTTGTTTACGCGATTGTGACAGAGATCTTTGAATCAACTATAGATATGTATATTTTATTCAATATTGACATACATTCATGCAGATATATAAAACATTTATACAGTTAGTTATCAGTTACATGTTATTTTAAAATAAAGCCACCGACTTATAGCCTCATACTCAAATATACAATCAGTGTGTATAATCACGTGATCAAATGGATAACGTTTACACTCAAAACTATTGCGATTTCGTCCGCTAACGCTGATGTTGTCTTTATTATAACGATCGTGCATTAATATAGTTATATTATATAGCCTAAAGTATCTCCCGTATATGTAATAATACCCAACAAGTACCGATTTCGCTCTATCTATATAATTTATTATTATATAATTAGCTGTTTTTAATTGATGCACGACCAAATGCAGTTTTCAACCGAGTGAAATAGTTTGGTTGAGTATCAGTTAACAACAGCTAAAGATTGTAGTTGTCTAGTGTTCCTACATAAATGAGATGTTCTTTAGGCTGTACACAGGAAAAACTTCTGCGTACGCCGTTCGTACGATTCGCGTACGTTTTTCGTACGCCAAAAAGCGTACGCGGATCGTAAAAAAGGGCCCACGTACGCCTGGGCGTACGCGAAACGTATGAACGGCGTACGCGGATCGTAAACTGTGATTTTTTGGCGTACGCCAGTCGTACGCACCGCGTACGAATAACGTACGTGGACTTGATATACGTTTTTAGTACGCCAAAAACATACAGTAATGTTGATACATAAAAATTCACTTTGGCGTATGCCGTTCGTACGCTATGCGTACGCATTTCATGCGCCATTTAGGTGATATGGTTTTCGTACGCCAATACTCTTCTGTTTCTGTACACTAATGTAGCCATATACCTCCGCCTGCCGATCCTCAGCTAAATTTGCCTTTCTAATAACACTGTTGTTTTTCTTCTGGAAAATCTGGTTTTAAACCATTTATGGGATAATTACACCTTCTATACAATGATCTATAACTGATATTATACATTGTTTAAGAGAGTGACAGACAGCAACTGATAAAGTGATCCCAATACTTCATCTCATGGCACTGTATACCATAGTCTGAGACGTACATTGTAAATCTACACAAACCAAATATTAGTTTTAATTTTATTTTCAGTTATATCACATTGAAAACACATGGTTCTTCTATCTCTTCTCTTGAGGCTCCGGACAGGCCAAAATCTGAAAATACAGAAGAAAATAGCATTTAAAACCTATTTTATATTGACCCCAGACATGGTTGTCCACACATAGTCTCAGATTTTAAAAATATTTAGCCACTTTTTTGGTATTCACCCATAAAAAAGATTTCAGGGCTCAAAACTTCATTTTTTATACCGTTGCTACGGCAACAGAGGAAATTCGATTTTTGCTTTTTTTCACATTTTAAAAAAATGAATTTTGCCATTTTTACGCTTTTTTAAGAAGGACTCGAGACAAAAATGGCCATCACACATCCTAAAATTTCATAAATTATGTTACATATACTATTGTAGAACTGTTTTACTGTAAAAGATATGATCCAAGTCGATTGAAAAAAAAATTGTACTCATTTTGTTATGACCTCTTTTCTCAAATCTCTGTTTTTCTAAAAAATGAAAAAGTATGGGTTTTTTGAATTAATTTAAATGAGTTAGCACGCGGTTCTAGATATCACACATATATTTTTGAATACAGTTAATATAGGTGTTCATGGCCTTAAAGTTTTTGTCAGGTTGCAAATGAGAATTTTTTTGTAAAAATGTGCAAAAGAATGTCCTTTTCCATTTTTTAACAAAAATCTATTTTGATAGATTTTATCTTTATTCTAAACAATTTCTAATAATCTCCATAATTAAGTGTAACAGGTACATAGGAAGTTTACAAATAACAAAATAAAGTGTTTGTCAGTAAAATATTGATTAATGGTCAACACATATCGGAAGAAAACAATGTTAAAATCATACCCCACCCACTTTTTTAACATGTAGGACCTATTTTTTACAGTATTTCCGGTATAAATAGAAATATGCGCTTTGTAACGGTGAGATATTTGGTGAAATATGTCCATTAGACATTCATGTTTCAATTTCGTTAAGAATAAAATAAATAAGCATGTGACTGTTGCCTTGGTTACCAAGGAAACGTTGTAGAAAAAGGACGTAGTTTTCAAATGAATTCCCCAAAACTTGAGATTAAAGTAGTGCATTTTTGACCCTATTTTCACAATTTTCAAAATAATGCTGCATGCAAGTAGATATCTGGTATGCATGTGGTTTGTAAATCATCCCAATTGAGAAGTGCTACATTTCTAACTGACATATGACCACGTTATCATTGTAGTTACCATGGAAACGAAGCATAGAAGGCAGAAAAATCACTTTTTACTCTATTTCGTAAGTAATACTGCATATTAGAGGATATTAGTTCTTGATATAGTTCGATTATCATCCTAATGGAAGTGTGTTCCATTTTTAACTGACTTATGACCGTGTTGGTATGGTAGTTACCATGGCAACCAAGTATCAAAAAGCCAAATTTCCACTTTTTAACTGTATTTTTATAATTTTCAAAATAATGTTGCATTTTAATTGTTGCATATATCTTGTGAGGATATAGTTTGTTAACTATGTTAATTGAGAGGCGCACCATTTCTAACCGACCTATTACAATGATATGTTGGTAGTTACCATGGTAACCAAGCAAAAAGAAGAAAAAATCACCTTTTTACATTTTCAAAAGAATGCCTGTTATTAGTAGATATCTAGTATGGATGTAGGGTGTAAATTATCCTTATTGAGAAGTGCCCCCATTTCTAACTGGCGTATGGTATCGTTATTATGATAGTTACCATGGTAACTAAGCAATAAAGAATGAAACATAACGTTTTTACTGTATTTTTAAATGAAAGTTGCATGCTAGTAGATATCTGGTATGGATATATTATGTAAATCATCCTTATTGAGAAGCGCCCCATTTCTAACTGCCATATGATCTCGTTATTATGATAGTTACCATGGTAACTAAGCAATAAAGAACGAAAAATGACGTTTTAACTGTATTTTTAAATGAAAGTTGCATGCTAGTAGATATCTGGTATGGATATATTATGTAAATCATCCTTATTGAGAAGCGCCCCATTTCTAACTGCCATATGATCTCGTTATTATGATAGTTACCATGGTAACTAAGCAATAAAGAACGAAAAATGACGTTTTTACTGTATTTTTAAATGAAAGTTGCATGCTAGTAGATATCTGGTATGGATATATTATGTAAATCATCCTTATTGAGAAGCGCCCCATTTCTAACTGCCATATGATCTCGTTATTATGATAGTTACCATGGTAACTAAGCAATAAAGAACGAAAAATGACGTTTTTACTGTATTTTTAAATGAAAGTTGCATGCTAGTAGATATCTGATATGGATATATTATATGTAAATCATCCTTATTGAGAAGCGCCCCATTTCTAACTGACAGATGACCACGATATTGTGGAAGTTACCATGGTAACCAATCAAAAAAGAAGGAAAAACCCACATTTATTACGTTTTCGAAAGAAAGCCTCTTGCTAGTAGATATCTGGTACAGATATAGTGTGTTAATCATCCTTATTGAGAAGCACCCAATTTCTAACTGACTTAAGACCTTGTTATTATGGTAGATACCATGGAAACCAAGCAAAAAAGAAGGAAAAAACATGTTTTTCCATCCTTAACGTGATTTTTCCTTCTTTCTTGCTTGATTACCATGGAAACTACCATAATAACTTGGCAAAACAACTGTTCAAATTGGAGCATTTTCAATTAGGATGATTAACAAACCATACTCATACCAAAAATGCTACTTGTATGCAACATTCTTTTGAAAATACTGTAAAAATCTAAATTTTCTTCTTTATTGCTTGGTTACCATGGTAACTACCATAATATCATGGTCATACGTCAGTTAGAAATGGGGCGCTACTCAATAGGGATGATTAACCAACTATATCCATAACAAATATCTACTAGATTTAGTATGCAACATTCTTTTGAAAATACAGTAAAACGTGACTTTTCCTTCTTTATTGCTTGGTTACCATGGTAACTACCATAATATCATGGTCATACATCAGTTAGAAATGGGGCGCTACTCAATAGGGATGATTAACAAACTATATCCATGACAAATATCTACTAGTATGCAACATTCTTTTGAAAATACAGTAAAACATGACTTTTCCGTCTTTATTGCTTGGTTACCATGGTAACTACCATAATATCATGGTCATACGTCAGTTAGAAATGGGGCGCTACTCAATAGGGATGATTAACAAACTATATCCATAACAAATATCTACTATTATGCGATATTCTTTTGAAAATGCAGTAAAACGTGACTTTTCCTTCTTTATTGCTTGGTTACCATGGTAACTACCATAATATCATGGTCATACGTCAGTGAAAAATGAAGCAATTCACAATTAGGATGATTAACAAATTATATCCACACAAGATTCCTTTTAGCATGCAGCATTTTTTTGAAAATTATGAAAATACAGTTAAAAAGTAGAAATTTCCCTTTTCGAAGCTTGGTTGCCATGGTAACCACTATACCAACACGGCCATAAGTCAGTTAGAAATGGAACACACTTCAATTAGATTGATAATCGAACTATACCAAGAACTAATGTCCTCTAATATGCAGTATTACTTACGAAATACAGTAAAAAGTGATTTTTCTGCCTTCTTTTCTTCGTTACCATGGTAACTACAATGATAACGTGGTCATATGTCAGTTAGAAATGTAGCACTTCTCAATTGGGATGATTTACAAACCACATGCATACCAGATATCTACTAGCATGCAGTATTATTTTGAAAATTGTGAAAATATGGTCCAAAGTTGATTTTTCACTGTTCAATGATTGGTTACCATGGCAACTATCTGAGTTACTTATCCATGCATCATATAAAATGAAAGAGCTGTCCTATCTGAAATCACTTGACTATTTTTTATCAATATATTAAGAAAATGCACTACTTTAATCTCAAGTTTTGGGGAATTCATTTGAAAACTACGTCCTTTTTCTACAACGTTTCCTTGGTAACCAAGGCAACAGTCACATACTTATTTATTTTATTCTTAACGAAATTGAAACATGAATGTCTAATGGACATATTTTACCAAATATCTCACCGTTACAAAGCGCATATTTCTATTTATACCTGAAATACTGTAAAAAATAGGTCCTACATGTTAAAAAAGTGGGTGGGGTATGATTTTAACATTGTTTTCTTCAGATATGTGTTGACCATTAATCAATATTTTACTGACAAACACTTTATTTTGTAATTTGTAAACTTCCTATGTACCTGTTACACTTAATTATGGAGATTATTAGAAATTGTTTAGAATAAAGATAAAATCTATCAAAATAGATTTTTGTTAAAAAATGAAAAAGGACATTCTATGGCACATTTTTACAAAAAAATTCTCATTTGCACCCTGACAAAAACTTTAAGGTCATAAACACCTATACTAACTGTATTCAAAAATATATGTGTGATATCTGAAACCGCGTGCTAACTCATTTAAATTAATTTTAAAAACCCATACTTTTTCATTTTTTAGAAAAACAGAGATTTGAGAAAAGGGGTCATAACAAAATAAGTACAATTTTTTTTTCAATCGACTTGGATCATATCTTTTACAGTAAAACAGTTCTACAATAGTATATGTAACATAATTTATGAAATATTAGGATGTGTGATGGCCATTTTTGTCTCGAGTCCTTCTTAAAAAAGCGTAAAAATGGCAACATTCATTTTTAAAAAATGTGAAAAAAGCAAAAATCGAATTTCCTCTGTTGCCATAGCAACGGTATAAAAAATGAAGTTTTGAGCCCTGAAATCTTTTTTATGGGTGAATACCAAAATAGTGGCCAAATATTTTCAAAATCTGAGACTATGCATGGACAACCATGTCTGAATTTGCCTGGTTTGAATATAGAATTACAATTAATTACCTATTATTAATGACCTTTTGTAAGGTTGATAAAATGACAGACGAAATGCATTCGTTTAAAAAGCAAAGATTATTCATTTACTTTTTTTAATGGTAGATTGAAATACAAGCTCCGCAAGTACTGTGGTAACTTACGCAAGGTAGATTTACGGTTCTTGCGCACTGCACTTAGAATGATTCTAAGAAATGTGCAAACAAAATTTGAAATGATTTGAACATACAATGAAAAAGTTACGTTGCAACAAGAAATATTCAAATACAATTAATCAAAGGGAAATTATTAAAAAATTGCACAAGGTAGAGTTACCCTCCTTGCAAGAAACAGGCGTACACAAGTTGAGGTCATGTGAACTTAAAATGACAATGTTAAGCTGCAAAAAAGAAATGCTCTTATATTAAATGGAAATATTTTTAAAAAATCACGCAAGAGGTAGAGCTATGGTTCTTAAATCTAAAATGTCTAAGATATGCTGCAGACTAGAAATGCTCTATAGTCTAGGAGCTGGTGCAAGAAATTCAAAATCTATTTACTCCATTTGGTAGAAAAAGTCCATTGGTATTTTCGAATAATAGATACATTCAGGCTTCAGAAAAAGGTGGATGCCAGATCTGAAAGTGGTGCAAATTTTTTAACAGGGGCAACAACTCTTGCGTCCGAGCTAATTTACGAAAACATGGCATTCTTAATTCTGGTGTGAATTTTTTGTTTATGTATATATTGCCATATATGTGGGTGGATATTATTCAAATCAATGTTATGCATCAAATGGACATACAAAACTGACCAGTTTGAGGTCAAGGTCAATGTCATTTCCAGGTCAAAGTGAGAAAATGTCAAAATAGCCATTTCATACATATGCATGCTGGCCGAGAAGGCATTCTTTTGACCACCCCTGGTATTCTATGATCTTATATGATTAAAGTGTTCATGTATATATTGATACATATTTGCATGGATATTATTCATTTGATGATGGACATTAAATGGACAAACATAATTGACCTTTATTGGGTCAAGGTCAGTTCAAGGTCAAATCGAGAAAAAAGCAAAACATGGACATTTCTACTCTGTTTTTCTTCGTATAGCATTTGATGTGAACGTAATTTGCTTATTAAAATGATAGCTGTGATGGTTAGTTCATATTCTTTCATTATAAGCCAATTGTTTAATGAAAAAACCATTTCTTTGTCAAAAATAGCCATTTAATACTTATGCATGCTGGTCGAGAAGGCGTTCTTTCGACCACCCCTTGTGTTCTATGATCTGATATAATTTAAAGGCTCATTTGTATATTACTACACATTTGCACGGATATTATTCCTTCTGGGGTCAAGGTCAGTTCAAGGTCAATTCGAGAAAAAATAGCAAAAATGGACATTTCCACTCTGTTTTTCTTTCGTATATCATATGATATGAATTTAACTTACTATTTAAATGATAGATGTGTTGGTTGGTTTATATACCTTCATTATAACTCATTTGCTTAATGAAAAAGTTCATTTTCATTGTTCAAATATCCATTTTGTCCATGCGACAGTTTACGAAAACTTTTACGACCGCCCCTGGGACTCTATGATTTAATGTGATTTATGTGTTTATTTATGAAGTGAGTCATATGTTCACGAATACTATTTATTATATTATGGACATCAAATGGACAAGCATCTAAACCACTTTGAGGTTAAAGTCGTTTCAGGATCAAAGTGAGAAAAGAGCTAAAAATTGATTTGTCCTCTCTGTATTGGTAATTCTCACGTATGCTTGAATTCAACTTTATAAGGAAACTGCAAATTTGATTTGTCTCCCTTTTATTAAATGGACTGTACACAATATTGCCTAAACGACCATTAATTTTGTTAATCAGGCATGAAATGACTGAATAACATGGTGATGAGCACAGCATCGGCATAGGAAGTTTCGGGTAATAATGCACCAGTCAATGTTTTGCCCACCCGGGGGATACAGGAGGATGAGACAGACGCATCCTGACCGGTGGAAATTTGACAACATCATCGACTCCTAGTCAAAATATTGACTTGTGCATAACACATAACTTGGCATTCGATGCCCGTATAGTGCTGTGGTGTGTATTGTATAACACACAAAGTCTAGCTATAATCTAAGGTGCTATTGACTATCATTACGGTCTGTGATGAGATATTTCATTTGTGGTAGCTAGTACTGAATTGGTTATGATATGTATATTCCTTACAATGATATGTACAAACATAGACATCTGATACCCATACTTAGTAGTAATGTGTACGTCATAGATCCTGTGAAAGCTTTAACTGGCAGTGTTTTGAACCACACTAGATTCTTATGTGGTATTCATAATCATTAAGGGCAGACAGTCCTGGTCCTATGGAAAAACTAGTACAACATAACTCCTATTGTGTAGTCACCACTGCAATGACCAAAGTGATTCAGCACTGCGATGAGTAAATGATGTCACAGATACGTGCATTTAACACAACGGAATATAGTCACCCCAGACAAAGTAGTACCAGCATCGTGTATAACCATCTCAGGCTTAATATCGTACATGTATCCACTACGACATAATATTGTAGAAGCCTTACGGCATCATACGCTGTACGCACCACCACATAATTCAGCCATACCTGGTTCTACAGGATACCCATTAACACAAAGTAGAACCCTTCCAATTCCTGATAGATAGACATGGCTACAGGATACAGATACACCCGACCCTTGGGAATAGATACCACAGCATTGCATGTCCATACCAGGTGGCCGTAAGGGTTGGTCCTCTCCGCGGTGTACTGCCATTTTCAGGTTATAATATATGCGGTACTTCTCATTGCCAAGTACATGTACATGTATCGCTATCCAATGTCACACATCATCAGGTCTTGAGTCAGATATCATTTGATATTGTATGATACTTAACACACAAAACATCCTGGGACACTCAGGTTGTCCAAATAGTTCTTTAACAGTTTCTTTGCCTATTTACCAAATGTCTTCGTTCTCCTTTCACAGAGCAAACTTCACTTAGTGGGGTACATACGAGTATCTACCATTGGTTTAGCCATTCTGTATTTCAAATTATTTTATTGAATTCCAAATGGAACTCTGACATAAATAAAATTTGTAAAGATAACACATTTACTCAAATGCGTGGGATGATCAAAAAGTAATGAGACAAATGCTCTCATTTTAGGTAATTGATTAATGAAAGTATAAAATTTTGCTGCATTTAATGCCGATGTTTACGTATTAAGTACAATATTCTGCAATAAGTAGTTCTTTCTTAATGCAACGTCGAATATATGATGTCACGCTATGTCATTGCACTCCAAAACGTCGCCTTTTTTCGAAAGCAGTCTACTTGTATTTTAATAGTTTTTCCTCGTATATTTATCAAATTAACTGGACATGACGATAAAACATCTCATAACTGTTGATTTAAACGTTTTTGATTTAGGTTTGTTCGTTTTTAGACTAGGGGCGCAGCCGCTAGTCCATATCGATGCTGCATTTCGAGACACATCGCAGATGGTTTCCAAACAAAATACACGAATTAAACAAGCTTTTGAAATGTTAGCTGGTAACCAGAACAAAAGCCGCAACATGTAAAAATGTATCCGTCCGCGCAGAAAGTAAGTCACAATTATCAAGGCAGCGTAAACAATTAGCAACTACCTGTGTTAAACTAAATTGTTTGATGTTCACTGATTTCATATATTTCGTTTACAAATGAAAGCTGTGCGACTGTCATAAGCAATCATTATGTTCGTTTTTTTATGTATTTCTGCGCTAAAAGGCTAAACTTCGGATGACACTTTTTTCCATTTGCTAAACCAGCCATGTGTATGAAAATGGTGCAACATTTTACATACCGTTGTAAAAAGTCTCTGAATTTTGATCCTAATCTTTCGAGTAATGAAATCTATCGGGTTTCCATCGGTAATACCTGTATGTTTGGAATATTGTGTATCAATAGTGGAAAAGGGTTTGTGACGGGAAGAAAACTTTATTATAATAAGCTGAGATTGGAAAAGCATAATATGAGCTGTCAATTTTAATGGTCACTCTTTTGACGGACGTCGTATTCGAGAGATGTCTCAGAATTAAAATGCTCGAATAATTTTCAACGTTTCGTTGATATTTTATAACAACTGAATTGCTTTTAGTTCAATGAACAGTTGTACAAAATAATTACTAAATAAAAAGTAAATCTATCCAATCGTTTTAGAGATATACGCGATTGTTCGGAGCAAAGGAACGTTTAATAAGTTAATAATTTACGTACGTGCCGTCATGAACGTCGTTAATGTGCGGCGAGTCGCTGTTCCCAAAAGTTGCAAAACAATGTATATGTTTGCCAACGCTGGATGAAAATTTATGAAACTCTGCACACGGAGAGAGGATACATTTCTCATTTGAAATAAGAACTTACTGTATTGATATAACGAAGAATTATCATTTTAGAGTGTTTGTCTCATTACTTCTTAATCACCCACGTACTAAATGATGTACGATATAAATGCTCGTAGATATGAATTACTTAAAACTTCAATGCATATATAAATAAATGTCATTTAACTACCTTAAAAATGTATACCTAATTGTCTAATGTTTCTTGACTTTTGCGTTAAAACAGGCAATTTCTCAGTCAGTGCTATACTAGAAGCTCTCATTTTAGGTACTTGAACCATGAAAATAATATTAATTTTGCTGCATTTAATGCCGATGTTTACGTATTACGTACAATATTCTGCATTATGTAGTTCTTTCTTCATGGAACGTCGAATAGATGATGTCACGCTTTGTCATTGCACTCCAAAACGTCGCCTTTTTTCGCCGTATGGCAAGGAAAAGCAGTCTACTTGTATTTTAATAAATGTTCCTCGAATATTTATCAAATTAACTGGACATGACGATTAAACGTCACATAACTGTTGATTGAAACGTTTTTGATGTAGGTTTGTTCGTTTTTGGACTAGGGGCGCAGCCGCTAGTCCATAGCGATGCTGCATTTCGAGGCACTTTGCAGATAGTTTCCAAACAAATTTACGTACGTGCCGTCATGAACGTCGTTAATGTGCGGCGAGTCGCTGTTCCCAAAGGTTGCAAAACAATGTATATCTCTACCAACGCTGGATGAAAATTTATGAAACTCTGCAGACGGCAGTTTATTCCAGTGTTAAATACCAGAGTAGAAAACATATTTTGTATCAAAACCTTTGACCTTAGGAACAGAAAAGCCTCTCTGATCACTTAACATTGTTCTGTATGAAAGAACAGAATCATGTGAAATTACATTTTGTATCTCCCATATAGTCTGGGACTGTATTATATTTTATTTGAGAACATGACACAGCATGATCTGGTCAACACGCTTATTGACCAGTAACCAATTAAGTAGTTTAAAATGGTGACTTCCTATGTGCGACCTAGCATCTAGATCAAGCACAAATCTTATTAATTTATTTTTGGTGGCTTAAAGCTTGTATTGGGTGAGCCCATGGAACCATATAGAACAGGCATAATCAAAGTGACATTAGATATGGACCAGAACAAGAAGTTTCTTGGTGTGTAGGGTGAGGTAACCGTTTGTACGGTATAAATATTTTACCTTGCATTAACTTTCTTTAATATTGATCTGGTCAAGGAATGAAAAGATAGGGTCTTGTCAATAGTTGCACCCAGATATTTCACCGCGGTAGTTGGTTCAATATTTGTACCGTTACAAGTTATGTTCAGGGTAGAATTTGACCTTAGTCTATGTTTAGAACAAATAAAATTGACCCAGTTTTACAAAGGTGAAGTGATATAGAGAATCTTGAATGAGTGTCTTTTCAAATTGAATTTATTAAACGAGTTGGGTAAACGCATTCTCATAAATCAGTTGTGAGTCAAGTACCAAGAATTGAAACATATACACTGGTTGAACAAGAATGGATAAACGTGATAAAATACGAGACTATGTCGAGTATTATAGCACTTTTATCCAACGAGTTTAATAAATACAATATGGAAAGACACAAATGTAAGAGTATTTAATTATACAAACAAAAGAAACCATTTAAATGTAAAATAGTACATGTAGACCCTTTTCCACTTAAGAGAGAATAAGCTCAGTGAGTAATTCGGTTAACAATATATAAGAAACTAAACATAGTGCTACACCTCAATTTGATTCAATTCAGTGTTACGAATCTTATATTATAAAAATTATATTGGAGCCGAGATGATGGGTATTAGTCTGGTTCCCCCTACCTAAATCTTTCATTACATTACATTATAGGTCTGGCATAATATAACAAATATGGACGCTTCCATGTATAAAAACAAAATGGTGATTGTACGTTAGCTTATATAGGGAATTTTAGAATATCCCCAAAATGTTTGTGTTATGTATGTGTCATTTCGATGAGACTACATATAAATCGGACCTGATATAAAATGCCCGGTTAGCTCAGTTTGTTAAGCGTCAAACCAGTAACATGGATGTTGGAGCTTTGATACCAGTATTTTCATTTTTTTTTTATTTTTTTTATATTTACAATGTATTTACCACAGAATCACATCATGTTCTTTCAGAGTCACAAGCGCTTTGATGATCTATTGTAGGATCACAGTCTCTCTAGAGTGTTCAATTACGCTCCCGCAAATATTTACCACTGTCGTGGTATCGAATTTTCCCTACCGTACATTTGTACTATCGTTGTTATGTGGTTGGCGATAACCCTAACGAGACACCGTTTTTTTTATATTTCTGACTATATATAGGCAAACTTAGGAAAACTCAAGAACGTAGAAAACGGCAAATAACGAAAACAAACGTTTATAACCACACGTCGACAAAGTCATTTTTAGTGTTTATAAAATATCAACGATCACGACTTCTCCAACGAAATACATTTGTATATTTGTCTATGACTTTTACTGGTGGAGTTTGACGTTTATGTAAACGTTGGTACAAACTTTTTAGTGTGAACACTGCTTTAATCAGACACAGTTTGGTGGCTTGGCCATGCCGCCCTAAAAGTATGCATTTGGATTTTTGTGCATTACAGTATTTAATCTACATTCTTACTTAAAATAGCTATATACATGTTTCAGCTTACCCGCTCATTGTAATCAGCTAGTACTACATGTAATTGTGTACACATTTTGACTTTGAGTAACCATTTATCAAGTTCATGACTGTATGTTCTAATTATTTATCAGTTAATAAGCATGACCAACTGCAGGTAGGGACGACAGTGTGTCCTAAATGTTTATTGCACAATCTTGTTAATAACAACCTGTCCAACTGAAAGATTATGTTGATCAAAGCGTTGAAAGCACTGCAGTTGTTCGAATTAATACAGAGGAAGTGTAGCTTAACACTGATATGGCTGTATTTTTAACAATTTTATATTTTATCATTTGCACAAGGTTTGTTCAATTTAAGAAAACTTGTTTCGACGACATTCTTAAGCACACAAAGGTAGTTTATCTTCCATGTTCGCAAGCATCCCCAGTGCATTATGATAGCACTTAACGGTTTTCCTGCCGTATATGCTATTTTGGCCGTGGAGAAAAATATTAATTAGCAGCCAATAGTAAAATTAAATTGCTTCTGTAAGTTTAAAATATTTTAGCTGGAATCTAAGATATTGAAATAATTTGTCATGTTTTACAAGAATTGAGATGTGCTAAAAATGACATCTGACCTGTATGTAAAATATAGCAGCTGAAATGCGAACCAGGGGGTCGGCTGGCTCGGCATGATATTTTCATTGCATTTTTACGGATGGGGTCCGGACTTTTACTGATAGTGAAACAATTGCATGGATGGCACCCTATTTGCTTGTTATTAGTGGAAAGTGCTTATATTTTGATATCCAGATGCAGTATAATTATAGTTAATTTGCCCGCTGGTAAAACATTTGAACACACGAATACATTTTGTTTTTGCACAAATAACGGTCAGAATTGTGTATGAGACATGCACTGGTGTGAGTACAATACATCTCAAGGTTCTGACACTGTTTAATAAAGCTTGCAGTTTTGAAACTTCAGGATTTGGTTAATAATGTGAAATATTTCTTTGTTTCAGGTCTGATTGTGTGTTTCCTTGACAGACTGGTTTTAGTTGTCGGTGTGAGTCGTCCGGGGGAAGTTCACGAGAAACTGTTTATTGCCACCTATGAATGGTAAAAACTACAAGTTCGCTTGACATTTATTAAATGTAATCATAGTGCAGGAAAAGTGGTATAGTCGATTTAATAAGTAATACCAATGAGGGAGCTACACTAAACAAATCTTATACGTGTGTATGTGTTTTTACCATGTAACTTTTTTTATTTATGAACATTTCTGCATGACATTTTGTATGAATATGCTATTGAGTACCTCAAGATCGAATAAATAAAGTTTTTTTCTTCAAAATTAAAAGATGCGGTTCATTGAACCGTGAACCGTGAACCAAGCAAAATTATCGTGAAATTTACGTATACGTGCAAATTATGTTAAAGTATGGTCAATATGAATTTAAGTTGGATCACCAAATTAAAAAAAACCCACAAAATAATAAGAGATTTTACTCAACAACGTGGTATTTATCAACTTTTAAAAAATAATTTTTATGTTGATGGTCAAATGGAGGTAACTCTTTTAAAAATGTCCTTTTCCGGATGCAAGTGGGTATTTCTAATCCTCAATTGTTCTTTTAATAGGGTGTCCACCTTAGAAGCGGGACGTCGAAGGTTCGAATTTCGGCGTTGGTGAACCACTGTCTAGTTAAATTAATGTTTACCGTAGGCCCATCTCTGTCAGGCGCCCGGTATTGTAATCATGAAAAATAAGTGTTACATACGTCTCAATGGGATGACCCTTTCAACAGGGGTGCGCTATACTTAACCTTCACTCTTTTAGTTGCTATAATGTACCAAAGCAAAAGATTGATATATACAATGTTTGATAATCATTCATCAAATTACTTCACTACGTGGCTTATCGCAACGTAACTTTATTATAACGATGTCGCTTTTCAAACACAGTATGGTTGTGAGAAAGATACACTTCTTTCAATAGTGTCTTACATACGCTCAATGCCACTGACTTCATTTCAGATAATATTCTGATGTCAGCTTTACTAATAAAAATGGTGATGACGTATTGATCAATACACTCCAAATAATGAGTGAAAATGTTACTTATACAATATTGAAGTAAAAACTTCCAAATGCTGGTAGGTGTTTACATATTGAATAACTAACTAACAACCTATATTAATATGTCTTCTTTCATACATTCTAGTTTTTACCATACAATGTTATTATTTTGATATTATATCTATTTCAGTCACACATTGTTGTGTTCGAAGACGTTAAGCCTTACTACAGTATACTTCATACGTTTTAATTCATACACTGAGCAATTTAGAACCTTAATACACGGCTTTGAAAACTGACACATTTTAAACTTAGTTACAAACTACTTAAAGATGGCATCTAAGACACCCAATAATAAAACCCGTAAAACGAGCGACAGTAGAACAGCTGTTCAATCAACACCTAGTGCACTCGACCAGTCAACATCAACGGCTAGGAAGTTCTCCTCTATGACGTCGGAACATATGGCCGGAGCTACAGCATCTGTGTATAATAGTTCTTATTGTGAGATAGACTGTGACCCATGTAGCACGGCAGGTGATCATGTGATGGCAGTAGGTTATTGCACAGATTGTGGCGAATTCTACTGCCAGTCATGTTTCCGTACACATTCAAGAAGCAAAGCTACAAACAATCATACTTTACAAGATCAAACAAAAATGCCGTCAATACGGGTGACAGCCGCACCCACCTCTATTGCTTCATTAAGTATTAACAAGGGATCTGATGACGTTGATGATTCTCAACATCAAGACGAATATCACTTTAACAGAGACATTAACATTAAATATCCCACGGAGAGTAAAGAGTGCTTTATTACAGGTATGGTCGCTATTACAGATAATGAACTTGTTATTATTGATAAGAATAACAAATCAGTGAAGATGGTTGACATTGACAATGACGAGATGACAGGTTATATTCAATTTGATAGCAGTCCATTTAGTACTACTTCCATTCCCAACAAAGAAGTGGCCACCACCTTTGCTGGTGAACAATTGATCCGAATACTAACAACCACTGGAGGACTTGCTGTGAAGAGATCATTTAAAGTGAATGGAGTGTGTTTTGCTATTGAATATTGTAATGACAAACTGTATGTTTCATTTTATAATCCTGTGAAATTTCAGATCTTCAGTCTTTCTGGTGGACTGAAGAAAACAATCAAACCAGATGTACAGTTTCTAGAACAGTGTTCACTTCCACGTTACATTGCCGTACATAGTACAGAAAGTAAGATGTACGTCAGCGACTTTGAGAATAATGTCGTTCTGTGTATAAATATGGATGGTGTATTGTTACATCATTACAAGGACGATGAACTTGAGAAACCACATGCTCTTTCTTTCTCTCCTTCTGACTCTTTGTATCTTTGCAACAGAAGGCAGCATGTTATATACGAAATGTCTGATGATTTGAGTGAGGCAAGTATAATACTTGCTTCACGAGATGATTTACGATATCCGTGTGCGATATGTTTCTGTCCCGCTAGGAAAGCTCTATATGTTAGTAGTGCGAGTAGAGAGAGAAAGTTCTGCAATGTTATCAAAGAGTTCAAACACCAATAAATGATTGGCTTCAGTGCGTGTTAGATGTACATGTAACAATGCACCGTTACTTCTAACATAAGCATGGTAACGTAAATGTTTAAATGAATGCATGTATGTTATGTGCCTGTTCATCTCAGACATAAGAAACGTGAGGAATGATGTGTACACTTGTTTTGTTCATTTGATTACCCGTGTTTTGTGATAGAATTAGTTATATTTTGTTTATGTAACTTCTTGTATTCTGTCAATTGGGTCACCTACGTCGATTAATCAACTATCGCTATACATTTTGTGTATCCGAATGGAACGCGTAGATAACTTGTGGCTGTTTATTATTAAAATGCGTGGATGGCGTATTTTGGGGAATGACTGTTTTGAGAGCACATTCCATATTCACGTCGGAATTCATTTAGAAAAAATATAAACACATTTGAAAAAACATTTAGTGCAGAAAAACGGTTCATACGATGTATATTGGATTGTAAGACATTGGTGTCTTCTCTTAAATTATTTACGCTAAATAGGTTGACCATATTTGAAAATACATCATACATATGCCGTCTATTATTCAACTGTTGTACACTCCTGTTGATCTAAATAGGTTGACCATATTTGCAAATGTATCATGCACACGCAGTCTATCATTCAACTGTTGTACACTCCTGTTGATCAGTTCCACCATATGCGTGTATGTCATAACAGAACTACATGATATAAACGTGAGTTGGTGTATTCCGGTCGTTTATGAGTGATAATGTCACTGTTTTACTTTCTAACATATGATATAATCAGAACGATAGAACATAGTACTAGTATTGTGTTTGCTTGTCAGTATATTTGCTGGCTTCTATGTACTTCTAAAGATAGGTATATACGTTAACATCGATGTTTCATGATTGCAGAACCCCATTCTCTGACATGTATTGTCCATAATACAGGGAAACCTGAAACAATAGCATCATTAACAAAATCACTGAATCTTACCAATTTACCAAAATGTATGGATGCCTATATTTTAGTAGAATTTGGTAGTACCTTAATTCTTCACAGTTTCAAAGAGGTAGCACATTTACAAAGTGTATACCTTTTATGAAGTGCTTTCTAAGTAGTGGAATGTGACACTGTTCTAGAAACATAAAACATCAAATATAATATAAATATTGTCAGTTGTCCTGTGTGATACAGGTTAGAGAGTCATTATCATCCAATGACATTTGCTACCAGGCATGAATAAAATATACATGTACATAATAAATTACTTATCTGTCATTTAACTGAATTGTAATTAGTATATCTTGGCGATTTTGACACGAACCTGACCTTTTGATTAGCATAATGTAATATTCGATATATTTCATGCATAAAAAGGTAAGGGTCGGGTCAAATTAGTCGGGCTATTCAAATGTACATCTTGTAGGGTTGTAATAGTGTTAATTATGATGTACATATTATGATAGTTATAATATTTTGAAACTAAATGTATTCCACTTGCTATGTATTGATGTGTATTTATAATTACTTTGCTTTTGTATTACAAACTATTCTCTTCATGCAATTGGAGGAAATAAAAGTACAAAATGTATACTTATTCCATGATTGTTGAAGTAACTTAACCATTGATTTCACTGTATTTATCCAGGATATTATGTGTCCTACCTTAGATAGTCGTGTTATTTTGACTCGCATGGTTTGATCCATTTCAAATCGTTTTATATTTGAAATTATTATGATTTAAAAACGCAAAAGAAAGTAATTCTGCATAATTTATGTGTTATAAGAATTTGATAACAATAATAGTGTTGTATTATATTAGATCAAATTTCTTATAATAGAGAAACAATTATTGTTTTGTTTATTTGTGAAATTATAAATAACCTATTAACATCTATTATCGCTATCCATTGGCAAAGGAAAGGGGAACACATCCGGACCCATGCCACACAATTTCCTGGAATATTACACATATTTACCATAAATTTAGCTCCAAATTCATACCTACATTGTTCTTGGTAATATATCTACTGAATGGTGTGTTTCAAGCATTTGAGTTTGAAAACGCTTTATGAAAATCAAGTGAAGCATCCAGGGAAATTGTTGACAAAATAACAATTTGAAAATGATATAATAATTATGCATAATGCATAAATTAAGTCAAAGGGAAGCAACTCTTTACAAAATTAGTATTTTGTCATCCATACATTTTATTAAATATTATGTTTCACATATTATTTCGAAACAACTTGCTAAAGTTAAAATTCTATCGTAGATTGTCTAGTTGACCATTTGTGAAAAACAAGCAATTTTTGCATAATGACGGAGGGGTCTCCTAAAAGGGAGTATCTTTATACCTTTGGAGAAAGTTTCTCGTACCATTCGTAACTTGACGCTACTCTTGAATCACTTATATGTTTAGTAAACATTGAAATGAGGATGCATAGTGAACAGTAAACACTGGTTGGTGGAATAATGTTCGTGTTGACTTTCCATATAGCTTACGATGCAACCCGAATTTTAATAATTTTATAAAGTATATTTTGCACGTGCGCATACATTAGTGGTGGGTGCGTTGGTTAATTTTTCCACATTTGTAAATATTTTACCTACATTATTTTGCATATCATATTTATATCAATTATATAATGTTTTACTATGTTTCAATTTTAATTTTACAGCTCTTCTGAAAGGTTTTAAACATCTAATTTACATAAAAAGAGCTATGTAACCTTGGTATAATAATTTCTTATTTTTGTTGAAGGATCGGTAAAACTTTTCGGAGCGTTATTTTGATTTGCACGTTTATGATTAGGAAATAGTAATGATATTATTTCATAATTTAAGAACCTATTTCTTATAAAAAAATGATAGTTTTTGTGTTTGTTTGTCAATATATTGTTTTAATTATGTACAGCGGGCACATAATAACAAGAAATGAAGGAAGTGGTTTAGGAATAAGCCACTTAGGTGGAAAATCAAACATGCACGATTTATCAGTGCTATTTTAGTATAGTATTGACTGTATGTGTTTATTTACGTAACCAATTTTGTCACAGTAGATTGATCCGGTCAATTTTGTAAACATCATATTATCCTGTGCGCACTATACATTGTAAATGTACATATCATTTGCTATTGTATTCAACTCTAAATATTTGGAATAAAAATATCTGCAACAAGTGAACCCGTTCATTAATTAATGATAGTGTACATTTTGTACATTTCAAGAACGAACTATGAAATGAAGTACATGTGATGGAGTAAATTAAATGATATTAACAAATCAGACAGGGGTATCATCACTCAGCAGAAAGAGGAGGGCACATAATCAACTTTATACATAGACGTACATGTCAGATACGGATGAATGAAACAAGACCAGTAAAAGACTTATATAAAACCTGTATTTACAACATTTTCTACTGATTGTCAATTTCAGTTTTTATCAAACAACACATTGTTAAATGCATAGTGATGAGGTATGGTCATCGTACCTACTATTACCTGCAGCATAACAGCTGATCACGTATCTATATTTGCCAAATGGTTGTACGTTGTCCCAGGTGGGAAATATGACGAATACGCTCCAGGTACATGACAAACACAAATATACTGGTACAAAAACTGATGGATATGAATATACTCAAAACAAACACCTTGTAATATATCAATGCATAAAGGTCAGACTAAGGTTAATATCTCTGCACTTTAGATTGAACAAAATGCAATAATTAGGTCACTCAGCTGCATGTTATTAATATACATTTGTTTAATTCTGTATGTGGTGACAGTATAAATAGATCGCACCTATAGATGGATTCCATCCAATAGTGTGCGGCACAATCGCCTAGCAATGCAAAATATGGAATATATTATGACACCATCTCACAGCAACGCAAAGTATGAAATAATATGCGGTATCATCTCCCAGCAATGCAAAGTACAAACTATTTAATGAAATGACACCATCTCCCAGCAATGCAAAATACGAAATATTTTGTGGCTCCATCGTCCAATAATGCAAATTATGAACTATTTTGCGGCACCATCTCTCAACAATGCAAAGTATAAACTATTTTGCGGCTCCATCTCAAGCAATGCAAAGTATGAACTATTTTGCGGCTCTATCTCCAACAAAGCGAAATACGAAAGAACTAAACCACTCGACTATTGTCGCAACACACGCACTGTATTCATTCGATACACATAACCTGTATTATTGTAGCACCACTACACAAATCTTGCATTGGCTTCAAAATATGTGAATCAGTAACTGCAATATGTGTGCGGTCACCACACGGCACCAAATTGAGTTAAAAATTGAGCAATTAGTCTCATAGCAACATATTGAAGTGACGTGAAATGCTATACACCTATATATAAGAAACTGAATTATTGTGGGCCCAGGATAATGTGTTATTTACAAAAGTTGACCGGATTGGTCTACTATTTCCATATGGTTAATTGTATACTAAAATAGAACAGATAAATCGTGCACGATTGATTTTCCACCAATGTGGCCTTTAGAATATTCCCCGACTTTCTCGTTATCCTTGGCGTACTATAGCAATATGTTAAAAAGTAATCTTCTTTGATATTGATAACTGGGCATACTGAAACACATCATGGAGTATTCATGTAACACCGAGCATACACAGTCACACATGACGGATGAAAGGAGCCGATGATACATTAGAATACCGGTACATTTGGTAAGATATAATTAGACCACAGCTTACTGTAACTGACCAATCAACGAGCAGAAAAAGTGTTGAATAAATCCCATAAAAAATTTTATACAACACTTTTCTGTGGTATATAGAAAAAGTGTTGTATATAAACTTACATTGATTTATCCAATACTATTTAGGCCAAGCAAAATAATTCATCAAGTCAGGAATTTATAGCTTTATTGTAAACACAATCCATCGACAAGTGTGATTGTAACAGTGAAGTTAAGCATTAACAATCACTATACAGGCATATATCCAATACAAACACCAAACATAGAATTTAAAGAGGATGAAGCGGCATTTTCAATGACTTAAAATTGTTATGTTACTTTATATCTGTATTTTGTGTAACTAGAGTAAAGTATCATTAAAATACAGAATAATTTATTGCTGAAGCAGTTAAAATTACGATAGTATCGATTATAAAACATATACATGCACTTAAATACTATTTAAGCAGTTAAGTATATCTAAAAAAATATTAAATCATTGTTAATTAATGAACTTTTCAGTTACAAAATAAGAGTTTTCTGCTCTTTTACAAAATTGGTATGCCAAAAAGGAAAAACACTTGCAGTGCAGTGAAATAACAATTTTACATTTTACTGCTGCTTACACAAATGTTTCGACTGGTGATTTTACAGTGTAATCGACATCTTTCTGCCGCCTTTGAAAACCATTAATAGCAGATATACAGTCAGGTACTTCTATCACAATAGCATTTGGGTCTGGCAAGCCACAAGCCAGCAGACTCGGCCTTGATAACCGTTGCCAAGACGACTAGTCCAGCTGTAGACTTGGGCGATGGAGGCGTCTTCGATGGCGTTTGTAGTTTGGATGATAAGTTACACTCCAGTGCCTCTAACGGGTTTTTTTATAATAATGCACAGCAGTGCTTCTATGCCCACTGTGTGCCATAATTGCTTGTTCGTCAAAATTGTTTTCATATAGACGGATACCCTGTATATTTAAATGATGAAAAATTTGTCCTGGTAATATGTTAGATACTACATATCGATGGCTTAGAATGAGAAGGTCGTAACTACAAAATCGATATATTGAGAAAACATAATGCACACAAGAGAAAACTGTCTGTAATTTACTCTTTAACTATAGGAAAACAAGTTTTTAATACTTCATTTTGGTCAACGTGACAATTTTAGATTTTCATGAAAAAGGCTCATAAGAAGCGCCCTGTGAAGCAGATTTCAAATCTGCATGAGTCTTATAAGGTCGTAAGTAGTAGTTACGATAAGTAGTAGTTACGACCTTCTTATTCTAAGCCATCGATGTAGTAGTTCATCAATTAAATCAAATCCCACTACTTGTTTTTAAAAGCACATGCATGTACACTTGCTTTAAAAAAGATATGTAAAATATGTACGATACAGAAAGAAAGTTGACCAATGGAATGTTACCAACAAAACACAAAATACCCGTGCACCAAACATTCCTTGATTTTATTTTATGAATGGCTAATGTAAACGATTTGAGGATATTGTGTTTACTAAGTATTACTCATAGTATTAAGTAGTTGATTGTTGTGCAAATTGTATCTGAGAAACTAACATTTTTAGCTGTGGTCTAAGACAGATAGATCTCTCGTAAGTGTTGGGTATGAAAACATAAAATCTCGCAAACTCGATTTAGTTTTCATACCCAACACTTACTCGTGTTCTATCCTATACCTGACCAATCAACGAGCAGAAAAAGTGTTGAATAAATCCCGTCAATTTTTTTATACAACACTTTTCTGTGGTATATAGAAAAAGTGTTGTATATAAACTTACATTGATTTATCCAATACTATTTAGGCCAAGCAAAATAATCCACCAAGTCAGGAATTTATAGCTTTATTGTAAACACAATCCATCAACAAGTGTGATTGTAACAATGAAGTTAAGCATTTACAATCACTATACATGCATATATCCAACACAAACATCAAACAAAGAGTTTAAAGAGGATGTAGCGGCGTTTTCAATGACTTAAAATTGTTATGCTACTTTATATCTATATTTTGTGTAACTAGAGTAAAGTATCATTAAAATACAGAATAATTTATTGAGACATAACATAAGAGTTTTCTGCTCTTTTACAAAATCGGTATGCCAAAAATGAAACAACGTGCCGTGAAATAACATTTTTAGGTTTTTTTTTACATTTTACTGCTGCTTACACAAATGTTTTGACTGGTGATTTTACAGTGTAATCAACATCTTTCTGACGCCTTTGAAAAACTGTAATAGCAGATATACAGGTACTTCTATCACTCGACCTTGATTTAAGCGTTGCCGAGAGGACTAGTTAAGCTGTAGGCTGGAGCAATGGAGGCGTCGTCGATGGCGTTTGTAGTTTGGATGAGAAGTTACGCTACAGTGTATTTAACGGTTGTTTATAATCTTACACAGCAGTGCTTCTATGCCCACTGCGTGCCATTATTGCTTGTTCGTCAAAATTGTTTTCATATAGACGGATACCCTGTATATTTAAATGATGAAAATGTAGTCCTGGTAATATCTTAGAATTGCGTCATTGTGCATATTGCTCGTATGCTGAACATGTCCAAGAATGTTGCTTTCTGGTATCTTTCGGCAGACGCTGTTCTGAATGTTGTTGCACATCCTTAAACCTTTGATTTTCATTCAGATCTTTGACTAAAAGGTCTCGGGATGGAAGATGCTTGATCTGCGTAACCGCGGTTTCGTCCTCAAACTCCAAAAACATATTACATGTCGATGGCTTAGAATGAGAAGGTCGTAACTACAAAATCGATATATTGAGAAAACATCATGCATACAAGAGAAAACTGTAATTTACTCTTTAACAATAGGAAAACAAGTTTTTAAAACTTTATTTTGGTCAACATGACAATTTTCATGAAAATAGGCTCATAAGCAGCGCCTTGAGAAGCAGATTTCAAATATGCATGAGTCTTATAAA
Organism: Spisula subtruncata; assembly: GCA_963678985.1. Lineage (NCBI taxonomy): Eukaryota > Metazoa > Mollusca > Bivalvia > Venerida > Mactridae > Spisula > Spisula subtruncata. Next base: position 11,647,911 of record OY787678.1, on the reverse strand, counting down.
GTCGTAAGTAGTAGTTACGACTTTCTTATTCTAAGCCATCGATGTAGTAGTTTCATCAAGTTTTTAAAAGCACATGCATGTACACTTGCTTTAAAAAAGATATGTGAAATATGTACAATACAGACAGAAAGTTGACCAATGGAATGTTACCAACGAAAACACAAAATACCCGTGCACCAAACATTCCTCGATTTTATTTTATGAATGGCTAATGTAAACGATTTGGGGATATTGTGTTTACTAAGTATTAATCATAGTATTAGGAGTTGATTGTCATGCAAATTGTATCTGAGAAACTAACATTTTTAGCTGTGGTCTAAGACAGATAGACCTCTCGTAAGTGTTGGGTATGAAAACATAAAATCTCGCAAACTCGATTTAGTTTTCATACCCAACACTTACTCGTGTTCTATCCTATACATGCACTATTAAAAAGACTGAGTACTTAATAACATCGATATTGCACCATATAATTGGTTTTCTATTTTTATTAACAAATGCAAATGTGACAGTTTTACATCAAATTTGAATATGTACGAGAAAATGACTTTAAGTGACTACATATATACATTTGCATTTTTAATTACTACTCAATGTTGTATGGGAATGTACATATTACAAGCTTAATATGAACAAGGCTCTAGTTGATGAATTTCTACCAAGCATAATATACATAGAGAATAATAGCTTAGTGCCGTGGATGAGTAAGTTTATCTGGCAAGGCGGAGGAATTTATCGGGTGAGCCGTAGGCGAATCCGATAATTTCCGCAGCCGAGCCGCATAAACTTTCACTCACTTCACGGCACTAACCTATTATTCTATTTATCCGGTCACTACATCTGCTTTAAAAAGGGAATAAAAGTCGGACTATTTATTTGCCTTTTCATTATTTGTGCGTAACGTCACGTTCGTTCACTGACGTCACGACAAAACAACAACGTCGGACATCTTGATAACGTCATGTACACGCAGGTAAGTCGTAGAACAATTATTGATCGACCAAAGCTCATTTTAAATAGGAAAACCTCATCCTCGGATACAGAGTTTCAGCCGGCGACCCCGCTTAAAGAAGAAGTCCGTCAGATCACGTGATGAGGTGACGGTTTATTGCAAGTCACATGACCACTTGACGGTTTATTGAAAATGTTATCCGGCACCCTGTTATCGGGCTGATTTGGCCGTAAGTGACTGGATAAAATACAATATATGTCCATTACATGTAGTTGTGTAAGATTGATAAAGCTATTTGATGTTGTGCTTAACTGTAATGTTGTACGCGGTCAATGTTCTAGTTGATGAGCTTTTACAAAACACGTCTTTCTCCAATAATTTGTTGTTTTATAATACAGTTTTAACTGTAATGGTAGACGTAGTTGTTTGCATTTTGCAACCACGTTATCTATACGGATAATTTATAAAGTGATTTGTGTTTGTGCTTACTGTAATAGTGTATATGCAAGCAGTCTTGTCCGTCCTGTAACCACATTATTTATACAGATGATAAGAAGATCAAGTTTTCATCTACATCAACGTCTTCTGTGCAATGGTAAAGGAGATAACTGAACTAAGGGTAAGTCAAACATTTTATGAATTAGCTCCCTTTGGTAGACAAAACAATTTACATTGCAAACGATTACCGCGCCCATGGAAGGAACCTGACTTCAGTAACATAACATAGACACCTGGAAGACGTCCATCTCATCTAGCCCTACGTCCGCAAAGCTTTTGTTGACCGGTTGAAATAAATGTAAACGCAACATTTCGTTGATGGCTACATCATTTATATTAAATGGATCGGGTTGCCAGTACGCAATATGAAAATATTTTAACGGGCTTTTGAATCGGTATTCGATCACTACATACATCTTCAACCACGTTATTGTCGTCTGTTTATCTAATATACACATCATTCTGCAAACTCCAATAACAGCATACCAATACTTATATATATATAGAGGATGCTGCTATTAATTGTGTTTGCCGATATGCTGTCATTGTGTAATGCAACATGAAATGTTCACCTTGATTCACATGTCCATAAACAAATTCGGCAATACTTATACAGGTTTACAGGTACATGTAAGTGTCCGTCATAATAAACGTCATTATATGCTGAAAATTACCCAAACTAATATTATAATAGGCAATGTTTTCGAACCGTACATTTTCTCGTCTACGCGTGGTTGAATTGATCGTGTTGTACTCGTGCAGGGTATGCGCATAGAATAGCACGTGTGTATGTTATGTTTTGGACATCTGAGAACTGTACTTTTCGAAAACATTCTGAGAACATGATGTATGTTACTTGTCAGTATGTTTCAAGCTCACACATTCACATCCGGTAGGTTGATATTTTTGAAATTACAAAATATTTATGTCAGATTTGCTTGTTACAGTTGTTACTTTAGTAGTACTGTTTCCGTTCTGTGACATGTTGCACTCGAATAATAAACACCATCAAAGCGATATGTTTGGCTAATTAATTATAATTAACTAAAATCCTTTAAAGTTGGCGATTGCAATTATATTGTAATAAACTGAGCATCAAAAGTTCCTCAAACCATATATTTAGCGTCTTCTTTATTCGATTGATCAACCAATGTAAGATGATTCAACTGCATATGTGTATTGCGATATGTACGTGATATAAATCCATGACAATTATCGTTTTTAAGATATGTATTGATCGATAATCATACCATATGTGACACAAACCCACAATTCACACATACTGATATACTACTTCTTTGCAGTGTAAAGGGGTGATTATTGTAAAAAGAATCTCCCATTGACCACAGACAATCGTGGATGTCGTAATAGAGTGTCTACAGATGTCAAAATTTAGAATAAAAACACAAAATAACTGGAGGTTTCCCATACAATTTAATGTACGATGAAGCGAAAACAATGCCGTTGAGTTTGGTGCTAAAATTATAGAATCATTACCTGTCTTTGTCTGCGGCATCGGCCCTTGACCTGTTGCGACGTCGTACTTCATATACACGGTCCATCTCTGTTGGATATGATACAACTGTATTGTTATGATAGAGACATGTCAATTTATCCAGCACAAAGTATTTTAGTGAAACACCAGCCTTTAGTCTCTTATATACACGATCATGTTCAAAATGATCAATTGTTGCCATCAGCGTACATTGCTTACTAATGGGACTTACTAATTGTGTATTTCGTATCATAGACTTGTTGCAAGTACATTTGAAGTGACAATTTAGTCGAACATAAACAAATTCCATAATGTTGCTCTCTTGAATAGACGATTTACCATTTCTGATGATGTGATCATTCAATCGTGGCGGGAGCCAACGGAAATAGGTTTGACATGAAAATTAAGGGTATACCAATGGGCAGTGTTAGTAAAAAAACTTCAGAATTTTAATTTATTTGCAGAACTTTTGACGCTCAGTATATTATTAAAATTCAGTCGATACATGTTTTTGTATTTAGCTATTGTTTGATTCAGTCTAGTTTGCAAGAGCTATACCAGATTAAAATGAGACTCATAAAAGTCCATAAGCTCGCCCGGCTATATTCGGCTGTATTCGATTCCTATGTTTATTTTCTATGTACCGTTATGTCCGTATAAGGCCATATAAAATTGCAAGTTCATTTTGTATATGTTTTAAAACATCGAAATTTTCCGGACTTGAACGAATGATGCAAGGAGTCTCAGTTTTATCTGGTGGGACAATATGTATAAAAACTAATTAAAAAAACTATCAAAAGAGAACAAAATATTAGTTCATTGTTCTTATAGTAACTAAGGCACGGATGTAAAATAGAAGTAACATGTACTTTAGGGCATGGCGTTCAATCTATTTTTCATACAAAATAAGCATGCACAGAACAAAATTTCAAAAAAATACATGCATATATGAGCTCTGCTGTGCGATTTCCAACCGCTTGATAAGATTTTTGGGAATCCCATATTTAATTCTGAGCACATATTTTTGAGAAAAATTGCCAAAAAATATTTTTTGCTTGATGATGTCACACTATGGGTGTTCTGTAACATACTAAAAATCTAGGTCCTTACGTGTTTGTGAAAGTCTATTATTTTGGGGTAAAACCTTACAAAATATAAAAGCTAAGCATGATATTTTGGAATCAGTAACTCACGTCACCATTTAAAGTTGTATGGGATACAATTTGATTGTGATAGGTATGTTGTTACTTGAAGTTTACGATACTAAAAATAATTTTTCATACCGTTGCCTAAAATCCGGCATTTTGGGGCAAAATCTAAACAAAAGCGAGAATTTTGGGAATCGGTTAATTACAATGTCATAAGAATATATTTGATTTTTTTAATTGTGGTAGGTACATAGTGCCTTGCAGTTTCAGATATCAAAATTATAGTGCCAGAATATTTTACTAAATGATAGTATTTTTAGGTAAAATAGTGTAAAACATAAACGAAAAATGAGAAAAATTAGTTTACAATACATCCTTGATGTGCCATGATCCAACAAATTGAATATGTGTATTTTATTTCCTTTTCTTATTGGGTGCTTATATTAGAACCTGTACTAATTATGTGACTTTACCATATTTGTTTATTTTTTGTGACGTCAATGACGTCATTTTGAACGTCAGTTGTAATTTTATGCCTCTAGTTTTCATTTTGTCATAACATGTCACAAAATTGGACGATTTTGAAAAGGAATACCTTTTTGGAATCCTTAAACATTACTCTACACAATCCTGCCAAAATGTGAAGATGTGAAATTTTGACATCATAAGCAATAAAATAGGTTTTCAAAATGCAATAAACTACGGTGTAGGTAAATACTGTTTCTAATTTGTTTATATCGATAGATCAAACATCTTGATTCCATATTTATTAGGTACTTGAACAGTGATTTATTGTTATAAGTGAGTTGGTGTTATATCGTAATACCACATTTATTAGGTACATGTACTTGAACAGTGATTTAATTTTGAAAGTGAGTTGGCGTTTTTCTAACATATCTTTCGTTGTCGTTCATAGGAGTCCATATCTTCTACCCGTTATAGTATCCATGTATATTCACTGGTACGGAGCGATGTCAAAGCGTAACGCAAGTCCAGACGACAGCCTGCTATAGACTCCTCGCGAAAATACCATAGAAATTTTGCGCATCAGGCAGCACGCTTTTGAGTGTGTCTTCTTTACAACGATTTACCCCTCTAAGAACGTTTTACTTGATGTGATCGTTCAACACATCGACATATAAGTATTTGTTCTAAATGATTACGCTAAAAAATATAATTCAACGCGTGTAGTAAGTTTATATTTATACCTGAAGTAGTCATGTTTTGCGAAAAATTAAAGAAAATACTAATTATGTTTAATATATCGCAATATGAATAGTACAAATGAGTTATTATAACCAGATAATGTTCTATAAGAACTATCTTTGCTATGATACGTGTATTGATAAACGTACATGTCTCACATGCCGTAAAATGTGAAGCTGTTGATTTTTTGGGAATGTCTTGCACTCTAAACGACTTAAAATATTTTGTCATGGTCTCTAAACGAAAGTGATATAGATAATAGACGACATTCTCAAGAAGGAAATCTCTTAAGAAAATGGAGATTCGGTTGATGTTAGTGGCATGAATGTCGGCTCATTTATGGATGTAACGACGACAGACATTTCTGAACCACAAATGTTCAGTACGCCTGTAAAGAAAGTTCTCCTGCAAGTATTTTCATTCTATGTCCCATCAGCATTTGTTCTATGACATTAAGACTACCAATATATCATCCTGGTAACAGACACAATTTGCCTGGGATCAGACCCGTATTTTACTGCTCAAGATGCGGATACTCCAACCATTCTGTCGTCGACTTTTAATATCAGGTGTTGTAGAACTACTTTTTACGTCCTATCTTAACACACAATGTTAATGATAACCAAAGATAGTCCATTCAATAAGTAATACCAATGAGGGAACTGTCCCGTTAACGGATGTATATATCTTATACCCAGTCAAACCTATATAAACATGGCTTACCTGTTCGTTAGTTCAAAATGTTAAGGCGTTTATACAAAACTTGATGAATTATTGTGATATATAGGTAGTCTTAATGTCATAGAACAAATGCTGATGGGACATAGAATGAAAATACTTGCAGGAGAACTTTTGTTAAACTTATGTAGTCATCAAACTAAATCGTAATGATAGTCAACAAGAGTTGTTGTGTGCATATGTTTTTTTCTGATTCGATAAGTACTAGGAGTACTATCCGAGTTAACCTTGATTCGATAAGTACTAGGAGTACTATCCGAGTTAACCTTCACATGTAGACGAAGTGTTGTCAATGTCATTGAATACCTTGTTGTGAACTGAATTCGAACTGTTGTTTACTTTACACATCTTTTTATTGGACTTGTGCCACATTGTTGTATAGGAATGTTAAGTTTTACTGTCTCCTGATTAATATACAATGATTTCGGATCAAAGTTTAACTCACTTCCTGTAATTTTAAAACAACATATTTTGTATTTTAGTTTGTCCTCAGATTTGAAGAAATGAAGATAAGAAATCTTCTTATCGTCGTGACTTCGCATGCAACTTGCCTTATTGCTGAATTTTCTCTCTCACTGCACACTTCACAAAAGCTGCATTTGAACTTGTGTTCCAAAAAAGTAAAATCATAACTAGTATTAATGATAATAAGAGGTGATGATTTCACTACAATATTCCACTCGGCTAAACAAAACATTTGTAAGGTATATTTTGTAACAGAGATGAGTGGCCATTTCAAACGAGATAGCACATAACCAATCAACGTATGAAGCAGGCGCAGCAAAATCAAGCAGGGATGCATGCCATTATATTAGAAAAAATATGTTTAAAAAGATGCGTACGGCACATTCCATTGAACATTTTATGTATTTCTATGTGTAACAATCAAATGATCATTCAATTGAGAGCGCCAATCTCCATATTAAGGCAATTACAAATTCTAGGACCAGTGGCCGAAAAAACCCACAAAATGCGTATATGACCCATTGGGTCTTATTAACTAAAAGAAGCCACATTTTTGTATCCAAGTGTGAATGTGATAAAGAGATGCATGTACTATTAATAATGTTTTAATAGTCAAATAAAGCCAAGCCATTATAATTGTTGATAATATGTAGTTGCTGCAGATTGATATTTTGATTTGTGTGTGTATGTAACATGTCCGTTAGTACTTGAAGAAATAGTGCATTCATAATCAAGTTAAAATCACCCGATAACACATTCAAGACTTCCTTACCGTTTTCTTTTTCTCTCGATCTCGTCATAACAACGTGTATGCCAGAAATAATGCAAACTCTGTACTCCGAAAGAAATGTATTTTATAAAGGTTTCGTTTAGAGATCACGACACCGTACTTGGACTTCGTATGCAGACCATGACACCGTCTGATCGAAACTATGACATGTATGAATTTTATTTTTTGGAAATAATTTGTTATAAGGTGATTATTTTGCATGGTATTACAAGCATGTCAGTTATAGGTATTGTATTGACTAATCAAATGGTATATTTCATATATTTAGATAACATATAAGCCTTTATTTAAAGATATTATGTTTCCGCTGATTACACCATACTAATAACGAAACAAAATCAAAGTGTTAAGCATTTAGAATGCTTAATGGGAACATTGATACATAGGATAATCATTCACTGTTGAACATTATCTTTGTTTCCATAAAAACATAAGAAATAAGTGAAAATACCCTTTAAACCTGTTTTACCCGCCCCAAGGTACTAAGAAGTATTGGTTATTGTCTGAAAGAGTCTATAACAGACTGTCGTCTGGACTTGCGTTACGCTTTGACGTCGCTCCGTACCAGTGATATTACTATTAGTGCGTTATAAATACAAATTGATTAGTTTTGTTTGTAGTTTTTACTGTAGTAGATAAAGTTCCGTCATGTATTAATGGTAATTGACAGGAAAATATCGAATAATATACACCATACATGCGATATGTATGCCTAATTAATTACAATTTATTTATGTTGCCGATTACAAATGTTGTCGTACATTAATACACTTCAGCTGATATGTGTATTTTCCTAGAGTTTCGATACAGTATGTTTTCTATGTTGAATATACTAATTGAAATATTCTATCAAAAGAGAACAAAATATTAGTACATTGTACTTAGTATGGCTCGGGTCTAAAAGTAATACAATGTGTACTTTAGGGCATTGCGTTCATTCAGTTTGGTACGAACATCATAATCCAACCCAAATAAACATACGTTCAAAATGCAGAACCGGTATATAACGATGGAGAAAAATCCGTTTAATGTTTAAACCAAGCGTCTAATATTATATTTATTAGGTACTTAAACAATGATTTATTGTTGAAAGTAATGTGACTGCATTATCATTGCAATTCGTTTTTGGTATATAAAGTTTCGTTGTCTTTCTGATTCATAGAAGTCCGTACCATCCACCCGTTCGTATACATTATTTTTGGCATTATAAATGTACGAGAAATCATATACATGCAGTTTTATCTTGGGGGCGGGGTCAGGTATTTTAGTTACTCGTTAACACATTAATTATAAAGTTGACGTTTTGCTTGTTGCAAGATAATTATCACAAGAATTTCCTTGAAATCAGGTTATTATAGCCAGTATGTATAAAGTTATACGTACCACGTGTAGTATAAGTTATTGAATTTTTCCAATAAATCAATGCGTATTTTGCATTTTTAGTATCATGTGATATAAAGAATCTATCACTCGTTGTCAATTGTTATATTTATATTAAACTCGTTCAGGAAATATTATTAAGCTCGCCAAAGGCTCGCTTAATAAAATTTCCAAAACTCGTTTAATGTAAATTTATATCAATTGACAACTCGTGATAGATCCTCTATGTCATAACATTGTAAAATTATTGCACTTCAGCAAACATCTTCGTGTGTCAATCTTGACATATTGTGTTGTGATGGTAGATGTTATCTATGTAAAAAAAGAAGAGCATATTCGTGGAACGTACTTGGAATGGAACACATCGAAAATGTACTTTGGGTTTTGCGTTTAATCAATTCGGCATGCAATACAAAATATATATTAAATATCCACTCGAACATTTTGAAAAACATACAAGTATCTTATGCCTAGATCGCACTGAGCATGTTTGCATCGGTGATTTATTTCCGATTTAATAAATGAGCCTTGGATGTCATCGGTAAAAGGGTCTTCGTGGTGTAGGTAAGCTCTAGGGAGGTAAAAGTGTTGAAATTCCTATTCCCGATGTCTCACGAGGTTACTTTATTTAAATCGGCAGTTCATCGCCGACGTTATTGGCATTACGTCATAAAAGAGTTTTTCAAAATGCAATGAATTACAATGTAGAAAAATATGTTCGTTTACTTCGATAGACCATTAATCTTATATCCATATTTATTACGTATTTGAACCATGATTTATTGTGTCATACAAACACGTGAGTCGGTTTCCTTATCAGTACAGTTCATTTTTATAAAGGTTCGTAGTCCTTCTTATTCACGGGAGTTTGTGTCTGTTAAATCCTGTAGATGATACGGTTCCCTGTGTTCTTTTATTTAACATATAGACATGTATGTCAACAATGAGCAATAAGCCTTATCAGTGATTTCGTGGAACGGGGGTTAGTTTCGTATTACGTAAAGTTTGACCTCTTTGTCCAATCAGAAGTAGGAATCATAATCACATGATACATCGGTATCACAGTCGTACCAAGGTAAAGTTTGAATAATTGAAAATTGCGGAAAGATGTAAGAGCATCACATAATCAGATATTGGATTATATATATATTGGTTTGTACCACTTTATTATTTCATTAGTATTATATACTGTTCATACTAGGCTCAAAACTTCAGTTGTTGGTTAGCTAATACTATTATTTTAAAAACATAGTTTGTGGGATAAAATGACTTTCATGTATGCTATTGTGTATTGTTTCATCTTAGTTTCCCGCCAACTAATTTAAGACATACCGAAATTAAATATGTGGTGTTGTTTTTTCAGAATATAGTGTTTTTAAGTTTTATAAATTCAAAGTAAATGCTCTGTTTTTGCAAGCTTATGTATAGAGCGCCAAGTATAATGCAATGTTTACAAACATTGACTGGATTGGTTTATAACTCTATAACGCGATAATATGTAATGTCAATATAAACAGAAATCACTGACTATTACATCGATTTAGGTAGAGCAGCTATTTGTTTTATCTATTTAAACATTCTTACCAAATTAACATGTTTGGCTTAATGGAATAGACGCCAATCTAGCGGTCCGAGTTCGATCCTTCGCCTTTTCATTTTATTGTTTTTTTTGTTAAAACACATTCCTTTTATTATCGTATTTGCAATTTTCTCGTGGCCTCTTTCATGTCATTTTAGTTTATTGTGCACAGTCAGTATTGTTCACAGATAGGACACTAAATAATGTTTTATTCAAAAAATTATTGACAAGGCTGTTGCATGTGAGTCGTAGTCACATTTGTCTTGTATGATATGTTCATGATATAATAATATATTAGTCTTTGATGAATGTGAAAATAATAGTTTAAGATAGTGATGCACAAGAGTGGGAACCTAACAAAATTAATGTTAGATCTAACAAAAACCATAAGTATGACTCGAACTGTTATCTGTATTGTCTAAAAAATTCAGTATTTCCATCGCTAAACCACTGAACTATTTCATCAGGTGAAAAGGTTGTCCACTTTTATTCACCAAGTCAATTCAAATTACAGTTGGCTTTGAAAACATAATCCCTTTTCCAATATCCTTATGTGTTTTATACCTGGTTTACCTGTTCACTTTAAGTGGCACATGTCCCAATACCGCGTTACAGTGATACTGGTGAAAAGTGGGTTAAACAAACTCATCGCTGGCTTAGAATGAGAAGGTCTTAAGTACATTGTAAGACTAATATTTATTTGAAATGTACATCATTAGGCGCTTCTTATGAGCCTATTTGCATGAAAATCGGGAATTGTCATGTTGACGAAAATGAAGATGTCAAAGCGTGTTTTACCATACGTAAAGAGTAAATTTTAGACAGTTTTGTCTTGTTTTCCCATAGTATCGATTATGTAGTTACGACCTACTCATTCTAAGCCAGCGATATAGTCGATTCAATAAGTTCATTGTTATACATTGTAATACAAATGAGGGACTTATCTCATTCGAAAGAATAGCGGGTTTAATCGTTAACTCAGATATACATAGTTAAACCTAGATACACATAGTTTACCTGACCGACGACTCGTTCTCGTTTAATTTTGAAACTACAGTACAGTCAATCATAAAGTAAATCTACAATAATAGTCGTGCACGCTTGATTTACCACCCATGCGACCTTTTCCAAAGTGTCCTCTCTTTCTCGTTATCCAGGTCGCAAAATACGAAAGTCTTATTCCCATGAGTATTACACATAAAAATAAAATTACATAAAGTTTTTATTTTCATTATAACAAATACTTAGTACATTTGTATCACAAGCATATAATCACTAATCCACATACAACTGTACAACTTGGGTACATAGTACATGTATTACTTACAATTTTGTATATTCCGTTATTCTTTTTTTTGAGGAACATTTGAATTATTTGATATTTTATCTTTTTCCTTAACCTGTGAAACAAATTTAAGAGTGTTTTTATGTTTTCCCTATAATAGCATTGTCATTAGCGGATAATCGTTTGTTCTCTAACATTAAGCATGTGTTACTTAAATAATAATGCAAAAATAACCTACATAATCATTATTTGGCAATAAAAACCAATTGTAGTTATAAAATGACAAATAACTAATTACAAAAAACCAGCCTTAGCGAAGCAATATAATTTCCGTGGGCCTGTTTATGTTTTGCACCAACAAACCGTAATATGTGATTCTGATGAATTTTGTGTAGCAAGTGATTGGCAGTCATCCTGACAGTATGGGTGCTTTCAATGTTATTGGCATATTATATAATGTAATAATAATAATAATAATAATAATAATAACGACTTTATTTATAGTAGATAACATATTTGGTTCTAGACCAATTTTCAATATGGTCCACATTAACATAATATATATACAGCAATGTACAATGAACAAGAACATTATATATGCACAAACAATATTTACATCAATGCATAATTAAATTTACATGTTATAGATTTTTAGATGTTTTACAGATGTTTAGGTAAATAAAACTTAAATTTAATAGCAATAGTTTTCATATCCTAAATCAGATGTTTAGGTGAATAATAATTGAATTTACTAGCAATAGTTTTCATATCCTAAATCAGTTGTTCAGGTGAATAATAATTGAATTTACTAGCAATAGTTTTCATATCCTAAATCAGTTGTTCAGGTGAATAATAATTGAATTTACTAGCAATAGTTTTCATATCCTAAATCAGTTGTTCAGGTGAATAATAATTGAATTTACTAGCAATAGTTTTCATATCCTAAATCAGTTGTTCAGGTGAATAATAATTAAATTTACTAGCAATAGTTTTCATATCCTAAATCAGTTGTTCAGGTGAATAATAATTAAATTGGGGGCTTATGGTAACAGTGATGTCCGGGATTGTATGAAAACGTTATTTGTTATATGCTGAACTCCATACAGTATTGTACTGGTTATGGTAAACTTTATAGCATATTCGGCTGTAAAACGGCACAAAATATAATGAGAACTACTTAGCAGAGCCGTCCAATGCATTGATAGCTATAAGGTTTATAAGACTGTTATTCAGTATTGAAGTAAGAAATGCTATAGAGCTAGTGGACACCTAATGAACGGATTTATGTTACACTTTTACCATAACAATATTCTTTATTCCCTATTTTCTGTGTTTCAGAATCACTTTGTTGTGTTCAAAGACGTTAAACCTTACATAGATTAAACTTTAGACGGTGTTAACTTCGTCATTGGACTATTCAGAACTAGAATAGGCGGTCTTAAAGCACATACATTTAAGTTCTTAAATATGGCGGCTAAGACACCCAATATTACAAATAAAGACAGTAGAACAACTGTACAATCAACTCCTTGTGTCCCTGACCAGTCAACATCAGCTGCTAGAAAGTTCACGCCTATGACGTCGGAACATATGGCCGGAGCTACAGCATCTGTGTATAATAGTTCTAATTGTGAGATAGACTGTGACCCATGTAGCACGGCAGGTGATCATGTGATGGCAGTAGGTTATTGCTCGGATTGTGGCGAATTCTACTGCCAGTCATGTTTCCGCGGACATTCAAGAAGCAAAGCTACACACAATCATAATTTACAAGATCAAACAAAAATGCCGTCAATACGGGTGACAGCCGCACCCACCTCTATTGCTTCATTAAGTATCAACAAGGGATCTGACGACGTTGGTGATTCTCAACATGAAGACGAATATCACTTTCACAGAGACATTAACGTTAAATATCCCGGGGAGAGTAAAGAGTGCTTTATTATAGGTATGAATTTACTTTCCGATAATGAACTTGTTATTATTGATCCGAATAACAAATCAGTGAAGATGGTTGACATTGACAATGACTTGATGACAGGTTATATTCCATTTGATAGCGGGCCAGACAGTATAACTACCATTCCCAACAAAGAAGTGGCCACCACCTTTGCTGATGAACAATTGATCCGAATACTAACGACCACTGGAGGACTTGCTGTGAAGAGATCATTTAAAGTGAATGGTTTGTGTTTAGCTATTGAATATTGTAATGACAAACTGTATGTTTCATTTTATAAACCTGTGAAATTTCAGATCTTCAGTCTTTCTGGTGGACTGAAGAAAACAATCAAACCAGATGTACAGTTTCTAGAACAGTGTTCACTTCCACGTTACATTGCCGTACATAGTACAGAAAGTAAGATGTACGTCAGCGACTGGCCGAAGAATGTCGTTCTGTGTATGAGTATGGATGGTGTATTGTTACATGTTTACAAGGATGATGAACTAGAGACACCGGATGATCTTTCTTTCTCCCCTTCTTTCTCTTTGTATCTTTGTAACAAAAATCAGCATATTATATATGAAATGTCTGATGATTTGAGTGAGGCAAGCATAATACTTGCTTCACGAGATGGATTAAGCTATCCGTGTGCGATATGTTTCTGTCCCGCTAGGAAAGCTCTATATGTAAGTAGTGCGAGTGTAGATAGAAAGATAAAAAATGTTATCAAAGAGTTCACACATCAATAGATGATTGGCTTCAGTACATGTGAGATGTACATGTAACAATGCACCGTTACTTCTAACATAAACATAAGGTACAGTGTATGTTTAAATACATGCATGTAAGTGGGTGAATCAAAAAATTCGTAGAATTTTGCCATAACTTTTTATTTATAGAGTTATTGCCGTCATATTTATGCTGAATAAATACATTGGTATTTTCTTTTTCATACACCGATTTATAGCGACCTGGTGATAACCGTTTTAAAAATATTTATATCTTAAATACGGGCGATTACGTATACCGGAGCACACTGATAATTTGAAACACATTTTATTAAATTTTCAATAATATCTCAATTGTAGGACCTCCAAAAACCGTCAAAATGTTATGTCTGATTGCATGATATCATTTATAAAGTCTGTTAAAATTTAAGATGTCATCTCTGATAAATAATGTTTTATTCGACATTTACACAATCGCACTATATACAAATACCCGCGTAAAACGGGTCTACCGGAATTTATGAAACCAAAGGCTGCTATCAAAATCGGCGTGAAACTGGAAAACACGTACGGCATCAGAAACAATACATGGATTAAAACGTGTAGGTATATATCCTGAATAAAATAGACATAGATTTATAAGTGAAATTAGTGCTTTCGTGTAGGATAGTAGAAGTTGACTACCGAATAAAATACACCCGATATTGGTGACGTTGGTTCGCAACGTCTTCGATGAGGACCAGCGCTTTATAATAGCGGATATAGCAAAACACTTAGATTAATCTTATAGGACAGCGCACACTATATTAAACAAACAATTGAAAATGCACAAACTATGTTCACGATGGTTATCCAAAATACCTACATATTAGTTACTTTGAGAAGCGAAAATGAGTCAAAATGATAACGTAAGTAGTGACAAACGTGGTGTAAGTTTGACGTCGTTCATCAAATGACACTGACTTGCTCCGGTATGCTGTTACAGCATGTGTGCGTTTCAATGTAAAAACCATGTAGTTTTGGCTAATTCAATGACATTTGGCATTTTGTTTTGTTATACTTATGGGAATGTTATTTTAAAATGTGAAAGCATTTGAAGCTGTGGTTTGTAAGTTATGATATTTTTCTACGAACTTTTTGATTCACCCACGTATGTATGCTAATCTCAGACATAAGAAACATGAGGAATCATATGCCCACTTGCTTTATTCATTTGCTTACCCGTGTTTTTTTTTATATAATTAGTTATATTTTGTTTATGTAACTTTTTGTTATAATGTAAACACACATTCGCCAAACATGAGTTTTGTCAATTGGGTCACCTATTTTCATTTATCAAATATCGGTATACATTTTGTTTATCTGAATGGAACGCGTCGATAAATTGTGGCTGTTTATTAATAAAATACGTGGATTTTCGTTTATTAGGGAATGACTGTTCTGAGGACACATTCCATATTCACGTCGGGATTCATTTAGAAAAAAAACACAATTTATTTAATGTAGACTGACGTATTTGAAAATCCATTTAGTGCAGAAAAACGGTTCATACGAATCGGATGTATATTTGATTGTTAGACATTGGTGTCTTCTCTTAAATCATTTACTCTAAATAGGTTGACCATATTTGAATATATCTTATGCACATGCAGTCTAACATTCTAAGTGTTGTACACTCCTGTTGATCAGTTCCACCATAAACGTGTATGTCATAACACAACTACATCATATTAACATGAGTTGTGTATTCCCGTCGTTTACAAGTGATAATATTCTTGTTGTATATTCTTACTTATGATATAATTAGAACTACGGTAGTTGTGTATTACCGTCGTTTATGAGTGATATTGTTCTTGTTGTACTTTCTATTTATGATATAATCAGAAGTACGGTAGTTGGGTATTCCGGTCGTTTACGAGTGATAATGTTCTTGTTGTACTTTCTATTTATGATACAATCAGAAGTACGGTAGTTGTGTATTCCGGTCGTTTATGATTGATAATGTTCTTGTTGTACTTTCTAACTTATGATATAATCAGAACCACGCGAGTTGTGTATTCCGGTCGTTTATGATTGATAATGTTCTTGTTGTACATTCTAACTTATGATATGATCAGAAGTACGGTATTTATGTATTCCGGTCGTTTATGATTGATAATGTTCTTGTCGTACATTCTATTTATGATATGATCAGAAGTACGGTAGTTGTGTATTCCGGTCGTTTACAAGAGATAATGTTCTTGTCGTACATTCTAACTTATGATATAACCAGAACAACGGTAGTTGTGTATTCCGGTCGTTTATGAGTGATAATGTTCTTGTTGTACATTATAACTTACGATATAATCTGAATTACGGTAGTAGGGTATTCCGATCGTTTACGTGTGATAATGTCATTGCTGTACGAGTTAAATTATGATATGATTAGAAGTACGGTATTTGTGTATTCCGGTCGTTTATGAGTGATAATATTCTTTTTCTACTTTCTATTTATGGTGTAATCAGAGAGATATAACATATTACTAGTATTGTGTTTGCTTGTCAGTATATCTGTGGCTTTTGTAAACTTGTAAAGATAGGCCTGTATATTTAGATAGATGTTTCATGTTTGCAGTACTTCATGTTTTGACATGTACAGTAACTGTAAACACTACGGAGGTTCCAGTAAAACTGAACCGTCATTCAATAAATCACTGAAACTTATACATTATTGTCAGTTGGCTTCTTTGAACTTCTAAGGATAGGTATGCACGTTAGAAAAAATGTTAATGATTGCAGTACCCCAAGTTCTGACATGTACAGTCACTATTACCGGGAACCCTAAAACAATACCGTCATTCACAAAAATCACTGAAACTTACCAATTTACCAAAATGTATGGATGCCAATATTTTGGTAGAATTTGGTAGTACCTTAATTCTTGACAGTTTCAAAGAGGTAGCAAATTTACAAAGTCTATACCATTTATGAAGTCTTCTCGAAGTAGTGGAATGTGACACTGTTCTAGAAACATAAATTGTCCGAGGTCCTGTGTGATACAGGCTAGAGTGCCATTGTCATCCATGGACATTTGCTGCCTGACTTGAATAAAATATGTATGTACATTATACGAGTAAATGATATATTTTATAGTTTGTCTTGTTCCGTGATTGTTTATGAAACATGACATTTGATTTCACTATATTTATCCAGAATGTTATATGTTCTACCATACACCCATGTTTTTTACTTGTTTGATTTTATCTCATAAAATCTGTTTAAAAAGCGTTTAAATGTGCTTTCAAACGTTAATCTGATATGTAAAGCCACATAGACCATACACGGCTTTTTATAAAAAGCAACTACTTGGTAATATATCTACTGAATGGTGCATTTCTAGAATTTGAGTTGACTTGCAAACGTTTGAAACACTATGCGAAAATCAAATAATCATCCAGGGTGAATTAAAATGATATATGCATAATGCGTAATTTAAGTCAAAGGGAAGGTACTCTTTTAAAAATTAGTATTTTGTCATCCATACATTTTACTAAATATGATGTTCGCCATACTATTTCGACATAATTTTTGATAGTCAACATTCTATCGTAGATTGTCTAGTAGACCATTTGTGAAAAACAAACTCATTTTTGCATAATGACGGAGGGGTCTCGTTAAAGGGGGTATCTTTATACCTTTGGATACGATTTCTCGTACCATTCATATCTTGACGCTGCTCTTGAATCACTTATATGTTTAGTAAACATTGAAATGAGGATGCATAGTGAACAGTGAACACAGGCTGGTGGAGTTATGTTCGTGTTGACTGTCCATATAGCTTGCGAAGCCAACCCGATTTGAATAATTATATGCGTTATATTTTGCACGTGCGCATACATTAGTGGTGGTGGTGTTGTTTATTTTTTCCATATTTGTAAATATTTTACCTACATTATTTTGCATATCATATTTATATCAATTATATAATGTTTAACTATGTTTCAGTTGTAATTGTACAGCACTTTTCAAAGGTTTTGAACGTCTAATTTACATGAAAAGAGCTATGTAACCATGGTATAATAATTCCTTATTTTTGTTGAAGGATCGGTGCGTTATTTTTATTTGCACGTTTATGAATATGAAATAGTAATGATATTGTTTCATAATTTAAGAACCTATCTTATAAAAAAATGATAGTTTTTGTGTTTGTCTGTCAATATAATGTTTTAATTATGTACTACAGTGGGCACATGATAACAAGAAATGAAGGAAGTGGTTTAGGAATAAGCCACTTAGGTGGAAAATCAAACATGCACGATTTATCAATGCTATTTTAGTATAGTATTGACTGTATGTGTTTATTTACGTAACCTATTTTGTCACAGTAGACCAATTTAGTCAATGATTCTAAACATCACATTATCCTGTGCGCACTATACATTGTAAATGTACATATCCTTTGCTATATTATTCAATTCTAAATATTTGGAATAAAAATATCTGCAACAAGTGAACCTGTTAATTAATTAATGATAGTGTACATTTTGTACATTTCAAGAACGAACTATGAAATGAAGTACATGTGATGGAGTAAATCACATGATATTAACAAATCAGACAGGGGTGTCATCACTCAACAGAAAGAGGAGGGCACATAATCAACATTATACATAGACGTACATGTCAGATACGGATGAATGAAACAAGACCAGTAAAAGACTTATATAAAACCTGTATTTGCAACATTTTCTACTGATTGTCAATTTCAGTTTTTATCAAACAGCACATTGTTAAATGCATAGTGATGAGGTATGGTCATCGTACCTACTATTACCTGTAGCATAACAGCTGATCACGTATATATATTTGCCCAATGGTTGTACGTTGTCACAGGTGGGAAATATGACGAATACGCTCCAGGTACATGACAAACACAAGTATACTGGTACAAAAACTGATGGATATGAATATACTAAATACAAACACCTTGTTCTATTTACCTGCATAAAGGTCAGGCTAAGATTAATATCTCAGCACTTTAGATTGGACAAAATGCACCAATAAGATCACTCAACTGCATGTTATGAATCTACATGCGTTCAATTTTGTATGTGGTGACAGTATAAATAGATCACACATATAGATGGATTCCATCCAATAGTGTGCGGCACAATCACCTAGCAATGCAAAATATGGACTGTATTATGACACCATCTCACAGCAATGCAAATGATGAAATATTATGCGGTATCATCTCCAAGCAATGCAAAGTACAACTATTTTATGACATGACACCATCTCCCAGCAATGCAAAATACGGAATATTTTGTGGCACCATCGTCCAAAAATGCAAATTATGAAATATTTTGCGGCAGCATCTCCCAACAATGCAAAGTATGAACTATTTTGCGGCTCCATTTCCAGCAATGCAAAGTATGAACTATTTTGCGGCTCCATCTCCAGCAATGTAAAGTATGAACTATTTTGCAGCTCCATTTTCAGCAATGCAAAGTATGAACTATTTTGCGGCTCCATCTCCAACAATGCAAAGTATGAACTATTTTGCGGCTCCATTTCCAGCAAGCAAGTATGAACTATTTTGCGGCTCCATCTCCAGCAATGTAAAGTATGAACTATTTTGCTGCTCCATCTCCAACAATGCAAAGTATGAACTATTTTGCGGCTCCATTTCAGCAATGCAAAGTATGAACTATTTGGCGGCTCCATCTCCAGCAAAGCGAAATACGAAAGAACTAAACCACTCGACTATTGCCACAACACACGTACATGATATATTCGATACACATAACCTGTATTATTTAATACCACTACACAAATCTTGCATTGGCTTGAAAATATGTGAATCGTTTACTGCAATATGTTTGCGGTCACCACACGGCACCAAATTGAGTTAACAATTGAGCAATTAGTCTCATAGCAACATATTGAAGTGACGTGAAATGCTATACCTATATATAAGGAACTGAATTATTGTGCGCCCAGGATAATGTGTTATTTACAAAAGTTGACCGGATTGGTCTACTATTTCCATATGGTTAATTGTATACTAAAATAGAACAGATAAATCGTGCACCCTTGATTCCCCTGTGTGGTCTATACCATATTTCCCCGCCTTTCTCGTTATCCTGGGCGCACTATAGCAATATGCTAAAAAAGTAATCTTCTTTGATATTGATAACTGTTTTATGGGCATACTGAAACACATCATGGGGTATTCATGTAACACCGAGTATACACACATGACAGATAAAAGGATAGAATACATTTGGTTAGACATTAATGCACTTTAAAAATACTGAGTACATAATACCATCGATATTGGACCATATAATTGGTTTTCTGTTTTTATAAACAAATGCTAATGTAATATTTTAAATCAAATTTGAATGTGTACGAGAAAATGGCATTTAGTGACTGAACTCTATCGTAAAATTATGATATAGACATACTCTTAAAGTTACATAGACATTTGTATGGTTAAATAAATCTAAAACAACAACTCAATGTTGTAAAGGAATGTACAGATTGCAAGCTTAATATCAACAAGACTCCAATTTCTACTAAGCATGTAAATAAATGTCCATAATATGTAGTTGTGTAAGATTGATAAAGTTATTTGATGTTGTGCTTAGCTGTGATGTTGGACGCATTCAATGGTGGACGCAGTTTCGTGCACTTTGCAACTACATTGTCTATACGGATAATTTATAAAGTTATTTGTTTTTGTGCTTAACTGTTATGGTGTTAATGAATGCAGTCTTGTGCATCCTACAACCATATAAATTATACAGATGATAAGCAGACCAAGTTATCATCCACCTCAACGTCTTCTGTATATTACAAAGCGAGATAACTGAACTTAAGGTAAGTCAAACATTTTATGAATTAGCTCCCTTTAGTTGACAATACGATGCATAGGACCAACTAGCTCAGAATGTACAGAGCTGTCGGGTTATTCTGCGCAACTAACGGATATTGGCTTTCTACATTATGATTTTATTTTATTTTAGAATAAAGCATGGTGATGTTTGGATAGAAACAACCTTCATTGCCAAATGTAAACCCTTCAAAACATCATACCTTCGCTAAACTAGGTCAAATGTCGTCACAAAACAAGATGGCAGCCGGTTTTCATGACGTGAATTGTTTCGGCTAATTCTTGTTTTTTTGTGTAGTCTGTTTCAATCACTTGTACAAGAAATTTATCACAGTATCGAAAGAATAAGTCATTAGGACAATATTGACAAAAAGGAACAGCCATCACTCATTACAACAGTGCTTTTATTCAATTTTTGTGTCACGTGGTATGTCAAATTAACGAAAATCGCCGTTGACACTCATTTCGGTCAAAATTTCGTGGAAATACTTTTCCGTTTTCGTTGATATGATTATAAAATTTACATAAGTACAACACATCTACAAAAACACTTGAGGACCGAAAGAAATGACCCAGCAAAGTCTGTAAGAAATAGAATGTAAAGGTGCGCAGAATTACCAGATGCGCAGAATTACACGAAACGACTGTACATACTATAGTTGAGTAAAGCAGTGGTCACAATTGGTCATGCGTGCATGTATCTGATGTCTGTGTGCAAATACGTACGTGGTCAGTATGGACTCGGAGCAAGAAGACGCGACGCAGCACTGTTCTAGTATGAGGAACTTTCGCTGCGTTCGACCTCCTTCCTTCTTCAGCCAACTTACAACACAAGGACAACACACGTGAGCATAACACGTGTGCAAGTACGGTTTCCGGACGGTCGGGTGCGAAAAAAGTAGTATTTTAAGGGTAACATATCTTTACTTTATAGCATTAGTATTTTGTTCGCGCTAGCTTCGCTCACTATATAACTTCACCAATTAAGACGGCCATGCACCACCACCCACCGAATCAAGAAAGAACTCTCAATCTGTCAATCCTAACGGTGTTGAGTCAAATTAAAATACAGACTCCACTCCTGGTGCTGCCCTTCCGTTTATTCCTTTAAGTGTCAGCTTTGCAACCATACCCCCGGAACCCAACACTTTGGTTTCCCGGAGTCTACCCGTCGAGTCATTGAAGCAACTCCGGCGGATCGACAGTTGGCATCGTTTATGGTCAGAACTACGACGGTATCTGATCGTCTTCGAACCTCTGACTTTCGTCAGAGCCTCGTATTTTACCACTTTTATCCAACTCGTTTAATAAATTCAATATGAAAAGACACTCATGTATGATTCTTTATGTATCTTATAACCTATTCATTAATCTACCCAACGAGTGTACACTTTCCACCATCCATCAATTATTTGACGAGATTCACGAAAAAGTCGGGATTAGAATTAAGTACTGATCGTTCGTGCCTAGAAAGTGAACAACAACACTCACATATATAAAAAAAGAAAGCTGAGCATCTGAATCATAACAATGATATATCGGTATTCTATTTCGTGAAACAAAATTATTTCAGCATAAGCTAAGTTAATCTTAATGATTTGAGGCAATATCTAATCTGATAGTGATGCTATTGAGTTGAACATTTTTTTCACCCCACGATGTAACTGTTTCTATACGGATAGTTATACGAATAGCAGCTGTTTGACAACCAATACTTGGTTGTATACAGAGGTTGTAGATTTGAAGAAGTTGCAAGTCAAGTAAATATTTACTTTGGGGACGAAACAGTTAATAATAGTTTGCTTATGAAATGTTGTTGCTCTATAAAAGGTCGCTGTTGTGAGGTTGGTCTGTATCTCGTATACAACAAGTCGAGCCCGTTGTCAAGAAAGCTGTTAAAATCAAATGCCAATGCTTTACTTCGGAAAAACCGAACACGTATTTTTATTAACAAACATTGTTACCATAAGCTTTGATATGACGCCGACCAACCGAGTTTATCCAGACATCCTGTCCAGGTGACAGGGGATATATTATTGGCTACTTTTGGTTTTCTGGCAAGCCACGGGCTTGAAGATGTTGCAGGTCAAGTAATTGTTTACTTTGGGGACGAAATAGTTACGCATAGTTTGCTTATGAAATGTTGTTGCTGTATGAAAGGTCGCTGTTGTGAGGCTGGTCTGTATCTCGTATACAACAAGTGCATTGATTGTAAAATCGTACACAAAAACCATATCATCACATGTTGGTTCATATCGCTCTGAACTACATGTATCTGATAAAGAAGATTTATCGGTCACAAACTAAGGGCCAGTCATACGGCCCAATTTATAACTTGCAGTTTGATGTGATATCATGTTGACGTGTATAACTGCTTAATGTTTACATGTAAAAACCACTAGATATAAGTCCCGGTTTTTTGGTGCAACTTTATCAGTCAATTGTCGAAAGGGTATTCACCCAAACACTGAAACCAGCAAACGAGTTGAGACATAAATGAAGCTGACATTGCTGATGACGTCGAACGAACATGTGTAATATGATTGGTTTAAAACTAGGTTTATCCACATATCGACGGTGCCAAACCAAAACCCCGTATCTCAATTTTGGCGCGAAAACTTTTTTTGCAGCGTCCGCATGTGCTAGACGTCCCGCGCATTTCTGTCTTGTCGCCATTTAAATAGCCAATTGCGTTACTTAGATGGCGACATGACAGAAATGCGCGGGACGTCTAGTAGATGCGGATGCTGCAAAAAATGTTTTCGCGCCAAAATTGAGTTACGGGATTTTGGTTCGGCACCGTCGATATGCAAAAACAAAAGGCAGCTAAAACTATGAAGTGTCTAAATGCACTTAAGGATGCTTGAGCGGTTTGGATCCCATATTCAGAAATTGTTGAAATTTTCACAGATTGTATAAAATTTATTCTAAAACAAATTATGATAAAAAAAACACTAGGTCATCAAACTCTTTATCCGAGTTATCATCCTTGTTTGAAGTGTTTGTGGATCATTTTGATAATAACATTGAACAATTAATGTACCGGGGGTGTTCAATTATGACATTTCTATTTGATATCTATATGATCTAAATTATAGACCATATTCCAATATAGTTTGGTTACACATTGCATTACATGGCCAACATATCAATAATGGTATTTTTAATTTCTGTCTGATATATACAGTAAAACTTCGTTATGACGCGCGTCGATATAACGAGCACCCGGCATATCCCGAACAAATTTTAAAATAGTATCAGTACATGCCCTCTGGTTATTTCGAACACCCGGTTTATCTCGAGCATATTACATGTTCCGATTACTCCTCGAGATAACGAAGTTTTACTGTATTGCTATTTTACCCCACCGCCTCATATTTATCGCAGAAATATAGCTAAACGGTAAAATTCTTATACTTTTTTTTGAGCTGTACAACTTTTTTGTTACTTTGTTAAGTTATGCTTGTGATAAAGATCTTCATTTTTAAAAATAAAAAAATAAATGTCATCAACTTATCTATGTTGCAAATTATTATCTAAATTTCGCTAAATGTTGCTAAAATGCCACCAAAATCAACAAAAACGTGGAAAATTGAATTATATCAACATGAAAATATCGCAAAAACACATAAACACATTAAACAATCATTACAAATCAAACCCGATCTAAATATCATTTGGCATAAACAGGAATATTTTTTTTCATTTTTTTACCCCACCCACTAATTTTGTAATGCAATATGTCTTCAGTCCGTAAACTGTGATTTCGATCAGGCTTTTAACTTTAATTGCATTAGAATGATAACATCTGTTATATATGACATACTTTAGATACCTTGACGCATGTTTATAATTATAAGGCGCATAACGCGCTTTAACAAATGACGCATGCGCACTTAACCGCTCTAGCATCCTTAACAACCATAATATATCGAACAATATAAAAGACAAAACATCTGAAATTTTCGTGTTTATAGAATAAGTGAGACCAAGATTCTAAAACGACATTCGCTATCACTGCGTCTATAGTCATCAGAGGCAAAATATATTAAAAATTTTAACATCACTGCGGATGGTATTTATTTTCTATAAGTGAAACTTATGGTGTATATCGTTTATTGTTTCGTTCATTTTAAAGAGACTGCCCTGAACAAACTGAAATTTGTAAACTGAGATGCTTTTTATGGCTTTATGATTTCGGTCTGAGTTAGTTTTTTCAATATATATAATTTTCATCGGTAATTTGCCGCCCATCCTGATAAGGCATTTATAGTGATGACTATTCTAAAAGTTACTTCTGGTATGCATGTAGATATAATGCCCCAAATCAATTGAAACCTGGCATGTCGCTACATAGTTGTTAATGTGAACGGTACGGCTACGGGAAATATTGCCAAATATTTGCGGTTCCGTTGCGGAAAAGGATGATGACCTTTCTTTAGAGCACGAAACGGGAATTTTGATGACTAGAAAAAAATAATTTACGTACAGTTGAAATCAAATGCCTTTGCTTTACTTCGGAAATATCGTACACGTATTTTTATTAACAAACATTGTTACGGTAAGCTTTGATATGACGCCGACCAACCGAGTTAATTCCAGACATCCTGTGCTAAAGGTGACAGGGGATATATTATTAGATAATTGTGGCGTTCCGACAGGCCATGAACAGGCAAGTCGATTTCTCGAAAACAGCTTATAAGAAAGACGAGAAAGTATTTCCGTGCCAGTCTCAGGGCCTAGGCTAAATAAATAGAAAATTACATCAAATTGTTAGGCTAAAACCCAGTGTTGTTGTGTTGTGGCCCTTTGTTTATCCCCCCACCTCACAAAAATTTAGCCAAACATACAATAGTGACCAATTTCACAACAGACAACGTAGTTTTAAACTGAATGCAGTCCTTGTTTTGGCATTATAACTATACTTACACCACTGCACGAAATATGAACAATACAGAGTTAGCAAAATATCCTGAAAATTTGTCCATTATTATATCTATCGAAATAATGTTTTCAAAAGCGATGAATACAGTATTTTGATATATCTTTTTTATTTCGTTCACAGAAGAAAGACTACTACGAAGTGTGTCGATAATGCTGGTCAGAGTTGCTCCATATGCCATACATTACAATGGTCGTACTTTTGACTTATACAAACTAAAATGAACGAATTGTACTACTTGTATTATTTATATGTCATTCATGATATGATTAATCCTACGTACATGTAGACTTAAAACTATATTTAACATCATATCAGACGCCATTTATTATCTATGACATCACGTGATAAAACCGGGGATGTAATAAAGTTAGAGGCTGATTTGTTGAGTTGAATTCGAACACTGCAGTGTACGAAGGGTGAAACAGAACCTAACAACAACCAGCATTTATCTACAGAAAAGGTAATCCAACTTTTTTAAAATTCTGTTCATATTTTAATTAATGTGATTATAATTTTTATTTACAATGTGAATCCGTTTTTTGTTGAGTTAATGGATGAAAATCACTTTTCTTGTAACTGCCTTTGATTGTTAAGTGGTGTTTTACACGTAAGTACAAGTTTTACGTATACTTCAGAAAATCTTAAATACTAACAGTGTTGTTAATTCCTGTCATAAAGATATATATATATAGTACTTTAGATTTTATTCATTATTGACATACATTCATACAGATATATAAAACATGTATACAGTTAGTTATCAGTTACAGGTTAGTGTAAAATAAGGCCACCGACTTATAGCCTCATATACAAATATACAATCAGTGTGTAGAATTACGTAATCAAATGGATAACGTTTACCCTCAAAACCATTGCGATTTCGTCCGCTAACGCTGGTTTTGTCTTTATTATAACGATCGTGCATTTAATATGGTTAAAGTATCTCCCGTATATGTAAGAATACCCAACAAGTACCGATTTCGCTCTATCTTTATATATATAATTAGCTGTTTTTAATAGATGCACAACCAAAGGCAGTTTTCAACCGAGTGAAATAATTTGGTTGAGCATCAGTTAACAACAGCTAAAGATTGTAGTTGTCTAGTGTTCCTACATAAATGAGATGTTCTTTAGGCTATATAATATATTCATATAAAGTGTACCATCGCTGAAATGAAGACAAAAGTCACCGTAAGCGGACGAGATCGCAAATGTTTTGAGTGCGAACGTTATTCATTTCAAAACAATTGATCACATAATTATACACACTGACAATAGCATACATATACATGCACAAAGTGTAACATAGAGAAGGTCATATGCAATTATAATGGTCAATAACAATA
Organism: Spisula subtruncata; assembly: GCA_963678985.1. Classification (NCBI taxonomy): domain Eukaryota; kingdom Metazoa; phylum Mollusca; class Bivalvia; order Venerida; family Mactridae; genus Spisula; species Spisula subtruncata. The sequence goes on along the minus strand of OY787678.1, from coordinate 11,620,534 downwards.
TATTTTTACATTTTGTAATACATCTCGTAGTTATGTACAAATATCCATATATACACAAAAGAACAACAGAAAAATATATAAATGCATACATTGAATATAATGAATTAACCATAGAGATGCTCCTTTACAGATACAATGGTAATTTCCAAATAGAGAAAAAACACACAGCGTTACAATTTGATGCATCAAACATAAATCTTTTTGTACCCAAGAATGATCCTCTTTCTTTAAGCGTACAGTAATTATACATTGCCAGATTTACAAAATGTTTTTCATTATCAGTTGACATTAAAACATAGCATGTATCAACAAAAATATTTGTCAGAAAATAGGATGGTAAGTATTCAATTCTAAGATTTTTCTACAGAGGACAGAAACATACAAAATGTATTTCATCTTAGATCTCTACTTCATAACTATATACATAATAAAACCAATTAAACATGCATGCATTCATAAGTACCCATGGCAGGCACACCAACACTAAGGATAACACAAAAAATAAATATCTCTTATTTTCACTGTTATCTTTAAAGCTTTGCATTGGGCATTCTATATATTATTCCATATTATATAACAGATAGTATGTATCAACAGTCAAATTATATTAAAAACAAGTTTAAGTTAAAAACAGATAGTATGTATCAACAATCAAATTATATTAAAACAAGTTTAAGTTAAAAACAAGAATTTACCAGTTAAAAAAAGATGGTATGAATCTACAGTCAAATTATATTAAAAACAAGTTTAAGTTAAAAGCAGATAGTATGTATCAACAGTCAAATCATATTAAAAACAAGTTTAAGTTAAAAACAGATAGTATGTATCAACAGTCAAATTATATTAAAAACAAGTTTAAGTTAAAAACAGATAGTATGTATCAACAGTCAAATTATATTAAAAACAAGTTTAAGTTAAAAACAGATAGTATGTATCAACAGTCAAATTATATTAAAAACAAGTTTAAGTTAAAAACAGATAGTGTGTATCAACAATCAAATTATATTAAAAACAAGTTTAAGTTAAAAACAGATAGTATGTATCAACAGTCGAAGTTTATTAAAAAACGTTTAAGTTAAAAACAGATAGTACACTTACGGACTTTGAAAACGCACCACTTTTCAGGGGTCGGTATTTTTTGTATGAACTATATAGGATTATTTTTATACCAATGGAATAATGTTCCTGGGTTAGAACGTTGTTGGTAAAGAATATTTTAATCCATTTTTACTAACCGAATCGCTTGTAGTGACCACGTGGCCAAATCTCATTTTTAGCGCGTGAGTCTCGTGCGAATGACAATATCCGACCTGTGTTAATGACGATGTGTAAACGATTCATTAGCATACCATAAAAACAACACATTTTAAGTTTTCAAAACCAAAGGTTACATTTAATGTCAACCTGAAACTGATGTATCTGGAGGTAAAGATATGTTACAAACCGGAAGTAGCCGCCGCGTGGTTTTTGCTCGATTACATAGTCATGATACAATAAATATTAGTCTACAATAGCGTTTTATGTCAACTGACACCACCGTTGATCTTCAAATAGGGATCATAGGCCTAAAAAGCCACTTAATTCGGATACATTAATGCGCATACTCCGCCAAAAGACGACTTCCGGTCAACAACCGTGCCTGTCAAAAGAATGCTTGGTGTCGATAGATATGCTGAATCATCAAATAAAAATATCAAACAAGTTTATTTATGAAATACAACATTTTCACTTAGTACCCTGCCAATTTTTGTTTCATCTAACATTGAACACGTGCTTCAACATGCAGTCACTTCCTTCGTGTATTACTATTTTCGGATGACAGGGGTGTTAACATTGGACAGTATGAATATAACCATGCGCATAAATAACGATTAACAGTCAATTTTCTTGAAGAAAGCAATATCTGCGTGATGGAATGTCCCAGATTTTGATCCCACCAAAACATATGACTTGTTCTTTCAAACCTGAGTCCACGGATAAGTTCCATGACCCGATCTGCCCACAAAGTTCTCCGAACCTTTGTTGATGAATAGAGGAACATTCTACAGAAGCGGATTGAAATTGTAATGAGTACCTGCTGTTGTTAACGCATCAAAACATAACTTTACACGCACTCTCCATAACTGTGAATTGGTTTTGAGACTTAAGCACGTGGATGTCACGTGACTTAGTAACATTGTTAGCTGTCATTTTGAAATTTTGCTAGATGTTGAAACATAAATTGAGCTATCTATAGACAACATTTTAATACAATTAAACAATGTTTACTATTAAATTTCATGGCTTGAATAAGTGGTGCGTTTTCAAAGTCCGTAAGTGTATGTATCAACAGTCAACTTATATTAAAACAAGTTTAAGTTAAAAACAAGAATTTACCAATACTGAAAGACTCTATCTGGCATACATTAAAGCAATTAATAAATGAAATTATAAAAATAGTAGATAACTCTGACATAAATAAAATTTGTAAAGATAACACATTTACTCAAATGCGTGGGATGATCAAAAAGTAATGAGACAAATGCTCTCATTTTAGGTAATTGATTCATGAAAGTATAAAATTTTGCTGCATTTAATGCCGATGTTTACGTATTAAGTACAATATTCTGCAATAAGTAGTTCTTTCTTAATGCAACGTCGAATATATGATGTCACGCTATGTCATTGCACTCCAAAACGTCGCCTTTTTTCGAAAAGCAGTCTACTTGTATTTTAATAGTTTTTCCTCGTATATTTATCAAATCAACTGGACATGACGATAAAACATCTCATAACTGTTGATTTAAACGTTTTTGATGTAGGTTTGTTCGTTTTTAGACTAGGGGCGCAGCCGCTAGTCCATATCGATGCTGCATTTCGAGACACATCGCAGATGGTTTCCAAACAAAATACACGAATTAAACAAGCTTTTGAAATGTTAGCTGGTAACCAGAACAAAAGCCGCAACATGTGAAAATGTATCCGTCCGCGCAGAAAGTAAGTCACAATTATCAAGGCAGCGTAAACAATAAGCAACTACCTGTGTTAAACTAAATTGTTTGATGTTCACTGATTTCATATATTTCGTTTACAAATGAAAGCTGTGCGACTGTCATAAGCAATCATTATGTTCGTTTTTTATGTATTTTTGCGCTAAAAGGCTAAACTTCGGATGACACTTTTTCCATTTGCTAAACCAGCCATGTGTATGAAAATGGTGCAACATTTTACATACCGTTGTAAATAGTCTCTGAATTTTGATCCTAATCTTTCGAGTAATGAAATCTATCGGGTTTCCATCGGTAATACCTGTATGTTTGGAATATTATGTATCGATAGTGGAAAAGGGTTTGTGACGGGAAGAAAACTTTATTATAATAAGCTGAGATTGGAAAAGCATAATATGAGCTGTCAATTTAAATGGTCACTCTTTTGACGGACGTCGTATTCGAGAGATGTCTCAGAATTAAAATGCTCGAATAGTTTTCAACGTTTCGTTGATATTTTATAACAACTGAATTGCTTTTAGTTCAATGAACAGTTGTACAAAATAATTACTAAATAAAAAGTAAATCTATCCAATCGTTTTAGAGATATACGCGATTGTTCGGAGCAAAGGAACGTTTAATAAGTTAATAATTTACGTACGTGCCGTCATGAACGTCGTTAATGTGCGGCGAGTCGCTGTTCCCAAAAATTGCAAAACAATGTATATGTTTGCCAACGCTGGATGAAAATTTATGAAACTCTGCACACGGAGAGAGGATACATTTCTCATTTGAAATAAGAACTTACTGTATTGATATAACGAAGAATTATCATTTTAGAGTGTTTGTCTCATTACTTTTTAATCACCCACGTACTAAATGATGTACGATATAAATGCTCGTAGATATGAATTACTTAAAACTTCAATGCATATATAAATAAATGTCATTTAACTACCTTAAAAATGTATACCTAATTGTCTAATGTTTCTTGACTTTTGCGTTAAAACAGGCAATTTCTCAGTCAGTGCTATACTAGAAGCTCTCATTTTAGGTACTTGAACCATGAAAGTATAATATTAATTTTGCTGCATTTAATGCCGATGTTTACGTATTAAGTACAATATTCTGCATTAAGTAGTTCTTTCTTCATGGAACGTCGAATAGATGATGTCACGCTTTGTCATTGCACTCCAAAACGTCGCCTTTTTTCGCCGTATGGCAAGGAAAAGCAGTCTACTTGTATTTTAATAAATTTTCCTCGAATATTTATCAAATTAACTGGACATGACGATAAAACATCACATAACTGTTGATTGAAACGTTTTTGATGTAGGTTTGTTCGTTTTTGGACTAGGGGCGCAGCCGCTAGTCCATAGCGATGCTGCATTTCGAGGCACTTTGCAGATAGTTTCCAAACAAATTTACGTACGTGCCGTCATTAACGTCGTTAATGTGCGGCGAGTCGCTGTTCCCAAAGGTTGCAAAACAATGTATATCTCTGCCAACGCTGGATGAAAATTTATGAAACTCTGCAGACGGCAGTTTATTCCAGTGTTAAATACCAGAGTAGAAAACATATTTTGTATCAAAACCTTTGACCTTAGGAACAGAAAAGCCTCTCTGATCACTTAACATTGTTCTGTATGAAAGAACAGAATCATGTGAAATGAAATCACATTTTGTATCTCCCATATAGTCTGGGACTGTATTATATTTTATTTGAGAACATGACACAGCATGATCTGGTCAACACGCTTATTGACCAGTAACCAATTAAGTAGTTTAAAATGGTGACTTCCTATGTGCGACCTAGCATCTAGATCAAGCACAAATCTTATTAATTTATTTTTGGTGGCTTGAAGCTTGTATTGGGTGAGCCCATGGAACCATATAGAACAGGCATAATCAAAGTGACATTAGATATGGACCAGAACAAGAAGTTTCTTGGTGTGTAGGGTGAGGTAACCGTTTGAACGGTATAAATATTTTACCTTGCATTAACTTTCTTTAATATTGATCTGGTCAAGGAATGAAAAGATACGGTCTTGTCAATAGTTGCACCCAGATATTTCACCGCGGTAGTTGGTTCAATATTTGTACCGTTACAAGTTATGTTCAGGGTAGAATTTGACCTTAGTCTATGTTTAGAACAAATAAAATTGACCCAGTTTTACAAAGGTGAAGTGATATAGAGAATCTTGAATGAGTGTCTTTTCAAATTGAATTTATTAAACGAGTTGGGTAAACGCATTCTCATAAATCAGTTGTGAGTCAAGTACCAAGAATTGAAACATATACGCTGGTTGAACGAGAATGGATAAACGTGATAAAATACGAGACTATGTCGAGTATTATAGCACTTTTATCCAACGCGTGTAATAAATACAATATGGAAAGACCCAAATGTAAGAGTATTTAATTATATAAACAAAAGAAACCATTTAAATGTAAAATAGTACATGTAGACCCGTTTCCCCTTAAGAGAGAATAAGCTCAGTGAGTAATTCGGTTAACAATATATAAGCAACTAAACATAGTGCTACACCTCAATTAGATACAATTCAGTGTTACGAATCTTATATTATAAAAATTATATTGGAGCCGAAATGATGGGTATTAGTCTGGTTCCCCCTACCTCAATCTTTCATTACATTACATTATAGGTCTGGCATAATATAACAAATATGGACGCTTCCATGTATAAAAACAAAATGGTGGTTGTACGTTAGCTTATAAAGGGAATTTTAGAATATCCCCAAAATGTTTGTGTTATGTATGTGTCATTTCGATGAGACTACATATAAATCGGACCTGATATAAAATGCCCGGTTAGCTCAGTTTGTTAAGCGTCAAACCAGTAACATGGATGTTGGAGCTTTGATACCAGTATTTTCATTATTTTTTTTATTTTTGTTTGTATTTACAATGTATTTACCACAGAATCACATCATGTTCTTTCAGAGTCACAAGCGCTTTGATGATCTATTGTAGGATCACAGTCTCTCTAGAGTGCTCAATTACGCTCCCGCAAATATTTACCACTGTCGTGGTATCGAATTTTCCCTACCGTACATTTGTACTATCGTTGTTATGTGGTTGGCGATAACCCTAACGAGACACCGTTTTTTTTTTATATTTCTGACTATATATAGGCAAACTTAGGAAAACTCAAGAACGTTGAAAACGGCAAATAACGAAAACCAACGTTTATAACCACACGTCGACAAAGTCATTTTTAGTGTTTATAAAATATCAACGATCACGACTTCTCCAACGAAATACTTTTGTATATTTGTCTATGACTTTTACTGGTGGAGTTTGACGTTTATGTAAACGTTGGTACAAACTTTTTAGTGTGAACACTGCTTTAATCAGACACAGTTTGGTGGCTTGGCCATGCCGCCCTAAAAGTATGCATTTGGATTTTTGTGCATTACAGTATTTAATCTACATTCTTACTTAAAATAGCTATATACATGTTTCAGCTTACCCGCTCATTGTAATCAGCTAGTACTACATGTAATTGTGTACACATTTTGACTTTGAGTAACCATTTATCAAGTACATGACTGTATGTTCTAATTATTTATCAGTTAATAAGCATGACCAACTGCAGATAGGGACGACAGTGTGTCCTAAATGTTTATTGCACAATCTTGTTAATAACAACCTGTCCAACTGAAAGATTATGTTGATCAAAGCGTTGAAAGCACTGCAGTTGTTCGAATTAATACAGAGGAAGTGTAGCTTAACACTGATATGGCTGTATTTTTAACAATTTTATATTTTATCATTTGCACAAGGTTTGTTCAATTTAAGAAAACTTGTTTCGACGACATTCTTAAGCACACAAAGGTAGTTTATCTTCCATGTTCGCAAGCATCCCCAGTGCATAATGATAGCACTTAACGGTTTTCCTGCCGTATATACTATTTTGGCCGTGGAGAAAAATATTAATTAGCAGCCAATAGTAAAATTAAATTGCTTCTGTAATTTTAAAATATTTTAGCTGGAATCTAAGATATTGAAATAATTTGTCATGTTTTACAAGAATTGAGATGTGCTAAAAATGACATCTGACCTGTATGTAAAATATAGCAGCTGAAATGCGAACCAGGGGGTCGGCTGGCTCGGCATGATATTTTCATTGCATTTTTACGGATGGGGTCCAGACTTTTACTGATAGTGAAACAATTGCATGGATGGCACCCTATTTGCTTGTTATTAGTGGAAAGTGCTTATATTTTGCTATCCAGATGCAGTATAATTATAGTTAATTTGCCCGCTGGTAAAACATTTGAACAGACGAATACATTTTGTTTTTGCACAAATAGCGGTCAGAATTGTGTATGAGACATGCACTGGTGTGAGTACAATACATCTCAAGGTTCTGACACTGTTTAATAAAGCTTGCAGTTTTGAAACTTCAGGATTTGGTTAATAATGTGAAATATTTCTTTGTTTCAGGTCTGATTGTGTGTTTCCTTGACAGACTGGTTTTAGTTGTCGGTGTGAGTCGTCCGGGGGAAGTTCACGAGAAACTGTTTATTGCCACCTATGAATGGTAAAAACTACAAGTTCGCTTGACATTTATTAAATGTAATCATAGTGCAGGAAAAGTGGTATAGTCGATTTAATAAGTAATACCAATGAGGGAGCTACACTAAACAAATCTTATACGTGTGTATGTGTTTTTACCTTGTAACTTTTTTTATTTATGAACATTTCTGCATGACATTTTGTATGAATATGCTATTGAGTACCTCAAGATCGAATAAATAATTTTTTTTTTTTCAAAATTAAAAGATGCGGTTCATTGAACCGTGAACCGTGAACCAAGCAAAATTATCGTGAAATTTACGTATACGTGCAAACTATGTTAAAGTATGGTCAATTTGAATTTAAGTTGGATCACCAAATTAAAAAAAACCCACAAAATAATAAGAGATTTTACTCAACAACGTGGTATTTATCAACTTTTAAAAAATAATTTTTATGTTGATGGTCAAATGGAGGTAACTCTTTCAAAAATGTCCTTTTCCGGATGCAAGTGGGTATTTCTAATCCTCAATTGTTCTTTTAATAGGGTGTCCACCTTAGAAGCGGGACGTCGAAGGTTCGAATTTCGGCGTTGGTGAACCACTGTCTAGTTAAATTAATGTTTACCGTAGGTCCATCTCTGTCAGGCGCCCGGTATTGTAATCATGAAAAATAAGTGTTACATACGTCTCAATGGGATGACCCTTTCAACAGGGGTGCGCTATACTTAACCTTTACTCTTTTAGTTGCTATAATGTACCAAAGCAAAAGATTGATAAATACAATGTTTGATAATCATTCATCAAACTACTTCACTACGTGGCTTATCGGAACGTGACTTTATTATAACGATGTCGCTTTTCAAACACAGTATGGTTGTGAGAAAGATACACTTCTTTCAATAGTGTCTTACATACGCTCAATGCCACTGACTTCATTTCAGATAATATTCTGATGTCAGCTTTACTAATAAAAATGGTGATGACGTATTGATCAATAAGTAAAAACTTCCAAATGCTGGTAGGTGTTTACATATTGAATAACTAACTAACAACCTATATTAATATGTCTTCTTTCATACATTCTAGTTTTTACCATACAATGTTATTATTTTGATATTATATCTATTTCAGTCACACATTGTTGTGTTCGAAGACGTTAAGCCTTACTACAGTATACTTCATACGTTTTAATTCATACACTGAGCAATTTAGAACCTTAATACACGGCTTTGAAAACTGACACATTTTAAACTTAGTTACAAACTACTTAAAGATGGCATCTAAGACACCCAATAATGAAACCCGTAAAACGAGCGACAGTAGAACAGCTGTTCAATCAGCACCTAGAGCACCCGACCAGTCAACATCAACGGCTAGAAAGTTCACGCCTATGACGTCGGAACATATGGCCGGAGCTACAGCATCTGTGTATAATAGTTCTAATTGTGAGATAGACTGTGACCCATGTAGCTCGGCAGGTGATCATGTGATGGCAACAGGTTATTGCACAGATTGCAACGAATTCTACTGCAGGACATGTTTCCGCGGACATGCAAGAAGCAAAGCTACAAACAATCATACTTTACAAGATCAAACAAAAATGCCGTCAATACGGGTGACAGCCGCACCCACCTCTATTGCTTCATTAAGTATAAAGAAGGATTCTGACGACGATGATGATGCTCAACATCAAGACGAGTATCACTTTAACAGAGACATTTACATGAAATATCCCGGGGAGAGTAAAGAGTGCTATATTACAGGTATGGTCGCTATTACAGATAATGAACTTGTTATTATTGATAACGATAACACATCAGTGAAGATGGTTGACATTGAGAATGACGAGATGACAGGTTATATTCAATTTGATAGCGTGCCAGTTAGTACTACTTCCATTCCCAACAAAGAAGTGGCCATCACCTTTGCTGATGAACAATTGATCCGAATACTAACAACCACTGGAGGACTTGCTGTGAAGAGATCATTTAAAGTGAATGGTTTGTGTTTAGATATTGAATATTGTAATGACAAACTGTATGTTTCATTTTGGGACCCTGTGAAATTTCAGATCTTCAGTCTATCTGGTGGACTGAAGAAAACAATCAAACCAGATGCACAGTTTCTAGAACAGTGTTCACTTCCACGTAACATTGCCGTACATAGTACAGAAAGTAAGATGTACGTCAGCGACTGGTGGAATAATGTCGTTCTGTGTATGAATATGGATGGTGTATTGTTACATGTTTACAAAGATGATGAACTTGAGCAACCATATGATCTTTCTTTCTCCCCTTCTTTCTCTTTGTATCTTTGTAACAAAAATCAGCATATTATATATGAAATGTCTGATGATTTGAGTGAGGCAAGAATAATACTTGCTTCACGAGATGGATTAAGCTATCCGTGTGCGATATGTTTCTGTCCCGCTAGGAAAGCTCTATATGTAAGTAGTGCGAGTGGAAATAGAAAGATAAAAAATGTTATCAAAGAGTTCACACATCAATAGATGATTGGATTCAGTACATGTGAGATGCACATGTAACAATGCACCGTTACTTCTAACATAAACATAATGTTGTTTATGTTTCAATGCATGCATGTATTTTATGTGCCTGTTCATCTTCGACCTAAGAAACGTGAGGAATGATGTGTCCACTTTTTTTGTTCATTTGCTTAACCGTGTTTTGTGATATAACTAGTTATATTTTGTTTATGTAACATCATGTCAAAACGTATACACATTTCCCCAAACATGAGTTCTGTCAATTGGGTCCATTAATCAACTATCGGTATACATTTTCTGTATCCGAATGGAACGCGTAGATAACTTGTGGCTGTTTATTATTAAAATGCGTGGATAGCGTATTTTGGGGAATGACTTTTTTTAGAGCACATTCCATATTCACGTCGGAATTCATTTAGAAAAAATATAAACACATTTGAAAAACTATTTAGTGCATAAAAACTGTTCATACGATGTATATTGGATTGTAAGACATTGGTGTCTTCTCTTAAATTATTTACGCTAAATAGGTTGACCATATTTGAAAATATATCATGCACATGCAGTCTAACATTCAACTGTTGTACACACCTGTTGATCTAAATAAGTTGACCATATTTGAAAATGTATCATTCACACGCTGTCTATCATTCAACTGTTGTACACTCCTGTTGATCAGTTCCACCATAGGCGTGTATGTCATAACAGAACTACATGATATAAACGTGAGTTGGTGTATTCCGGTCGTTTATGAGTGATAATGTCATTGTTTTACTTTCTAACATATGATATGATCAGAACGATAGAACATAGTACTAGTATTGTGTTTGCTTGTCAGTATATATGTCGGCTTCTATGTACTTCTAAAGATAGGTATATACGTTAACATCGATGTTTCATGATTGCAGAACCCCATTCTCTGACATGTATTGTCCATAATACTGGGAAACCTGAAACAATATCATCATTAACAAAATCACTGAATCTTACCAATTTACAAAAATGTATGGATGCCTATATTTTGATAGAATTTGGAAGTACCTTTATTCTTCACAGTTTCAAAGAGGTAGCACATTTACAAAGTGCATACCTTTTATGAAGTCCTTTCTAAGTAGTGGAATGTGACACTGTTCTAGAAACATAAAACATTAAATTTAATATAAATATTGCCAGTGGTCCTGTGTGATACAGGTTAGAGAGTCATTATCACCCAAGGACATTTGCTACCAGGCATGAATAAAATATACATGTACATAATAAATTACTTATCTGTCATTTAACTGAATTGTAATTAGTATATCTTGGCGAATTTGACACGAACCTGACCTTTTGATTAGCATAATGTAATATTCGATATATTTTATTCATAAAAAGGTTAGGGTCGGGTCAAATTCGTCGGGCTATTCAAATGTACATCTTGTAGAGTTGTAATAGTGTTAATTATGATGTACATATTATGATAGTTATAATATTTTGAAACTAAATGTATTCCACTTGCTATGTATTGGTGTGTATTTATAATTACTTTGCTTTTGTATTACAAAATATGCTCTTCATGTAATTGGAGGAAATAAAAGTGTACTTATTCCATGATTATTTATGTAACTTAATCTTTGATTTCACTGTATTAATCCAGGGTTTTATGTGCCCTACCTTAGATAGTAGATATTTTGACTCTCATGGTTTGATCCATTTCAAATCGTTTTATATTTGAAATTATTATGATTTAAAAACGCAAAAGAACGTAATTTTGCATAATTTATGTGTTATAAGAATTTGATAACAATAATATTGTTGTATTATATTAGATCAAATTTCTTATAATAGAGAAACAATTACAGTTACTGTTTTATTTATTTGTGAACTTATAAATGAACTATCAACATCCATTATCGCTATCCATTAACAAAGGAACGGGGAACACCCCCGGACCCATGCCACACAATTTCCTGAAATATTACACATATTTACCATAAATTTAGCTCCAAATTCATACTTACATTGTTCTTGGTAATATATCTACTGAATGGTGCGTTTCAAGCATTTGAGTTTGAAAACGCTTTATGAAAATCAAGTGAAGCATCCAGGGAGTTTGTTGACAAAATAACAATTTGAAAATGATATAATAATTATGCTTAATGCATAATTTAAGTCTAAGGGAAGCAACTCTTTACAAAATTAGTATTTTGACATCCATACATTTTATTAAATATTATGTTTCCCATATTATTTTGATACAATTTGTTAAAGTTAAAATTCTATCGTAGATTGTCTAGTTGACCATTTGTGAAAAACAAGCAATTTTTGCATAATGACGGAGGGGTCTCCTAAAAGGGAGTATCTTTATACCTTTGGAGAAGGTTTCTCGTACCATTCATAACTTGACGCTGCTCTTGAATCACTTATATGTTTAGTAAACATAGAAATGAGGATGCATAGTGAACAGTAAACACTGGTTGGTGGAATAATGTTCGTGTTGACTATCCATATAGCTTACGAAGCAACCCGAATTTTAATAATCTTATAAAGGATATTTTGCACGTGCGCATACATTAGTGGTGGGTGTGTTGTTTAATTTTTCCATATTTGTAAATATTTTACCTATATTATTTTGCTTATCATATTCATATCAATTATATAATGTTTAACTATGTTTCAATTTTAATTTTACAGCTCTTCTGAAAGGTTTTGAACACCTAATTTACATAAAAAGAGCTATGTAACCTTGGTATAATAATTCCTTATTTTTGTTGAAGGATCGGTAAAACTTTTCGGAACGTTATTTGTATTTGAACGTTTATGAATAGGAAATAATAATGATATTGTTTCATAATTTAAGAACCAATTTCTTATAAAAAAAATGAAAGTTTTTGTGTTTGTTTGTCAATATATTGTTTTAATTATGTACAGTGGGCACAGGATAACAAGAAATGAGGAAGTGGTTTAGGAATAAGCCACTTAGGTGGAAAATCAAACATGCACGATTTATCAGTGCTATTTTAGAATAGTATTGACCGTATGTCTTTATTTACGTAACCAATTTTGTCACAGTAGATTGATCCGGTCAATTTTGTAAACATCATATTATTCTGTGCGCACTATACATTGTTAATGTGCATATCGTTTGCTATTGTATTCAATTCTAAATATTTGGAATAAAATTATCAGCAACAAGTGACCCTGTTCATTAATGATAGTGTACATTTTGTTCATTTCAAGAGCAAACTATGAAATGAAGTACATGTGATGAAGTAAATTAAATTATATTAACAAATCAGACAGGGGGTCATCACTCAGCAGAAAGAGGAGGGCACATAATAAACATAATACAAACACGCACATGTCAGACACAGGTGAAATAAACAAAACCAGTAAGTGACTAATATAAAAATTGTATTTACGACATTTACTGCTGATTGTTAATTTCTGTGTTTATCAAGCAGTCGAACCACACAATAGCACATTGTATAATAGGTCAATGCAAAGTGATGAAATATGGTCACCTCATATTCTAGTACATGTAGCATAACATCTGAACGCGTATGTATATTTGCCCAATGGTTGTACGTTGTCCCAGGTTGGAAATATGACAGCTGAACGCGTATCTATATTTGCCCAATGGTTGTACGTTGTCTCAGGTGGGAAATATGACGAATACGCTCCAGGTACATGACAAACAGAAATATACTGGTACAAAAACTGATGGATATGAATATACTTAATACAAACACCTTGTAATATATCCATGCTTAAAGGTCAGGCTAAGGTTAATATCTCAGCACTATAGATTGAAAAAACATGCAACAATAAGATCACTCAACTGCATGTTATTAATATACATGTTTAATTCTGTACGTGATGACAGTATAAATAGATCGCACCTATAGATGGATTCTATCCAATATTGTGCGGCATCCTCGCCTAGCAATGCAAAGTATGAAATATATTGCGACACGATCGGCTAGCAATGCAAAGTATGGACTATTGGGTGGCATCATCAGCCAGCAATGCTAAGTTTAAACTATTTGGGTCTTAAATAGAGCTCATGAGATGAGTTAAGCTGATATAATAAACTGATTAATCTGATGAAGTTACCAAAATCACACAATCACTCAATACACGCTTACGTGAGAAATGAAAGACACAATAATGACGTACACGAGGGATGATCCATAATAACGTGAACATTTATTGCATACAATAATGTGACAATTTTCACATTAAAACAACATAGCAAGCCTGCCACGTGTTTTTATAACCATAGTTACGCGTATGAGGCGCACAAAAAATGTGCGTCATTTTTCAAGTTACATATGCAATTATACAGAATAAAATGCAATTAATAATTGATTTAAACTTCTCCACCATACGATGGTATGTACACGTGATATCGTGTCTAAATTTGACATCATTTTGAACTTACACAGTAGTCTTTGCGCGGTACCACCTGTGTAATTAACGTTTCTTGCCTGTAAGTTTTCACTGAATTATTATTTTAATGTTGACATAGGTTTGTAAATGATTCTTTGACGCATACGTAAGTTGTAGCAAAAGTCCCCGTTATTTTCGGTCATCCCTTGTAAACAAATTTAGAGTAGTTTATGAGTACATTACGTTTACTTAGTAAATCTGCAGAACTAATACATCTTGATATACTCGCGTTAAAATGATGAACACAAGAGCAGTGTAATGTATTCATGCATACATGAACAGGATCGGGATTATTTCTCTTCAGTGTAGATTCAATGGACTCAACCATTGAAGATTCAAAATAAATGTGTTATGTTTATTGCGAATACGAACTTTACATCGCCTTGGCATAGCAAAGCAAAATACGAAAACAGAATATATACGTCTCTTACCACAAGTGGAGTGAAACAAGTGGTAAACTTTTATTGTAAATGACGTTCAATTAGATAATGGAGTGAAACAAGCGGTAAACTTTTATTGTAAATGACGTTCAATTAGATAATGGAGTGAAACAAGTGGTAAAGTTTTATTGTAAATGACGTACAATTAGATAATGGAGTGAAACAAGTGGTAAAGTTTTATTGTAAATGACGTACAATTAGATAATGGAGTGAAACAAGTGGTAAACTTTTATTGTAAATGACGTACAATTCGATAATGGAGTGAAACAAGTGGTAAACTTTTATTGTAAATGATGTACAATTCGATAAGGAAGGAACTTGATAAATTGTGTGTTAACGATGTCCGGGTGTAAAAACTTTTTTTTAATGTTGAGAACTGTGTTTTAAACGGTTTTATTCTATTGTCATTTGAGAGAGGAATTTCTATTTTTATTTTCCTACACCTAGCGTAAGAACTTTCTGCAAAAACAAATAGAGTAACCTGCATGATAAATATAGCAGTCCTCAACAGATGACACAATAAAAACAAGAGTGTGTTTAAATCTAATGATAATGGTTACTTCTTCAATCAAAAGTGTAAAAATGATGTTTGGTCTAATTATGAAGTAGATAAAAATAAAAATGTAACCCTACCCTCCTTGAAAGTAAGGCATTTTTTCGCATATTGCCAGTAAGTACCCTATAGATAAATGGCAATAAAATATGATCTAAACAATTGGCACCATTGATTATTTTTCAAAAATAACTTCAATGTGTGTTTTGTTTTAACAAAATTTTGAAAGGTTTTACCGGGCGGTTTTGAAAATTAAATTTCAGAAATCCATAGTAACCCGATTTTCGTCTATATACCACATATTTTACTCCTATAAAATTAAAGAAAAAAATATTTTCCCCCAAATTACACTAAAAAGTGATATAAAAAAAACAAAAACATTGTCTTATAACTAAAAATTAAAGAAAAAAGAATGAAAATAGTTTGGCTCTAGTGGGGTTGAACCCACGACCTATAGGAAATCAGTCAAATTGTCATACAATTACTGAACTTGAGAACTCTTCACCAGGAGATTCTTTATTACACCCGGATATCCTTAAAGGGAAACACTTATCCACAGAAGAACCTCTCCAGAGCGTCCCTTCAAAACAACACATTCAAAGTTACAAAAACTATTTACTATAAAACATCAGCGACCACTAAACAAATACCAATATAATTTTGTAGATCTTAAAGTACATTGTATATTGCTCTACAGAGGTCGTACTGTTAAATATTAACAGTCCCAAAATGCGAACTGGGATACGTAGCATAATAAATATACACCAGTACCCTCATAACGTCAAACGGGCAAATGACCGAGATTTTAACTGTGTACTAGTCTATAATTTCCTCATAAAACTTCACAAATAGTATTTCAGTACAGTCGGAAATCCTCGGACGTCTTTGCAGAACATTCGAGCACAATTTATATAAGATGATTAACTAAATGGGAACCAACCTTAGCGATAATTTTAATAGTGTTTCGGTTATGAATTTCGACCCTTTATTATTCGCTGTACAAAAATCGAGGGTTTGGTGCAAAACTAAGGTAAAAACTACACCAATTCATAGAGACACGTATAGATCTACAACGACCTTCGAAATATGACCCCTGGACGAGTCCATATGCCAAGGTTGAAACGAAATTTACCGTTATTTTATGAAAAAATATGGATAGGGTTGAAAAAAACTCACTTTACTTCTAGTTGGCAACGTGGCTTAGTGGATAAACTTGTCTCTTGTCAGAAACATACTTTTTATATGGGCCATGTGTTCGAGTCCGCTGCAATACTCTTTTTCAATAATTAAATTTCAATAGTGTATATTTTAATTCTTAATTTTTGATAAATTCACGTTTTATAACTAATCAAAAATGATTTGTTTCCTTTACATTGATTTAGTCTGGATATTGTATTTATTGCTCATTTTCATCTTCATGTTCTGGTGATATATAATTAAATTCAATTACAAATAACTCGAGTCATTGGCTTCGCTGCAATCAACATTTTAAGAATGTTCTGTAGAAGCGTCAGAATAAGCTAATGGTTTATCTTGTCAGTGGTTTGTGTGGTTTACATCGCTTTCAATTGCTTATTCTTTTTCTTTCCAGTGTGAGCTCGGACCCACTAACGAACATTTTTTTTACATTTATTAAATTTATGCTTAAATGTAATGCTACATGAATTCATATCAATTATACAATGTGTCAAAACCAGTGTGAGTATCAATTGAGTTACAAGTTACGACGCTGAGACAACCTTATGTGCTTATATGCTAGCTCTTGTCAGTCGGGCAACCCTCCCACACACTGACAAGCGAAAACAGTCCTATTTCCTTCTCCTCCATACAAAACCTATGTACTTCTCGATGAGATTTTTCGCGTGGACGCTAAATCTGTGTACCAGCTATGAGATATTTGAATGTGCTTTTTACACACTGCAACTTTTATAATTATGCATCTCCGTATAATTATGCATCTCCGTATAAAGAAATAAATACAAAAAGAGAATAGGAATGCAGTTTTGTGATACACAGTATACATATTATACATATATATAGTCCACATCACAGGTAACTGTATCGTTGAAAAAGAAAACAAAAACGAAAAAAAAATTTTTTTTGGAAAATTTATATTTTTCTATAGAAAAATATAAATTTTCAAATTTTTTTTTTTCGTTTTTTTTTATTTGTATTTATTTCTTTATCTGTGCTTGCTTATAATATATGTTATGTACATAATTGTATATATGTTGTATTGACCATCTAGTTTTTATTGTGTAAATGGTCAAAGGCATTTCACATGACGACTATACCAATAAAACTGTCTATATATATATATATATACACTGTTACACAAGTGTTTAATAATTTTAACTGCGTTGTTTAGTACATATTAGGGGTATCGTAGTGATCAAACTTGTTTAATTGAAAATACCATACAATTTCCCAGTGATATACACGTACACAGTCTAATCGAAACTACATCGAAAGAACAAACGTTTTATAGAAATAATCTTAAATTAAATCACAGGCCTAAGAAATTTTTTCACAAAAATTTTAACATATCAAAAGTTTCACTCATTCATTGGATAAAATAATAGGTTTGAAACGTCTCTGTTCGCCCCTGCATGAATATACCTTTTATAGCATAAACGGGCCAGAAAATGGTTTTGGTCGGATCTAATTATGTCTCTATCACACAAAACAATCAAAATATATACCGTTATATAAGTCGTGTTTAAGCTATAATATCAGATACTTTCGACGATGTGACGTTCCGGGTTGGAAGCCATTGCCATGTTGTATTGATATTGACAATTGAACCCAACCCGAAACGTTGCAAACCTGTCAAATACATACTATACATGCAATGGATGAAAAATTGGGGAAGTAAAACCTGTCGTTTTATAAACATTTGTTAGGCCTGTTATTAAATATAATATTAACTTTATAGATCAACATGTAAGTATGCTTACTTTTTAAAACCATTTAATACCAGAGATGATGTCTATATACTAGTAGAAATGTTACGTGGTTATGTGTTATGTTTATACAGTAAAACTTCGTTAAGACGAGCATCGGTATCACGAACACTCGAGCAAATTTTAAACCAGAATCCATTTAATCACCAATGCATGTTCTAAGGTCATTTCGAGCACCCAGTTTATCTCGAGCATTTTAACTGTCACGATCACTCCTCGAAATATCGAAGTTTTACTGTATATAGTATATATACGGTTTATGTTTCAAAGCTGTCATTCAAAGCTGCATAGATAACATCACATTTACATACCACAGTTGTAGTACATTTGGTTGATCGTGAACATTCTTCCAAAAACCATATCCACGTAAACAACCTAAACTTAAATACCTTAAACGTCCACACAATATACGGGTATCTGATTACGTTTGTGATTATTCTAGTTATAATACGGTTTCCATGGAAATGTTATGAAACTTTATTTAAAATCCGGTTGGATGTTTATGATTACATTATACATTATATAGGATTCGGGAAGTGAATATGAAAACATATTGACTCATCGTATATGCTGTCTATGCCAATCAGAACCCTTGATACACGGTAGGGAATTTCCCCTGTCACGAAGGCGATAATATGCGAAGTTATGTATTAGCTAACGCTGATTTGTTATGTTATACCAGAAGTGTTATGGTGATTATAGGTAGATCTTTCATAAGATATTTATAAGACATCTATTTGTCAAAATAATGTAAACATAAAACAGGTTTAACCAAAATATGCCATACTTTCTATGCAACCATTGCCCTACACCTACCTAGTGACAACAAACGTGGTGGCCACTATTCGGTTTGTTTGATCATATTTAGTTAATAACCAATATTTGTAAAATTTCTGGAATCTGTAAAAGTGTTGAATTCTGGAATCTCACGATGTGCTGATTTCTGGAATCTCACAACGGGCCGATTTCTGGAATCTCACAAAGTGCTAAATTTGGAATCTCACAATGTGCTGAATTCTGAAATCTCACAACAGGCCGATTTCTGGAATCTAACAAAGTGCTGATATCTGGAATCTAACAAGTGCCCAGTTCTGGAATCTCACAAATTTCAGAATTCTGGAATCTCACAAAGTGCTGAGTTCTGGAATCTCACAATGTTCTGATTTCTGGAATCTCATAAAAGCTGATTTCAGGAATCTCACAAAGTGCTGATTATTGAAATCCTACAAAGTGCTGAGTTCTGGAATCTCACAAAGTGCTTATTTCTGGAATCTTAAATAGTGAAGCGGATTTTTGGAATCTCACCAAAGTGCAAAATTCTGGAATCTCACAAAAGGGCTGATTTCTAGAAGCTCGCAAAGTGCTGATTTCTGGAATCTCGCATAGTGCAGATTTCTGGAATCTCACAAAGTACCGATTTCTGGAATCTCGCACATTTCTGAACTCTGGATTCTCACAAAATTTCTGAATTCTGGAATTTCACAAAATGCTGAGTTTTGGAATCTCACAATGTGCTGATTTCTAGAATCTCATAAAAGCTGATTTCTGGAATCTCACGTAAGTGCAGATTTCTGGAATCTCACGAAAGGGCTGATTTCTAGAAGCTCGCAATGTGCTGATTTCTGAAATCTCACAAAGTGCTGATTTCTGGAATCTCACAAAGTGCTGATTTCTGGAATCTGAAAAAGTGCTGTATCTAGAATCTCACAAAGTGCTGATTTCTGGTATCTCACAAAGTGCTGATTTCTGGAAAGTCAGAAAGTGCTGATTTATGGAATCTCAAAAAGTGCTGATTATTGGAATCTGACAATGTGCTGAATGCTAGAATCTCACAAAGTGCTGATAACTGGAATCTCACAAAGGCCTGATTTCTGGAATATCACAAATTGCTGATTTCTGGAAGCTCACAAATTGCTGATTACTGGAATCACACAAAGGGCTGATTTTCGGAATCTCACAACGTCCTGATTTCTGAAAGGTCACTAAGTTTTGATTTCTGGAAGCTCCAATAATGATGATTTCTGGAAGCTCTAGAAGTGTGGAATTCTTAAATCTCACAAAGTCCTTTGTCACTCAGTCTCTCCCTGCTAGATTATCAAACGAGTTAAGAAACCAGAACAATGTAAGAATCGTATTTGTTCATGCGAGGATCCTTCAATAAATTCGTGGACTGAGTTTATCATTTCAATACCCAACGGGACAGAAAAATAAAACATACATCACATTAAACTACAGACTTTCGGAGACAATTGGTATTACAATGGCTGCTAATGTGCTACTGGTTTACATTAATGAAGATAAATTTGTTTTGATTGCAGATAAAAGTTATCGTTTGTAATGATATAATAAATTATAATTGAAACATATTAATATTTAGATGAAAACGATGGTCTCCGAATATATTGAATGATTCTCGTATAAGTTAAACAATATTAGTGTATTACATTTTATAGTATCTGTCTCTACGCAAAAACTTGAACATTGTAAACTTGTAAACACTGCCCTGTTCTATCAGATTGTCGTTGAGGTAAGTGTGAGGTTTGGTGCACCATAAACTTTTTTTAACCCCCCCAGTGACAATTTTCGCTGTCCGTTCCAAGGCGGAAGCCTCATTGATAACCTTGCTTTATGTATGTTTTGTCCACTATATAGTAAAAAAGAAAACTCCCAAAACTATTTTTGGCTTAGGGCCCTCCTCTCTGTAACTGTATTATTATTGTACATGTTATGCTGCAATTTTTCTGTCCAGCATAAGGCTGCCTCGTATCTTTCAATAGTTAATTTATATTGTGTCATTTAGATGTGTATTGTCCCTTGTTCTAGTCTTGTCGCTTGGTTCTTGCACTGTGTTGTTTGACGGACTGGTGCGGCAAACGCTCGGGTGCAATTTAGGGTTTGCGTAAATTGTATACCTGTTGTCTTCTAGATAACCTTTTTCATTGTTGGTTTCTTTTCTTACACGTCTCATACTAAACACGAATTAAGATTCTCCATAACACAATATAAACATAGTACTGGAATCAATTTGCTTTCAACATTTATGACAACCTGAATTTTGATACTGCAGTACAACCTCACCAGAGCGACCCTCTGTACAGTAACCATTTCTCAATTACAAAACTGAAAAATGTCACCTAAGAAAATATTGATAATAGATGGAACATCCGTAGATCAATACGTTCTAAACAACAGCCTCTATTTGCAGCCCCCGACGATACATCCGCAGACCAATACGTTCTAAACAACAGCCTCTATTTGTAGCCCCCGACGATACATCCGTAGATCAATACGTTCTTAACAACAGCCGTTATTTGTAGCCCCCGACGATACATCCGTAGATCAATACGTTCTAAACAAGAGCCGCTATTTGTAGCCCCCGACGATACATCCGTAGAATAATATGTTCTAAACAACAGCCTCTATTTGTAGCCCCCGACGATACATCCGTAGATCAATACGTTCTAAACAACAGCCGTTATTTTTATCCCCCGACAATACATCCGTACATCAATACGTTCTAAACAACAGCCGTTATTTGTAGCCCCCGACAATACATCCGTACATCAATACGTTCTAAACAACAGCCGCTATCTGTATCCCCCGACAATACATCCGTACATCAATACGTTCTAAACAACAGCCGCTATTTGTAGCCCCCGACGATACATCCGTAGATCAATACGTTCTAAACAACAGCCTCTATTTGTAGCCCCCGACGATACATTCGTCGATCAATGCGTTCTAAACAACAGCCTCTATTTGTAGCCCCCGACGATACATCCGTACATCAATACGTTCTAAACATCAGCCGCTATTTGGAGCCCCCGACGATACATCCGTAGATCAATACGTTCTAAACAACAGCCTCTATTTGTAGCCCCCGACGATACATCCGTACATAAATACGTTCTAAACATCAGCCTCTATTTGTATCCCCCGACGATACATCCGTAGATTACTAAGTTCTAAACAACAGCCTCTATTTGTAGCCCCCGACGATACATCCGTAGATCAATACGTTCTAAAAAACAGCCGCTATTTGTAGCCCCCGACGATACATCCGTAGATCAATACGTTCTAAACAACAGCCGCTATTTGTAGCCCCCGACAATACATCCGTAGATCAATACGTTCTAAACAACAGCCGCTATTTGTAGCCCCCGACGATACATCCGTAGATCAATACGTTCTAAACAACAGCCTCTATTTGTAGCCCCCGACGATGCATCCGTAGATCAATACGTTCTTAACAACAGCCGCTATTTGTATCCCCCGACGATACATCCGTAGATCAATACGTTCTA
The DNA here is from genome assembly GCA_963678985.1 of Spisula subtruncata. NCBI lineage: Eukaryota > Metazoa > Mollusca > Bivalvia > Venerida > Mactridae > Spisula > Spisula subtruncata. The sequence continues at coordinate 11,597,827 of OY787678.1, read as the reverse complement.
AACATCAGCCGCTATTTGTGGCCCTCGACGATACATCCGTAGATCAATACGTTCTACACAACAGCCGCTATTTGAAGCCCCCGACGATACATCCGTACATCAAAACGTTATATACAGCAGCCGCTATTTGTAGCCCCCGACGATACATCCGTTGATCAATACGTTCTAAACAACAGCCTCTATTTGTAGCCCCCGACGATACATCCGTAAATCAATACGTTCTAAACAACAGCCGCTATTCGAGCCCCCGACGATACATCCGTACATCAATACGTTCTAAACAACAGCCGCTATTTGTAGCCCCCGACGATACATTTGTAGATCAATACGTTCTAAACAACAGCTATTATTTGTAGCCCCCGACGATACATCCGTAGATCAATACGTTCTTAACAACAGCCGCTATTTGTATCCCCCGACGATACATCCGTAGATCAATACGTTCTAAACAACAGCCGCTATTTGTAGCCCCCGACGATACATCCGTAGATCAATACGTTCTAAACAACAGCCGCTATTTGTAGCCCCCGACGATACATTTGTAGATCAATACGTTCTAAACAACAGCCTCTATTTGTATCCCTCGACGATATGTGTTGCTCTGCTGAAGTTGTACTGTATAATTGATAAATTTTAAAGATGTTTTACTTAGTTGAATTATAAATTTATCCAACCGTTAGAATGTTTAGTGGCTACCTCGATTGTACATACATGAACTATCGTACACGAATAAAATTGTCCCGAATATTACATACAAATATTCGGAAGCAATAGCCGTGGTCTATATAAATAGGTTATAGGCCATGGATATTAATATAATATTTGTAGTGTTCTGAGGTCATGTAATTATTAACTGACGTCTGATAAGCATATTTCAATAACTTACAGGGATACGTTCCTGGTGAACTACATACATTGTAGCTACCTGTATCAAATACAAAAAATTACATCTTTATGTCGGATACTTTTGTTTAAACACTTAAGAGAAACTAAATATTCTCCTATTGCAAAGGTAATACTGTTTGTGCTTTATCCTGGTATCATGAGTTTCACTGGTACATGTACAACGAATATATTAACATTTAAGTTGCGATATACTATATAACCTAACGTATATCGCTTCATACTCGTAAGTTAAACTTCATATACTAGCAAACATTTTGGAAGATGTTTCCGGATGAGAGATTTTGTATGGGATTGAACGATACCAACATTATGCAATGTTGCTACATGTAAAGTTTAAAATTCCCTTGTCGTATTATCATATGTATACAACATCTATGTTTACCCAAGCGAATGCTTCTTCGTGGAACGGAGATAATTTTATATGTTTTTTCTACGTGTACGCTTATATCTTAAACCATTCAAATGTTGGCATTTGAAATATAACATCACATACTAGTGTCAATTTGAAAGTCATATCAAGGTGAAATTATCAACGACAACTGCAAAGTGTGAAACAATTTATGATTCACTGGATTGTTAAGTGAAATATTAGTTAAAGGACCTGGGATATATATTTAATGGTTGGTTTTATGTTTTACCTTAGTACAGTTTTAGTAATGTAACTGATCGTTTGAAGTTTTAGTTATTTAACTTCATGTCGCTGGCTTAGAAGTACTATTTACAACATAATATGAGTAATACATATTAAAAAGCAATATCAAATGGCACTTCTTATGGGCCTATTTTCTTTAAAATCGGATCTTGTCATGTTGACCAAACTGAAGTAGAAACAGTTGGTTTTACAAAAAGTAAAGTGTAATTTTCGCAGAATATCAATTATGTACTTTACGACCTCTTCACTCAAGACAGCGATGTGTTATTTTGTGTAACAAAATATTAACAGGGATATCAAGTCTGTAATTATATGTTGCTTCTAATTATACATAACTGTACAAACATGAGATATTATAGTAAAATATCTTCAATCTGGCGAGTGACAATCGGTTGTTCAAAGTATCATCTAATAAACGTGTATTTGTTGATAACTGTGCACACTTCGTTGGCTTAGAATGAGAAGGTTGTAACTACAAAATCAATATTTTGAGAAAACAAGAAATATCAGTCAAACAATCACTCTCTACTTACAGTAAAACAAGCTTGGACAACTTGACAAGTTCCGATTTTTATGAAATATGCTCAATAAAAGCGCTTGATGATGCTGATTTCAAATATGATTTCCAATATGTATAAGTCGTATAAAGTCACTTACGACCTTCTTATTCTGAGCCGGCGAATTAACCGTGTAGAATGCTTTCAAAAGAATAAGCGTTTGCAACATGTGTTTATATACTGCAATGATACACATACACCAGAAAACACCTGTAACAGTAAGGATACAGTACATGAATGAGTATGTACACCATACATGATTTATTATAGTTTCTTAAAATATTTAATTATAGTTAATGTCCCGTATTTGATTGCAAAAATACACTTACATTGTACAAATACAAATTTTCGTACTCGACCATTTGAATACCATACTAGTACAAGTGAATATAACCAATGCCAAATAAAAATATCGCATCTATTTTATCTAGAAATATGTTATCATGGGCGTAGGAGCGTCTTCAACATTTGGGGGGCCAAACATTTGGCAAATTAGGGTAATTTTTTTTTACTGTATTATGTCAAAATATCTCAATACCCATCGTTTGTACAAAAATACACTCGTACATAAAGTGTACTTTTAAACATCCCGATCCTCCTATATCTATATAACAACTGTCAGTTTATGGTTCTGTGGTAATTTGGTTTTGTAATTACGTAGTAACTGGGAGTAAATCAGTTCAAGTATAAGGGGGGTTCGGGGGCATTCCCCCGGGATTTTTTTCTAAACAATTGATCAATCTGGTGCATTCTGAGATACCTTATTTGGAATTAAAAACGACCTAAATACAGGGAATTTAAGTTCTTGCATTAAAGTGCTTGCAAAAAAATAAAATTGTTCGATTTTGAGATTGAAGCTTTTATATGTGAAAACGTTTGTTTCAAAGGCTTTATATATAACTGACAACATCTCAAAGTCGTATAGGAGGTTGGGTGACGTTTAGAGTACAATTTTTGTAACGAGTGTATTTTTTGCAAACAATAGGTGACATATTTTTAGATAAGGAATTTATTTATTTAGCGGGCGAACGCCTTTTTACGTTTTCACCAAGAACTGAAGGCAAATTGCCTATAACGAGATATATAAGGCTGTAAATTATACTTTTCGTGTGAATTATTGGGGGGGGGGGATATATGTTGGCCCCCCCTGTCCAGACATTGGGGGGCTGTCCCCCCTGCCCCCCTGCTCCTACGCCCATGTGTATGTTATACAACTCCTCTTACCTCTCTCTGTACTGTTGTTGCTTGCACGGTAGGTCGCAACTTAGCTGCGCTTCATTCGTTCACTTGGAATCAACGTTATTTTATTATTTCTTTTTGAAATTGGGTCATCCTGCTTTTCTTGCAGTTGGGACTTTTTAACAATTATTTTTGTTGTGTGTGGCATTGGTTCGTATAGTCGTGTTGTGATGTAACTAATTTCTGTGCTCGCCTGGTTATGTTGAGTGCTGCCTTCGTTGTCCGATTTCCTCATTTCTTCTTTATAACGAATCAGTAGAAATATCAATATTGTATAATGTTATTTTATTTATTATTTATTTTAGAAACGCATTGCAGTGTAAGAAAAACTATACAAAAAGTAAACTTCATTTGTATGTACTTTCAACATTGACACATTGCCATATTTAGGCTAATAAAAGAATCACCTTGAAGATGGCTGAAAAGACACCCAATTTGATAACCCGTTAAAAGAGCGACAGAAGAAAAATTGTACAATCAACACCTAGAGTACCCGACCAGTCAACATCAGCTGCTCCATTATGACGTCGGAACATATGGCCGGAGCTACAGCATCTGTGTATAATAGTTCTAATTGTGAGATAGACTGTGACCCATGTAGCGCGGCAGGTGATCATGTAATGGCAGTAGGTTATTGCACAGATTGTGACGAATTCTACTGCCAATCATGTTTCCGTACACATTCAAGAAGCAAAGCTACAAACAATCATAATTTACAAGATCAAACAAAAATGCCGTCAATACGGGTAACAGCCGCACCCACCTCTATTGCTTCATTAAGTATTAACAAGGGATCTGACGACGTTGATGATTCTCAACATCAAGACGAATATCACTTTAACAGAAACATTAACATTAAATATCCCAGGGAGAGTAAGGAGTGTTATATTACAGGTATGACTTTACTTTCCGATAATGAACTTGTTATTATTGATTACAATAACAAATCAGTGAAGATGATTGACATTGACAATGACGAGATGAAAGGTTATATTCAATTTGAAAGGGTGCCACAAAGTATCACTACCATTCCCAACAAAGAAGTGGCCACCACCTTTGCTGATGAACAATTGATCCGAATACTAACAACCACTGGAGGACTTGCTGTGAAGAGATCATTTAAAGTGAATGGTATGTGTTTTGCTATTGAATATTGTAATGACAAACTGTATGTTTCATTTTATAATCCTGTGAAATTTCAGATCTTCAGTCTTTCTGGTGGAGTGAAGAAAACAATCAAACCAGATGCACAGTTTCTAGAACAGTGTTCACTTCCACAATACATTGCCGTACATAGTACAGAAAGTAAGATGTACGTCAGCGACTATCAGAATAATGTCGTTCTCTGTATGAGTATGGATGGTGTATTGTTACATGTTTACAAGGATGATGAACTTGAGAAACCATATGATCTTTCTTTCTCTCCTTCTGGCTCTTTGTATCTTTGCAACAGAAGGCAGCATGTTATATACGAAATGTCTGATGATTTGAGTGAGGCAAGTATAATACTTGCTTTACGAGATGGATTAATATTTCCGTGTGCGATATGTTTCTGTCCCGCTAGGAAAGCTCTATATGTTAGTGTTGCGAGTGAAGAGAGAAAGTTCTGCAATGTTATCAAAGAGTTCAAACACCAATAAATGATTGGCTTCAGTACATGTTAGATGTTCATGTAACAATGCACCGTTACTTCTAACATAATCATGATAATGTACAGTGTACGTTTAAATGCATGCATGTATGTATGCTAATCTCAGACATAAGAAACGTGAGGAATGATATGTCCATTTGTTTTGTTCATTTGCTTACCCGTGTTTTGTGATATAATTAGTTATATTTTGTTTATGTATCATCTTGTCAAAACGTATACACATTTCCCCAAACATGAGTTCTGCCAATTGGGTCACCTATTTTTATTAATCAAATATCGGTATACATTGTGTTTATCTGAATGGAACGCGTCGATAAGTTGTGGCTGTTTATTAATAGGGGATTAAATAGCCAGCGAAGCTGGCTATTGTAAATACCCATACCAATAATGTCCACGTGCGTATCTTCGTCGAGTCTCTGCAGGTACTAATGCTTTCAGAAAAAGTTATTTCCGGTCAAAAATTTCAGGCAGTTTTCCGAGGTGAATGGTCCTTTGAAAATAAAAAAATAGTAATCTGTAAACGGTTGCCCCCATCATTTTCTTTCGAATTATCACCATCTTTAAAAATATTCAATAAATAAAACAAACTATTTAGATAAGCAAAGGGAAGTAAGAAATACGCTACTGTACTGGATACACGGCGCCAATGCAAGACGTGATGTCATGACGTCACAAATAACAGGAAATGACGTCATACCAAAATTACGCCAAATAGACCCATGACGTTACGTTGCAATGTATAACAAATCAGTATAATATAGGTAAAACTCCAGGTTAGGGATGCCTACACTTATTCCAAACAAAAACCACAGATACATAGCCAATCTAAAATTTTGAATAATCATTATTTCTGGTCTTAAATTTAAAGAGGAAAAGTGATCAGTTGCTGATCAATAAATATCTTTGCATAGGCCTATTGTATAACATCTAAATTCAACTCATATTTGGTCAGTTTCTATCTGAAACATAGCTTAGCAGATATCCAATGTGTATTTAATCCCTCATTTAGGCGATGCCTTAGTTCATATTAAAATACGTGGATTTTCGTTTATTAGGGAATGACTGTTTTGAGGACACATTTCATCTTCACACCGGGATTCATTTAGAAAAAAACCCACATTTTATTTAATGTAGACTGACGTATTTGAAAACCCATTTAGTGCAGAAAAACGATTCCTATACGATGTATATTGGATTGTAAGACATTGGTGTCTTCTCTTAAATTATTTACGCTAAATAGGTTGACCATATTTGAAAATATATTATGCACATGTAGTCTAACATTCAACTGTTGTACACTCCTGTTGATCTAAATAGGTTGACCATATTTGAAAATGTATCATGCACACGCTGTCTAACATTCAACTGTTGTACACTCCTGTTGATCAGTTCCACCATAGGCGTGTATGTCATAACAGAACTACATGATATAAACGTGAGTTGGCGTATTTCGGTCGTTTATGAGTGATAATGTCACTGTTTTACTTTCTAACATATGATATAATCAGAACGATAGAACATAGTACTAGTATTGTGTTTGCTCCGCAGTATATTTGTTGGTTTTTATGTACTTCTAAAGATAGGTATATACGTTAACATCGATGTTTCATGATTGCAGAACCCCATTCTCTGACATGTATTGTCCATAGTACTGGGAAACCTGAAACAATATCATCATTAACAAAATCACTGAATCTTACCAATTTACCAAAATGTATGGATGCCTATATTTTGGTAGAATTTGGTAGTACCTTAATTCTTCACAGTTTCATAGAGGTAGCACATTTACAAAGTGTATACCTTTTATGAAGTCCTTTCTAAGTAGTGGAATGTGACACTGTTCTAGAAACATAAAACATCAAATATAATATAAATATTGTCAGTGGTCCTGTGTGATACAGGTTAGAGAGTCATTATCATCCAATGACATTTGCTACCAGGCATGAATAAAATATGCATGTACATAATAAATTACTTATCTGTCATTTAACTGAATTGTGATAATTATATCTTGGCGAATTTGACACGAACCTGAACTTTTGATTAGCATAATTTAATATTCGATATATTTCATGCATAAAAAGGTTAGGATCGGGTCAAATTCGTCGGGCTAATCAAATGTACAACTTGTACAGTTGTAATAGTGTTAATTATGATGTACATATTATGATAGTTATAATATTTTGAAACTAAATGTATTCCACTTGCTATGTATTGATGTGTATTTATAATTACTTTGCTTTTGTATTACAAACTATGCTCTTCATGCAATTGAAGGAAATAAAAGTGTACTTATTCCATGATTGTTTATGCAACTTAACCTTTGAGTTCACTGTATTAATCCAGGATTTTATATGTCCTACCTTAGATAGTCGTGTTATTTTGACTCGCATGGTTTGATCCATTTCAAATCCTTTTATATTTGAAATTATTATTATTTAAAAACGCAAAAGAACGTAATTCTGCATAATTTATGTGTTATAAGAATTTGATAACAATAATAGTGTTGTATTATATTAGATCAAATTTTTTATAATAGAGAAACAATTACTGTTTTGTTTATTTGTGAAATTATAAATAAACTATTAACATCCATTATCGCTATCCATTGACAAAGGAAAGGGGATCACCTTAGTTGTTACAAACATTAAAAGATATTTGATGACTATGACTTTAGGAAATGAAAATGGATAGCGATAATGGCTCTTTGTAAACATGTACATTTTATATCATTAATGATTATATTTAAAGCTGATTATTTGGAATAAAATTGTCCTAAGTAAGTGAAACTGTCCATTGTTAATAATGTATAGTTTGGAGAATTTGACCTGATCTTGACCTTTATTTATGACTGTATTACAAGGTTCTTGAATACTAGTATATCTATTTCCGCAAGCTAATCGTGCAGTATCGGTATTTCAAATATGTGTTTGTATTACACCTCGAACGATTATTCCCCGATTATAAAAACATACAACCGGCGCTATAAATATAGACAATATATAGCCTGTTAAATTATGCTAACTAAAAGGTCAATATCGTGTCAAATTCGCCATGCCATATTACAATATTAGTACATTCGACTAACAAAATCTGAAATGAAGGACGTTTTTGTGATGAAGTCAGATGATATTTATATTAGACAGGAGAGATAGTATTCAGCAGAACAAATACTGTAGAATCTGGTAAATAAGTGCATACGCTTATATAAATTTAAGTGATACTTTTTATGCACTTATTTTCGATATGCACTTATATTTTAGCCGAATAATATACGCTTATAATTGTAGTATGCGCTTATACTCCAAAATAGATTGACGGTAAGGTTGTGTGCGCTTATTTTCAATTATGCGCTTATTTACCGGATTCTACAGTAGTGCACATACTCAAGTCAATACAAATACTCACTTGAATCGTGACAACAACAATTATTGACTAGTATGAGAAAAGAAAGAGTTTACAAGAGGACGAAAAATACTGAACAATTAGATCGCTGGCTTATAGTGAGAAGGTTGTAAGTCCCTCTTACAACCTTATACGACTAATGCATATTTGAAATCTACATCATTAGGTGCTTCTTATGAGCGTATTGTCATGAAAATTGGAACCTGCCATTTTGACCAAACTGAAGTTGAAAAGGCTTGTTTAACCGTAAGTAAAGAGTGATTGTCAGACAGTTTTTCTTGTTGTCTCTCTGTCTCTCTGTCTCTCTGTCTCTCTCTGTCTCTCTCTGTCTCTCTCTCTCTTTCTCTCTCTCTCTCTCTCTCTCTCTCTCTCTCTCTCTCTCTCTCTCTCTCTCTCTCTCTCTCTCTCTCTCTCCCTCTTAATTTTATCATTTTCTTGTCACTCTTACTCGTATCTTATACTTTCTCCGCTTACAAAATGTACATGAGCACTTACACACAGAAATCGATGATGAAAACCATTTTGAAATAAATTCGGTCGATTTAAATAAAGTAAACTATTTACTTTGTAGCATCTTATTTGAAAAACACACAAAAAGTGTCACATTTTGGACAATCCAAGATTTTTGATGCAGCTATTATATTTTTATAATTATCACACATTTTATTTGTACAATGTCATTAACATGTAAAAATTGTTAATAAACGGGGTTATCCAATTGTGACCTCAAACATGAGGAAAGAACACAACTTGTATAAATAACATATTTCACTGAACGTCAAATACAACAAAACAATTAAAAAAAGTTAACTACAACGAGAAATTAAGTGTGTCTACAAAGAGTTCTGCCCCTTTATGAATCTTCATACCCGTATGATAGGTTACTTATGTACTTACAAAAGTCGACGGAATTGTATTGAACATTCTACATTTAAAGTATACATTTTCTAAACTGCATCTTTCGTAAATTGGCAAAGAGGAACTACCAAATCTGGACATAAGTGAAATGTATGAAACACTTCTATATGACTCGCATCCTGATGTTACATTCATTGTTTACATGTTTTTAAAGAGAACCTGACAGTTGATAGTGATTGTTTTGTACGTAAAGTCAACCTCATAATGGGATGAAATATCAGACCTTAATAAAAACTGTGCTATTGAAGCAGTTTGGCTAAACACCAGAAACCGGCGTGCGCTGTAGGTTGGACAGATAATTAGAAGCTGTCGTAGAAAACTTCAAATTGAAAACAAAGTCTTTTATTGGGTTACTTTAATTACATTATGTAGACACCTTCTAAACAAATGTAAAGTGGAACACCTTAATGAATACATTCCAACTTACACAACTAATTATATACACAACAAACGAGAATCACACATAATATATCCACACTAATCTATCATTTGTAAAGTTGTACAGGTAATAGTGGAGCATGGGGTATATGGGATCTCTCAAGGTTTTAGACAACTCTATGGAAGGAGTCTATTTGTTTTGGAATAATTATTTGCTTCCATAAGGCAATACAATATCAAGTCTGTAGTTCACTGATCAATATGTAGTGAGCATCCTATTTTGTCAATCTAAGTGATCCGCTATACACAGAAAAAAATTAAAGCAACTTTAGCGCTCCCAAAATAATTGTCCGATCATCAATGACTTCTGAAACCATTATTTTGTTTTTAATAAATGACCAATGCTCGACGATAGTATGTTAACTTTATCTGTCAAAATGGTAGGCCCAATATAGTATTTAGTAAAATGTATGATGAACAAAATACTCATTTTGCAAGAGTTTCTCCCCTTAAATCTTACATTTATTGTTTATAAATGGTCGTTTTGTCAAGAAATTGTCTGGATGTTTTATTATATTTTCTTCCATCTTATGATGCTTTCCATATTTAGGAATCAACTTAAGTGCTTAAATTGCCTCATTCTGCAGAGAGGTTTCAAAGGCTATAGTATTCCCCTCTTTTATTGTTGCGGTTTGCCCCTTTCGCGGGGAGAGCAACTTTTTAAATTAAGTCACTATGCTGTTATACCTTGTTTGGTCGCTGGGGTCACCTCGTTGGCATATTCTGGAGCAATATGCATCTAGAAATATGTAATGTTATTTCCCACCCCATTCCTACCTTGTAACTTGGTCGGGTCTTGTCTGCATTTTATTCGATCTGGTGCAATAACCACTTTTCTATAATTTATTTGTGAAATTGGGTCATCCAGCATTTTTTTCGGCGGTGACTAGGACTTTTAATTGTTTCTTTGGTTTATTTGTGAGCATTTCTCAGTGTTCCTGTGTTGTGGTGTTTCTGAATTCTGTGCTCGGTTTGTTGGGTTAAGTGTTACGATTATCTCATACCTTTTTATAGTTTATGGTCACAAACCACTAAATAAATTTGTTCTTTAGCTCAATGTAAAGTTACAATAGTCAGTCCCAGATTGATACATGTTAAAGTCTATGGCCAGGTAGCAGACATATATCAATGAAAAGAAGGGGCTACCAGCTTTAAGAAAATACAAAAAAACAGGGGGTCACGTATCATATAAGAAAAATTTTGTCCGACCAACGCGGTGAACATATTTTTACAGGCGCGCGGACCGACCAAATCTGGGTTTTACCCTACACTACTTTCGCTTTGGTATTTTGGCCAAAATCTCAAAATATGTAAAATAAAACAGTTTCAATTCATCACATACATGTATACAAAGTCTGTAAACCCAATTAGATGATTCCAGTTCCACCTTGTCAAAGCATACTACCATTTAAACACAATAACAAGTTTATTTAGGGACTATTTGAGTATCCTATTTTGGTTCGCGGAGGCATTTAGTGGTTTGTAACCTTATTAAAATAGCAGTTTTTAAAAGGCTTAATGCGAATAGGGTATATTTCAAGAATATATCGCTGGCTTAGAATGAGAAGGTCGAAACTACAAAAGCAATACAACCAATCTTTACCTACAGTTGTGTATGGTAAAACAAGCTTTTTCGACTTTGGTTTGGTCAACATGACAAGTTCCGATTTTCATGAAAACAGTCTCTTAAGAAGCGTCTTATGATGAAGATTTCAAATATACACGTACATTAGTCTTATAAGATTGTAATTGGCACGTACGACCTTCTCATTCTGAGCCACATATATTTTCAATTTTCTTATTTGTCAATTCAATAAAACTAAAGTTTACACAGAAAAGAACTTTCCTGTGGTCAGTGCCACAGAGCGTGTTATTTTCATCCTAAAATGATTCGCTATATACCAAAGTGATCCGCTACTGACGTATTTAGTGATGTCACGAGAATTGTTGTTGTAGAATTATTTACTATAAGTTTCAAACAAAATGTTGTGATTTAAAAGAAAATAAGGATTTGGCATCCTTGTTGTAAAAAAATATATCGTGAAAAGTTTTGTTTTGAAACACAATAGGAAATAAAGACCATAGTGGTCCACTATTGCCTAATCATCTGTACTCATACAATCCCAAAAATATCACATTCACGTACAAAGACGATTCAGTACAAACAAAAGCTTTTCTCATAGTCAACAAAACATTATTGCATAACATGTTAACATAATCCTATGCACCGGTAGACATCGTACAGCGGAAATAGCACCCTACTTCGGACGAAAACGGAAAGAAGTGGAAATATATTTCAGATGAATTAATATATATTCTGTAAATATTTATGTGATCCACTTAAAGTGAACATATTTACGTATTGTAAGATTTAATTTAAAGCTCCAATTTAGTCTTTTGATTTTTCGTTTCGTTATTTCTTGACAATTATACAGGACCGAAAAAACCTCGTTTGACGGAACGTGTAAAAAACGTACACGTACGCCAGATGTAGGGTCATTTTCCGCTGTACGGTGTTTACCAGTCATGTGCGCGTAAACTACGTTTAGTCGAGCTATTGTCATTGCTAGATTGGACCAATTCAAACATTGCAGGTACATGTATTAATTAATAGCTCCCGCAAGTGTCTCTGTAAAATAGTTGGCAAAATGGGTTTGAACAATACAATCAATATACGCGTACATTAATGAAAATGTTCTATACACTGAGTCTATTAAATAGTGATCCATTAAAAACAGTAACTCATCCATTGTTTGCGCGGGAAATAAAAACCGATCTAGTACGGTGGCATAATGAGCTATTTTACATACATATTTCACTGGCTTAGAATGAGAAGGTCATTAATGCCACTTACGATCATATAAGACGATAAATGCATATTTGAAATCTGTATCATAAGGCGCTTCTTATAAGCCTATTTTCATGAAATGGGAACTTGTCATGTTGACCAAGCTGAAGTTGAAAATGCTTGTTTTACCAATAATTAAAGAGTGACTGTAAGACGGATTTTCTTGTTTACTCAAATTATTGATTTTGTAGTTACAACCATCTGATTCTAAGCCAGCGATTTCTCTATACACAATAATCAATTTCTCATTATTGATCTACCTCACATTGTCTATACCATCTGAAGTTATCTTTGATCTAGTTGGAGCAGTCCTATAAATAATTGATGAGTTTTTGTTAATTTTGCTTCGGTGTCTTGTTAATGCCATCGCGTGTCTTACTAACACATGGGGGAAAAGGATATCTTTGTCAGAGATAACCCTGAAAGTGTTTGAGGTAAGTATTTGCAACCGGAGACTAAACAGAATATTTTGGCTTGTACTTAATACCACGGCGGAGTAATCAAACTAAGCAATATATATTTAAAAAAATAAAGGTCAAATGGATTGTTTCCTGAAAATATTACGTATCTACCTTCGCTGGCTTAAAATGAGAAGGTTGTAAGTACAAAATTGATATTTGGTGATAAAAAGAAAAAAAACTGTTTGAAATTTACTTTATTTATTTGACCAAGACTACACGTATTTATTTGTAAAAAAAGTTAAAACAACCGTAACTCTGTAATTCTTTCACGAGACGTGTCGATGGCTTAGAATTAGAAGGTCGTAACTACCAAATCGATATTTTGAGAAAACACGGAAAAACTGTCTGATATTTACTCGTTACTTATGGTAAAGCAAACTTTAACAACTTCATTTTGGTCAACATGACAAGTTCAGATTTGAAAATGGGCTCATAAGAAGCGCCTTGTGATGCTCATTCTAAATATGCATGAATCTTAAAAGGTCGTAAGTGGCACTTACGACCTTCTAATTCTAAGCCATTGATGTTGACCCTCAAGCCGTGAATGACCACTACCCATGCAACTCACTATATTTTGTGAAATAGGTCGGAATGTTGCCAAAAACCGAAACAACTGTATGGACAGCAGTTGAGAGTGTTTCGGCAAAATCTTGACTTTCTGTTTCAATCTTTCCAGTTGCATGGGTAATGCTCAATCTGGGCTTAATCGTCGAACACGCCACGTAGTCTTTGCTGAAGCGTCACGTGGTATGACCAACCAGTTGTATTTTATATAGTAGTAATTCTTTTTCAAGTGAAAGCAGGTATCGGTCGTGGGGACATTTGGTTTGGTCGTTGACATTAGTAAGAGCTTTACACAGGTTTGTTTAATATTAACAAGATCCGTTTGTATTAAAAATATATGAGAAAATCGGACATGAGAATACAGATCTCAACTTAACCAGTCGAGCACTGAACACAAAAAATATATCACAACACAAATACACGGCACACCGCTCACAAAATATTCATACATGTAGGTTACATTTACAATACAACATCTAGTAAAGTCATACATGAAATACACAAATTGTAACCTGACGCATTTCATCCTCCTGTTGATGAACATGATGATCAGCGATCCGAACAATCGGTGTCCGTGTCCTAAGCAAAGCGCTATTTAAATGCTTTCATTCAGTTACCTCCCGTTCAATTAAAGGTAGAATGCATTAGTTACCCTTCGTGGAAAGCGCTACATAACGCTTTGGTTATTTGCGTTGGCAACATATCACCGGTTTAGAATGAGAAGTACTTACGACATTTTAAGACAGACACATATTTGAAATCTTCATCGTAAGGCGCTTGTTATGATTCTTTTTTCATGAAAATTGGAACTAGTCACGGTTGGAACGGCTCGTTTTACCAAAAGTAAACAGTAAATTTCAGACAGTTTTTTTTCTTGTTTTCTCCATTATATTGATTTTGTAGTTACGACCTTCTAAGCCAGCGATATACTCAATAGCTTAAACACTCATCCGTAAACGTTTAAGCTATTTTTATCAATGATCAAATAATGCGTAACGTAAAATATAAATACGAATGATCTCGTTTCGAGTGACTGGACTATTTAAGTGTAGGTTGTCTATAGTAGTGACACATACTGCGAGTCGTTAATAGTGTTTCAACTTGAACACAACCAACTAAAGGTAGAAAGTAGAACAGAAATCAAACCAATATGGTTAAACAAATCAAAGATAAGGTTAGTAGTTTGTTTTTCTATTTTCCCATGATTATATTCGAGGTTTATGTTTAATATCTGTCTAACAAATAATGACATCGAGAGTAAACAAATTTTATATTACCGGTACAATTTTGTTGATTATTACATTCGTAGACTAGCATAATAGTTTGTGAAGACGTGCTATATTTGATATTGAAAACAATACTGACATGTAGAATATCGTGGGTCTTCTGTGCATTTAAGTATGTTAGCATTTACAGAAAAATATCATAACCATTGTGACCCATAAACACAGGTATATCTTTTGTTATTGCTTTATTAATTCATGAATTTTGAGTCAGTATTATTCACAAATCGATAAACGCACATAATAGTCGTCATTGTTACATGTGTTTTTGTCGAAATATACGATAAACTAGCATAGCTTCAATTTTTTAAGGTCATGAACATGTATTTTTAATTCTGCGAACCAATGTTTAACGTGCCTAATTAAATCTGTAACTTAACCTAATGGCATTAACTAGATCAGATCATATACGATATTTTGACAATTAAAAGGTGTGCGACCTTAATTATGTGTTTCGATCAATATTCTTGGTGATAGAGTATCGTCGCAATTAAGCGTTATAATTCTGAAAAAATCTTATTCACATGTTTTGTGTTTATTAAAGGGTTGTTTTTTAGCTAAGATATAATGTTATTGCATTTTTATTCCGCATGTTGTTTTAAAAAGTTTGATTTAATTGTATGGTATATTTATAACTGGTGCATATTATATTCGAAAAACTGCTTAAAGAGGCCCAACCTATAAGTTCGACCTTTGCAATTGATTTAAACAATATTAGACATTAATAAGAATTATGAATGCTACAAATACACAAAATGTTATCGAAAAAAGTATATTGCCATAATGAGCGGTCTAGGTCGCCAAAAGCTATTACTTTAGTAACACGAAAAGTCCATTTTAGGATGAAAAAAACGAAAAAGAGATACAAATACACGATTTTAAAACATTATTTTGATGTAGGTATATTCAACTATTGATACAAAAATTGATGGAGAACTAAATAGAACAATTTATTCAATTTGTGAGATTATATGAGTGCATAAAATAAGAAATTGGCGATATTCCGTAGAAAAATGTAGGCTTGTGTTTTAGTAATACCGTTCCGCTGCATCCAGTGTTGTTGTTGTTGTTGCTGCTGATGTGGTTGTTGCTGCTGCTGCTGCTGTTGTTGTTGTTGTTGACAGCGATTTATTAATTTTAAAAATAGATTTTTTTTTCATTATACAGACATATTACGGCATACGTTCTTCTTACATATTAAAATGATTTAATTGTTTTCTGTACATTTATTTCATTAAATGCGGTAGGGGTTAATAATATGCTGGATATAAAGTGTGACTCATTAAACTAGCATGTAAAATCAAACAATGCGTACGAGAATTACATTCCAACCTAATATATGCTTACTTTTTTATATCGGGGATTTCTGTTTACGAATCGCGTAGCAATTGCGTAAACAATATGTTCGCTGATTTTAAAGTTTAGTCAATAGAGAGTATTGAATTAGGTTTCTCGTATTCAAGGACACACGTCATTTCAGTTTATTTGAACCATTCTTAAAATTAGCAATATGTAGGTTAAAATTATTGTGTTCAGGATAATTGACTCGTATCATATCGCTGACTTGATTGAGTTTGTACTTACGACCTTCTTTTTCTAAGCCATCTGTATGTACTTTGAAATACCTATTCACAATATCCGTGCCATTACAGAACAAAAATAATTATAAATAACAAGCTTAATTAAAACTATCCCATCATGAAAACCAATAACTACCAAAATGCTCAGTATGTCCATTCTAGACGAATGGGGTCATGAACGAGGGGCATTTTAAAAGCTCTGATGATGCCTCTGTAACTTGTTATAAATTCACTAAATGTGTATGAATGTGAATACTTTCTAAAAGACACAACCTTCCTCTATTGAACAATAGTTTTGGTACTATCATCGGAGAATTTAATCATCAGCTATATGGCTTTAGGCATGTAGGTTTATAATTCATTGAATTATCGACAAAATGAGTCATATTTGCGCTTGGTAGGGGTCCTGGGTAACATAAAAGTTAAACATTTCTTTAATTTTTGTCCGATTTGATAAAATTGACATTTATCATGTAAAATATACATATTTATCTAATGGTAAATTAATATTCTTATTCCGTCATTATAAAAGACTAGAAATGTACATTAAATGGACCGTGTCCAAACTACTCCTAATAGCAAATATACCGGGAATTCAACCATTGTGGGTAATTGCATTGTTCTGCTTGGCGTGCTCAGTTTTGAAATCACATGCCCATTTTGTACATTGACATGTAATTATCATTCTCACAAAACTAGAGTTGTCTTAATATTCATTATTTTAATTGCACAGTGACCAAAACACATGTTTTAGATTGATGGCGTCAAATTATCGAAACGTAATATCGCAAAACAAAAAAAAATTGTATTCTTATTCAATCTGAATTTAGTAAATTTCATAAATGAATATGAACAAAAATTATAAACCGTTTTACGACATGTATAAGGATATCCCCTTACCCCACCCACTTTTTAAAATCAAACATAGGTCACCATA
The DNA here is from genome assembly GCA_963678985.1 of Spisula subtruncata. Taxonomy (NCBI): domain Eukaryota; kingdom Metazoa; phylum Mollusca; class Bivalvia; order Venerida; family Mactridae; genus Spisula; species Spisula subtruncata. The sequence continues at coordinate 11,580,388 of OY787678.1, read as the reverse complement.
ATATATCTCCTTATATCAAACTTAGCGAAAACTACATTTACGACGTCGCCGAATGAAAATATTTATTCAAATCAAGACAATTTGACTGGTTTAGAGTATAATATATGATAGTTTATGTAGACATTTGAGGTCTGAAGTTCAGTAGGGGTTATTACTGGTACTGGTTTTTACTTTGTTCAGGATTTACTGGGCCTGCATATTTATTTGGTGATCAATTATGAATGATCTAGCTACACTTGTTTGTTATACCATGGAGAAATGTACACCTTATTATTATATGCCTGTTGTGTATTGATAACAGTGGTCCATATATGGTGTGTGTCATCAATGGAATAAAAAATGAGAAAAACTTGAAACTTGGTAAAATGGTCGCATATATGATTTGTGTATAATGCTGTTATTTTCATAATTCCTCCAACATATTTGGATGACTTCGTGTCATTCGAAGAACTGGTGTGTATCTTTTGAATGATAGCAAACATATTTTAATCAATCAGACTGATGCTTCAGCAGCGCGTACTAAAATATGCACGAGTCTAATACGACGCGATATTACCTCCTGTATTCACGACATAAAAACGCATCACCTTACCTAATTTACAATATTGCAGAAAGGATATATTTCATTGTTAAATACTTTTCGGTGGTGGGTATCAATTCATCTTTCCTGTATATAATTCAATTTAATTTGTAATAAAATATGATCTCGTTATTTACTGAGAATCCCGCAAACGCACTCACTACATTGCATTACTTTTTATTGTGCGCCTTTGTGTATATTGATATGTCAAATACACTTGTTAATCGTGCTATATCTTTGTTTGAAAACATCTGCAAGAGTCTATGCATGTAATAGTGTGTTAATATTACACACACACACTAACCAACCTGATTTCATCATGTTCGATAAAATAAGGTGGTTGTGAATTGGCCGATTTTACTAATAAAACTTGAAACATGGTGATTTCCAACGCCTGTCTAAATGCGTGAACCTTCTTTTATTTCTTATTGATTTTGGTTATGATGATCTAGTTTTGGCAGAGGATTGTTGTGTTGAAACATAAGTACATGCATTGTAACTTCTTTCAATTGACAGAAAGTTTGTTTGAATACTTTGTAGATTAATGTTGCCCTGCATACTAGGTGATGATGCCTGCAGGATCCTCGAATATTAACGAAGCATCATTTTGTTACAAACTAAATCGAATTATATGCACAACATATCAATTAACACGCACATATAAACCATTTTTCAATAAAATTAAACAAATTTAGCGGCAACTGACTTCGAATCAGGTGATGCGTTTTTTATGTCCTTGATTGTATTTCAGTAAATACCCAAAAGCATTCCTTGTTGCAATACCAATACAATATAAATTGTCATGATTAAATGAATAAATACATTGATAATGGATGCATGTCTGAAAGATTTATCTTTTAGAAATTGTTTTATTCCTTTCAATTATTTCTTTTATTAGTACATTTACATAATATTTACTTTTAGAAATTGTTTTAAAAAAAAATCAAACGTTGCTGTGTAAAATTACCGCTTAGTTATCAGAACTTTCAGAATGCCCCTCGAACATATCGCGGGCTTAAAATGAGAAGGTTATAACTACTTATGACCTTACAAGCCTGATACATACATGTATTTGAAATCTGCATCATTAAGGGCTTCTTATGTGCCTTCTTCATGACGATCGGACATTTTCATGTTGACAAAAATGAAGTTGTAAAAGCTTTTTTTCCAAAAGAAAAGGTTAAATTTTAGACAGTTTTTTTCTTGTTTTCTCAAAATTTTGATTTTGTACTTACGTTACGACCTTCCCAGTCTAAGCCAGCGATATATAATAGTATTTAAATAACTAATACATAATATACATGGCAGGTTATGCTGGTTATGTTTATATCTCATTTTGGCATCGTTGTTTACAATATTGTAGATTCTGAATTCTGATTAGCGACCTTAAACTATTCACTATATTTTAAAATGAATAACCTATAATTTCGACCGTTCAAATTGATTTAAAACATATAAGACATCAATTATAACTATAAATACTACAAAAATACAATTATCAAAAAGTTATAAAAATATATTTCAATAAAGCATCGACCGAGTCGCCAAACGGTTAGACTTTAGTACAGTGTGATTAAAACACGAAAAACATTTTTACGAAAAGGACAGAAGTGTCTAAAACGGAAATAAAAATGTACGTTTTGAATTAATTATTTTGATGTAGATCTATTTATTAGATGGTATTCGAGTTGACCAAGAACAAAATAGGACATTATATTTATTCCGCTAAAATTATATATATGCATGTAAAACATAAGAATTCGACGATATCTTTTTTGTCATCCTCATTCCGTCCTTTGCGTTGAAACAATATTCGTTTCGTTTTAATCACACCGTTTCGCCGTGAAGTTGTTGTTGTCGAATAAAAGTATGGCAGCGATTTTCATATTTTGATCATTAATTTATACAGACATATTTCGGCTCATGTTCTTCTTACATAATATGAACTAAAGCATTGCCTATATGGGTATTTAATAAATATTAGATAACCGCTAGGCTATATTTGTAGATATAGACACGGGCCCCAGTTGCTATGCATTATCCAAGGGAGATAACAAATGCATGCAATCATTGTGAATTGTAATCTTTATACAGCACACAAGTCAATCAATCAAATTGTCATAATTTGATTCCAATTCAATAAAATCCAAGACGTACTGTACTGTAGTATACTAGTATTGTAGGCCTACTGTAAGATGGTTTATTTATATTCCGAATATAGATAATTTGCAGCCTTCGATGTTTGTCTTTCGTCCTTATCCGCTTGGAAAATCGAAGATATTACATAAGCGACAACGTATGGACCCTCCTAGTACACAAGTTTGTCCACCACAAATAATTAATGCACCAGTCAGTTGCATCCCCAGTTCCCCCGACCACAGGGATCCATGGCGGATGGCCGGGGAGACAGCCATGTTTTTACCATCCAGCTCCCCCCGCAAGGCAGGGGAAATTTAGGATTTATTCTGCGAAAACCAATAGCCTAAAGACAATATTTACCGGTAGATGTCAGGGGAAATGCGTGAGATTTTACCATCAGCTTCCCCCGCTGGCCGTAGAAGGGCTGTTGATTTTGACAACTCAAAATTCCAGAGCGCCCTTCCCCTGGTGCTGGATGCTGTGGATGAAACTAACTGGTACATAAGTCTTATACACACTGACAGTAACAAAATAATCTCATAAACATTGCTTTGACAAGCTATACATTGAGACATAGAATTGTTGATTTGCATTGTTCAGTTGTTGACATGGAACGAATTGTAGCCTACTTACGTTCAAGCATCTGGTATGATCTGAGTGTTGATATCATTGTAAAACTACGTAAAAATGTCTATTAAAGACCAATTTCCTCGGAGATCGAGTACTGTCATGATAAATCGGCTATATAAATGAAAATTTCACCTTTATTTTTGATGATTCTTAAAACATCTTCCATGTGCGATGGGCGCATGGAAATCATCTCGCAAACGCTTGCAATGAATTGGCTAGTGACACGGTCCACGGTCATGGGGAGTAGAGTGTATTTCTTACTTCCCTTTGTTTTTTAAAAATAGTTTGTTTTATTTATTAAACATTTTTTTAAAAATGATAATTAATTGAAAGAGAACGATAGGCTCAACCGTTTACAGCTTACTATTTTTTTTTATATTCCAAAGACCATTCACCTCGGAAAACTGCCTGAAATTTTTGACCGGAAATAACTTTTTTTGAAAGCATTAGTACCTGCTGAGACTCAACGAAAATCCGCATGTTACCCGTAATACCGGTCTCGGTATTTTCAATACCCTGCGCTACGCACAGGCTATTAAATACCCTATTAAAACGATTTATTGCTTTATGTTCATTTACGTATGTCATTAAATGCGCCAGTGGTATGAGTAATACTATGCTGGAAATAGGGTATGCCTCTTTAAAGTTTACTACTGAGAGTGCAGTCACGGCTCAATAATCTGTTGCAATTTATATTACGGTTGAATTGTATATTGGTTTCCTTTTTAGGCTGAGTTTGATAAGTGTATTAGTGAGAACTCATATGTAGTGGTAGATTTCACAGCTTCATGGTGTGGACCCTGTAAAATGATATCACCAAAGTTTGACGTAAGTTTAAAACTATTCACCGTTACTTACGAATCAGGATAATGTTTTATCAAAGCATTTACGCTAGCGTAAACCTATGTTTTCATACAATATTGAGAGCGTCGATAATATTTGCGTAAATGCGTTTTACAAAGATATTTTAGTTCACTTTCTGTCGTAAGTTTTAGCTTTTTTCTACGCCAAATCTGGGCAACCCTAAATGGAAAATATGAACGTAAGTGAAAAGTTTCTAACACGCACTGTTGATTTTTGACCGTCGCATGTTATTTTAGACCGTCGTTTGTTGTTTTAGACTGTCACTTGTTGTTTTAGACCGCAATTAATCATAAAACGCTTCACTTACGCTCATATTTGGCATATAGGGTCGCCCAGCCTTGGCGTTGATTAAGCCAACACTTACGACAGAAAGCCAACACTTACGACAGAAAGTGAACTAAAATATCTTTGTAAAACGCATTTACGCAAAAGTTATCGACGTACCCAATATCATAGGAAAACTTCATGAACTCATACGCTAGCGTTAATGCTTGATAAAACAGTGCCCTGGTGCAAGTTTAGTATTTTGAGCAAAAGGCCTTGAATTATTGTGAATAAGTGATTTATTATTTTGGAAGAAAACCAAGTCTGTAAATCAATGGAAAGAAAAAGCCAGGACTTCATACGTTGGTGCTTAATTAAGTGCAAACTATAGTGTTTTAGATAAAGTGTTGTTTTATCTTCTTTTATGTCTTATAACCACACCTTTGTAGTTTAATAGTTCGTACATGTCTTAAAGTGAGAACTGGTAACACCTACAGCAATCTAGAATAGGGAATATGTTCTAGACGGCTTTAACAAATTAAGGACAACTTCGAAATTTTCGGTATAGTAGTAAAACGCACGAGGCTTGTCAAAATTTCGCCAAACCTAATCACCTTGCCTTGATGAATGTACAACTACTTGTATTTAGATCCTACCTATACCATCTAGCTATTCACTTCTATGTGTCACAAGAAGCCTCTGTTCAAATACCATCAAAACATGACAGAACTTTGCGATTTTAAACAACGTGAACAACGCTGTAATACCAATATAGTACCAAGCCACTTGGCGTACGTTTGTAGCTTCATAGCATAGATAAAAGAAAGCAGCACCCTCAAACATAAAGCAACTCACATAGCATTTGCATTTCCAAGTCATCTACAGATTAAATCGTCTATACCGAATGGCATACATTGTACTAATCTTAACAGTCCCAAATCGCCTTGCAACTGGAAGCTGCGTTTTAAACCACAATGGGGTTATAAAGTATTTCTATGCGTGGACATGTATGTAACATTCCAACGTGCGCTCTAAATGACAGCTCCCGTTGCAAAATGTGCTGAATAAATATGCGTGTCATTGGTGAGAGGTTTTCATTTCCTACTTATATGCTCAAAAACTTTGTTTTATTGTAGGAATTTTCAAAATTGCCCGAATTCGAACGTGTGACCTTTATAAAGGTTGATGTGGATGAGGTTCAGGTGAGTACTTTGGAAAACAGGAACTATTCATAAACGAAGAACATGTTTATAGTGCGCCCATGATAATGTGCTGTTTACAGACATGAACCAATTTACCATACTGTTGTAAATTGGTTAATAAACTAGCCACGTATGGTCAATTTTATACTACTAAAATACATTTCATTACATAACATCACATTTCCCGGATATGTTTCGTTCACACTTGTTAATACACCTTTTTGGCTCTATTCCTAATGGGAACACTATTTACCAATGCAAATCATTTGGGTTAAAAGAAAATTATTCTAACTGCATGCTTCTGATCGGTGTACAAAATGCATATGTCGTTTCGAAAAGATTAGGGAGGGTGCAATGCGAACTGTATGTCCACTTCTTCCCGTACATGTATATACACATTATAATTAAACTTGCCCGTGAAACACATCATATTTGTTGTATTCAATTTGAATCTTACAAAGGTTTGAAATCATTAGTTTGTATCTCTCACTTGGATGTGTATTTCATGAGCATGCATAATTATATTGGTACCCGTTTCAAAATACATGATATACACATTGGGTAATATACAGCGCTGTTGATATGACGGCGAGTCGGTATATATTAGGTCAGTATTTTTTTTTTAAATTACCAGTACGTTAAATTGCGTTTGATGCATTCAGTAATAAAAAAGAAATGCGCGATAAACTGGTCGATTAGGATTTTTGTTCACTATACAAGTTCTATATTGTATACAAATGATATTCTTCTGACTGCACCATCGAGTTGAATGTACCATTATCAACAAATCATTTGTGATTTATTGTAGGAGGTTTCTGAAGCGTGTGGTATCAGTTGTATGCCGACGTTCCAGTTCTATAAAGATGGGAAGGTAAAACATGTACATGTACAGTAACATGATTAATACGACATCAACCACGAATTTAAATCCTACACAAATAATAATAATTCTATAGCATCTGACTTAGTGGAGACACTGAAATTGAACATCTATATAATAGAAAATCAAGTTCCGATAAAATGTCGCTTCAATCATAGTGTGAGTCCTGTATCAAATGATATATTGCTTGACCACATTCATTAATCAATTGAAGCATTTCTGGAACCTTCAACCATACCCTAGCATTTATGTTTTCACCTAAATATTGCCATCGAAAATTGCAACTGACACGGGCATTATTTATTGAACACCCCTCGTAAATATTGCCAATCAGAGAATAGTACTAATAAAATCAACCAATGCGACATCCGAAGTTATTTTTAATGTAATCTTTCAAGGTTGGTGACATTGAATCAGTAAGGCCAGCAGACAATAGCGAATAATAAATACTACTAAAATGAAATTATTATAAGTGTAGTTAAAAATGGTGTTATTTGTTATATCTTTCAGAAGGTTAACGAATTCTCGGGCGCAGATGCAACCAAGTTGAAAGAGAAAATAAGCGAGTTACTAACCCAGCAAGTTAAGAATTGATTTGTGAAGGAGAGCGCAACATTCTACGCATATACATGTATAGACTTTTAAACTCATTTATATCGTATGTATGATTTTATGAGAATAACACTTAATTAAAATACGTAATATATTGTAAACTTACTTTTAGTCTTCATTTGATTAAAGTCTGGTGAGTCACGAAATAACAACACAAGTTCGTGGTAAATTCTCATTAAAATATCGTTTTGGTAACTCGAATTGATTATACACTTGACCAATGTTCTAACTACACCGATTTTAAATTTGAATATCTCAACAACTGCTGTGTCGAATTACATGAAATTTGGAACAGAACAGAACAGAATTCGTGGTTAAAATGATAGCGTTTTCAATATTTCGATGTTTTTACAACCCGATCACGTGATTGGTATGCATGAATGCATTATGGTACACAAGCAGTTGTTGTGCACGTGCTACACAGTGTTTGGCAGGAAATTGATTACACGTGAGGAATAACTTCTCAGACGTATGTCCGTTCGAAAAAACACAATGCCTCGTATGTCGATTCACGGTAGGACCAGAGCTGTGGGTCTTGTTCCGAGAAGCCCATCACATTCTAAGGTACGTAAACTTGTTGTGCATTATTATGACCCCTTTTGAAAAAACACGACTGATATTGTGTCTTATTCAAACTTTTAAGTCTCTTCTTTGTCAGCCCATTGTTGTTTTCGGGTCGTAAGAATAATAAACGTGCAAAACTGATATATTCAATGGCAAAATTCAGGCGAACCGGAAGTGCCATTGGTCACCTATGTAGCCCCGACAGAAAGTCGCAGCTGCGAGACAAGATAGATTTATCATTCTAAGCCGCTCAACCGGAGATGCACCGCAGTAGAAACAGCACAAACATACGTTGGACTTCATGGTCGTCCATTAAGTTTAGAAACGTAACGTAAACGTTTACGAGCAGCTTGTCTTGGTGGAATATGTTTACGCAGACCATTTTGTGGACTGTCACTAACCGTTCGACATCGTAGAGCACGTCTACTTTGGGCTCGTCGCCATCAAGAGGATAAGAGTAATGAAATATACATCGGTCGAAGTCACTAGACCTGAATCCTATTTGGAATGAGTAGACTGATCGTGTAAGGAAGGTGTATCGAAACCGAACAAAAAATTTGCAACAGCTACGCGTTAAAACTCACTGCAGAATGGAATAGATTCCCTCAGGAGTTAATTAGAAACGTTATTTTATCAATGCAACATTGTCGTCAGGCAGCAGCGTGGGCCAATGGAAGAATCAGTCGTTTTTGACAAGTGTGTGACTTTTCATTTTAACACCTACAGTACCATGATAAAACATGATAATTTTAATATCACACGTGGTTATTGTCATTTTGATAGAATAATTAAATGAAATATGATATATCTATTTATATTTAACGGTGAATAAGTGTACGTGTATTTCTATCATATAAAAAGTACACTTACACTATCGGTGTAGTAAGAACATTGGTTAAATGTAATTACAAAAGTGTCCACAATCCAGTGAAAGGTAACATTCGTGTTGACAAATACATTTTTTTTGTAATAAGTTTTCATGATCAGACATGATTATGCTCTATTCTGCTTAATATGCTTCTTATTTTTAAGTATTTGTACAGTCTGAATATGGAATATGTATTCCTTAGTAGTTATAGCAACCGTGATCTATTCTAGATCTACAAAACATTTAATTTATTATAAGTTGATACATGTATGATGTACTGATTGTATTTGAGAATAAAACTGATACCAGGGCCGGTATTTATAAAGCATCTTAAGTGAAAACTTCAATATTTTGACTTAAGTTAAAATATTGAGCTACCCATATTTCACAAGAAATGAAAAATATCCCATGTTTTCTATATGATAATTGCAGCTCTTTACATAATGCTTCAAAACAATGTAAATAATTGTTAATATTAGTGTTCCTGTTTAGCTGATACATTTAAGGAAAATTTGAGATTTTTAGAAAAGTCTAAGTTTTCACTTAAGATGCTTTATAAATACCGGCCCAGACATTGTAACGCAGAATCAAACACGAACTTCATTATATTTAGTACAATATGTCTTTAATTATATATAAAAACTTATGTATTTGGTCTCGAAATGTCAATGTTCACAATATGAATGTTTGGCACCGTGATTTTGTAAATAAAAATGCCCGTTCTTATGAATAAAAATTCTAATAACTAAACACTACCTGTGCAAATATGAGCATATACGTTCCGAATTTCCAATGTAATCCGTAATAGACAAAACTGCACAAAACGTCATTTGTTGCCATTTGTACGACTATGAATGACTATGAATGACTATGAATGACGTAAAACATTCTTAAAACCACACGATGACAGACCTGCTACACCTTTACAATTTTGCATAACCATTGATCTGCATATTATTATGTGTGTTCAAAATCAGAAGGTGTTGCCTGAATGCTATAGTAGAAAAAATAATATTTCTATCAACATATTTTCAGTATTTGAAATAAAAAAAAAAATAACTGCACATACGCATGATCCTGAAAACTAATTAGACTATTTGTCAAAAAAAGTACGAGTATATCAGACAGGGAAGGTGGCAATCAACCTAACCAGTCGAGCACAGAAATCGGAAACACCACAACACAACTACACCGAGTAATGTCCAAACATAAGCCAAATAAACAATCGAAATTCCAAGTTCTCGCTTAAAAAATGCAGGATGACCAAATGTCACAAAGAAATTATAGAACAGCGGTTGACCTAGTTGAAAATAATAGGCAAGGTAGGAATGGAGCGGGAAATAATATTACATATTTCTAGCAACTACACTGAGCAATGCCCACACATAAGCCAAAGAAACAATTACAAATCCAACTCCCCGTCGATCAAATGCAAGATGACCCTATTTTAGCTTGCATGTAATAATACTGTTATTTATTGTATTGTAGTGATTATTATACATGTATTGCTTGTATTTTATTATTGTGTCAATACCATAAACCATGTTGTTACCATTCGTTTATTGAATAAACGGGGTTAACCGAGTTGGTTCCTCAAACTTAAAAAAAGAAAAAGAAAGATGACCCTATTTTACAAAGACATGGCCAGTACAGAGCGTGAAAATAAATCGGACATAGGAATCGAATGGAACATTTAACAGAAACAGTTTGGTTCGAAAGGCAAGCTCGCAAAGAGTCAAGTTCAAATCACAAGGACAAACAAAAATACTAAAAAGTAGCGTCATAATTTCATCTGCAGAATAAGGCCCAGCAATTGTGTAAGCGAGTTAATAATTTAAGTTGTGTGTGGCCAGTACTACATGAAGTTGTGTTGTTACTGTTTATTGTGTCCGGGATGGTTAAGTTGAGTGCTGGCTTCGCTGTTCGATTTACTCATATCTTTTTACAACAATATTAATTGAATAAAACTGCAGTACTTGAATTTTAATCGTTATCAACAAAAATATCAACGAATCGAAATAGAAAGGAATGGGCGCGGAATACAAGAATGAAACACAACTATATATAAACAAAGTTGCCAGCTCGTTGCCGCCCAAATATTAAATAATGAAATTTGATAAGTTATCTAATTTTGACAATAACAAAATGTACTATTTTTATGGTTTTGGTTTCTTAAAATCAGACACCATTTTGCAGTAAGTCATACTGAAATAAGAAACCGAAACAGTATGGCGCGAAAATACGATAGGATGTACAGCAGAAGGTACCAGATAAAGTCATAAGGATAATTACAAAAAAATAAGATAATAAATAAAAACCAAAGCAAAAAAACAAAGAAACGACAACAAGTTGCACAACCAACCCACGCCGTCAGTCCGCTTCACCAGTAGTCAAACGGGACAAGAGCCAACAAACAAAAACGAAGCAATAGGACAACATGTACGAAGAATATACGTTTTTGTATAAAAAATGAAGCGGCCTTTTTGGTAGACAAAAAGCTCGTACAAGATGAACACATAAAGGTACATCACATTAATAATACACATACCTAGACACATTTCAGTATGACGAAACTATTCATATGTCAATTGCCACCAATGTTCCGCCAGAAATCTATTGGCGGAATAAACAATAACTCGTCGTACATCAATTTGCATATGAATGCCTAGGCATGTAAACATGAAATGTGTCTATTTGAAGTAATTTGTCATTCAAAGCTTACATCGCTGGCTTAGATAATCTGATATAATATTTCTATTTTATTCTTGGACAGACTCTACAAGTAATAGTTTTAAAACAGTTTAAAAAAGTTTTTTTTGAAGAAACAAGAAAAACAATGTCCGAAAATTACCCATATTATGGTAAAATAAGCAGTTTCAACTTTAGTTTGGTCAACATGACAATTTCCAAAATGTTATGAAAATTAGCGCGTTAGAAGTCCCTTGTGATGTAGATGTTAAGATAATTGCAACCTTTTCAGTTGATTGGAAGGTTAAACATCCCAGTCCCTTAGACGTATATCAAGCATCTACATGCCATAGTCATAAAGTACGTAAAAGCTTAAAATTGATCTTGTCGAGATTATTCTGAATAGCATATACTTATTAAGATTATTGATAAAAATATCAAGAAACTATTGGTGAAACCTTACGAATAATGTATTCTCAATGCTTTTAACACCAAATTTCGCGAAGATATGTCAACGTTTGTAAAACGTGGTACTATGCACTCGTATAAAAACTAATCAATATTTTAAATAGTATCCCGAATATTTTAGAAGAAGATTTTTTGCACTTATTTCTTAATAATATTGACTAGCAACTGCAAAAGAATGAACTCTTAACATATTTGTGTTTAAACGTTTAGTAAACACAAATTACAGCGAAAAGTACAGACAACGGATGCAAAACGCATAATTATATATGTTGTATCTCTCCTGTTTTCAGAATTTCAGAATCACTATAAGTTTAATTGAAAACAATCTGGCCTAGCAGTCGTCATGGAATTTGCTATGAAAGTTCAATAATTGTTACTGCACTATTTGCATATACGAAAACAGTATGTTGTTCAACGATTTTTCTCGTTAAGCTTATTTTTGTTCAAAAACAAAAACACAAATACATATTTTAAAATATTATTCACAAAAACGACCTTACACAGTCTATGATAAACTTTACTGTTTGATTCCTTACATACGAAATTTTATGTATGCCAAGTTTTATGCTTTTTAAATAAAAACATTTTCGGTAAAATACATTTTGCAGTTAAAATGGGTTGTTCACAAAATGTAAGAATATCTTAAAAACTAGCTTTAAAAAACTGTTATCAATTTTCAAAATGCTTGGCATTTATCTTATCTTCATAAATAAAACAGATTTTATAAATTAACAGAAAAATTCAAAAGTATTGAATCACCTTAAATATGGGCTAGTCTTTTAAAGTCGTGAGTAGTACTTACGGACCTCTCATTCTAAGCAACCGATATAGCTACTTCAATTATATTGCATATTATTGTATCTAACTAGTTACCTGATACCATAAGCTCTCATGCTGTAGCGTAACGGTGTGGTTACCTGTGGTTACAGACTAAATAATTAATAATATTGGCTATATAATACAATCTCTACTTCTGTACTTAACAACATATTCATGTAATGCTGTTTGGTAGATTCTAGTTTATTGTCTATTTGATCACTGCCCAATGTGATAAGCTTCATAATAAGAATCAAGTTGACCATATGATTAAGTATGAACAGCGCACAATACATCTCGATAATTGTGTCTGGGTGATGTAATATGATTTAAGACCACATGTCTACCACATGTCTGTTTGACCAGCTAAGTTAGTTACTTACTGGACTCGAGAGTGGGCGGTTGTGCCTTGGATAGGACGCACTGAGCTTAGACTAAGGTCTGTATAAGACCTAAGCTCGAGTGTATGTCCAGATAAATTACAATTAAATAACAACAATATTATGTGGAATATGTTGAACAATTGAACTATTGATTAAACTATATACTATACGATCAGCGACAGTGTTCCGTTGTTTTAATGACTACGTAACAATAAAGTGGTGTCGTGACCAGGATTCAGGAATTGGGAAGTCAACCTTCAATGAGTACCGAAATACTAAGCAGGATTCGAGAAAAACACGGAGTAACAAGTGAGTGATTTGGTTATTTTTCTGTACACTTAAACATGACAGATCGAATTATTGGCAAAGATATTAAGAAATTAACAGACAATTTAGAAAATATATACAGTTCATTGCTTAATAATGATTTGAGTAAAATAGTACCAAATTTTAACGGGGAAAATATTAGAGAATACAAATATTGGATAAATTCATTAGAAAAATATGCATATTTAAATAAGTTAGATGATCTTGGCAAGAAAAATATTTGTTTTCAAACTTCTCGAGGGGTTGTATCAGATTTTATTCAGGGATTTTTAAATGATTATCCTCAGTGCACATGGGCTGATCTAGCAGACAAGTTAAAAGGTAAATTCTCAGTGATTACGGATAGTCTCCATGCATTACGATTATTGAGCGAATTTAAACAAAGGCCGAATGAAACTGTCCAGATTTATTATGAAAAATTACTTGATTTAGCGAAAACTGCATATGAGTGTGATGGTCAAAGTTGTAATGAGTTCCCTCCAATTGTAATCAGGCAGATTATTGATTTTTTCGTGGATGGCTTATTAGAGGAGTCTGTTAAAATTCAATTACTTAGGCAAAATCCTCAAACGTTAGATGAAACATTAAATATTGCAATAAAGGAGCAAAATATTAGAGCAAGACTTAGGTTGAGAGATTTTAAACCATTTAACGGTAAATATCAAAATAGGGATTATAAACAAATTAATGATGTGGAAAGGAATCCACATAGACACCAAGGTGATAAAGTAAATATAGACTATCTATATAGGTCAAGGTATCATCAGAATAAATATCAAAATAGATCTACCTGTCAAAATAGGGATTATTCTATTTACCGTAGAGCAGAGCAAGTTCGTAGGAGACAAAATTTTGACAGATTTTTACACAAGAAAAGGGTTAATCATGTTAATCATCAGAAAAATTCAAATCAGCGAATTTTTAATATAGGAATAGCGGGCAATCCAGATTCGTGTGTGATAGATGTATACAATACTAAATACAGAGCACTGGTAGATTCAGGCGCTGAAGTTTCATGGATGAGCAGAAGAATATTTAGAACTTTAGGAAAAAAGCTAGAAATTAAAGATGATAAGATTTTTCTTCAATCAGTTAATGGTGGTTCATTAAAGGTAGATGGTCGCATAGACTTGAAGTTTAAAATCGGTAGTACTGATATGAGTCATCCATTCTATGTTGTTGAGAATACAAATAGGAATATTATTCTAGGTAGAGATTGGTTAAAACACCATGATGTGAGGATTTATTTTGATTTAGGATGTTTAAAAGTAGGAAAATCATTTGTTAATTTAGTAGAAGACAGACAAATAGCTTCCTTAGTGAGAATTCAAAGGAATACCGTTCTAAAACCTCAAACTGTCAATTATTGTAATGGCAAATTAAAACAGACCCCAGGAATACGAAATTTTAAAACTTATGAGCCAAGAACAGTAGAAAATGGGTATATAGCATCAGAGCCAGGAATTATGATTGCAAATTCAGTATTCAAATTACAAAAACACAGGAAAATTCCTGTGGCAATCACAAATAACACAAACAAAACTATAAGATTAAAGAAGGGGTGTGTCATAGCTAGAGTAGACTTGCTTGATGATAAATGCATAGCTTCTGTGAGTAACAGACATCAAGCAAGATCACAGCCAAAAACATTCAGTCCGATTGATGAGTCAGAGATTATTACCCCCTCAGAACATTTCCCATATGTAAAAGACCTATTAGCTACTCACCGTGACGTATTAGCAAACAATGACTCAGAGCTCACTGAAACCAGCACAGTGACTATGAAAATCCCTACAAATGAGCACCAACCAGTCCGACAACGTCCGTATCGTGTTCCCCTGAATGACAGGGATAAAATGAATGAAGCCATTGACGGCATGTTGAAAGACAAGGTTATTAGGCCATCGCACAGCCCCTACGCAAGCCCGGTAATTTTGGTTGATAAACGAGGCGATCAATCGAAGCGCTTTTGTGTAGATTTTCGTAAATTAAACAAGGTTATCGTCCCTACATCATATCCATTACCGCATATTGATGATATACTGGCAAGTCTGGGGCATTCCAAATATTTTACTAGTTTAGACATGAGACAGGGCTATTGGCAGATACCCATTGATGAGAATGACCGTGAAAAGACGGCATTCACAACATTTAGAGGCTTATTTGAGTTTAATCGCATGCCATTCGGGTTGATTAATGCCCCTGGTGTATTCCAAGATTTAATGGGTCAAGTTCTAGACGGGTTAGGATCATTCGCGGTAGCATATTTAGATGACATCCTTGTGTTCTCAAGAACATTAGAAGAACACAAACGACATTTAGAGATTGTGTTTCAACGTATGCGAGATCATAATCTCAAACTCAAGTTAAAGAAATGTCAGTTTCTACAGCCTCAAACTTGTTACTTAGGCTTTGTGATAGACAAAGATGGGATCAGACCTAACCCAGACAAGGTTAAAGCCATGAGGTCATTCCCTGAGCCGAAATGTGTGCGTGATGTAAGATCTTTTATAGGAGCCAGTTCATTTTACAGGCGGTTTGTCCCTTCATTTTCAAAAATTGCAGAACCTTTAATTCAATTGACCCGGAAAAATGTTCCATTTAGATGGACTGACAGCTGTCAGGACAGTTTTGATACATTAAAGGCAAAGCTAGCGCAGATTCCCATGTTAGCATATCCAGATACAAGTAAACCCTATGTGTTGTATACAGATGCTAGTAATTCACATATTGGGGCATGTTTAGTCCAAAAGGTTACCAATCCCGACAGTACGTCTAAGGACAAGGAAATTGAACGGCCAATCTACTTTCTGTCCCATAAACTCAGTGATACTCAAACACGTTATAGCACAATTGAAAAAGAGGCATATGGCATATATTACGCCTTACAAAAACTAGATCATTATCTGCATAATGCTGAATTTACAATCAAGACTGATCACAAGCCACTGATAAATTTATTGAACAGTCCCATACAAAACAAGAAAATTCAATTGTGGGCATTGTCTTTGACCGGTTATAACTGTCACATTGAACACATAAGTGGGAAGCACAACGTAATGGCAGATTTTTTCTCTAGGCCCCCGGAATCTGAAAATAGAAAAACAGAAAATGAGTCAGACAATGAGCCAGACATACATGACAATACATACAAAATCCAGTCTCAAGATAACAAACACTCAAATGAAGTTTTGTCAGTAAATGCTATAAATTCAAATGAAATTGACCCAAAACAATATGTGAATGCACCATATGAGAAAACATTTGATTCCATAGAACCTGTTAAGAAATTTGCAGACTTAGACATGGTCGCAGAACAAGATAAAGATCCAGAGATCTTGCAGATTAAAATGAAGTTGAGACATGGTCAACCCTCAGATAAGGATAAGTTTTTGGAAATGGATCAAGTAATATATTACATTTCAAGTCCAGATGAGGAGCCTACACCTCGTCTTTATGTACCAAAACACCTTAAGGGCTTAGTTATTAAACAGTATCATAATGAAAATTGCCATCCGGGCACGCAAAGAATGTTTGCTACAGTTAAGACCAAATATTATTGGCCGTCATTGTTTAAAGACCTATACGCATATGTGTCTACATGCGTACCCTGTCAGACTAGGAACTTAAAGAAAATCAGAGCTCCAATGAAAGAGACAAATATAGCACCCTATCCCTTTGCATGTATGTCAATAGACATATGTGGTCCATACGAAACTACTGATAATGGTAACAAATACATCATTTGTTTTGTAGATATGTATTCTGGCTTTCCAGAAGCATTTGCAAGTCCAGATAAAACAACAGACAGCGTTATAAGCTTACTATTAAATGAGATCTACTCTCGGTATGCGTGCAATCTGTCCATAATCCATGATGGAGGGTCGGAATTTACATCTCAGGCATTCAATGAGGTCCTGAAAGAATTAAACATACATAATATAACATGTACGGCTTACCATCCAGCTTCAAATGGAAAGCAAGAAAGAATGCACAGAGATTTAAACAATATACTGGCTAAATTAGTTCAGGGTGATACAAAAGCGTGGGATGTACATTTAAATATGGCTCTAGGAGGTATAAGGCACAATGTCTCCTCTAGTTCAAAGTTTTCTCCATTTTATCTATTGTATAACAGAGACCCAGTACTGCCAATTGATAACTTGTTGAAACCAAGAGCTAAGTATCATGGCGAGGAATTCTCAAAAATTGCTTTGCAAGAAACTCACAGAACATTCATGTTAGCATACAGGCACTTAAAACATGCAAAAAGAAGAAACAAAAAGTTTGTAGATAAAAATGCACAAGACATCAATTTTGAGGTTAATGATGCTGTATATTATAAGAATTTCCGTCCGAAAGGTAAATTGTCGCCTAAGTGGAAATCACATTTCAGAATAATTGAAAAGCTGTCTCCTCTGACTTATTTGATTAAACATCAGTTAGACAATAAAATCATGAAAGTACATGCAGATCAAATACGAAGAGCAAATTTAGATAAGTGGCCTAAAATAAAGTCCTCGAATAAACGTACGACAACCTATGTTGTACGCCCTAGTGATAGTAGTTCTAGTGACACTGAACGTGAAAGTAGTTCAAGTGATGAAAATGACATTGAAAGACCAAGGTTAAATGACATCATGTCAAATAGCTCTGAAAATAATATGAATGCTTCTGCTTACGAAGGCGACACAGAAATTTATGACCCTGAATCAGATATCAATAACAAAGTTATTAGCCATTCGAGTAGTTCAGGTTCCAAAGTTATCACAGAAATTGACAGTTCAGATAATGCTATGGAAATAGGCACAGTACAGGCTAGGCAAACCACAGTTAAAAAGGAGTCTAGGGTCCCAGAAATTCAGACCGCTATGTCAAGTCAAGATTCTAGTAGTTTTAAAGAAACTATGACTATGTATAATAGTATGTTTCTGAGTATACTTGACAAGTGTAAGCAATAATTATGACAACTGTAAATAGTAAATTGTTTGAGGGTCAACTTACCTGAACTTTGAATTCAAATTCTGTGGTAAATAGATGTTGTCATCTCTCATTTGTACATGAAATCATTTCACGCTAGTGTTTGGAAATGAATTAAATCGAGTTGAAGCTGTTAACAAGTTGTAAACAGTTGTAATCTTCAAAAATACTTTAAGATTTTTGTGTGGAAATTCACACTTCCGGCAAAAAGGAAATTCTCCTTTGTAGAGAGTATCAAATCAAAGGGAGATAATTATATACGAATGCTTATTATATCCAAAGACGTTCATACACTGGATATGAAAGTAGAGTATTTCTTAGAGCATTTCTGATTAGCTGACCCGAGATTATCAGTCACGTGATCCACCTACGTCACACGATTGAAGAAGACGCTATCCGCCATCTTGGATTTTTCGGATGAAAGAAGATTTTTGTTCGTTTTAGATAAGAGGTTTTAATGTTTAATCCTCCGTCGAATTGAACAAATGTGGACATTTACTGACTCTTAAAATATGTATACTATGTTTAAGTTACAATATTTTGTATGATACGTCCACAATATTAAAATAAACCTCAGATTTGTGCGAGTTATCGAAATGGAGTTTTCGAACCGACAAATCGGCCCGCAACAAATTATGCGGTTTGTTTTTTATTCTTTTAGAGCTATTCGTACTCGCTATTGTTATGGAATATAAATTTTTGTAATCTTTGGACTGTCTTGAAAATACTTGTGGTAATGAAACAACTTCGTTTTTCTATTTGATGGGGGTAAAATTGAATTCTTACTCGAACGTCCAAATCCAAATTTCGTTCGTATTTCTGCTCGCGATCAATGTGTGAAAAACATGATAATTTCCTATTTTAATCGAAGTTTCGGTGTATAAAACATTTCAAATGAAATAAACATGTTAATACTCTATCAAATAGCCAATTTGTCTCAATAAAAGTCGATTATTAGACATTTAAACCACCTGTCCACTCCATTAAAGATGGCGCATTCGTAAACAATATCGGCGGAAATGAACGGAGTTAACCGAACGCGGTAAAATCAAGGTTTAGCGGAAACGGTCGATAATTACTGAAGCGTGCGCAGTGCATTGTGGATCATCCACGATTTTCGGTAAAATCTATGACTTTCAAATCCAGTGTATGAACGTCTTTGTTATATCGTTGTCGTCTATTGTAAAAAAATATTATGCTAGTAGGGCTTCTAGTGATATCCTATGTATACGTTAGTTTTCATTTACTTAATCAGTGATTTAAATCTGATTCATATTAATTTGATGAATGAGGTAATAATTTGGTACTATGCCGCTCATACTATTATTTGTAACAATGGAAGGGAATGATAAATTAATGGGGTATAAAAAAAAGAAAAAAAGGTTGTATTCGATCTGTCAATAATGAGTGTTTCAGTTAATATACCAGGGATCGAACGCGTTACTTTCCAAGCTACAAGAGGCTATTAACAACTCCCTACAAGAGGCTATTAACAACTCCCTACTACAAGAGGCTATCGACAATTCATGGTCCTGAAGTGTATACAATAGATGCCTGTTACAACGACACATTTTTTGAAAACCATTCCATTGAAGATGTACATATCAAACACCGGAGTACAATATTTAAAAACATTCAATTATATCTCCGTCATTCAATTGGAGATAACAATTTGCAGATCCATGGGATTTCAATGGATAGTACAATTTTATTGCACAACCGTTTATTGTTTTGGACGCTGGTTCATATATAACCAGTCCACACATACGCCCGTCAATATGCAGCCTAGGCTATGTGTGGATACAGATGTCGATTATTGTTTGTGGACGCTGGTTCATATATAACCAGTCCATACATACGCCCGTCAATATGCAGCCTAGGCTATGTTTGGATACAGATGTTGACGACCCTAGATGTCTAATACTATCCCAGAATATACATAAACATTATTGTGACAAATTGTGTTCAGTATTCATATGATTCGACCAGCTGATTACGCTGAAAGAACATTACGTGTGTGTGTGTATATATGTACACTATTCTAAGTGCCAATTGCACTAGATATTATTTTATTATATTACATGTATTTTCACCAATATCTACAGTTACATTATTATTAATTCATTTATGTATATATTTTTTTCAGGTATGTGATATTGTGTATTGGTTGACATTTTAATTTGAATGTCTACATATTATTATTGTTCATGATCTCATTATAACTTCATGTGGGGGTTTGTAGGTAAAATTTTAAGATAAAATTTCGTAAGAATAGGAGGAAATATTGTAGCGTAACGGTGTGGTTACCTGTGGTTACAGACTAAATAATTAATAATATTGGCTATATAATACAATCTCTACTTCTGTACTTAACAACATATTCATGTAATGCTGTTTGGTAGATTCTAGTTTATTGTCTATTTGATCACTGCCCAATGTGATAAGCTTCATAATAAGAATCAAGTTGACCATATGATTAAGTATGAACAGCGCACAATACATCTCGATAATTGTGTCTGGGTGATGTAATATGATTTAAGACCACATGTCTACCACATGTCTGTTTGACCAGCTAAGTTAGTTACTTACTGGACTCGAGAGTGGGCGGTTGTGCCTTGGAGAGGACGCACTGAGCTTATACTAAGGTCTGTATAAGACCTAAGCTCGAGTGTATGTCCAGTTAAATTACAATTAAATAACAACAATAATATGTGGAATATGTTGAACAATTGAACTATTGATTAAACTATATACTATACGATCAGCGACAGTGTTCCGTTGTTTTAATGACTACGTAACAATGCATATAACATTTCACATGCTATGTTTGATTATTAATCGAATAATAGTGGCGCTAAATATACATAATTGTATAAATCTATATATAACCCGGGACGTGAAAATAGTCGCTGCATATTCTTATCACTGTCAGACCACTCTTTTTTAACAATACCAACGTAATATGGCCGATCAGGGAAAAGACGAAACGAATGTGAAAGAAATAAAATCAAAGGTAAGTCGTTTGCTTTGTATATTTTAATCGATATATATAGTAATTCTATTGTAAACATTCAATTGCCGATATTGGAACACAACATGAGCGGAATAATTTAGCTTCGAGAGATTTACGTGTTACCAACGATATTAAGCTAACAGGACGAACACAAATAGGCTCTATAATATTTAAAATGCAATTTCATGAATATAACACAAGAGTGTATGACAAATTTACGTATTTATTTAAAATTGGGTTGAATGCCTACATACGCTAAATACTACCTTATGATGACGTCGCATTGACGCAAACAATGCTTAAAATGCTATCAACTCAAATTTCTCTATTATGAGACGTTCTATTTTAGGATTAGGAAATCTCACCATCGGAGTAGGAATTTTAGCCAGGGAACCTAGTTAAAATCCGACTCACCGGGTGAGATATCCTTATCTTACATAGAAGTTCATGGTGGATTCGTATAGTCTTCATATGACTGAAATCCGGTTGAACGGTGTCTCTTGAAACAATAACATAACAATATGTCTTTTTAAAACATTTAAATATTTTAATATTTTAAAGCACGTTTGTGTATATTGGCTTTTATGCTATAATAATGGTATTTAACGTAATGAAATAAATATTGTTTACAAATCACGTAGCGATCACACAACGACTTTGTATACATATGTATATAAAAATCGATCGCAATGACCTTGTATTCAAGGATAAATTTCCTTTCAGTTCTTTTGAATAATTGCGACTAGTAGTGGTATTGTCTGCTGTCTATGGATTATAAAATATTATACGTACATTTGTAATTTTAGGAAAACTATTAGTTTGTATTTTAAACCATAAACTGAATAGACCGCATGTAAATAATTTCTGACATAAATAATCACATGATTACGGGCATAAAAAAACAAATATTTGTTTCAGGCCGATTTCGATGAGTATATTAAGGGCAATGTTTATGTGGTGGTAGATTTCACAGCCGTCTGGTGTCCGCCTTGTCAATTTATAGGACCAATATTTAGCGTAAGTACAGTCCGTTCACAGATATTTTTGTAAAATTAATGTGTCTACTTTCGATGAAGAAACGTTCCAGTTCGTCTGAGGTTAAAATAAGATGCTGTAACTTCCTTACTTACTTAAACAACCTACATGTATATCAATGATGTAGGCAAATACGAGAATTGCCTGTTCAGCACAACATACGCACCTAGTGTTCGAAATAACTTTTTAAAATAATGTACTTGTTCAGCATAGAATGTGAGTTTAATTAATATCATATAAAGGTGCTCATTCATTACCACCTTTTCTTAAACGAGTTGACAAATCAATATGACACGAGGCTCTGCAGATAGGAGTTTGATAACCATAAATGTGTGCCCTAGGTAAAAACTGGTGAGGAATGAGCACGAATGTTCGATTCTACTTATCATATTACGTTAATTATGATAACCTTAGTAAATGCTAATTATATCTTTGAAAATGATGATGTATGCTACATAGGTTCACGAGGTTTCCAACAAAATTTAGTGGTACTTGAGCGTGACGCACATACTTCGCGGGTTGACCAAGTCATGGATTGGCTAACGTCGCCTCAAGCTAATTTGCATATTTATGTAACGGTCTAGGAGTGCATTCCGGCACGGCTTAAATACACTCCCACACCACAGGTTATGAAAAAAACAATGTATATGTTTCTTCTTTCTAGAAAATGTCCGTATCAGCAGATTACGATGGTGTGGTGTTCTTTAAAGTTGACGTGGACAAGCAGAAGGTGATTGGCATATACATGTATATATGCAGTTGATTTTAACTCATTTTGACTAAAGTATAACCTTGATGCCAGGGGTGGTATTTTTAAAGCATCTTAAGTGAAAACCTAATTATTTTTTTATTTAGTTTTAAGTTTAGTTTTTACTTTAGATGTTTTGTCAATACCGCACCAGCTGTTGACGTGTACAAATAGAAAGTTGATGATTTCTTTAATATCTCCGTTCCTCATTGAATAAAAAATCAATGGGAAAGTGAAATGTTTAAAATGGCCAACTTTTGCAAATTGCTATTTATGGCAACATACTTTTATATTAATAAGTTTTTTCCCTCCTTAATTGAAAATTACAATAACCATAGGCACAATACAACACGCATAAGTATATACAAGCGAATGGTAATAATTGATCAACAAGGAGTTACCATCAGACCCAAACATATAGAACCACAGTAATTTTATAAATGAAAACTTATACCGAGTGTATACTGTTTTAAAAGGCACAACATGGCAAAATAATGTTTCCAATGGCAAAACATAAAAAAATGCAGTTGTCAATGGCGTACTCAGGAAAGCATTGTTTAAATGTCATGAGTGACACTGCGGTTATCGAATGAATTGTTTACTCCATGTTCACTCACTTATAATGTTACTATATTAATTTATTTTAGGATGTTGCCGAGAAGTGTGGTATCACTTGTATGCCAACATTCAAGTTCTATGAAAACGGAGAGGTAAAACACTGTGACATAACACATACTACTGAGAACGTTCGTAATTTCGTACACTGGCTGGAAAACAGTAATTGATACTACTTTCAAGTGCATTCGATATATAACATCATATCCTGTTTCGTCATGAAATTGTCAATTGTTGCTTTAATTATTTCAAGTAGAATAGTATTTGGACATAGAAATGGAGACATTTCTCGACTGATATACAAAAAGCCGTCTGTTTGACACAAAATATTGGTCGGCATAAAGTTCCAGCCGTTTTATGCACAATGACACAGCCCGAGCGTCCTCCGTATATACTGCGTTCGTCTTAAGTAATCACGTCTAATTTTGTACCTTACAGTTATGGCATACAATGGAAGGGGCAAATGAAGAGGAGTTGAAGGGTAAAACAATCGCTCTCAAGAACAAAAAGGCACCCAAAGAACTTCCCCAACTTCAAATGTGATTGGTCAAAGCACCAACAACGTTCTTCCTAAACAAACATACACTCAAATTTATAAATAATATAGCCGACCAGGAATCGCTACAACCACTGCATGGTCAACTGATCGCTGGTTTTAGTGTAGACTGAAATAGTATATGCATTCAAGTTATTATGCACATGGTTGAACAATAATCAATAACGATAATATTCTTCCATTTTCTTTTGTAAACAAAAGCTTGTGTACTCACCATTATAATGGTATTGTATTTTTATTCTTTTAAGCATTTGCATTGAACAAATAAGCAGCAATTACCATCACATTGTTTACATATATAT
Organism: Spisula subtruncata; assembly: GCA_963678985.1. NCBI lineage: Eukaryota > Metazoa > Mollusca > Bivalvia > Venerida > Mactridae > Spisula > Spisula subtruncata. The sequence continues at coordinate 11,555,854 of OY787678.1, read as the reverse complement.
CGCTGGCTTAGAATGAGAAGGTTGTAATTGGCACTAACGATCTTATAAGATTAATGCATATTTGAAATCTACATCACAAAGCGCTTCTTAGGAGCCTATTTTCATGACATTCGGAGCTTATCATGTTGACCAAACTGAAGTTGAAAACGCTGTTTTTACCATAAGTAAAGAGTGATTGTCAGGCAGTTTTTTTCTTGATTTCTCAAACTATTGATTTTGTAGTTACGACCTTCTCATTCTAAGCCAGCAATATATATATTGTATATAATAATACGTATACACAATAAATTATATTAAAATAATATATCACTATGAGCACTTACAAAGGTTATGTACAGAAGTGACTGATCTGCATAATAGAATTTTACATTATGAAACTCAAGCTGTTGAAGAAATATATGCCTGTTTAACAACCGAAGGAGTGACATATAAATTCTTCCTTACGTCTTAGATGTACATGTATAAAACAGTGTGCTCATTTAATTTTATTAAATTAATCAGACTTAAGCTTGTGTTATGCTACAGAGTGTATATTTATATATATTATTGCATAATTTGAATAATTGCACCATGTTGTGTACGTTTTAAACTCAAATACGTCCAACACAACCTCATCATTACAAACACACTGTTCCAACAAGCGTCCTGCAATAAAACAACCTGGATGCACTCCAGAGCCGAACCCTAGCAAATGCTAGATTACACCATAACAATATAGGTGAACAGAGGGGACATTTGCATCACTAACGTCACGTGTGGTGATGAGCGCTGGACGGATCACCGTCATAAATGAGCTCAGTTTCACAGTTTTTCAAAGTTTATTTCAAAACATGTTAAAGGCCACCGGCCCATACACAACATATATACAACATAATGTTTTTTCATACAAATACAATATATCTTTATTATACATGTACAAAATACAATATTCATGAAGACAAAATTCCCCAATTATACATAATACAATATACATGAAAACAAACAGTATTTTCAATTATAGCATGTTACTAGTACATGTATATGATAAAACTATGATATTGTAAAATTTTAACCAATTCCTTCGATGAATGAACGTCTTAATTTAAAAGCATAATTCATAAACATGGCTAAATTTCTAATAGTAGTTTTGTTTGTACATGACATTAGTAAATAAAATTTCTGTAGATTGGCATTTTTAAAATAGTATTCGGATAAATATTTAGATCGTAATTCCGAGTAAAGCGGGCACAATAAAAGGAAATGGAACCTCATCTTCAACACTCATCTCACAGTATGGATATATTCTATGTTCTTTAGGGATGTTAAAATATCTGCCTTGCTCTATCATAAGGCCATGACTAGAAAATCTGAAAGAAGCTAAACTTTATACACATTTTAGTAGGTCATCCAGTACCTACACAATAGTCACCGATTTTAAGTGTCCTGCATGTGGTCGCTACCTTCGTGCCCGGATCGACACACATAATCCATTCAACAGCGTAGTAGGATCCTCATGGTGCAACGATGGACGAACAAAAATATCTAGTATTATATAATTTCACCGTGCTGTGTACGCTTTAAACACAAATGTAGGTCAAGAAGTGGTCCATGAATATTTGATACACGTCTTTCAGTTTTTCCGCTCCTCGGATATAAGTACGAACAAAGCTGCTGTCGGCTTTTAAAAGACTAACCTTTATCTGTATACTAACGTTGATCAAGTCCCGGAAGACAAATATGCATTTGCGGCAGTTTCAATCTTCCTTTCAATACGCTAATTCGGAGAACTTCAAGGGCTTATCACATATAAACAAGTTTAGTGATCAATGATTATTTGTATATTTATTTGACAATGTCTGTTTTCATCATGTTTCCGTGTTCATAGACAACATCTTCCAAATTGAATGTTAATATTTGCCCAATCTCTCATTAAAGAAACTGCAGCAAATGCCCTTAACTATACTTGAATTCTTTTATAACGTTGTCAAATCTTAGATCACCACTCGCGCTGCTTACATACAAAGTCTGCCTGCCAGGACAAAAGCACATTGCAACGGGAAATTTTAATCCATCAGTTAAGTCAAGAATCACATGCGCCTCGGTCAGGTCGTCTGTCATCTTGTAAACAATATGTTGACCTCCGCTACATGTATATATGGAGCCAAATGAAGAGACCATAACATCGCCTGGACTTTCAAGCTCGTCATTCTCATATACATTTAACGTTATTCCATTCATGTCAATAGACAGTAAGCAATTGTTCGTCCAGTCACTCAAGTAGATTTTATTCTCGTTCGGATGTATAGCAATATAAGCAGGGAGTTTCAAATGTTCTCGGCACTGAGAGTCAGGTTTTATTGTTCGTCTTACTCCGCCTGTCAAACTTATGATTTGTACTTTTAGTGGACTCGCATATGTTACGTACAGTTTGTCATTGAAATATTTAACAGCAGAACACGGACCGTTTAACTTCAATGCTCTTTTAACTGAAAAGTCCCCTGTAGTTGTAAGTATCCGGATCACTTGTTCGAGTAGAAAGGTAACTGCAACTTCTTTGTTAGACAGACATGTCATTCCCGATGGCGAGCTATCAAACTGAATATAACCTGTAATCTTGTCATTATCAATGTTAATCATTTTCACTGATTTGTTCCTGTGATCAATAACCACAAGTTCATTGTCAGAAATCGCAACAATGCCCGTAATATAACATGTATCCTTCTCGTTTTGATGCTCAATATTAAGTTCACGATTAAAATGATATTCATCTTCATGGTGAGTGTCAATGGCGTCTGAACCTTTGTTTATATCGATCGACGCATTAGACGTTGGTGCCGATGTGATAGCTATCGTTGGCATGGACGATTTGTCCATTAAAGTGTGATATTTAGTTGTCAAGTTTCTAGAATGTGCACGATAACATGACGGGCAATAATATGCCTTACATTCCGCGCAATATCCTTCCGCCACCATATACGCCCCTGTCGCGCTGCACGGGTCACATTCGATCTCAAAATTGGAACCCGTGTTCACCGATGCCGTAGCGCCATGTTTGAACTGATGTGTGACCGAAGAAGACATATTTGTCCGTTATTTGTCCTAACCCCAGTTGAAAACTCGATTTGTCCAAGCCATCGTATCCAGGTTTAAGAAACTGTGTTACTATTCTACAAGACATGTCAGGTCAAACCAAGTATTTTACTGTATGTATACTAAAACCTCTTGGTACTACTGGTAAATGGGTCTTGAATCTGGAACATTCCAAATACTTTATGATTTAGAGATACAGAAAACATTACAATTATGAATGAAACCAAGAAAAATGAACGTCGTTATTCTGTATTAAAAGCTTAGTGTAAATTTATTTGTTTCTGCTATAATCTGGTATATTGTATATTGATATTTACCATTAGCTAAAGGACAAAAGACAAACATATCTCATATAACTCGTCTTCAATACATTTAACCGAATTTCTAATTGGCCACCTTAAAAAATATTATATCATCTGAAATATTATATCAACAAATCTTAGGCTGTGTTATTTGTTCATTCCACGCACTAATTTATCGTTTTCCGGAAAGAAATGGCGTATTAATGAACAAACTCATCCATGCGTAACGGTTGGTGCGAAATTGGTTTTTTAACAGCTCGGACTAGTATCGTATTGGGTCCGGATTTGCTCCCTGTTGATTAACCTTTCTTAAAACACTGTAATTTGTGAGAATGAGCCATGTGGAACGCGCTCATGAAGTCAGATTAATGCATACATTGAACGAATTTCTGAATGGCCACGTGTTTTTAAAAATTAGTTTAAAAAAAATGCTTTTAGAAGAATACAAATAATCGAAACCCCGACACTGTCCAATTTTATTGATAGAAAATATGTTTTTCGCAGTAATCGAGCTAAACCTCACGTTATTATAAATATCGCTCTTTTCAAAATGACGTTGTGACGTACATGTCTGGATACTCGACATTCTAACGGCCTCAGCGGGCCCCATATTACTTATTCTCACCAGTATTAATGCTTTTCATTAAGCCAATCGTCAGAGAATACATTTTGACTAATTTCAAAAATCAAACATGTCGGGTACGTGAACCCCGTGCACGTAAGCCATTTTGCACTAACTGTTCCGAATGGATTATTTATACATGCATGCGTAATTCATTTTTTGAAATCGATAAATAAGTGAATGGAATGAAAATAACCACAATTTTAGAAATATTGATTGAATATATCGCATAATATAATATTTCATTGCGTGGCCAATTAGAAATTCGGTTAAGTGTATGTTTGAATGCATTATCGATTACCTTCACAAAGCGTTAAACCGATTTTTAAACTACATGTTCATGAACAAACTTTTGTCCTTGGTCTTACGCGTTTGCCTGAGCTTATACATTTGTATTTTCGTCAGTATTAACCAGTTTTTCTTCACCTAATTGCACAAGAGACAAGTTGCAGACCTAATTAGGTCACGGGAAACTACAAAACGCCCAAATTCGTTGATCATATTCTGATCAACCGTGACAGGCAGATGATCGCTCCATCCAAAATAAATCATACAATATTACACAAATGTATATAGAAACAAGACCAATACTAGCAAGCCTAGATGTTTAAGCTTTAAAAAATGAGTGATAGTACAGTAAAGGTCATAATATTATTAAACTGTACTAAAATATACCTGTTATCTAAAATGTTGTATACCGTACGGTGTATCTCCAGTATTCCGAATTAATTTCGTTGTTGAAAACAAAACTTTCTACCAATCAGTATATCCTAGATCTGTATATTGAACGTTTTAATCACCAAAAAAAATTGGCAAACTATTCAGTTATTCCAAATTCATATTGACATCAAACGCTCACATCTGATTGGTTGCCAATGCCCAATTATACGAAAATGTTATTTAAACAATTACACAAACATGCCCATAAACTTCGACTGTGTAGGTAAGTGACCTGACATTATTTTCGAACTTTAATCAACGTTAAAATTATAGTGCAGCCGTACAATACAACTTACTATTGTTCAGATAAAGATATAATCGGACATTTTGACCTCCGTTGAAAATATTAGGAAGACAGTATTTACACATGTAATACTATAGTGCGACCTGGATGATGTGAAAGGCGAGAAAGTTGGTATACCCCACATAGGTGGTTAAAAGTGTGCACGATTGATCAGTCTTATTTGAGTATTGATAATATATTTTTCAATCATTTCATATTTAAATGAGAACGGTTTGTAAACATTAGTTCGTCCGTCAGGTAAACTATGTTTGTCTAGGTTTAACTGGGTAATTCCCACTATTCTTTCGAATGTGATAAATCCCTTATAAGTATTACTTATTGAATCGACTATAAGAAACCATTTTGTCAACAGTTGTGTAAAGGCAAATCCAGTCAATTTTGTAAATATCACATTATAATGGGCGCACTAAAGTGCTACTGCTATAGAACATGTACGTATTAGTAAACTATATTTAACTGAGACGTATCAGATTTGAACAATCATAGGCTCAGAGTCTCTTTTTAATATGGTCTGACGAATAGGTTTATTAGTACACACATTGTAGCATAAACGCCGAAGATCAGAACTCTGCTGAGCGATTTCCATCCTCTTCACAAAATTGGGGGGGGGCATATTTAGTTCAGAGCAGATATTTTGTGGGATAAATATGCGATTGATTACAATGTCATAAAATTCACAGAATTTTTAACCGTGGTAGGTACATAGTGCTTTGCAGTTTAAGATATCAAAAATACATGTATATGTCAGAATGGTTGGCTAAATTAATTTTTTTTTTGTGGTAAAATAGTGTAAAACATATATCAAAAGTGAAAATTTTGAAATTTAGTTAATTATTTTGTTGTGTTTAGCCAAAAAATCAAATACCAAATTAGACTACAATCTTTATGTGTCATAATCCAACAAATTAAATATGTTTATTTTATTTCCTTTTCCTAATAAGGCACTTATAATGGGACCTGTACTAATTATATGACGTCACCATATTTGTTTATTTTTGTGACATCAACGAGTTTGAAAGTCAGTTTTATTTTCATGCCTCTAGTTTTCATCATGTCATAGCATGTCACTAAGTTGGATCATTTTGAAAAGGTATACCTTTTTGGATTACTCCAAAGATCTAAAATGTTGACTTCAGGTTGGAAATCCCATACAGTCCGACCAGGGATACCTGACAGTTACGTCACGTTGTGTTTACAATCAAATGTTTACTTTATATATCGCCCGCAAAAATGTGGATTATCAGTATATTTCATTACCTATGGTCTGCATGAAATCGTGGCCGAGAGGATAATGGTGCAGTATTAGTAATTAAAAGATCCCGAGTTCGAACCCCGTCAGCAGAACTTTTTACGCTTATTTTATTTTATTTTTTTTCAATCGCATTCAAAGTAAGTATACTGAATGCTGATTGGGCAAAAACACCATTGTCATTTCACTAAACTACAAATGGCTTAATTTCTCAGCCAAGAACAAGCTTAAGAAAATTTCAGAAGGGAGTCTTTGCAGAATTGAGACAAACCAACAGCTATCCTGAACGTATTTTCAATTAAACGAATTCCACGGGTTAAATTTAAAATTAATGAGGCAAAGCATTCATTTAAAAAAAATAGCTTTCAAATCATCAAGGGTATAGGCCTTCATTTCTCGTATATAAAAAGTGATGGAAAGTTTATGACTGTCATAAGCTTTGAACTTAGACCGCTTGAGTGAGAGTCAACATAAACATCCACAGAACCATGCATTGCTTAAAGTGTATGAATAGGTAAGGACATACTTCAATTTAGTACGACCCTCGGTCTTTTTTGGGGATATACCATTCTTATTTATAGATTGTTTACAAAATGATGTCACTGTCAAAAATCGTTGGTCGGATAGTAGCACAGCTCATATATTGTTTTTGTTAAATGCATGTATCTAGGTTATGATTGTTTATGTATAGCTTGGCTATTTTGACCTGAGCCTGACCTTTATGCAAGAATATATTACTATGTTTGAATAGATCAATTTCCGCAAGCTAATCGTGCAATATCGGTATTTCAGATTTGTGTTTGTATTACACGCCGAGCGCTCCCCGATTATGAAAACATAATCGATGTTATAAACGTAGACAGTGTCAATGTGGGCAAGCTATTCATTGATCCACAGAGTGTATATATTAAGTCCCCCGTGTAGCTGCCTGATGGGAATGTTTACCTATATTTATATATACAGTAAAACTTCGTTAAGACGAGCATCGACATTACGAGCAAATTTTAAATTCCTGGCGAATAAGGTAAATATTTGTTGTATCCTAATATCACACCTCTATGTCGAGCACCCGGTTTATTTCGATCATTTGGCTCGTCCCGATTAGTTCTCGAGATAACGAGGTTTTACTGCAGATCAAGCATTTGTCTAGAATCTAAAAGTGCTCTCACATAAAGATATTGCAAATTAATACTTGCTATCAATTTATCATTGGAAATAACAATGGAAACACTATTCTGTTATTTCTATTACCTTAAAAAAAGCTTAAACCATTACATACAGAAAAAGAAACGTAACGTCTACGTCAGCGTCAACGTCAACGTCAACGGCAACGGCACCATTACCGGTACCGGACTTCCCAAATGCTCTATCAAAAACAATTATGCAATTATTCCTAAACTTATTTGCAGTATCACGCTCCTCATTTGAGAATGAGCATTCGCCCAATTAATTAAAGGCAATTTAAGCATTGTAAGAAACACCTGTTAAAGTTTGATGTCTTCTGCGGCTTCATAAACGCATTTATTTCACCTTTACAGTGATGCATACATTTACGTATTTTATGAACAATTTGAACAATGACTTGTTTTGGAGAACGGCATACATATACAATGTACATGTGAAATCTTAATGTATAATTAAGATGTATACATCAAAATGTACTGTCTATACGCACATGTACGCACCTTTAGCTACCGTTTAGCCATACGGTAAATATTTATGGTAAACCGTACAGGTGTATACATACTTTTTGGACAAAGACAACTCATAAAAGTTTATCATTTTTTTGCACTTATACCATTGGGGTTTGTTGAAGGGACGTCAAAACGAAGATACACTTGTGTGATACAATGTGTCTATATGGGTGTACCATATCACTTTGCGAGCAGACACTTTGGTTCTTCAAGGCGCCCGGTTAATATTATCGATACACTCTAATGCTATACAACACCCCTTATCATCCTCATGGTGTGGGTAACGGGTGAAGCTACTATGTTCAAATTAAAACGACACATGTGTGAATTGAAAAAGGGCTTTATTTTGTAAAGCCAGATACCTTATACACAGTATAAGTCTCTTAAAACATATATATACATATCAAAATGAGGCTTACTAAATAAAGTCTAAACACACTATATGGAATAACAGTTAAACGGACCAAATCTCTAATAGTATATTGGGTTGGAAACACTGAAAAACGCGTCTGAAAGTTCTTGAACCCCGGTCAAGATTCGAACTGGGAACATCCTGGAAACTCGGTCACCGTTGTTATAAATGATTCGGTTTTGATGTAGATGAGTAGATGATGAGTTCAGTTGGTACTAACAGATAATCAAATAACATTTCACATGGTTATATTTAATTCCTTAATTGCAAAGAAATGGAAGTGATTGTAAATGCTGTCAATTGTAAGTCTATGTCTGAGTCTGCATTTCAGACTTACTCGAGTACAGTGAATAAAGCACCTCTAATTGTATTCGAACTCTTTTATAACATTGGTGAAACATGGGCGGTCCCTGATACTACTTACATATAGAGTTTTCCTACCATGACAGATACACATCGCTTTAGGTAGACATACTGTATCGTTCGAACTGAGTATCACACTTGTCTCACTTAAGTCATCACTAATCTTGAGCACACTACTGGTATGTTGTATACTGTTGCAAAGATAGATGGTACCAGCTGGGGAGAAGCAAATAGCGCCTGGTTCACCAAGCCTAGCATCCTTGTACATATGCAACAAAACACCATTCATATCCATACACAGAACAATGTTTTTCTTATTGTCACTGACATACATCTTAGTTTCTGAACTATGTATGGCGATGAAGCTTGGAAGGTCACACTGTTCTAGAAAATGAGCATCCGGTTGTATGATGTTTATCAACTCACCGGACAGGTTGAAGATCTGAAACATCACTGGATCGCAGTAGGACACATATAGTTTATCATTACAATATTCAATAGCTAGACACTTCCCATGCACTTTAAACGATTGCTTTATAGAAAGTCCTCCTTCTGTTGTTAAAATTCGGATCAGCTGTTTACTCTGAAAGGTGACGGCCACTTCGCCGTTTGGGAGGGTAGTTATACCCGATGGTTCGTTGTTAAACTTTATATAACCTGTCGCCTCTTCTTTATCAATATCAATTATTTTCACAGACTTGTTATCTGGATCAACACATACAAGCTCATTATTTGAGAGGACAGACATGCTTTCAATATACCAAACACATTTATCTCTTGGATGTATACAGTGGATGTCACGAGTAAAACGATATGTATCATCAAAATTGGAACTTTCGTTTATCGATGTTATTGCTCCTGGTTGGAGCTCTTGTGTAGCCGAAGAACACATATCCTGAACTCTTTCTGCATAATCAAGAGTCGTAGGGCATGGTGATGTATTCATTTTGGTACCATCCATAATTGGAACAGCTTTGTTAAATGTTCTAAAAAAGTTCAGACTCCTGTACAATGACCTACTTTGCCGATACGCCTATTAGTGTCTGAAATAGAATCGTTAAAAAGTGTTAGTATGGATCCAAGAACAAGTGAACAATCGACGGATAATAAATGTTAGAAAAAGTGTTATGTTGAATACACATGGTAAAACAAGTTGTTTCAACTTCAGTTTCACGACAAGTTTCGATTTTTACGAAAATATGCTCATAAGAAGCGCCTTGTAAGGGTTAATGCTGATTTTATAGAGGTACCAGTCTTAAAAGATCTTCACCAGCGTAATGTTAGCCAACAAATGGTGACCAAAACAAGTAGCAACATGAATTGACGAACGGGTCGAATAAACGAACAAGTTTTAGAGGTAAGTACATTATAAGGATACTTAACTTTGATTAAATAGTAGTAAATTAACCTTATAAACTATAAATATAAAGAAATAGTACCAACCAATATATCCCAGACATATTTATTATGTTTTAAATAATGCTATAATGTATTCGGTTATTTCGATTTTGAAATAACTTTGTCACCCAAAATCGATATACATGTATTGATATAAAGTGTACGCGATTTAAGGTTCATGTAGAGTGTCAAATTACTATATTTTGACGAGGCAATAATTCGGCAGATTTAAAGGCAATAGTTTCCTAATATACAGCCATAGGTAGAAAAATCATTACAGAACACTTTTTAAATTGACATATAATAAAAATAGAATCCAAAATGTTGCTTTTGCAACAACATACCATAGAAACAGGAAATTATAAAAAAAACACTTATTTCAATTAATTGAACTAATTCCTTCAGCCAATATGTTGTATGAACCCATTTTTAAGGTAGTACTACCAATGAATCATGACAATATGCTTTGACAATCCTGCAACATGCATTTGAAAGTCATAAAAAATGTAAAATGTCACAAAAATTTAGGGAACTGTTTTAAAGTATGGAGGTCAAGTGCCTGTGCGAAGTATTTATCTAATAATAATGAGTTGCATGTAAACTTAGGAATTTTCGCCACTGAACATTAAATGCGCAAATTTAATTTAAGAAAAATGGTTTTAATTGGCCAAGGTTAATTTGAAAACATAACATTTCAACAAAATTCGCTGCAGTAACATGGAAGTCCCCGCCTCAACACCGTACACGAGCATGCTTTGCCAATGAACACACCAACCTCGTGATCATGCCCTGGACCTGTTCGATTAAGAGTGATCTGGGCGTTTTACGTAGGGGTTCGCATTTTCTAAAAATGAATATGCTTAGGAAATAACCATATCTTATCAAATATACGCTTTCAATACGACAGTTACCTTGTAGATCGAAGAAATCGTCAATATTAGTGTTTTCTGCCACCAGTTAAAAAGCTAGCGTTATTTGCCGGAAGTGTAGTTTCGTAAAATAATTCTTGCTCAAAACTGTTATTTCAGATATTTCCAGTAATTTTTCTTCTTTTTCTCTGTTCCAATTTACTTTAAACATTATAATTTAATATTATTTCTATTATATGTCACGAAATATGAAGATTTTAAAAATTCGAATTTGCGGAGAGATTTAAAAGCATGAACAAAATGGACGATAAGTGGTAAACAAATTGTATGACAGGGACACATTCCATTATTATGAACTAAGCACATCGGTGATGTAAGTGTCATTTGTTGCATATAAATCTCACGACTATCTTTTTTTCATTCATGTATTTGATTCTGTTCCACCGTTCTTTGATTCTAATTCATTGAAGAGCAAAGTTTAGACAGTTAGAAAAATACAAAATGGCGTCTTACATTGGAACACAAGTTGATTTCAAATTGGTATTTCGGGCTCGAGGACGATTGCATTCATATTCTAATTGTAGCAGTACCTAAATTTAAGTTCTCTGCAATTCATTATGGGTTATTTCTTTCCTCTGGAGCTTTCTTAAAGTTTTTGAGGTTTTGCACGTGACCGTGTTTTATTTGTCAATTATGTCTCAAATACAGAAAAAAACTACTCTATTTGTGAACAACTTATTCATATATATTGATATATTAGATACTATGTTTTCAAGTGTGTATATATTGTTTAATTCGGTCCAGTATTCTTGATTATTTTGAGACTTCTATGTTTTGCATATGCTCGGTCATTTTGACACTTTACATGATCCTTAAGTGACAATGTATAAACTGCTGAAAGGATTTTGTATACCGTATAGACAAATGTTTTGCATAGTTGAATATAATTGTACTTGGTAGGTACAGTCTGTTCAAAGTTAAATGATAACGGTAATAAACATTGGCTCGTCCGTCAGATAAACTCTGTTTATCAAGGTTTAACTTTGTGTTATAGTTTAGCGAATTTGACACGAATCTGACCTTTAGATGAGTATAATTTAACAGTAGATATTGTGTCTGTAATTATAACCTCGGTTGCATGTTTTCATAGTCGGGAGTATAACTCTAACTGTAATTGTGACCAAAAATAGACTGTTCCTGCTCTAACGCGGCATTGGAACCTTTGTGCCACAAAAAGTAAACAGATCAATCAGGTATAAAAACATATATTCCAATGAGCCAAGACGTAATTATTTCTGGCAAATTCGGTAAAAAAGATTGAATAGACAAAACAAACATCTACTTAAATCGATGTAATGGTCCGTGATTTCTGTTTATATTGTCATTGCAGATTATAGTGTTAGAGTTATACCACGAAGACGCTCGAGATGTATTACAAACACAAATTTGAAATACAATGTACCGATATTGCACGATTTGCTTATATATTTAAAGCAAGAACCTTGTAAAATATTCTTGCTTTAAGGTCAGGATCGTGTGAAATTCGCCAAGCTATACTTAGTTAACGGTAATACGCGCTATTCTTTCGAATGGGATAGTTCCCTCATTAGTATTACATGTACTTATTGAATCGACAATATCAGTGAAGCAACAGCACGTGACTATTTGGCTACAGTGCCAAGACGACAATTGCTTCACATCGAAAACAAATGTAGCCGTAATTATTTCATTTCTATACTGTTTTCTATGAAACATAGTCCAGACTAAGTGAAAAAAAATTTCAACGGTCACTAATTGCAAACACATTGTGAAACCTTCAGTTTCAAGCCATTATCCTAAGGTTTCAAGAAACGGCCCCTGCACCGCTGATAGGGATCCTGCGTTTAGGTGAAAGATTACATTCAAAGGGTAATTTTGAAAATATCTAAGTTTGACACAATCTGCATTAAAAGTGCTTTAGGGATTGTTGATTTTCAAAAATGAGTTTCTTAACAATGGCAAATCGTTTGATGAACCTAGACAGTGCATTAGACTGTTTGAACATACGTACACAGAGTTAATAAGTCGCGAATTGCTTAGGGCTATATTTCATACTGTGCTTCTAAAATCCTTTTTTTTTTCAAAAAATATTTTTGGACAATAAGAACGCCAAATCCTTCTGCATCCAAAATCGCACCATTTTGTTTCAAAGTGATAGTAAATAATCATACCGCAGAAGTACAGTGACGTCACTTATTATGTTAGTAGCGGATCACTTTGGTATACATGTGTAGCGGACCATTTTAGCAGAAAAATAACTCGCTCTGTGACACTTGTGAAATAATAATTGTTTTATTTCTTGTCTGAGTAAGTCGCTTTGAATTGGTAATTTAGGAAATGGAACATATATTCTTGACAAAATACCTTCGATTTTGATTTGTGTATAGCGGATCACATAGATTGACATTACACGATTTTCTCCACAATTCAGTGAACTATCATTGTTATTCCCCTTAAGGAGGCAAATTCTCATGCAATTAAATAGATTCTTTCATTGAGTAGCCAAAAGCCTTGATGTGATCCCATATATATACCCCATGATCCGCTATACCCTACACTACAGTATTGTTTTCCATTGAAGTTGTATAACCACCTACAGGTGGCAGTATGAGTGTTTGGTCCGCAAACGATTAAAAAAATATATAAAAAATTCCGTCACTGAGCTAATATACTATCAAGGTATAAAGCGTACTAGATGTCATAACGCCAAATATTGTAGAACATCGCATCACGTTGGTTCAGCATAAAATACGGGCGCTGAAGGAAAATCGCCACACAAGTCATTCAAATAAACTATAAGATATTCATTTTTACCGAAAATCTCTTTCAATTGTATTTTATAACTGCGAAACGGCAAAACAGTGTTCCTTTCATTATTTAACTTCGCTCGATGCCATTTTATTTATGCTCTGGATATCCGCTCCACTCACATTATCGTAATTATTGTTAGGAACCAAGTCTATATTTAGATGCGATGTTCCACAATCTTTGGGTATAGACGCTTTATACCTTGATAGTGTATTAGCTCAGTGACGGATTTTTCTTTTTGTTTATCATTTTATTTTCCAAACACTGATACTCGTTCTTCGACCTGTGTGTATAACATCGTCGACAGACCAATTGTCACACTGGTCCTATTTGTATATTTTTTCATTAAGATTAATTTATCGTCATACAAAACAAATGAAATGTAGCCACATATTGGTCTGTCAAATGATTGTATGACGCGTACAGTATGTGTGTTGTGGTGTCTGTGCTTGTCACTCTCGCTTTCAGCCTCATCATTGGATAGCAGCTTGCTGTGAAAAGGAATCCGAGTGCGTAAGTCTTCCCTGCCATTTATAGCCTATCATACAACAAGACCTATGTGCCCCAGAAATGGGATCCTCCTAGAGGTGGTAGACGGTTAACTGGGCACCTGGCGGCCCCAGGCAGAAGCACAAGGTCTCGGAGGAGTCTATGCTCCTAGATGCATGGCGTAACAGGGCCCACAGGCGTGTGGATATACTGTTGCTTTCAAACCCAGTTATGGGTTAAATAGCTTCACTACCTTGTGGATGGCTCGGGAGAGTCAAATGCTATGGGAGAAAACCCAGACAGAAAATCCGGATACATGGAACTCGTTAATAGTGGTAACTATAATCATCTACGGGAAGGAAACCCAGAGAGAAAACCCGGCCCACCAGAGTGGAGGTTAGGCGTGGTGTTAACAGCTCCACCCTATAAAAAAAGAACCTTGTTACGGAAATTGCAAATCAGGAACAAACTCAACAACCGGACAATAGTGGTGATCTCCAGACTCAAAATGGGCAAATGACTGCTAAAAGCACGACTAGACCATCTCTATTGCATCCAAAGCAATCTTGTTACATTGGAGCATGGAACGTGCGGACGATGTACGAGGTGGGAAAAACGGCGCAAGTAGAAAGAGAGATGGCTAAATACAATATCGAAATTTTAGGAATAAGTGAAAGAAGATGGACAGGAAATGGATCTCTTACAACAACATCAAACAATACAATAAAATACTCTGGTAGAGAAGACAACCAACAAATTTACAAAATCAACTATAATACAATGTTATACGCCAGAGGAAGACCAGAGAGATATATTTTACCAACAACTACAAAAAGCCATTGATGAAATACCAACACACGATCTTTTATTGATAATTGGAGACATAAATGCGAAGGTTGGACATTCAAATGAAGGAAGATAACGATGTATGGGAACTCACAGATGCGGTGAAATGAATGAGAACGGTGAAAGGCTAGCAGACATATGTGGAATAAATAACCTTGTGATTGGTGGTACCATCTTCCCACACAAAGATATACACAAGAAAACGTGGGAGTCACCAAATGGAAGAGACTGCAACCAAATAAACCAAATTATCATCAATGGTCGATGGAGACACTCCTTAGAAGACGTAGTGGTTCGACGAGGAGTGGATGTTGGTAGTGACCACCACCTACTTCTATCCAAGATTAAACTTCATCTTAGAAAAGCTCCATCCATATCAGAACCAACTCAACCAAGATATCATACAGCCAAGCTTAAAGATCCTACAATAAGCAAGAAGTTCTCGTTAGTACTCAGAAATAGATTCCAAGTGCTTGGTGATACTGGAGATGGATTAGAGACGGATGTGGAAACCACCAGGACAAATATAAAAGACAATTACACCCATGCCTGCAAAACAGTACTTGGTACAAAGAAGTAAAGTGATAAGAAATGGATAAAAACTGATACTTGGAACCTTATAGACAAACGAAGAACCTTGAAAGAAAGAAAACAAAATGCAAGATCTGAAAGACTAACACAGCAAAACAGCAAAGAATACTCCGATATCAACAAAGAAACAAAACGAAAACTTCGAAAAGACAAAAGAGACTACTACGACAGCAAAGCTAACGAGGCGGAAACAGCGGCCAACAGAGGAGCCATGGGTTGAAGTAAACAGAATTACAAGAGAACTGACAGGAAAATTTGATTCTTGTACTAGACCAGTGAAGAATAAAGCAGGAGACAAGATTACTGTAGAATTTGAACAACTGAAACGATGGGCTGAACACTTTAATGAAGTATTGAATAGACCAGACCCTGTAGAAACAGCCACCATAGATGAACCTTTTGAAGAACCATTCGACAAACTGGCGTGGAATTACACTACTGTCCATACCAAACATAGTGTTCTGCAAAATCACCTGCATGAGACTCAGCAGCTCAATTGATGGAACCTTAAGGAAAGAACAAGCAGGATTCAGACATGGCACTGGATGCACAGACCATATATTTACCTTAAGAAACATCATGGAACAGTGCATAGCATGGAATAGCAAAGTCCACATCAATTACATCGATTTCGAAAAAGCGTTCGATAGCATTCACAGAGAAAGTCTTTGGAAAATCCTTAAGGCATATGGGTGCCCACAAAAATTTATCTACATAATAAAGAGCTTTTATGAAAACTTTACCTGCAGCGTCATCCACAACAACAAACTAAGCAACTGGTTCAACATCTCCAGTGGGGTACGACAAGTATGCATCATGTCAACAATGCTTTTTCTTGTTATCATTGACTGGGTGATGAGGAATGCTGTCGGAAACAAGAACAGAGGAATCAGATGGACTCTGACATCAATATTGGAAGATCTGGAGTTTGCAGACGACATTACCCTACTTTCAAGCAATGCTGAACACCTACAAAAGAAAACCGACGATCTGGCAAAATACGCTCACCAAGAAGGACTTAATATCAGCAATGCAACTTACCAACACTCCATCAATAATAACCTTAGACAACAAACCAATAGAAGAAGTAGACAATTTTACATATTTAGGCAGCATCCTCAGCAAAAACTACTGAAAAAGACATAAAAATAGACTCCAAAAAGCAAGAACATCATTCTACCAGCTAAACAAGATATGGCGATCCAGCAACATCAATGAAAAAAACAAAAATTAAACTCTACGAGAGCAACGTCCTCTCCGTGTTGATGTATGGGGCAGAATGTTGGAGGGTAACACAAAAAGACAGTCAAAAACTATCAGGATTCCACTAGAAATACCTCCGCAAAATATGTAAAATCTACTGGCCAACAATAATTTCCAACATCGACTTATACAAAAGAACTGGACAAACGAACTTAATAACACAAATAAAACGAAGAAGACTCCGTTGGCTAGAACATGCAATAAGGAAAGACAAAAACAACATCACCAAGATAGCTCTAAAATGGACCCCATCAGACGGGAAAAGACACCGAGTAAGACCAAAATAAACATGGAGAAGGACAATTAACAGTGAAATAACGACGATGGGGAAAACACTTGGAGAAATAGAGAAGATTGCGAAACATACAAGAAATGAAGAGACCTGGTTGCAGCCTTATGTACCAGTGGGCACGAAGAGGATAGGTAGGTACATGTAGGTAGGTAGCCACATTGTTTTAATTTAATTTGTTGAGTATAATATAAAATACGTTTGTGCATGCATGTGTCACACTGTAATTCATATCGTCTTAAAAGGTCGTCAGTACTACTAACGACCTTCTCATTCTAAGCCAGCGATATGTTTTTGTTAAATGTATGTATCTAGGTTATGATTGTTTATGTACATATCGTTGGCTTAGAACCAGAAGGTCGTAACTACAAAATCGATATATTGAGAAAACAAGAGAAAACTGTCTGTAATTTACTCTTTACCTATGGGAAAACACGTTTTCAAAACTTCATTTTTGGTCAACATGACAATTTCAGATTTTCATGAAAATAGGCTCATAAGAAGCGCATTGTGAAGCAGATTTCAAATATGTATCGGTCTTATAAGGTCGTAAGTAGTAGTTAAGGCCTTCTGGTTCTAAGCCATCGATTTATTCACAGAGTGTATATAGTTCAATTTTGAACCCTGAGCCATGACCTTTTAGACGAGTCTATTTGTGATTTATTGATTTCAATAGTCATGATTTAAAGATATGTTACTTAATATTGTGTGTTATACATATCTGAATACTAGTCAATCCCACGCCAATCTTTATTGCAGAATGGATTAAATTTTAAAATTGCAGTCACGGCTCAATGCTCGAAATCGAACTATACTATATCCGGCTGGCTCAGAATGAGAAGGTCGTTACTACAAAATAAATATTTTGAGAAAACGAGAAAATACTGTCTGATAATTACTCTTTACACATGGTAAAACAAGTTGTTTAAACTTCGTTTTGGTCAACTTGACAAGTTCCTATTTTTTATGAAAATGGGCTCGTATGAAGCGCCTTGTAATGCTTATTTTATATATGTATGAATCTTACAAGGTCGTAAGTAGAAGTTACGACCTTCTCATTCTAAGCCAGTGATATTTTTTTGTTAAATGCATGAATAAAGGTTATGATTGTTTATGTATAGCTTGGCTATTTTGACAAGAGCCTGACCTATATGCAAAAATATATTACAATGTTCTTGCGTTGAATATATCAATTTCCGCAAGCAAATTGTGCAATATCGGTATTTCAGATTTGTGTTTGTATTACAAGTCGGGCGCTCCCCGATTATGAAAACATATAATCGGTGTTATAAACGTATATAGTATATCGACTGTTAAATTATGCTTATCAATAGGTCAGGCTCATGTCAATGTTGGCAAGCTATACATTGATCAACAGAGTGTATATATTAAGTCCCCCGTGTAGCTGCCTGGTGGGAATATTTACCTATATACCTAGTACAGCATTTTTCTATAATTTAAAAGCGCTCTCACATAAAAACATTGCATACTAATACTTGCTATCATTTTATCATTGGAAATTTCAGTGGAAACACTATTCTGTGATGTCCACTGCCTTTTAAAAAAAGCTTAAAACCATTACATACAGAAAAAGAAACATCTACGTCAACGGATCCGGGCTTCCCAATGCTATATTAAAAACAATTATGCAAATATTCCAAACTTATTTTCAGTATCAAGCTTAGCACTTGAGAGTAAGCACTCGTCCAATTAATTAATGACCATTTAAGCATTGAAAAAAACACCTGTTAAAGTTTGATGTCTTCTACGGCTACATAAACGCATTTATTCCACCTTTACATTGATGCATACATTTACGTAATTTATGAACAATTTGAACAATGACTTGTTTGGAGAACATCTTAGATATACAATGTACCTGTTGAATATAAAAATAGAGCATTCACATGAATAAAATAGTTCTGGAACAAACATAGTTGACAAAATAATGGTTTTGCCATTGCTAGTACAGGGAGTACATTTCACAAGTTGTACTCCAAGCACATATATTCCCGACAAAACACTCGTCTTGGAAACACTAAAAGCGCGTCTTAAGCTTCTAGAATCCTGGTTGAGATTCGAACTTGCACCATCCTGGTTACTCGGTCACCGTTGTTCTAAGTGTATCAATTTTGATATAGATTGGTATACATGTTCAGTTGGCACCAACAGATAATCAGATGCTATTTCACACAGTCAGCTTTAATTATTTAATTGCAAAGAAATGGCAGTGATTGTAAATGCTGTCAATTTTAAGTCTAAGTCTAAGACTGAGTTTCAGACTTACAGTGAATGGTGAATAAGGCACCAAGTCTCTCTATTCGTATTTGAACTCTTTTATAACATTGGTGAAACCTGGGTGGTCATTCCAACTACTTACATATAGAGTTTTCCTTCCATGAAAGAAACTCATCGCTTTAGGGAGACTTAATCTATCTTTGGAACTGAGTATCACACGTGTCTCACTTAAGTCATCACTAATCTTGAGCACACTACTAGTATGTTGCATACTGTTGCAAAGATAGATGGTACCGGATGGGGAGAAGCAAATAGCGCCTGGTTCATCAAGCCTAGCATCCTTGTACATATGCAACAAAACACCATTCATATCCATACATAGAACAATGTTTTTCTTATTGTCACTGACATACATCTTAGTTTCTGAACTATGTACGGCGATGTAGCTTGGAAGTACACACTGTTCTAGAAAATGAGCATCCGGTTGTATGGTTTTTATCAACTCGCCGGACAGAGTGAAAATCTGAAACATCACTGGATCGCAGTAGGACACATATAGTTTATCATTACAACATTCAATAGCTAGACACTCGCCATGCACTTTAAACGATTGCTTTATGGCAAGTCCTCCTTCTGTCGTTAAAATTCGGATCAGCTGTTTACTCTGAAAGGTGACGGCTACTTCGCCGTTTGGTAGAGTAGTTATACTTGACGGTTCGTTTTTAAATTTTATATAACCAGTCGCCTCTACTTTATCAATATCAATTATTTTCACTGACATGTTATCTGGATCAACACATACAAGCTCATTGTCTGAAAGGACAGACATACTTTCAATATACCATATACATTTATCTCTCGGGTGTATACAGTGGATGTCACGAGTAAAACGATATGTATCATCAAAATTGGAACTTTTGTTTACCGATGCTGTAGCTCCTGGTTGGAGCTCATGTGTAACCGCAGACATATCCTGACCTCCTTCTGTATAATCAATAGTCGTAGGGCATGGTGATGTGTTCTTTTTTGTATCATCCATGATTGGAACAGCTTAAATGTTTTTAAAAAGATTCAGACTCCTGTTTAATGACCCACTTTGTCGATACGCCTTGTGGTGTCTGAAGTAGAATCGTGAAAACTTGTTAGTTGGGAGTTTTCAAGAACAAGTGAACGGTCGCCGGGTTCCTCATACACGTAAAATGCTATGTTGTGTCTTTACACATGGTAAAACAAGTTGTTTCAACTTCAGTTTGGTGAACATGACAAGTTCCGATTTTCATGAAAATAGGCTCACAAGAAGCGCCTTGTGAAGTTGTGATGCTGATTTTATATACTTATGCATCCGTCTCATAAGATCGTATACAGTACTTATAGTCAATTCAATAAGTAATACTAATGAGGGCACTATCTCATTCGAAAGAATAGTAGGGATTACCGTCAATTCAGGTATACGCAGTTAAACCTAGATAAACAGTGTTTACCTGACAGACGACTCGATGTTTACAACCCGTTCTCGATTAACTTTGAAAGGTCTATACGACCTTCATCAGCGTACTATTAGCCAACAAATGGTGACCAAAACATGTAGCAACATGAACTGACGAACAGGTCGAATAAAGAAATTCGTTTTAAAGGTATAAACAATATAAGGATATTGAACTTTAATTAAATACTAATTAATTAACATACTAAACTATAAATATAAAGAAATAGTACTAACCAATATATCCTAGACATATTCATTATGTTTTACATAATTCTATAACGTGTTCAGTTATTCCGATTTTGCAATAACTTCGTCACTCAAAATCGATATATTGACAAAGTGTATGCGATTAACATGGTAATGTATAAACTGCTGAAAGGATTGTGTATTCCGTATAGACGAATGTTTTGCATAGTTGAATATAATTGTACTTTGTAGGTACAGTATGTTCAAAGTTAAATGATAACGGTTATAAACATTGGCTCGTCCGTCAGGATCAACTGAGTTTTATCTACTAGGTTTAATTGGGTGTTACTAAGCTAATGGTAATTAATACGCGCTATTCTTTCGAATGACATAGTTCCCTCATTAGTATTACATGTACTTATTGAATCGACAATATCACTGTAGCAACAGCATGTGGCTATTTGGCTACAGTACCAAGACGACAATTGCTTCACTTCGAAACAAATATAGCCGTAATTATTTCATTTCTATACAGTTTCTATGAATCATAGTCCAGACTAAGTGAAAAAAATTCAACGGTCAATAATTGCAAACACATTGTGAAACCTTCAGGGGTTCGGTCTAAAGTTTCAAGTCGTTTTCCCAAGGTTTCACGAAACGGCCCCTACACCGCTGATAGGATCCTGGGTTTAGTTGAAAGATTACATTCAAAGGGAGGTAATTTTGAAAATATCTAAGTTTGACACAATCTGCATCAAAAGTGCTTTAGGCATTGTTGATTTTCAAACAACAATGTTTCTTAACAATGGAACATCGTTTGATGCATATAGACAGTGTCACCTGTAAAAAAGTGTCACGTGTAAAACTTACGCGCTTATAAATGTGGCATTTCATTCAATGAGCAAGAAAAAAGCATTCCTATAATAGGCATTGAATAAAATTTGGCTTCAAGCAACTTGCCTAAACAAGACGCTATCGAGCACTTCATAGCGCTACGATAAGAAACGGCTTGCTTAAAAAGACGCTTCGTAGCGGAGGAAGCGAACCATTAATATGCTACCGGCGAGCGCTCGCGGCTAGCATTATACCGAATCGGCCGGTTACATAAGAAAGCTTTTCATTGTTGAGTATTTAGAGGATATTTGTATTTTACGGTGAATAATTGGTTGGTATTTGAGCGAGTAAGCAGCTGAAGTAATATAGCAACAAGTGGAAATATAAGTCAGCTGTTCACAAGGTGAAATACAAACCAATCATACGCCGTAAAATACTTACATTCTATTTAGTTCATGCTTCAAATAGCCTTAAATAAGTATATGCCCCAAATTAAATTGAAATATTATGATAGATACATCAAGTGTTTTACGGCGTATGTATATGTTACACTGCACGTCACCTATCTCGTTCGTGACTTCTCATCAAGACAATTATTCGACATATTCTTGTATTGACTTGATTTAATAGTTTATTTACTATGTTTAATTATGGTTCTGTAAAAGCAATTAGCATATATTAGCCATAAGGCATGACACTGCATAATATAGTATAGTACATTAATTCAACATTTTCTACGCAACCATATAGTACGAGACAAATAGCGTAAATACTTCATAATTATGTTAAGATTGTTTTAACAATAGTGAAATATACGTACAAATATACTGTAAAGGATTTAACTATAGTACTGTATTGATTTCGTTCATGACCCGATTATAACCGTGGTCAATTTGCCAACCAACCATTGTGTATTGTAAACTACGTGACCCGTCGCATATTTCAACATAAGCACATATTAGACAGTCTATAAACTATACGTGTACATCAGCTTGATAAAATCAGTCACATATTCTCACAATGGGAGTTACCGAAGTTAAAACAAAGGTTTGTGTATATTTTATTAAAATTATCATCTTTATATTTTATACTTTAACTTACCGTATGTCTAGAGATGAACTGGTAGGAAACCCAGAGGTAGTCCCGCATGTATCGGTGATTTACACCGGGCACGAGCTATCCCTGTCTCTTAATTTACGATAAAGTCACAGAGGTGGCCCTGCAAATTACGCGGAAGAATGAAGGGAAAAGTATTTTTAAATGTATTTCGTACAAAAATTAGTAACCATACTGGCAGGTAGAGATTGTATTACTAAAGTTACAAAATGCGACACTACGTATGTTTCACTAAGTTTGCCTACGTACAGATTTATTTATTATAATTAAAATTATTGATGCAACGTATACTTATAAGCTAAATGGGAGATATTTTTTTTAATTATTAAACTGCAAGTCTAACCAGGGAGAATAATTTAATAAGACCAAGTGTCTTTCGTTCTTATACCCTTTTCCTTATGTTTGTGTAATTTTTTAAAGTTGTAAATTGTATGCATACTGTAATATATTTGGGAAAATAAATTTGTTTAAACTAAAGAATCATTCGTAGGGTCTCATTCAAGACTAGATTCACTACTTACAGCTGTGTTTTGTTTAAATTACAAGTCCATCTCTATGGTACCTCATTACAAATATTCCCTTTGACATCTCCTTATTACAATAATTCCCTTTGGCAGATCCTTATTACAAGTATAACCTTGGTTATGTCCTTATTACAAGTTATCCCTTTGATATCTCTTTATTACTCGTATTCCCTATGATATGTCCTTATTGCAAGTATTACCTTTGATAGGTCATTATTACAAACATTCCCTTTGACATTTCCTTATTACAATTATTCCCTTTGATTTGTCCTTATTACAAGTATAACCTTTGACATCTCCTTATTACAATTATTCCCTTTGATTTGTCCTTATTGCAAGTATAACCTTTGATTTGTCCTTATAACAAGTATAACCTTTGAATATTTAGGTCCTTATTACAGTAATCCCTTTGATAGGTCCTTATTACAAGCATTCCTGTTGATATTTATAAATGTACATGCATACTTGAGAAGTTGCATCATGTATTTTAGTAAACCTTACTGATTACATCACTAAGTATTTACTGTTTACTGCGAAGATTTATATCTGTATTTGGAAATTTGACGTTTGTCTTAGTCAAGTAGATGCAACGCCTCATTTTGGTCACTAGGGTCACCGTATGATTGGGCTATCTTTGTGAAACTAGGCATACATTTTTTTGAGGTGGGGATTTGTGCTTTTCATTTTCCCCGTTAGGTTATGATTGTGCATTGTTCCGTGTATTGGTGCTATGTAATGTTGTTAACTGGTGAATTATTTCTGTACTCGGCTCGTTAAGTTCAGTACTGTCTTCCTTGTCCGATTTTCTCTTATCGTTTTGGAAATATCAAAACGCCGCGAGTGGATGGACTAATAAAACTCGTTCCATGAAATTATAACAGCATGTGAAAAAGCATTTGCCTAGTCACGTTTGCTCATATTTCATTTTAGTCTCATGTCAGGTCACCTTAGAATACAAAAGTGGGCGTGTTTTTTTCTCCGGGAAATTTGCGGTTTATATTCGGCAAAGTTCTATATCTTATTTTTATAAATGTATTCGTAACAATGTATATTGTATGGCGTTTATTTATGTACTTGTTTCATCACATACCAGAGAAATTATAAATGACAAATAACCTGGTTTTTACATCACTAATATTTCATTCTATTCATAATAGAAAACTGAAAACTGAAAAATTGGTGATGTCAAAACTTTGTGTTTTGTGATATAATTTCTTAGGTATGTGGTTAGATATACTAGAAGATATACACGTACATGTATTATGATGGCATAATTTAATGTCATCTATATATCGATGACTTAGAATTAGAAGGTCGTAAGTGCCACTTACGACCTTTTAAGATTCATACATATTTAGAATAAGCACCACAAGGCGCTTCTTATGAGTCCATTTTCATAACAATCTGAACTTGTCATGTTGACCAAATTGAAGTTGTAAAAGGTTTTTTTACCATAAGTATAGAGTAAATGTCAGACAGTTTTTTCGTGTTTTCTCAAAATATCGATTTGGTAGTTACGACCTTCTAATACTAAGCCATCGATATAAATATGATATTATGTTCAAGCTGATAGTGTTGCTACAAAAGTCGGTTAATCATTATGTCAGTCACTGTATAGGTATACATTCCAGACTTGACATTTCGCCATAGGGTTATATTAATTATTTACGAACGTATGCCTGTGTATACTATATACAATCTTTTCAAAGTTAAATGAGAACGGTTTGTAAATATCGAGTCGTCTGTCAGGTAAACTATGTTAATCTAGGTTTCAACTGTGTATATAGTCGATTCAGCAATACTAATGAGGGAACTATCCCAATTGAAATAATAGCGATGAATATCGTTAACTCATGTATATCCAGTTAAACCTAGATAAACATAGTTTACCTACCGGACGATAGAATATTTACAGCCGTTCTCATTTGACTTTGAAAGGTCTGTTAGCCAAGCGCTTTATTGGTGTTATTTACGATATACCTCTTCAATATCATATTGGCGGGGATACCGCACCAGTCCTGCGGTAAAGTCAGAATCACGCGATGAAATGTTCGTACTTTTACTACTTCCCTGATTTCTATGAAACATAGACCGCGCTAATGGGGAATATGTAAGCTTTCAACGAAATGCAGGATCCGTGTCAGCAGTTGTGCCCTTTTGTCTAACACTCAGTGAAACCTTGGAAACAATCGGCTTGGAACTGCAGTCCGATGCTCCGAAGGTTTCACAGGGTGTTTGCATAAACGGTCCAATTACGGATAGAGATACAATACACGTTTGTTGCAGGAAGCGTATAATTTTCCCCTTAGAGTGGTGTATATTTCATAGAAATTGGTTACGAAATAAAATACTTATAGTCCAGTTAGGATATTTTGACAGTGACGTCATCGTTTATGTGTATCCAAAAGATCAATTCAATTTCTTAAACAGGTTAAGTTTGGTATTGGACTGTTGGTATAAGCATTTAAACTTGTTTTTACACCGTTAAAGTGGATTGTTCCACTGCGTCACTGTATCCTTACCCTAGCTGGACTGTACGGCTGTTTCTGTTTTTGAAGTGAAGTAAATTTCTTCTGGGATTTGTAATCTAAAGTCACATGGTATTGTTATACTGAACCTCTGTGTTGTTGGTGATAGACATAACAGTTTATACACCAGCTTATAATAATTATCGTAATACAAACATAGTCGTAATTGCTATCTTTCTGCACTCGATTGATAAAATGTTTGTTTAATACTTAAATATGGTCAGGTTTAAATATTTGTCTATCAATCGTGTTTACCACCGCTCTATTTCCTCTTTCTGTTCGAACAACAATAACAAAATACAACTTCCAATTTATATTTGTTTGTCGAAGGTTACCAGCTCAAATGAGCAAACGCCAGTGCAGAGAACGCCCCTCCTATTCGTTTGTCAGGAAGATTTGTCGAAGGTTGTCCGCTCAAATGATCAAACGCCAGGGTAGAGAACGCTCCTATTCGTTTGTCGGGAAGATTTGTCGAAGGTTGTCCGCTCAAATGGTCAAACGCTTATGAAGAGAACACCCATCCTATTTGTTTGTCGAAGGATTTGTCGAAGGTTATCAGCTCAAATGATTAAACGCTAATGTAGAGAACGCCCCTCCTATGTGTTTATCGGGAAGATTTGTCGAAAGTTATCAAGAGAGTCCAATTGATTAAAAAATGTATAGTTTGCATATGTCAGACAATTGGAAATATAAGACATGAAAACATACATGAGATAAATTGGTTCGCTTCATTATCTACGACAAACTAGTTTGGACAATAAATGGGCGTAGCGTTCTCCTAACTGCATGACGCCTGATCAGTTGGCATGGGTGAATAGCAAACCTTCTGTGCGTTATTTTTGCTTTTCTTTACCTTCTGCAGCGTCAAAATGATTTTTCATGGCAATGTCGTAAGAATGTCGTAGAACTTTAATTGACGAAACCACATTTTGATATTTACATTGAAAGAGGTTGTTTTACCTTAATAGCGGTAAATACCGTTTACTTAGGTTTTCACAGTTAAACCTAGATAAACATAGTTTACCTGTCGGACGATTGTATATTTACAACCGTTCTCATTTGACTTTGAAAGGACTGTACACTTTATATTTCAGGCAGACTTTGACAAGATCCTAGCGGAGAACAAAGATAAACTTATTGTTGTTGATTTCACGGCACAATGGTGTGGACCATGTCAAATGATAAAACCTAAATTTCATGTAAGTACAAAATGCACAGTAACTTCACTTATAACGAAAACGGTTAAGACGAACAAACATATATATATTTATTTAACCTATACATGTTACTGATCTTTATTTGTTAGCAATATCAAGGTCATCTGGTGTTCGTAATATACGGAGCTGTAACTGCATACTATTATTTATTACATTTATGAGTAGTTATTTGTGTATTAGACGACTTACTATTTTGTCAAATGTATAAATGGTGGTCAAAATGCACAGTTTTAGAAGTTTTAATTAAATGAAGACTAATGCTAAAATTACTAGTCATGGGTTAAATGTTCGAAGCACATAAACGTACAAAATTGTACATTAGGTATATGCACGAACATTTGTTGTAATGTTGACAAGGGGCTTTTAAACAGGTCCTGGACCCAAACTTTTAAGGTAATTAATGCAGATGATGATAAAAAGATTTTTTTGAAAAAAAAGAACAGTATTAAAATTCGGTGAACTATGAATATTTAATGATTCAGATTTGTGCAAAATTACCAGTAGATTTGGTATAATGCCAGTGGAAAGTACATAACAATGCAAAAAAGCGGTTACTGTGTTATTCTACCTTATTATTATAAGTTAAACTGGGTAAAATAGTGACCTTGAAAAGTAAAGTGTGATATAGACACTGGTATGAAAAGTCACTCATGTAAGATCCTCCATTTATCTGCCGGACCATAGTATATTTACCACCTTAAATAGACAAACTGTCTGATATTTACATATTTTACTTAAGTCCAAAATTTGTGATGCACATGTTTTACGCAAATAGAAAAATGATCCATTTCTAATATAATTCTATATTTACAACCTGTTTTAAAAGCCCCTTTTCATCAGGGTCCGAAATTACTACCAATACTTACACTCTGCACTCAGCACTCAAATATTGAAATTCCTTCTTTTGAGGTTCAAACCGACATTTTTGAGAACGACAAGTTGAAGTTATGTTTAATATGTGCTAAATATTATCATTTGCTTATTTCCAATTGAAATTAAGTGTATTTGTAAGCTATATGTGTAATTTATCAGCCTGAGTGCAGAGTGTTGTACTCAGATTCAACTATTACATTTTTATCTCATAAATAGTATGTAATTGCATAGATAATGTATCAAATGCTATTTTAAACATTCAAATAATAATTCCATACATTTTCCTTATTCATTTTTGCAATCTAGAACAAATATTAGCTATTCATATAACATTTTCAATATTTGAGTGCTGAGTGCAGAGTGTAAGTATTGGTTGTAATTTCGGGCCCAGATGTCCGCGTATATTACCTAGTGTACAATTTATACGTATACTACTAAATAAGACGGGTTTACAATGAGAGTGTCGTACGTACTATTTACGACCGTATACAGCGTATATTTATTAAAATCTGCACCATAAGGCACTTCTTATGATCTTATTTTCATGATAATCAAAACTTGTCACGTTGACCAACCCGAAGTTGAAAATGCTTGTTTTTTACATAGGTAAAGAGTGGTTTTCAGACAGTTTGTCTTGTTTTCTCAAAATATTGATTTTGTACTTACGACCTTCTCACTCTAAGCAAGCGATATACACCTCGTCTGGCTACGACAAAGCATCTTTCAATCTGTTTAATGCTTGAAACCTTTCAATAAGATAATTGTTATTCCACTTTTGAAGAACTCGTACATATAATGTACTGACTAAGCATTTTGTGTTTTTGTGTTTTTGTCATTTTGTAATAATATGGCGTACAAATTGCCGTAAATACAAAAGTGTATTGATATAAGTTTCAAAATGGTCCATTGAACTGTATGCTAATTATAGCAAATCCAATGTTATTTTGGATCATCCCTCGTAAATGCAGCCACACTCTTTCAAATAGTAAAAATAACGGTTGTATTTTTTTCAGGAATTTGCAAATGAAATGGGTGACGCTGTTTTTCTGAGTGTAGACGTAGATGAAAATGGTGTAAGTATATAATATTTTAATTTGTGATCATGGTCGGTATTATAAAGCATCTTATAGTTAAAAAATCTTAAGACCTTGAAATTTAGTTTAAGTGTCTCGGTTGAATAAGACAACCATTAGTAGCGTGTGCAATATGTTCAAGCTTTGTGCAGAGAGCTACCATAATCACTATGCATTTTTCTACTTACGTAAAATACGAGTATGTGCATCACAAATTTTGCACTTAAGTAAAATTAAGTTTTCCACTAAGATGCTTTATAAATACCGGCCCATGTCTAACTTTCTTTTTCATTCATCTTTTTTTGATGGGTGATAATCCAATTGTCATAAATTACTACGAAAATAACAGATATCCTCTGTTATTGCTTGCTGGTAGTGTGAGTAATAACACGTGGCTAAATCCGCGGGTAGACGGGTGTAATTTTACAAATATATCCTTTGCTTAAAGGATTTTAATAATATAAACTAGTATTTGATTTTCGAACCATTTTTGCATCATTAAACATACCATGTGCGGGGAAAATAACGAATTCTCTTCATCATCTTCAGTGATTGCCTCATACTATTCGAGTATACTTGCTGTTTACCTCGTGAGGTACACAAAGTGTAGTTACATTGTTACCCGGATGAGTCAGGTTCGATTCCGATGTTGGGCAGGTGGAAATGTTACGTGTTCATACGACTACTACTCTAATGCTAGTAGCAATCGGTTACTACTCTAATGCTAGTAGCAATCGGTTACTACTCTAATGCTAGTAGCAATCGGTTACTACTCTAATGCTAGTAGCAATCGGTTACTACTCTAATGCTAGTAGAAATCGGTTACTACTCTAATGCTAGTAGCAATCGGTTACTACTCGGGTCTTCCCATTAATAATCTGGAAGCTCCGTTAGAGTTGCCCGAGGTACTCCGATTGTGTCAGGAGATGTAAGTTTAGAGCTTAAAGATCTTTGATGGATTTGGTGAGGGGATAGAAGGTTATGTTGTCAAAAAACTGAGTATTTAAAGGTACAACTATGGATAAAACACGCTGTTTTATCTCTTCTTTAGTCTCTGTTATACGTATTTAAAAAATAAAACATGGCTTTGAGGGCAATATGGAAGTTAACGGACTGGGCAGTCTGATCTAGATTCTAGAATGTTTTTTGATGCTACAAATTGCCCTCAGCATGGCACCCCCCTCTTACTCACACGTTCATTCATACGTAGTATATACATAATGGGGTGGCAGGGTAACTTCTGTGGGTGTTAACTTTGGCGGTCCTCGATACGCTGAATTGATACCTTGTTCACCAAATTCAGCTATGTATGGTTGTCTATTTACAGGAGACAGCAGAGGCTTGTGGTATAAGCTGTATGCCGACATTCAAGTTATATAAGAATGGGAAGGTAATGTTACACTTACTCTTAACCAAATTACATTCGTATTAGCTTGATACTAACTTTCGCATTTTGCCAATCGTCAGCATACGCGCGAGTACAAACTGTCACGTCTCCAGCAATGTCCATACTAATGTTACATACATACATGCTTTCACTCGCGAACCCCGAAAACAAAAAATGTGTTAATATTTGGCGGAAGAGCTTATTTTATTTCACTCATGATCCAAGAAAATTATATTTTCACTCGTGGCTATATGGTGAGATTGTTTTATATGTTTCAGGAGGTCGAGACTATGCAGGGTGCGAATGCAGGTGGCTTGAAAGAATTGATACAAAAGAACATGTAGAAACAAGTACTTAAGCAACACCACTCTTTCTCTCGAATCTTTGTGATACAAGTACAGACCACACATTGCTTCATTTAATAAACTATAATGTGTATTAATTTATAAATAGTTGATATCCGGAACTCTGTGCAAGGTGGTTTTCCCCTAAATTTACATGTAGGTAGAAACAAAGCTGGCCTAGTTAGACTGATTTTGTATTCCCCGTCTCTATTGTCAAGATATGAATATTCAACTGTCACAAGGATTATAACAGTAAAACTTTATCTATCTAATAATGCCACAGATATATTTTAATGTCTATGATAATGCATAATAAATGCTATCCTCTTTTATTTGAATTCGACATGTTTAAAGTAAATGCTTAATTAATATTAGTATCAAATACTATATAGTATTTTAAAGTCAGTTTAATGAATATAACGCATACTAATACTGTATGATCCATACTGAACAAGTTATTTTCTTTCGAATGATACCGAGTTATGTTTTTTAAAGGACTAGTAGGTCCTACAAGTGAATAGTTGCAATAACCCACACCCATTCCATTCCATTTCCACAGTATTTGCTAAAAGGACCTTTTTACATGTAGAACACAAAGGCGACTAAGAAGTAGTCGGTCAAGATACGTAAGAATATTGTGGACTTCTAGTTTATCTTTCAACATTGTACATGTATGTTATAGTTGCAAGAACTTGATTATTTATATTTTGATTATTTTCTAATAAAAGCTTAAATTTCATCTTGTATTATGCATCGTCGGATACCCACGGTCGTTGCCTCCGCTCCGCTCCGAGATGTACGGAGCGGAGCGGAGGCAACGACCGTGGGTGTCCGACGATGGTATTATGACGTTATGTTGTTTTGTTTGTCACGTTAAAAACACGGTACATGCCTACACGAATCACAAGGAGGGCTACACAATCACCTTTTTGAGAAAAAAACAACCGAATCAGCCTTAATTACATCGGAGCAGAGAGTGTGGATTCTATGGTTGGAGTTAATTTTCGCTCATTCTTGTTCAGTCAGAAATTGTTCAGAAGGAATGGTGGGGGCTCAACATCGGTAGGGAGGGCTCTGTGGGTATCTCCCCTCCCGTGGTTATAGTTTTTTAACTGGCACCTTGAATTTGTGCAACTTCCTACAAGATCTGTGGTAATCACCATAAATGTGCAAGTGACGGAAGCCTGCTAGATCAGCGAAAATATATGGAAATAGAGTTAAACACGGTTAACGGTAGATATTTTGATGGTTTTAGAGACAAAATCAGTCACAATCACAACCATTTTCTGGTCCGTTGATGCGTTTAAATGGTGATTTCGTGTAGCTATAGGGGCCTGAAAGGATCGTTTCGTACCTGATTTCCTAATACCATTTTAGAGTTTATTAAAATAGCAGCTTAAGGCTTAATGTGAATAAGGAATATATTTTTTTCAAGAACATATCGCTGGCTTAGAATCAGAAGGTCGTAACAACACAATCCATATTTGGAGAAAACAAGAAATACTGTCTGACAATTACTCTTTACTTTAGGTAAAACAAGCTTTTTCCACTTCAGTTTGGCCAACATGACAAGTTCCGATTTTCATGAAAATAGGCTCATAAGAAAAATATTACGATGTAGATTTCAAATATGCATTAGTCTTGTAAGGTCGTACGTGGCACTTACGACCTTCTCATTCTTAGCAAGCGATATATAGAGCATTGGTAAAAAGTTGGGGATGTCAAAACTGTATTTTGTGATATAACTTCTTAGCCCTGCGATGAAACACACTCGTGTATATACGAAATTAAACTCATTGGTATTCGTTGAGGTGGTTTAATTTCGTGGATGACCTGAACTACAAGATTAAATCCACCGCGAATATCAATGATTTAATAGTACATGTATCTGACTAACCCTGGAAATTACCCCCCCCCCCCATACACACACGAAATGGTCTTTATCACAAAAACACGACATTTTGTCCTATGGAAATTGATTTTTCAATAGTACAATGCACGACGATGTCACAGACTCAATCTCATTTAAAACATACCCATAGGACGATCTACACATTTACAAGGACATAGGATCTGGGCCCGAAATTACAACCAATACTTACAGTCTGCACTCAGCACTCAAATATTGAAAATGTTATATAATGAGCTATAATTTGTTCTAGATTGCAAATATAAATAAGGAAAATGTATAGATTTATTATTTGAATGTTGAAAATAGCATTTGATACAATATCAATGAAATTACATACTATTTATGAGATAAACATGTAATTGTTGAATCTGAGTACTACACTCTGCACTCAGGCTGATAAATTACACTTATAACTTACAAATACACTAAATTTCAATTGGAAACAAGCAAATGATAATATTTAGCACCTATTCAACATATCTTCAACTTCTTGTTCCTAAAAATTGCATCGTTGAACCTCAAAAGAAGGACTTTCAATATTTGAGTGCTGAGTGCAGTGTAAGTATGGGTTGTAATTTCGGGCCCTGAAGATACTCTGTAATTGTAAACTTTGCATCAGCAAATTGAATCGCTTCTTTCACAAATCTGAAAGTCAGAGAATATCTGATACCTAGTTTACATTGTGAGTGTTGTTTATACAGAGAGAATAAAGTGTAGACTAACTGTTTAGTACACTCTCTATAAATACTGGCAAATAGCCATAATACAACATGCACCAGAGTGGTCATTTCAACGTGACATCTTATGTAGTGTAGTCAGATCTAACAGAGAGCGTAAAGGAATGAAGCAAATGTTAAAGAGATTGTCAAAGAGTGTGATAACAGTAGGCCTACATGCCTGGGAGAAGAGGGGCGTGCTGTGATTTGATTCTAAATCAGAATATGGACAGTTTCACGTCATGATTACGCTAAGTAAGCAGTAGTTGTGCATATCGGAACGTGAATATAAAGTCACAAAGCATCGGTAACGGTTACTGGCATTGTTATGTATGCTGGTTCATATAGCTGGCTTAGAATGAGAAGGTCGTAAATACTACTTACGACTTTATAAGACTCATACATATTTCGAATCTGCATTACAATGCTCTTCGTATGAGCCTATTTTCATGAAAGTTGGAACTTGTTATGTTGACCAAACTGAAGTCCAAACAGTAGTTTCTCCATAGTAATACGTAAAGAGTAGCTTTCAAACAGGTTTGTCTTGTTTTCTCAAAATATCTATTGTGTACTTACGACCTCATTCTAAGCCATCGAGTAACTTGCTGACATTATGTTCTAAATAAAATAAATCCAACTCAATGTCATTGCCACAAACATCAGCGGTGTTTCCAAGATGGAGGAAGTGACAGGCTTAATGGTAAGCGTCGTTTGACGTCCCAAATATTCAAAAGAAGCAATCAATACGAAAAAGTATTCACAAATGAAACAATGACTATGTTTAAGAAAATGCGTTAATACGCGGCCAGGGATCGGATCTCCCTCGCTCTTCTTCAGTAATCACCTCCCACCCGTTGAATAGTTCAAACCTAAGTGAAATTATTCACACAAACAACAGTCCTTCTATATACATTTTAAACGTTGATTAGCCTAATATTTTACTAGTAATAAAATGGAGCAGATGTCTAGTTGTGTAGTCATGTCAAAGCTGCCTTGGTGCGTATTCAAAAATCGCCTCTAGGAAAAACTTAAATATTCTGACTTAAGTTAAAAAATTGAACTGCACATGTTTTACAAGAAAGTAAGAATAGCTGATAGTTAATTGGTAACGTAATTGACAATGGATGTGAACGTACAAATATGAAAAAAGGGTTGGAAATATGTTATAAATATATAGCATTGACAAATGTTGCAAGAAAATGATATTAATTTGCTTACGTTTACTTTTAGTGGGTAGTAATTCAAAATTTTCTCACTTCGACGAATAATTTGTTTTTCGAAGAGACCCAATGTAACCTTCGTTACCATGGCAACGAGACATGTTTAGAGTTTCTCGGACAGCAGAATATGAAAGTCTAAACCTTGTAGATTAAAAATATACCGGTCCCATTCTGTAATCTTGCTGGTTGATTAAACTTCTTTTTTAAGGCCGCTACAGATATTTTCTTCCTAGCCTATTTACATAACGCTTCAAAACAAAGTAAAAAGTTGCTAATCTTATTTTCCCTGCTTAGCTGATACCCTTAAAAGGAAAGTGCTTTGTGAATACTACCCCTAGGTACCTCCTGAGTTACCTAAGTTGAGAGCGACATTGTGGAGTATGTTCCTGCGGACGATGTTTGATGGGAAGAAGTTATTTGATTTGTGCCTTACTATTCTATTATGTTGGTACGAAGCTTTGACAGTTGAACAGAGTAAGTTGCTGTCTGTTGTACCTGATACCAATCTCCCGAAGCATATGCAGTAGAAATCTTATCTCAAATTGAGATTTTGCCCAAATCAGAGTTTCATTTTGCGATGAATCTTAAAGTGCATAGAGCTATATCTGACGATATTTTTTTTAAATATTTCAAAAACTGAAAAACAATTATGCTTTCAAATCCATTAGATCATTTTTCGCTTCAGCTTTAACAGAAACTCTCTCTGTAATTTGTTGGAAATGCGCATTGTCCGTTTTCATACGAAAGTTTTTTAGAACACCCTAAGTCGACGGTTGAAATTAAAACGGATTCGTCTATTTTTTCGACCATTGAATCAACGTACACGAAACCCATCCAAAGTTTTAATTTGCAATGAAGGTAGTCTAATATAATACTAAAACGATGCAAGTAATTATTTTAACATTAAACGACCGTTTGATATAGCTATATACACCCTTTCAATTAAGACCGTAATTAAATTGTCTCCCTTTGATGACGTCATACGAGGGCTCAAAGCGAATACACGAGCCGATTACCGTTAGCGTGTAAAGGAAATAAAAAATGTGTCAACTTTAAACCGCTGTTAATCACGTTTTACTCTGTCGATTTTTAAAAGATGAACACTTACGAAAACAAGATCATATTGACTTTTTAATAATGTAACTTTTGCTAATGTATTTTCAATAATATAACATAAATGCCATGTTTTCGGAACAAAAATTTCAAAGGGAGACAATTTAATTACGGTCTTAATTGAAAGGGTGTATACACTTTAAATTACAGCTCTTTAAAATTTACTGCAATATATACTGAATAATGACATTAATGACATTAAGAATATTGTTACGACCATGGACACCAGCTGAAGACCTAGACTATTAAAAGGTAAACGGTGCATTTACAAATATCGCAATGTTGACGTTTCTAAAGTATATAGTCTGCACTGTACAGAGTTCAATTCCCTGATTTTTAAGGGAAGTCACACTAGCCTACTTAAAATAAGTCAAGCACAGTTGCTTACCCTGCTATTCAGGGGAAATCACTCAAACCGACTTAAAATATGTCGAGTACAGTTGCCGCCCATGCTTTTCAAAAGGGAAGTAACTCTGCACTATACAGGTAAGTCACTCTAACCGACATGGAATAATTCAAGCACAGTTGCTTCCCCTAATTGTCTAAGGGAAGAAATTCTGAACAACAGAGTTCATCCCCCTGAATATCAGGGGAAGTCAATCTTACTGACTTAAAATAAGTCGAGCACAGTTGCCTCCCCTGACTATTATAGGATTGTTAAAGGGAATTAACTTTTCACTATGCATCGTTCTCTCCCTGGTTTTCAAGGGAAGTCACTCTTACTGACTTAAAATATTTCGAATACGGTTTCCTCCCCTGATAATTAAAAGGAAATAACTCTATACTATATAATGTTCGCTCCCCTGATTTTCAGGGTAAGTCACAGTTAGTCACTCTTACTGACTTAAAATAAGTCGAGCACAGTTTTCTCAAGTGAAGTAACTGTACTTTACAGAGTTCTCTCCCCTGATTTGAACACATTTGCTTGCCTGATTTGCAAAGAGAAGTAAATCTGCACTACGGAGTTCCCTCTCATGATTTCCAGGGGAAGTCAAATAAGTCGAAAACAGTTGCTTCTTCTGATTTGCTAAGGGAAGTAACTCTACTGAGTTATTTTCCCTGATGCTCCAGTATTTATCGTCTAAACAAAACCATAGTCTTCGAACATAAGAATAGTTTATAGATCGTATATATTAGATCTATAAACAAATTAGTACGAGGGAGCTATAGCGACCGCAATACTATTTGTTTATAATTCTAATATGTGATCTATAACCGACTTATAGTTTACTTTTGGTGAGCTTTCCAGTGCTTTTGTATGCAAACAGTAGCATGCTCATTTATGGAGTGATGAGAGTGAAAATAGATAGAATAACAGTATTTATGAGGGTGGGTGGGTCTAGTTCTCCATAATAGGAGCCAAATTGTCCTAATAAACAAATTTACTCAATATTTATTAGGTCTATGCCCATTGCACGAAAATAAATGAAAAAGTGGTCCAAAAATTTGAAAATCCCTGGCTTTTGATTGGTCAAAGAAATAGGGTAAACTACAACTTCGGTATTTTATTCAGGCAATGTATGCAAGGGAGATAACTGTACTGCAGCAATCTAGCAAATTTCACGATGTGTAGATTACACGCTACGCCGACCTGGAAAACGACCTGGACAGCCTCAACTGTCAAAGTAAACACTTATTTGTGTAGCCTTTGGCCGCATTTTGACCATGACAACTCATTAAAGTAAAAGAAATTTCATATTTCTTGAAAATGACGTGAAATCGGTTGAAAATTTGTGATATTTTTGGTCTATTTTGTATGTGTGTCAGTGCTACAGCTAGGCCCTTTTAGAAGGGCGGGGCGCCCCGCTAAAATCCGACCAATCACCGAGCGCCCTTCTGAAATTAGGGGCGCCCTTCTGTGCCCCTAATCAAAGAAATTAAATTGCTTTTACTGTTTTGACCCCAGATTACGTAATCAAGGTCTCAATAAAGATCGGAGGTGTCATAAATCTTAACTAACAATCTAACTGGGTGATTAACACCTATCGTCTGCACACAGGGCTGACATCGGTCATTAATCAATAATTGCCCAAAGCTACAAACATGGAAGGTAAACAGACCTTTAATCCAATTAAATCCAAGCTAATTATGCAACACGTGTTAAAAACATCTTAATTGTACCATTTAACATCGTTGTTTTTGTAACAAAATCTCGACACGGTCGTAGAATACCATTGCCTATCGCTAATCAGATTTTTTATTCACCGATAAAAAGATCGTCAATAGACACTTTTTTGGCTTAAATCAGTTGAATTTCTTGTTTAAAATGGATAAAACTCACAAAAAATATGTTATAAGTCGTAATTTAATTAAATTTTGGGAAATAAATATTGGCGGGCACCTGTCATTTTTTGCCGACGAACGAAGATTGTCTGGTGAAAAATCGTCTTTTAAAGGCAATTGATCAACTCTTGAATGATTTATATTACTTAATTATATCCATTAACACCAAAATTTAGCTTCACTGTGATTAATATATGATAATATGGCATATAATATATTGCTAGAATTAAAATCACCACCCCACCCACCATGGTTATAGGCAGGGGAGGAGTGTTGATTTTTTTTTGCAATATTGCATCAACTTTATGAGAGTCTCAATCATATTTATGCTTCTTTCATAACATTTATGTTAGCAATGATTAAGATCCTCACTTGGTGGCAAATTTCACTGAACCTTATTAATAAGTTTCAGGTGGATGCATGTGGAGACTGACTTGCAGCAGGCTTCACTTATAAGTTTACCAAGTTGCTGTAAATGGTCTGAGAATGATGCCTTGGGGCTCGGTTAGGGTGTCAATAGTGGCTTGATATAAGGTCCCATCCAATAAATAAAGGGGGAAGAAGTGTAGTGACTCACTCCCAGCCTAGCAACCAGCTAGTTAAGTTGGCTTAGCTAAGTCCTGTTTTTTTGGCTCAATGTCGGGTGCATTTGTACTCCTTGTTGTACAAACTTAAATATGGAGGTAAACTCCAAAATTTAATAGATAGATCTATTAGATTTTTAGTAGACTACAGCAAGTCATGGAACTGAAAACAGTTATCACGGGAAAAGTGAAATGCCTATCATTCTCAGACATTTGTTGTATGTCTACCCATCATCTGACATGCTGAAAACTTGTTCATGTTATATATATTTCTGAATAGTCAATTTTTGCAAGGATATTCCATTAATTTATATATGGTACGCCACTGGCACAGTATACAAAGCCTAAATCGATTAAAAAAGAACCTGTGTAGGAGGAAACACGTGCGCACACAAAAACGCCCCTGTAAGAAGCGAACGCGCACAAAAAGTGCCCTTTTCAACTGGAGCTCCCCTCTATTTTTGAATCCTAGCTGTAGCACTGCTGTGTAATTCACTAATTGATCTGTTGATTATCAGATTATTCATTGAGGACTTAAAAAATCTTAGATCTTGTATGATTGATTATAATAATTAATTTATTTATGTTTTAGTATGTTAAGGCCTCCAGCAGGTTTTCTCAGAATGTTACCATGGCAACGTATGAGCGTATATCAGAGAGGCATGCCAGCAATGATGAGCACGGCCGCTTCGGGAAAGACCCAGACGAAGGCCGTTATATTTGATATGGGTGGAGTTATTCTGCCGTCTCCATTACGAGTATTTAAAGGTAACATTCTAAACTGGGTAGTTATTTTTGCGCCATCCTTTACATGTATTGTTGAGTGCCATGACTTTATTATTGCTTGTATGTTAGTTTATTGTTATTGTATGTTGCAATATATTTTGTCATGTCTAATTATGCATTATATGTAGAAACCAATCTAAATTGGACGGTCCTTCAAAATTGTATGTTTTCCCTAATGCTACCTACCCATCGAAATTACCCCTACTCAATTTTTCCAGCCGATTTCCTGATATGACTGTAGTATGTCATTAGGATTTATTGGCGAAAGGTCTTCTTCCAGGGAAGGGGAAGACAGTTTAATGTGCCAGGTGTATACATTGAGCGCTGTGACAGTGACATGCGGTAATTATCAACATTTAACAAGTGCCCTGGCCATGAATTGAAACAGGGGTTTCTCTATTTGAAGTCAAGAGTGTCGTCATGTTAATCAAGTCCCAATCTTAAAACAGCCGTGGTCCTGGTTAGTTCCCTAGATTTATAACAAATGATCAAAGTTTGATTCTAAATTGCAACATTGTGGATTTTATTCCTGATCTAGTATAGTTTCTGCTTGAACACTTTTTGTGGCACTGTAAAATCTAAGGAAGTATTGAGCCCTTTTCATATTTGTTTTTTATTTTATTCCAGAATTTGAAAAGATCAAAAACCTTCCAGATGGTTTAATACTTAAGACAATTTTGGCAGATCGCACCAGCGGGGCGTGGACTCGGCTTGAAGAGGGAAAACTCAATTTAACAGAGTTTGCTAAGGTGTTCAGTGAGGAGTGCTCACAGCAGGTGATTCTAATACTGTAAAACTGTTTACTTGATTAGGGATTTTGTGTAAATTTTAACTTTTTCCATATTTTTATATTACAAAGCCACTTATTGCTGTTTCAAGGGGTATAACCTAAAGCATGGAGATTGGTGGTTTAAGTAAGACTTAAAAGGCTGCGGCATGCGTGCGCAAGCTTATAGATATTGCAACCGCAACCTTGCCGCAACCTTGCCGCACGCTTATTTAAGCGTGCCATTTTGGTTTGGGTTTCCATGGAGATTGGTGCCAATGGCCGAAATTTTGTCTGCGAAATTCAATATTCGCTCTCATCTCTATAATGCATTCATCTTGTTAAATGCATTTTACCTTTGACACTTATTTCAAATGGGTCATTTGTTTTTGCTTAAGAGGCAGCAAGTAGAGAACACAGT
Organism: Spisula subtruncata; assembly: GCA_963678985.1. Lineage (NCBI taxonomy): Eukaryota > Metazoa > Mollusca > Bivalvia > Venerida > Mactridae > Spisula > Spisula subtruncata. The sequence continues at coordinate 11,514,920 of OY787678.1, read as the reverse complement.
ATGGTGTTACCATGTATATGGGCGCACTGCCCTTCAGACATTGGTTCTTTAACGTACCTAGTGTACAGCACTGATACATGCGAGACTACCTCTGGGTTACCTTCCAAATAGATCATGTCTAGTTGGGTGGGAAACACGGAAAAGCGTTCCATGAATAACCAAGTGCACCGGCCGAGGTTCGAACCAGGGACCTATTGATCAGCAGTCAAGCGGGCTATCCGCTCGACCACAGTGCCAACCTAGTAAATACTTTGTATACTACATTTGTATTTATAAAGGGGTCATTGCAGAGAGGTCATAGTAGACCGATGGTCACTTTTTGTACAACCAATATAGTAATAATTACGTAAATTTGTTTGATATTTTTATTTACAAATTGTAGTTTTAAAGGCTCATTAGCGCAGATGATCAATGTTATAAAGGCAGTTTGATCTGATGCTTTGTGAACCAAAATGTTCCAGGCAGTATCTTAACATATTCAGCAAGCATTGTTGAACAATAACATTTATTTTAAAGTAAACAAAAACAAAGAATACAACCAAAATCTGTGCTATTGGATCTTTCCAACAAAACAAAATAAACATATTATTTCATGTTCTTTTATAATTTTATAGAATCATAACCTTAAACATGTATTAAATTACGTGAATAAAGTGTTTTCATGAGTCTTTACTCTATATTTATTTTCTGGCTTTTCACTGGGGTTCTTCGTGCCGATACAAATGACAAGGTGATGCTGAAGTTAATCGTTTTCTTTTTTCTGACGAATATCTAAATGGTGACGGCGTATTTAATTTGCGACACAAAGCTTTTTAGTTACACTTTCATTAGGCAAAGATATTTCATTAAAATTTATCTTTCGTTTTCTTTTCTGCCACTTCCTCCTTGAATGAAGTAACGTCTTTTTGGTACGCATTCTTCAAACCAGGAGTCTGAAGAATAAATAGAAACTATATTTTTAATCAATGAAGATAACACACTATGGTGCAAAACATTTTAGAACAGAATACTTACATTGATTTAATTCTCCACAGTTTGGGTCTTAAAGTTGACGAATCTCCATGAAATCGTCTTAAACGTAAAAAATATTCACATGGAGCCTCCTAAATAAGCAGAAACAGTATTTAACCATAAAAAAATGCATGAAGTACCTAGCAAACACAATAAAACCAGCCAGAATGCCCCGGATACCTCAGAATTAATAAAAATAGATGCGGACTACGGATACCCGATGTCACCATCCCTTCTTTCAGGCTTTAATCGCTGCACTGACGGACTAAAACAGACCACCGATAGGTGGCTTAAACTTATGGCTAGGTGGTTATCGCATACACGCCGCATATAAAACAAGACAATGAACTTACATTGGTGGAAATGTGTCCGTCAAGTGACAAAAAACATCAAAATATTGGCCATTGGCACCAATCTCCATGAAAATTCTTACTTAAACCACCAATCTCCATGCTTTAGGTTATACCCCTTGTGCTTGGTGATCTTTACTGACAGGTTTGACTCAATCGTGAAAGCTCAGCCATTTCCGTTTGTCTCCAGTAAATACAACTTTTGTATAAGTGTAGAAATACACCAATATGATTAGTCCTCACTACTAAAGTCGGCTACATCTTCATGAAAGTTATGTATCCGTCAAATACGATGGTTATTTTATATTTTCTGATAAATTTTCTTATTCCTGAGGCATAGCAAGACGTATCGCTAAGACAATTTCAAATATCTTTGTAGAAATAATTAGCGCGTTTTATTAATGTCTTGTTTATCACATGACGTCATGAATGATATGACGTTTATTTGGCGTCAACATAAACGTGACGTTGTGCAAACTTTTATTTCGTAGCTTTCTTTCCTAGTCTAGTTTATTTAATTATAATCGTATTTTTGTTTTCAATCCTAGTATTTGGCAGCTGCTGTCTTACTCAAGTTTAAATTTTAGCATATTTGTTGCCATATGTCAATATACAAATTGTATTATAAACATAACTGGGGGGCGGGGGGCTGCCAATTTCAAATCATGTGACTGAAAGTAGTTCAAAATGTGCCTTGTTATGACAGAGGTACATTCCATTGGATAAAAACCGAGGTGATCAGAATGAGGTTAGACTGATTGTTGTTGAACTGTGGTAGTTGATAATAACATTTGGTCACAATGGCTGTTGAATCAACTTATTCAAAAGATCTTACAAATTTTTAAGCACCACTGATCAAAAGAATTTCTGTCATTTTGAAGACACCCCAGTCACATAACCTTGACACAGGGCAAACCAGCAGTTAACTGGACTTACTAAACCAAGCATTAAGTATGGAAGAAGCCTGATACTAACTGACATATCCTATAATAACAGATTCTGATATTATAGGATACTGTAATTTTTTTTATTTTGCTGGGACGAAATTTCGGGGTTTTGGTAAAAAAGACCATTTCGATGGGACCTTAATTCACGGATTTTGCATTTCAGGTAATAAATACAAGGGTCAAAATTATTGTTCGATGGGATTAAATTTCATGGTAAAAGATGAACCACGAAATCCAAATAGTTTAATTCCCCACGAAAATTAATTATTTTATAGTATGCCAGTTAGTACAAGTCTCCTTTGTATTGCTGTCTTGGATCTAACCTTAGACCTCTTTCACTCAAAGCAGATGTTCTTCAACTATGCTATATAGAGGCACTTTCTCTTTTGTTAACTTTTAATCATGGCCAACCGGGCTTGTATATTTACAGATGGGTAAGCCAGTTGATATGTCAGAATTGATGTCATTGTTCAGCCAGCATATTGCCGTCCCATATCCACAGATGATTGATGCAGTGAAGTGTGTCAGAGCTGAAGGATTGAAAACTGCTCTCCTTACCAATAACTGGTTTAATGTCAACTCTACTGAGAGTTATATACCTGTAGATCTGTCGATATTTGATGTTGTAAGTATGGCTTGGTCTTATAAGGGTTTTTGTTATGAATTTTTATCACAGAATGGCAAGAAAATAACCCAACTGATTGGGCCAAGATTCAGTATTGTTAATAATTTTTTACAAAATCAACAAAAAACATTGATTATAACAATTTTTTTTATACAAACAAGGTCAGCTTTTGGTTAAATATAAGAGCAATAGAAAAACTATGTTATGATATTGCAATGTTTATATACAATGTACAGACCTAAATAAATAGACTATACCCTACTGTAAAATCATTTAATTTAAATGGCACAAAATTTTGTTGTTTTTGTATAAAGGACGATTTCGTGGGGATTTTATTTCAAGGATTCATTGTCTACTTATAGTCAGATACTATAGAATCATAACTATTTGTGGGTAATTTAATTTCATGGTAAAGAACTTAAGTAAGGTCATCCATGCAATCCACCAAGTTAAATCCCCCACAAACAATCATGATTTTACAGTATCTATTTTTGGGGGCACTGCCCAGAAAAAAATGTTCCAGGCCTCACACATTATAGGAAAAAGTTGCAGTAACATGAAGTTAAAAGTGAAAATTTCAAAATTGTGATTATTCTATTCAGGTTGTGGAGTCATGTAAAGTAGGGTACAGAAAGCCACATCCTAAGATATATGAGATGTGTTTGAAGGAGTTAGGTTTGCCAGGTGAACAGTGTATCTTCCTTGATGATATGGGCGGTAATCTGAAGGGAGCCAGTCAGTTTGGTATTAGAACCATCAAGGTAATTAATAATAATGAAAATTGAAATTTATTTCTAACAATACTTATATTTTTAATAATAGTTATAAAGACTTTATCTACAGAGTTGACAAAGTTGGGTATGCCCATTCTTTTTTGTGACCTTTGTCCTTCAATAGCATATTTACATATTATATACAGTCACTTCTTATAAGAAAGGATAATAAAGACATCTAATTTGGTATAATAACCATAAATATTATAATAATAAAGTATTTATTTACAGAGGCAAAAAAGTTGGGTATATCCAGTGTCCTCTGTGAGCCTTTACACTGAGATGTTGTCCAGCAACAGTAAATGACCCTTATTGCATTTGAGGTCAGTAGGTCAAAGGTCAAGGTCACTGTGACCTTTGCCATTTCTGACTATTGACCTGTGTAGTTGGCATACATGTTTTACGAAGATCTCTTGTTCATACATTTATGATTGACTTTTTGTCATTTATATTCAGGTTACTGATGCGGATCAAGCGATCACAGACCTTGAAGCAGAACTCGGGTTAACGCTACGAGGATTCATGGAAGGAACCTCTACAGTACCGCCGAGACTTCGACTAGATATGAAGAAACTTAAAAGCTACTTAAATTGGCAATTAAAACTTCAATCGAAAGGTAGCTTGCTTATAAACTAATATCTCATCCAAGTAAGTATTTCTAAGTTTGTAAGAATTTGTGAGTAAAGCCTAGGTCCCATTGAGGAAATCCTCATTGGCCACATGGAATTTAAATTCAATACAAGCATTGAAATTTCTTGATGTACTCACAATGTCAAAATGTCTCATAACCTCTTAGTCCGGCAGTTTGGTGCATATTTTTAGTCGAATTGTGGGTTTGATGATAAAAGCATGAAACTTTGCATGATGGTAGTTGAATGTATTTTAGTCAAAATTAGATATGGACCCACTTTCAAATATATCCAATATGGCCGCCATTTTTAAAATTGCCGCCATTGCGAAAATTACAATATAGTGTACATTGAAAATGTTATTTGCAATGACATCACAAATAAAACAGAACTATCATGTGCTTAAAACCATTCAAAGAGATGCCATGAACAGTTTGATATCAATCTGGCAAGCAATTTTTACGAAATTGTCATTTTTTATAAAATGGGGGGGGAACTGTCAAAATCTAACGGACTGAGATCTTACAAACAAGAATAGAGTAACTATGTTTGTTGAGAAAATAATACAGGTTGACATAGTTGTTATGTATGCTATTCCCAACAATATTATATATCAATCCAATTTGTCAATGTACCATGATAGCGCCATTTTTCAAGATGGCCGCCATTTTCCAGTTTGTGACATGCATGTACGTTTGTAAATCTTCTTTTTATTTTGTCTTAGTAATTTGCATAAATATTCAATATATCATAGATGATGATTTAGAGTATTATGGATCTAATAAGTTCAAGGAAAATGGTGGCAATGCTTTCAAGATGGCCGCCCTTGTCCGATAATTAGAGACACAGACATTGTGTGCATTTGTGTATACTCACCTAAGATTATATCCTTTATTTTTGTCTTTAAGCCGAAAACATCAAATACACATAATCTATATCATAGAATGCATTTTATAATAAGGTTATTACACACATTATAAATATACAATGTTTGAAATATTTGTCAACAATAAATTCGGATATGTCTTACTCACATGAATCAATCGATTTGGAATTTGGTGCACTTTGTAAGATGTACTTATATATATAATGTTGCTAAATTACAGCCGTGAATAGATTGTTATAACTTTACAAAACTTAATTGATTGATCATAGAATGTATAAACAAGATCTATTTCATAAACTAACCAGATATAATAAGCTAACCGTTACGAGAACCTTTTTGCAGTGTTAGGTACCTTTATAGTATGGACATTTGACAGGCATTTATATGTTTCGGATACACGATCATATATAGTATAAAGCTATACGTGGCACATAACATCGCCAGGCAAGTACAAGTGGGGAGCGATGGCCTAGTGTTGGGCGCGCGTTTTGTGATCAATAGGTCCTGGGTTTAACCCCGTCTGGACCAATGGTTAATTTCTCTAAGCAAGAATAACCCACATGCTCCACTCCACCAAGGTGTAAATTAGTACATGTGAGGACTGGGTGCTGCAGATCGATGTTGGCTGCAAAACCCACAGGCGAAAAATAGTCTCCCTATGGAGACACGAACGTAAGTTTACATAGGTACCCCAATGACCAAGGGACGTTAACATGTCAAAGGGTGCTTGGGTGGATTAACAGCTGTAAAGAGCCCTAGAAAATTGGTAACTTGTTTAACTTTTGAGCATTTCTGCTCTTATTAAGTACATTGATTGCTTGTCCTTGTGTGTTATCTTAACCATCATATACAGGTATTCCCATACGTTTGGGATACTGACCACCATCAAATACACATGTGCATTAATTTCTGACCAAGTGGTACATTAACTAACATCCATCAGGTATAATGGTCTATCTTGTACTCATTGTACTGCCACTATTTGTCCTATTTGGTACATGCACTCACTACTAGTAACTTCCAGGTAAGTTTATAATCATAATCAACCTAACAGGATGTTAGACCATATACAGTAAAGTTCCGCTAATAAGACCACTTTGATTATTTTGAAATCATGCAGATTTTTGCCAGTTTAAGGTCCCAAAGTATTAAATTTAGAACAAAAAAGGTCTGCTTATAAGACCGATTCGCTATTAAGACCACCTTTTTGACTGGTCTTATTAGCGGAACTTCACTGTACTGCCAAATGAAAAGCCATTCGCTGTTGTATTGGAAAGCTATGAGTTTTCAATCTGGTTGGAGTTTGGTACATACCATAGTAACTCACACCTATCCATGTAGTATCTGGGTAACTCAATTCCTGATGACATTTGCAAACCCTCACCTATGACAGTAAAAGGTCAGTCAATTCCTGGTCCTATTGAGTACTCACATTAGAGGCATGGCTTGTCCTCTTTTGTCATTCTTGTTCACCAGGCATATACAGACACAGTCATTTCTATTCTAACGTGGTACAAACCACCACAAGGAGCTGATACTACTGAATTCTTATAGCCATTCCTAGTTCATATTACGTACATAATTACTACACACATTCGTTCTTGGTCCTACTGAGTACTTCTAACCATATGGTAAACCCAAGCTGGTCTGTGTGGATAGCCGAAGTCACCAGGTGACTGTCTATGTGTACGAACAGCATTTTGGTCCAGGCATGACTTGTCTTTATTAGGTACTCACAACTGTCATGCACATACATTCCAATACTAATATTCCTACCTACTCAAGCCTCTTCATGATGGTTTGCTCCTAAGACCATCATTAAAGAACGCCAATGATTTCTATCCGCAGGTAATCGCTCCACTTAACCGCATGTTCAGCTTTTAGCTGTCATTTCTTGATTTGTTGATCTCCGCCCGGTTTCCTTTGGTCTTCCCCTATTTCTCTTCCATGTTGGTGTCCATCTCATAGCTACCTGGTGGATAGAGTCTGCGGCATCATTCGTCTGACGCGTCCTATCCATCTTCGTCTCAGGACTTCTGTAGATATCGGGATAGTGTTTGTTCTCCGATAACGATCTCTGTTTGAGCTGGTTTTTGGCCATACTATTTGAAAGATTCTTCTTTAGCATGTCAATATTCACAACATTTGTTTCCAAATGTAATTCACTTAGAAATACAACAATCTCAATTGTTCTATTAGGGATTTCTATAATGATCGATGATCATAGCTATATTAAAAAATAAAATTCAATAGATAAAAGCGAATTCCACTGCCTAAACATTTTTTGATTACGTTTTTTCCAGTCGTTTTATATACTAGTACATGTACTCGTGTACAGGGTACTCGCAGTTACCAAATACATATATTCCTTGTCAACCGTTATTGTCTGATTGGGAACATACAGTCACCAGACACAGCTTTCTAATCATCAGGGGTATGCACAAACATCAGTACAGTTATTCCTATTTTATTTGGTAGTTACAACAGCTATACAACCATTGGTGTACACCAAATTTAGTACACACGCAATTGGGTACAAAACATCAAAAGGTTTTCCAGGGTACCTAACACTTCTAAAAGGTAATCATTACGGTCACCATTTCCTATGATTGCGTCTGGAAGCTTGTTTCTACATCCTATTATCAATTTGCATTAAGTTATAGCAAGCCATTGTCATTATAGGTAAAGAATTTACAAATGTAGGCTATATAATGACATACATTACATTGTTTTACAAATACTAGTACCATGGCGGCCATCTTAAAAGCATTGTCGCCGTTTTGACTGACCTTATTGTGGTTGTTTTTGCTAAAACAACATCTATGATATTGAATACTAATAATTACGTATTTATATTATATCAAGACATACTAAAAAGAAGATTTACATATTTCGAACCTTAGTAAACACTAACTAGAAAATGGCAGCCATCTTGGAAAATGGCGCTATTTTGAAACAACAAATTGGGTTCATATCTAATATTGTTGGGAATAGCATATATAACAACCAAGTCGAGCTTTATTCTTTCTCAACAAACATATTTACACTTTTCTTGTTTGTAAGATCTCAATCCGTTAGATTTTAACAGCCCCCCCGCCAAATTTTTAAAAAAAATGACAATTTCGTAAAAATTGCTTGCCAGATGGATATCAAAATGTTCATGGCATCTCTTTGATTGGTTTTAAGCACATGATAGCCCTGTTTTATTTGTGATGTCATTGCAAATAACATTTTCAAGGTATACTATATTGTAATTTTCACAATGGCGGCCATTTTGAAAATGGCGGCCATATTGGATATTTTTGAAAGTGGGTCCATATCTAATTTTGACTAAAATACATTTAACTACCATCATGCAAAGTTTCATGCTTTTATCATCAAACCCACAATTTTTTCACCAAACTGCAGGACTATCTGTGAAACTTCCGCTTAACCAGGGGATTCTGTTCCCCAAGCTCATTATTTCCATCAGAAGTTGATCGCCAAGTTGGGACCTAGGCTTAATTTGATATTTGAAAAAAAGTGGTTGTCTGAATGATTTCTGTAGGCATTTTAGTCTGACCAACGGGTTGTTGGCGATTTTGAGGTCAGTAGGTAAATATGCCAAGGTTACCTTGACTTTAAAATGAAATGACTGTTGGGTTGCAATGGGGTATACATGTTTTATAGATATGTCTTTTAATTGACATACCGATATATGTTTGTTTTACAGATGAGCCCATTTTAAGATGTTTCTCACACGGTCAGTCAAATCCTACATACTTTATACGGTACGGTGGAAAGGACATGGTACTAAGGAAAAAGCCAGTAAGTAACTAAGTATGATATACAGTACAACTCTAGAACAACATCCTTCGGAAAACACAAAATGTAGTTTCTAGCTCAGTTTTTTAAAGAAAAAAAGTTGAGCTATTGTAGTGACGGGATCGTCAACGTGTGCGTTGGTAAAGATTTTTTGTCATTTTCTCAAAGACTATCAAAGGTATCCACTTGAAACTTAGCATAGTTATTCACCATCACAAGTGGAGTCCATACTGACAAGGCTGATAGCTCTGTGACCTATATTTATTGAGTTATCTGCCTGTGTTACTATCAAAAACGAGAAAGTCGAGCTTCCAGCACTCATAGGTGGTGCTGTTGTTGTACATGTCTCACACTTGTCTCCACTCGCACAGTTAAATAAGTAAATATTGCATGTCTAATTCATTTCTTTTAGTCAAAGTTCAGGCAGGAAAATCTCACTTAATTTATTGAAATATATCCTGCATTTCCATCACCAATATCCAAGGAACGGTTTTGCGAAGCTTGGCAGGTGTGTAAATGTAACATGTTGACAACATTTGAAATTCAGTAAAATAGAAAAAAGTTTTGGAAAAATTATAGCCTCGTGCAAATTTCATTATGCAGTTATTTTGCTATGTTTCAGCCAGGCAAATTGTTACCATCAGAAAATTTGGAAAAATTATAGCCTTGCGAAAACTATTATTGTACTGTTAGTTTGGTTTGTTTACAGCCGGGCAAATTGTTACTATCAGAAAATTTGGAAAAATTATAGCTTGGTTTATTTTTTTAGCTCACCTGACCACAATGTGGTCATGGTGAGGTTTTGTCATACCGAGATGTCCGTCGTCCGTCGTCCGTCGTGCGTCGTGCGTCGTGCGGCGTGCGTCGTGCGTCGTGCGTCCGTCAACAATTTCTGCAAACGACTTCTCCTCCTAAACCGCTTGGCCAAATTTGATAAAACTTAACAGGAATGTTCCTTGGGTGGACCTCTACCAAAGTTGTTAAAAAAATTCCAGTCCGTCGCATAACTAGGTCACACAGGCTAAAAATAGATTTTCAAAAAGGAAACTTCAAAAATCTTCTTCTCTAAAACCGTAAGGCCTAGAGCTTTCATATTTGGTATGTAGCATCACCTTGGGGTCCTCTACAAAGATTGTTAAAATTATGTCCCTGGGGTCAAAATTGGCCCCGCCCCGGGGGCCCTTAGTTTTACATAGAGTTATATAGGGGAAACCTTAAAAAATCTTCTTCTCCGAAACCGCTTGGTCCAGGGCTTTCATATTTGGTATGTAGACTCAGCTAGAGGTCCTCTACAAAGATTGTTCAAATTATGTCTCTGGGGTCAAAATTGGCCCCGCCTCGGGGGCCCTTAGTTTCACATAGAGTTATATAGGGGAAACCTTTAAAAATCTTCTTCTCCGAAACCGCTTGGCCCAGGGCTTTCATATTTGGTATGTAGACTCAGCTAGAGGTCCTCTACAAAATCGTTCAAATTATGCCCCTGGGGTCAAAATTGGCCCCGCCCCGGGGGCCCTTAGTTTTACATAGAGTTATATAGAGAAAACTTTAAAAAATCTTCTTCTCCGAAATTGCTTGGCCCAGGGCTTTCATATTTGGTATGTAGACTCAGCTAGAGGTCCTCTTCAAAGATTGTTCAAATTATGTCCCAGGGGTCAAAATTGGCCCCACCCCGGGGGCCCTTAGTTTTACATATAGTTATATAGGGGAAACCTTTAAAAGGCTTCTTCTCCGAAACCGCTTGGCCCAGGGCTTTCATATTTGGTATGTAGACTCAGCTAGAGGTCCTCTACAAAGATTGTTCAAATTATGCCCCTTGGGTCAAAATTGGCCCGGCCCCGGGGGCCCTTAGTTTTACATAGAGTTATATAGAGAAAACCTTAAAAAATCTTCTTCTCCGAAATTGCTTGGCCCAGGGCTTTCATATTTGGTATGTAGACTCAGCTAGAGGTCCTCTTCAAAGATTGTTCAAATTAATTCCCTCGGGTCAAAATTGACCCCACCCTGGAGGTCACCATTTTACTTAGACTTATATAGGGAAAACATATAAAAATCTTCTTGTCTAAAACTACAATGCCTAAGAGCTTTGATATTTGGTATGTAGCATCATCTAGTGGTCCCCTACCAAGATTGTGCAAATTATGCCCCTGAGGTCAAAATTGGCCCAGCCCCGGGGGTCACCGTTTTACATAGACTTATATAGGGAAAACATATAAAAATCTTCTTGTCTAAAACTACACTGCATAGAGCTTTGATATTTGGTATGTAGCATCATCTAGTGGTCCTCTACCAAGATTTTTCAAATTATGCCCCTTGGGTCAAAATTGGCCCCACTCGGGGGGTCACCGTTTTACATAGACTTATATAGGGAAAACATATTAATATCTTCTTGCCTAAAACTACACTGCCTAGAGTTTTGATAATTGGTATGTAGCATCATCTTGTGGTTTTCTACCAAGATGTTCAAATTATTCCTTTGGGTGAAAATTGTGCAGGGTTTATAATCAGGTGAGCGATATTGGGCCATCATGGCCCTCTTGTTTATTACGCAGTTATTAAAAATTTGCTATGTTTCAGTCAAACAAATTGTTACCATCAGAAAATTTGGAAAAATTATAACCTTGCGAAAACTTAATATTGTACTGTTAGTTTGGTTTGTTTACAGCCGGGCAAATTGTTACCATCAGCTCATGCAGTAGAGAGAGAATACAAGATAATGAAAGCTGTCAAACCACACGGTGTACCAGTACCTAAAATGTTAGCACTATGTGAAGATGACAGGTATAGTGTTCACAAGTCATTTTTATACCCCGGCAAGGGCCAGTCTCGGCTAGGGTCAGCATCTATTGAGTCAGGAGGCATATAGTGATAGTCCTGTCCGGTTTTTATGCCCCAGCATCTACTGATATGGGAGGCAATAATACCGTAGTGATTGTCCTGTCCGGTTTTTATGCCCCAGCATCTACTGATACTGGAAGCATAATTGATAGTGATTGTCCTGTCCGGTTTTTATGCCCCAGCATCTACTGATACTGGAAGCATAATTGATAGTGATTGTCCTGTCCGGTTTTTATGCCTCAGCATCTACTGATACTGGAAGCATAATTGATAGTGATTGTCCTGTCCGGTTTTTATGCCTCAGCATCTACTGATACTGGAAGCATAATTGATAGTGATTGTCCTGTCCGGTTTTTATGCCCCGACATCTACTGATACTGGAAGCATAATTGATTGTCCTGTCCAGTTTTTATGCCTTAGCATCTATTGATACTGGAAGCATAATTGATTGTCCTGTCCAGTTTTTATGCCTTAGCATCTACTGATACTGGAAGCATAATTGATAGTGATTGTTCTGTCCAGTTTTTATTCCCCAGCATCTACTGATACTGGAAGCATAATTGATTGTCCTGTCCAGTTTTTATGCCTTAGCATCTACTGATACTGGAAGCATAATTGATAGTGATTGTTCTGTCCAGTTTTTATTCCCCAGCATCTACTGATACTGGAAGCATAATTGATAGTGATTGTCCTGTCCAGTTTTTATTCCCCAGCATCTACTGATACTGGACGCATAATTGATAGTGATTGTCCTGTCCAGTTTTTATGCCTTAGCATCTACTGATACTGGAAGCATAATTGATTGTCCTGTCCAGTTTTTATGCCTTAGCATCTATTGATACTGGAAGCATAATTGATTGTCCTGTCCAGTTTTTATGCCTTAGCATCTACTGATACTGGAAGCATAATTGATTGTCCTGTCCAGTTTTTATGCCTTAGCATCTACTGATACTGGAAGCATAATTGATATTGATTGTTCTGTCCAGTTTTTATTCCCCAGCATCTACTGATACTGGAAGCATAATTGATAGTGATTGTCCTGTCCAGTTTTTATTCCCTGGCCTCTACTGATACTGGAAGCATAATTGATAGTGATTGTCCTGTCCAGTTTTTATTCCCCAGCATCTACTGATACTGGAAGCATAATTGATAGTGATTGTCCTGTCCAGTTTTTATTCCCCAGCATCTACTGATACTGGAAGCATAATTGATAGTGATTGTCCTGTCCAGTTTTTATTCCCCAGCATCTACTGATACTGGAAGCATAATTGATAGTGATTGTCCTGTCCAGTTTTTATTCCCTGGCATCTATGATACTGGAAGCATAATTGATAGTGATTGTTCTGTCCAGTTTTTATTCCCCAGCATCTACTGATACTGGAAGCATAATTGATAGTGATTGTCCTGTCCAGTTTTTATTCCCCAGCATCTACTGATACTGGAAGCATAATTGATAGTGATTGTCCTGTCCAGTTTTTATTCCCTGGCCTCTACTGATTTGGGAGGCATATAGTAATTGTCCTGTCTGATTTTTATGCTCCAGCACCTACTGATATCGGAGGCATATAGTGATTCTCCTGTTCGTGCATAAGCGTTTATTGAACACAGTCATTTTTCAAAGCAACATAAAGTACTGTTTTACTAACACTGTAAGCGATGTTTAGCTCAACTCTCATATTCTAGCTGGGTGATCTTTTATAATCAATCTTCATCTGTCGTCAATCTCCATGGCTTATGTATATATTTAAGAAGGGTATAGAATTTAACAAGCTAGTATTGTATTATCTTTTCAGCCTGTAAGGTAGTCAGTTTTATATTATGGATTACATGCCATCGAGAACCAAGTAATTTTGTATCAGCCCTTTAAGGTCTCTTTTATACTAGTAGAAAGGATTTGAACTAAGCAAGGTAATTCTGGTTTTTTTTTCAGTCTATTAGGTACCCAATTTTATTCAATGCATCACATGCTAGGGAAAATCATGCAAGTAATCTTGGATCACCCCTCATACACTGGTAGGTGGTTTTCAAATTTAACAAGGTCATTCTGTTTTTGCTTTTCAGCCTGATAGGTACCCCGTTTTATATAATGGATCATGTGCCAGGTAGAATATTCCAAGATCATTTATTAGAAGGTCATACCCCGGAAGAGAGAAGAGTAATCTATATGGAAATGGTGAAAACTTTGTGTAAAATACACTCAGTGGATATCAATGCAGCTGGTCTGCAAGACTATGGCAAACAAGGTAGGAAAGACATTCTTCAAGGGTGTTGTCAATTTTTCTGATCAATCCAGAATTCCTGAGTTACATAGCCAACCTGAAAGAGCCATGATTTGGGACCAAATTAAAATTTATTTGATTAAAATATCTTGAGAAATGTCAAAGTTATGGTCAATTTAATCTGCTTTGAAGGAATCTCTTAATAAAACTGATTTGAATATTGAAACAATGTATTTGAAAGCCTCTTGGTTGTCAAACATGGTTGACCACGTATGATTTTTTTTGTTGGGTCAGCTAAACAAACAGAATTTTCTATTATCATGTTTAGCATTAACGCGTTTTTTTCCATTCCGCACACAGGTGGTTATTTGATGAGGAATTTCACAAGATGGGCCAAGCAATATGAAGCCAGTAAGACTGGTGAAATAGAAAGTATGAATAAATTGATGGAATGGTTACCTACGCATATACCTGAGAATGAGCGATGTTCTATTGTACATGGGGATTTTAGGTAATTATAATTACCATGCCCTCCATCTTCGATGAAGGGGATAATTTGCCTTGCACATGTCAATCGGTAAACCAAATTAATTCTGTTCGATAACTCAAACAATGATTTCAAACTTCACATGGATGTTGGCCAGCAGCAGAAGATGACACCTGATTTTGAGGTGGACAGGTCAAAGGTGAAGGTCACTGTATCCTTAACTATTTTTTAGACCTAGTGATTTTTTGTTCAATCAATCAAGAATGCTATATGTCCTTGTCACTTCAAACTTTACGTTAATGATGGCCAGCAACAGTAGATGACACCTTAAGTGGTTGAGGTTAGTATGGCAAAGGTTAAGGTCACTGTAACCATTACCATTACTGACCATTGAACTGCCATGGGGCATACATATCTCTTCTTATCATGGCTTATTAATGTTTCCAGGTTTTTTCCCTGAATTTCAGGGTTCTGGGTGTAAACATTATGTGAAACTGTAACACTGCTGTCAACCTCACACTATAATTCAAAAGTATTGCCTGTTACCTATATATTAAGGACTCTACTGTAAAATCATTTAATTTCGATTGGACAAAATGTTTTGGTTTTAGGAAAAAAGACCATTTCAGTCGGAGGTTATTTCGTTGATTTTGCATTCCATGTGCTAAATACAAGGGTTAAATTATTGTTCGATGGGATTTGATTTTGTGAGTGAAGATAAACCACGAAATCCACGAAATTTAAGCCCTGCAAAAATTAATGATTTAACAGTATTTTACTGCATGTTCCTCAAACACCTTAACGAAGATATAACTGTATAACTCTAACGCGGTATTAGGACCTTTGCCACCTTAAGTAAGCAGGTAAATCAGGAATAACAACATAAGGATATTGGAAAAGGGATTATCTTTTCAATGTGTACCGTAATTTTAATTTACTTGATGAATAAAAGTGAGCAGGTAAAAAAAATTTTTGCTCTCCCTAAATCGATGTAATGGTCAGTGATCTCTGTTTATATTGACATTGCAGAATATCGCGTTAGAGTTATATATCAATATGTTTATGTAAACAGCTCTTGTGTTGTTTTCATATTTAAAATCTCACCGGATCCTATATTTATGCTCCTTTAATTGTGTGTATATTAGGGGTGTAACACTACGCTCACCTCACGATATGATACGTACCGTCAATTTTTGTAACGGTTCGGTATTTTTCAGTATGATACAATATTCTCTAATAGCAGCTTAAATACTTCTAAAACAGCAATTATTATGTGCCTAACAACTATTTTAAGTGAATTTAGACAATATGAAGCATATCTCAATATAATTACATTGAGTGATACATGGTATTTATACATAATCAAAAGGCTGTCAGGCGATGTCTGAATATTATTTTGCTCATAAAAAGCTTATACCGAACCGTACCGAAATTTAGAAGTCCTGTATCGTGAACCGTTTGGGACTGAAGTCTCCGGTATTTCGTATACCGCGGTATACCGATACAGCCCTAGTGTATATTACTAAGTAACCTTTGCTGCGTGGCAGTCTTATTTTAAGGCAATTATTCTGTAAAGTGTTTGAGGCATATTGATTTTGTGCTGGATGCCTGTGTGGATGTACGCCTCAAAATTTGCCTGGTCCAGTTTCACTGAAATTTCACTTTAGTACTTAATGTCAGGTAGTTTATTCATCATGAGATGGGTTAAACCAGAGTTATTGCCCTGCGTTGGCGACATACAATTCTGTATCAAAGATTCTCTCTAAGTTCTGTGTTTTGAGGAGCTTTTGCGCCTGTGTAGACGGGACCAATACAATACAATAAGCAATGTAACTCACCAAATCAACGTCTGTGTTCTTCGGTCGTCGTTAGTTTATCAACACGGTTCACAATGTGTGTTGCCTGCTCAAGTCCGTAGCTGAAGTGCCAGGATGCTCGTGCTTTGGTGACGTCATTCACCGGAATGGCTATGTACCAAAATGGTTATCAAATGGCAGGAACGACAGGATCACCACAGTTTGTTGCCCATTGTAGGAGCCATACATTTTTGTATCGTAATCTAAACCTTTTAGTTTTGTATTTGTTTTCTGCTTAGAGAAGCGCATCACTAATTCGCTGGCTTATAGAATGAGAAGGTTGTAAGTACTACATACGGCCTTATAAGACTGATACATATTTGACATCTGAATCATAAGGAAATTCTAATGAGACTATTTTCAGGAAAATCAGAGCTTGTCATGTTGACCAAACTGAAGTTAAAAAAGCTTGTTTAAGCTCATAAGTAAAGAGTAATTTTAGACAGTTTTTCTTGTTTTCTCAAAATATCAATTTTGTACTTACGACCTTCTCATTCTAAGCCAGGGAATTAAGCAATAAATTGTCATGAATGTTTGGATTTATAATTTTCAGGTTAGACAACTTGATTTATCATCCTCATCGGCCAGACGTGCTCGGCGTGCTTGATTGGGAGCTCTCCACCTTAGGAGATCCATTGAGTGATCTAGCCACATTAGCTATTTGTTATTATATACCACCAGGGTTCCCTATGTTCCCATGTGAGTAAGGATTGCATGCCGTACAAGTTAAAGGTTAAATACCACTAAATTTTAAACGATGGGTTAGATGCCGCCAAATTATCATAACATGGATTAAAAATGGCTCGGTTTAATATCAGAAAGAAACTGATTGCACTTAACTTTGAATGAATACAGTTGGTTTGATAGAAATTAGTTTAAAGTAAACATGATCCATTGGTTTAACATTTAGTGTGTTTAGCTGAAAAACCTTTGTTTCAAGATTTAGTGGTGTATGACCTTACGACCTTACATTGTTAGAAAACACAGCTTGAGGCCAAACTCATCAGATTAAAATGCATCCAACATAGGGATGTGGCTTCATTAAAAAAATTGGTATGCATTTTCAATTAATTAATTGATTAATTAATTGAAAATTCATACCCAATTTTCAATTAATTAATTGATTACTTAATTAATTTATTATACTTTCAGACTTGATAATTGTATTTATGATAAACATGGTAGTGATGTTATTAGCGTGTTAGATTGGGAGCTGTCTACGATAGGTGATCCCATCACTGATCTAGCGACTGTGTTACTTTGTTATCACTACCCCAAAGGTCATCCCAATCTTGCATGTAAGTTAGGAAATATTACAATAACCCAATTTTTGTACCATATATTATATTCGGAAATTTGTCTCTTGTTCCCATACAGAAAAAATGATACTATGCTGTAAAAGACAGTTAAGGGCTAGTTGACAGCCACTTGACGGCTAGTTGAGGGCTATATGGAAAATTTGCATGCAAATGAGATAGCCCTCAACTGTACATTGCTCAACTTTATGCAAATTAGTTGAGCGTATTCAGTTGAGGACTAGTTGAGCGATGGCTATACAGTTGAGCAATATAGTTAAGTGCTAGCAGGGTTCGAATTTAAGCTCGCATACACGCTAATTGCTTGTAGAAATTCAGTATGAAGACAAGGAGCAAACACTAATTAAAGTCCTCCTTAAGGAATTGTTGATGGTCAAATACAAATTTCAACAAAACAACGTGTTTTCTGTCGCTAACTATCAGTGAAACTTGCATTGATCTGTCAAACGAGTAAACAGGAAATCCACATTTGGAATGGCTCGGAACTTTTACTTGATATATTATGACCGAGATATTGCGATTTTTATTTATGCCATTTGCTTTATCGGATCACAGATATCCTCTAAAATACACCAACAATCATTGAGTACAAGTTTGTTACAGTTAGTTATAAATTCAATGAATCGAATTACGACTAAGAGGAGCATCAAAACATGCAATAATAGCAAAAAATTGAAATGTCACCTGTTTCCGCGACACCGATGGAAATTGTCGTAACAGACTTACAATTTTCGTACCCGACATTCGCACCAAGCATAAATTGATGCATGAATGATGAAGCTTTAAGTTTTAAATGATTTAACACGTATGTGAACTGCAATTCCATTTTGATGTATCTCGATTTTTGTTAATATGTTTCATGCTTCAGGCATAGTGATCAAGGCATAGCACTTTTTAGCAACTAATTTTCAATTAAATTGGTTAATAAATTTAAATAATTTTTTAGCTAGTAGCTTTTCCTTTTAGCTAGTGAACCCAAATGGCACTAGCTAATATAAATAGTAGAAAATATCGCTAAATTCGACCCCTGGATAGGTGAGCAATATTTATCTAGATGAGCAACATAGTTGAGGGCGAGTTGAGCCATATAGTTTAGGGCTAGTTAGCCCTCAACTACTGGCCACCTAGCTCTCATCTACATCGCTCTACTGTATACTTAATTGTTTATTTTCTAGTTTTCATGACTCTCTGACCTTGACCCTGCAGTTTTCTTTTAATCCCAAGTAATAAATCTTCAAAATCATTGGCAGCCATCTTTAATTATGATGTCATCATCATGTGACTTTTGAAATACTAAGCTCAACTAGTGCTCAACTACAAACATATTAAGGACATACACTTAACTATTGGTCAACTCCAAAAAAATATATAAAGGACATACACTGAACTATTGTTCAACTAGAAGAGCCTTTGCTCAAATATAATTAAAAATAAGTTGAGTGGTAGAGTGATAGAATGATGCTCAACTTAAATGTTGAGTGATAGAATGTTGCTCAACTAAGTAGTTCAGCCACTTACTAGTGCTCAACTCATTAATTGAGCACTTCCTTTTATTATTGAAATGTTTCAAGTGAAGTAGCTCAACTGCTGGTCATCAACTATTCAGCTTAAAGTAGCTAGCCCTCAACTGTCAAACACCTAGCCGTCTACTGTCTGACACCTTGTCATCAACTAGCCCTCAACTTATTGTTCTGTTTCGGCTGGCCCTAATGTTGCTTGTAAGCTAGGAAAACTATAATCATCCAAATTGTGTACCCTTAGGCTAGTATTCCAACCTCCTAGTTTTAGACTAGTTATCGGAACATTGCATGTTTATTACATAAATTTGGAAAACTGTAATCACCCAACTTTTTTTCAATACATGTAGTATTTAAAATGATTGACTCCTGTTTGCCCTAATGTTGCATGTAAGGTTAGGAAATCTATCAACACCCAATTTTTGTTAATTTGGTGAATACAATCTGAAGTTGGACTTATGCTGTGTTTCCTCATTATGATTTATATAAATGTAATGAGATCTTTAGAATGATTAGGTGTGGAACGGTGGTGGTGCGGATAACCTGCTTGATTACTGATCGAGAGGTCCCTGGTTCGATCCTAGGCCGGGGTACTTGATCATTTCTGAAACGCATTTCAGTGTTTCCAACCCAATTAGAGATGAACTGGTTGGCAACCCAGAACACAATTTATGGAGCAACTAGAATGGGCTTGTTGCCGACTTTGTATCCTGATTTGACATTGTAATAATTGTAAAATGCTTCAGACTACTAATAGGGGTTAGCGCAATTTGTAAAGTAACCAGGCTCGGTGCTAACTTCCCCAAAGAGACCTGTCAGACATTTGGATTGACAAAGGTGTTTTAGCTACATTATTCGAAGAATTAGGGGAGCTATTGCAACAAGCATCAACGTTTGCTAGATGCTAAAAAAAAGTTTTAAAAGAGACATTCGCTATAACTAGCATGTTACGCCTATTTAACTCTTATATTCATTATATTGAATAAATCTTGAAAATCGGTCCTTTGATATTTTGTTTGGATACTTTAGCATGCTTGTTCACCATCATGATCCCATCCTCTACACAAGAGTAAGTAACTATAATAAAAGCATTTTGTTCAAATTATCTTCCCTTTTCAACATATATTTCCATGTTAAAGTTTAGGTAATACTTTTGATTTGATCATACCAAGCATGGCGTGGAGAACAGTTGAAAGTCCAGTTTGAGGACAACTCTTGTCAGCTGGACTGGCAAAGGCTTTGCATTTGGAGTTACATGCTAAAAATATGTATTTAGACTCTTAAAAGCCCAATTTTTTCTTATAAATCAGGGGTAATGTTTATCATTTTCAGCGTTTGAAGGTTATTAAAAAAAAGGTATTAGGGAATCGGACAGGGAAGGCAGGACTCAACCTAACCAGCCGAGCACAGAAATCAGAAACACCACAACACAACTACACTGAGCAATGCCCACACATAAGCCAAAGAAACAATCAAAAGTCCATGTCTGTGCCGAAAAAATAAGTCTACCCTGATTTTTTCATATTATTGAGATAATTCTATTAATAATATATTGTTTGCAGCATTTTAGGGTTATAGGTCTGTCCAGAACTTTCTTGTATTAATGTGGGTTATGTTATAATTTTCAGCATTTTGGGTTATAATTTTTTTTTTATTATTATTTTATATTATATTTATTATGTCTGTTCAGAACTTTTCTGTATTAATGTGGGTTATGTTATAATTTTTCGGCATTTAGAGTTATAATTTTTTTTTTATTATTATTTTATATTATTTTTATTATGTCTGTTCAGAACTTTTCTGTATTAATGGGGGTTATGTTATAATTTTCAGCATTTCGGGTAATATTTTCAGTGTTTGAGGGTTAAGGTCTGTCTGGAATTTCAGTATTAACAAGGTTAATGTTATCATTTTTCAGCGTTTGAGGGTGTGGACCTGAAGGGGCTGGGTATACCTTCAGAAGAAGAGCTGATACAGGAATACTGTAAGAGAATGAATATCCCTGTCATTGATAACTGGCCATTCTATGTCGCCTTCAACTTCTTCAGATTTGCTGCCATTCTACAAGGTGTATATAAAAGAGCAATATCTGGTAAGTAGTTTTTCTTTTGTTAAAGTTTAAGAATTTTTTATGCCCTGGCATCTACTAATGAAGGGGGCATGCATGGATTGTCTGTTTGTTTTGTTAACTGCTATATAGTCAGTGATCCTGCCAATCTTCACCATCAACATCAGCAGTGTTATTATAATAAACATCAGTAGCAGTATAAACATTTTCAACATCAGTCGCAGTATAAACATCATCAACATCAGTCGCAGTATAAACATATTCAACATCAGTAGCAGTATAAACATCATCAACATCAGCAGCAGTATAAACATCATTAACATCAGTAGCAGTATAACCATCATCAACATCAGTAGCAGTATTACCATCATTACCAACAGCATGAGTATCAATGATCATTATCATCATAAACAGGATATTTTACCTGATACGGATAGTATGTTATCATTAAGGTGAAGTTGTAAGGTTTATAAATGTTCTAGTTTATTCAGTATGCATTGGTAATACCAGAAGGAGTTAAACATTATCATCATCTGTATGATTATAACAATCACCATCATTAACATCAACAGCAACATCAGCAGCAACATAAGAATCAGTAACATGGGCATTACCTGAAGGAGTTTATCATTTTCATCATCTTCATCATTAAAACAATCATCATCATAAACATCTGCATCAACATCAGCAGCAACATCAGTAGCAATTTTTTATAACAGATATACCCTTATAAAAAATCTTGACAGTTGACTTTAGTGTTTCTGATTTCTGTGCTCCGCTAGTTAAGTTGAGTGTTACCTTCCCTGTCTGATTTCCTCATACCTTTTTTGAGGACATCAATATTATATTGTAGGTCATACTAGCACCTGATAACGGATAGCATGTTGTGAAGGTTGTACTGTTTATAAAATGTTGTAGTTTATGTAGTGAGTTTATGCAGTGTATTTACTGGTACATTATCTGTGCCTACCAAAGTTCACTCATGGTTCATTATCTAGTATGCCAGTCTAGTATATCTAAGTGTGTATGGTTGTATATAGTGTAAGATATAGTGTGGATTATAACAGGAAGTTTGACAGTTAGATACTGACAAGGTATTGACAAGGTATTGACAATATTGCTTTATTTTAAAACTAGTAAAAGATGGAAATTGTATTTCATTTGTGGTGGTCATTACTTTATTTTGATAATAGATAGGAATTGTATTTCACTTGTGATGGTCATTGAAAGTAATTCGGAAGACCCCCTTGATTTATGAGCCAAATTGTCACCAGACCAATCTGTGATATAGTCCAGAGTGGAAAGACATTAATATTAGCATACAGGTTTGACATTGGATATACTTATGTGCCTGTAATCATTTTGTGGACACTATATTATACTTCATTGATGCTACTGGCTAGTTTTGCATCTACACTGCTCCTATGCTATT
Organism: Spisula subtruncata; assembly: GCA_963678985.1. Taxonomy (NCBI): domain Eukaryota; kingdom Metazoa; phylum Mollusca; class Bivalvia; order Venerida; family Mactridae; genus Spisula; species Spisula subtruncata. The sequence goes on along the minus strand of OY787678.1, from coordinate 11,492,165 downwards.
GGTTTATTTAGCCCGGTCATTGTAATTATAATTACCCCTAAAACTAGTGTAAGCATTGTGCATGCATAGAAAATGCATATAAAAAGCCCTTAAAATCAGTGTACAAAGACCACCATTCTAAATTCTATCTGACCATCACATTGCAGGTCCCAAAAATATCTCATAAAAATAATTATCCGAATCTTATATGGACAAAAAACTTATTTGATGCTTATGGTTCAGATAGGTTGTCTTGGTAGTCTTACCTATGCTCTCCACAAGCCTGAGGGATTCATCACTTAACAGGGCTCCCTTTCGTAAAATGAACCATTTTGAACAAGTTCAATGTAGTTCAATGTTTAAAATAAATAGGGTTGAATGATACGTAAACAAACAATACTGTATGCTAATTCTTCTGCAGGTCAAGCAAGTGCACCTAATGCAGAAGTGGTTGGTTTGTATGCTAAAGAAGTAGCAAACAAAGCTTGGGAGGTTGCATCCAATAGCAACATAAAACCAACCAATCAGAGAGCAGGAACCGCAGCACCATCTGGTGGCCAATCAGGAAAGAGGTCATACAGTACATCAGCTGCTTCAAACATGGCGAGTGCAGGTATGAAAGCTCAGATCCAATTATTTGAGCACTGCTGAGGTTTTGTTATACAATTTCAAAAATAAAAATTAAAAAATATTGGTGTGATCAACTAACAGAACTTTTAATGGTCAACTTTCAGGAACATATGAAACTGTTTAAAAGAAATTGAATAAGTCAAATTTGAAATAGGTTGATGCTCCATGGAGAGCCATGCACTCTGGAAATGTTGCTCTGTACATTGTAACATGTGTATTAATTTTAAGGCCCCTACCGGTTTTCAACTGGAGTGGATTGATGTTTACTTTTCTTCCGTCATGAAAATCTGGATCCTGCCCTAACTCAAACAGTTTTCAAGCTAGGATTATGACACTTGGTATGTGGATAGGGAGCAATAAGGAGATTATGAAAAATGTCCAAAATAAATTATTCTGAAAAAAGTTATGGTCAACCATGACCACATTGAAACATTGACAACCTGAAAACCAGGTAGTTATCTTCTGTATTGCTTGCAATTCCTAATTACTTGTTTTTTCTTCAACTTAAAGGTGCTATGGTGATATCGGTTGATAACCTTCAACCAAGGGCACAGACTCTGTATAAAAAGGTTAAGGAATTTATTGAGAAGGAGGTAGCCCCTTTAGAACAGGGTTATATTGCACATACAAAGTCTGATAACAGATGGCAGGTGTTTCAACCATTGGAGGATTTAAAGGTTAGTTGCTTGTAGATTAGTTTGTTTGTTCTTTCAGGTTTAGTGTAATTTCTCAACCTCCTCATAATACGAGGTAGTCATAAGCAATATAGATCCCTTCATCTGCGAAGTTTTGGCTCAACACATTTTTTAGTTCTTGGCTTAGTATGGATCTGCATTTCTGAGTGATATGAAGGCAACTATGCAGTCAAAGTATCCAATTTCTCAACAAATTCCATTTACATACTGTAAAATCACTTAATTTCAATGGGACAAAATTTCATCGTTTTGGTAAAACAAACCAAATCCATAATGTAATTTGAAGGGTTTTAAAGGACAAGGTCAAAATTCACACTAATTATCAGAAATCATTCAAAAACAATTATAGTTTTATACCGTATTTATAATTGCTTTATTACATGTAGAATTATGCTATTAAACATCCCAAAAACTTAGTCTTAGACGTGACCGAACTTGAAAGTTTACAAATATGGCAGCTACTGTAAACTTGATATATTTATTTGATCTATAATTAATTTTGAATTCAATTTTGTGGTTGAGGTCACTCACACAATTTGTGAAATTAATACCCCACAAATATTTATGATTTTACAGTATGTCAGCACGTTACTGGTATATTTATTAAAGATTTGATCATTTTGCTTTGTCTGATATTTTCCAGGCGAAAGCAAAAGCTGCTGGTTTGTGGAACTTGTTTTTACCCAAAGAGTCAGATCCACAAATGAAATACGGAGCTGGTCTAACAAATGTGGAGTATGCATTCATGTGTGAAGAAATGGGGAAATATTTATTTGCACCAGAGGTAAGTGAGATGTTTAGTGTCAAACCAATCTCATTAAAATCTGACCCTAACATTAGCTTCATTCCTTTACGCTGTTAGTTAGTATATCAGTATAAAGTAATGGAGCGTCATATGGGTCTGATTTAAATTAGGTTGGTGTCCAACTTAATTGTGAAATGCTGCCATGCTTTCAGGAAAGGCTTTTTTTGTTTGTTTAATTATCTTTAGATAATTATTGGTTGCTTTATACCTTTATTAAATGCTCTGTTTGGCACAAACAATTTCAATGTTTAAAACCTACCTTTTTTCAGTTCTTGGTTTGAAATATGTACGGATGCATTGGTTTTACTATTACATACAGTTTATGTTGAAACACCCTTCTTATTCTTTATGATACCTATTTTGTCCATTATTTGTAGGTGTTAAATTATTCTTGGTATGAAACATAGCATGTATGTTTTATACTTAATAATCTTTCTTTTATTTGTAGGTGTTCAATTGTTCTGCACCAGACACAGGTAACATGGAAGTACTAGTGAAATATGGAACACCAGAACAACAACAGAAGTGGCTTACACCATTACTTAATGGACAGATCAGATCATGCTTCGGTATGACAGAACCAGAGGTAAATTAAACTAAATTTTTCTCAAATAAAAGATCTGAATTTGATAAATGGGATGTTTAAACTCTTCAAAATTTACTTTAATTAATAATTTATTAATAATTGTTCTGTCTTGTTATGCTAATTTTGGCCCAGCCTTCTATTGAAATTAACTCAAAGGCAATACTTGAGATCATTCGTAACTACTCCCGTCTTTCCGTGATGAATCCTAAAGCTCCCTCGGATGAACGTAGTGTAGAAATTTGTGTCAAGTTTCCACAAAGGTATGTGATGTGGTTTACAAGTAAAAAGACCAAAACATACCTTGCAGATGTATGACGTTTAAAGATTAAATGCTGTGCATGCTAAGCTCAGAGTATATTTATGTCCAAAATGTTTAATCAATGCGGCAAATTCCATTTCTATGATATGTACAAAACTGTTCAGACTACACTAGTAAAGGTTATGAACCGTTCGAATAATGGCGACATTATATTCACACCCGAGATGTTGTTGGGTTAGTAACATCCGAGGGGTCCAGATTGTACTTGAGATGTGTTTGTTTTAAGAATGAGATGCTAACATAACTTGATAAGTCCAGGGTTAAGAGGATGGTTGACATGGATTAAGTTTTTGCTGTCGTGGGATAAAGGTGTTCTACAAACATTCTCTTGGTCGGTCAAGGACTCAAAAGATAAAGGCCTGTGACCTTGCAATTGAACATTAGATTTAGCAGTTTTACAAATTACTCTATTATGAATTGAAAATAAGACAAACTCCAATTATTTACCGCACTATATCTTTCAACTTTATTTCAGAAATAATGATTACCTAGCTACAAAGCATTGCTTTATTCATTATTTTGATTCTAACATTTTCAATTTATAGCACAACAGTATAGATTGACATCAAAACCACATTATGTTATTTGTCACATCATAATTATGACGTCAAACGTGATGTCATCAATGAGCTGTGTTTTATTGCGTTGTTTACTGCGTAATAAAACAAAGCAAGTTTAATATACATGAAATAGGCTTCTTTCACATGCCATGTTAGAATTCAAAGTTTAATTTCTGCAGGTGTCAATGGTATAAACAAAAACTGACATTATGACTAATGTATCTTGTCATTTTATATACAGGTTGCATCATCAGATGCTACAAACATCCAGGCATCTATCAGTCGTGTTGGTCATTCCTATATAATCAATGGTAGAAAATGGTGGACATCTGGTAAGCTTTACCACACTCATAAATTGATAGTTTTAACATATTTTATAACCCAAATAATACATAATTTTTGTCATACAGATTTACTTATCATATTTAGACTCCAACGTTGCCGATGAGAAATTCCTCATGAGTTGGTCCTAAGCTTAAACATATTTTTAAGTATTGGCAATAATGTTAATGTTTGTTTCGGTTATATGAACCAATGGGGACACACACTAGTTTATGTTTGACATGACAGTTGGCTCTCTTCAGATTTCTAAAAGGTTTGTTACTTGTATTTGTTATTTATAGCTCTTGATTTTGATTTTCAGGCGCTATGCACCCAGAATGTAAAATTTGCATATTTATGGGTAAAACTGACACAGGGGCAGCCCGTCATCAACAACAGAGTATGATCCTAGTTCCCATGGATGCACCAGGGGTCAAAATCATACGACCCCTAAGTGTATATGGCTATCAAGATCCACCGGGTAAATATTATTGTTATTTTGGCAGGAAATTTATTAGGTCTTTCTGGAATTTTTTATTCTGTAAGCTTAATATCATCCCCCCACACCCCCTTCCTAATCTTTGATTAGAGGATATATTGATTTGCACATATCAGTCGGTTGGTAGCCCAAAATTGTTTCCATTCAATAACTCCAGAATGCGTTGACCTAAGGGTCTTTGATTATTACATGGAGTTTGGCAGTAGATGACTCCTATTGATTTTGAGGTCAGTAGCTCAAAGGTCAAGGTCACTCAGTGTCAACCATTGTATTAAATTGATGCAGCTGGCACAATATACATACACACAAAAATAATGTCATTAGAGCAATACATGGTTGGAAGGCTGGTCATCACTCGGATTTTTAGGTCAAGGTCAGCAGGTAAAATGTCAAGTTTACAGACACCAGTCAGCAACTACTGTCGATTCCGTAAGTAATACTATGAGAGAACAATACCATTCGAAAGAATAGCGGGGATTATAGTTAACTCATACATCCCAGTTAAACCTAGATAAACATAGTTAACCTGACAGTAGAGCCAATGTTTATAACTGTTATCATTTAACTTTGAACTTTGAGCAGCTGTACAATGAAACATGTTTGACAGACAATTTTCTATTCATTTTAGCTGGACATGCCGAAGTGGTGTTTGAAAATGTTCGTGTTCCTGTATCTAACATGTTGCTTGGTGAAGGTCGTGGTTTTGAGATTGCTCAAGGTCGTTTAGGTCCCGGTAGAATACATCATTGTATGAGGCTGATAGGACATGCTGAGAGATCATTAAGTTTAATGGCAGACAGGGTAAGTTGTTTTTATAAACATGTTCAGTTGCAGTCTTTCAAGTGGCCTTAAAATTCTTAAAATATCCTATTTTCCCCTTTAACCCTAAAAATCCGTAAACCACTTAGAAATAGGTTAATTCTATAAAGCCCTTCTTTTTTCATGTAATTTTTTGTATATGTCTGGAGCTAACACATTTTTTTCTTGCTTGCAAATCATTTTAATTTGTTTTCATATATTTTTAAGAAGCTGATTGAAATTTTATGCCCCGTTATCTACTGCAGAAGCAGGGACCATCAAAGTATGGTGATTTTCCCATACGTTTGTCTGTTTTCAAGTTTTTAAAACTCAAATATTTTCAAAGTTAATTAAGGTATTGCTTCCAAACTTGGCAAACCAGGAGTGTGTTACATAAACAAGGCGCTATCTAGCACAGGGTAGCGCTACGCTAAGATACTAGTATGAAGATACTATTTCATCTGAGCAAGATGTCAATTTTATGGAAAAATATTATTACATATTAATCAATCCGAAATTATGCAGCAAATTATTTTTTGATTTTAAAATGTTCTAGTTAAAAAAAAGGTGTAACGGTCAGTTTTATCCCCGCCCCGTTTATCCCCCAGGGGATAAAACTGACTGGGGGAAGACGGTGCCTGCTTGGTGTAACAGTCAGTTTTATCCCCGCCCAGTTTATCCCCCGGGGGATAAAATGGACCGGCCCGGTTTATCCCCCCCTAGTCCTTTTCTTCCCCCATCACAGGCCTATTCTTCCCCCACCTAAGCAATATATATTTTGAGGTATTACTGATTATAATGCTACTTTTGATTAAATTAAATATGTTTCAACCTGAAAATGTTGTTTATTTGTTCTTGAAGTGACTAAACTGTAAAAACGGTTTGATCAAGATTTGGTTCATTATTGCAATTATTTTGGTCTTATTTTATCCCCCACCTAAGTAAAGTTAATATGGTGACGGGGAAGAAATGAGTAAAGTTAATACAATGATGGGGGAAGAAATGGCCTAGTCTATTTTATCCCCAACCTGACTATAGTTAATATGATGATGGGGGGAAGAAATAGCCTAGTCTATTTTATCCCCCACCTGATTATAGTTAATACAATGATTGGGGAAGAAATGACCTAGTCTATTTTATCCCCCACCTTAGTATAGTTAATACGAAGATGGGGGAAGAAATGGCCTAGTCTATTTTATCCCCCGCCTGAGTATAGTTAATACGATGATGGGGGAAGAAATGGCCTGGTCTATTTTATCCCCCACCTTAGTATAACTAGTATGAAGATAGGGGAAGAAATGGCCTAGTCTATCTTATCCCCCACCTTTGTATAATTATAATGAAGATTGGGGAAGAAATGACCTAGTCTATTTTATCCCCCACCTGAGTATAGTTGATACAATGATGAGTGAAATAATGGCCTGGTCTATTTTATCCCCCACCTTAGTATTATTATTACGAAGATGTGGGAAGAAATGGCCTAGTCTATCTTATCCCCCACATGAGTATAATTAATATGAAGATTGGGGAAGAAATGGCTGAGTCTATTTTATGCCCCGCCTGAGTAAAGTTAATATGATGATCGGGGAAGAAATGGCCTAGTCTATTTTTCCCCCAACCTTAGTATAATCAATACGAAGATGGGGAAGAAATGGCCTAGTCTATTTTATCCCCACCTTAGTATAATTAATACAATGATTGGGGAAGAAATGGCCTTGTCTATTTTTCCCCTACCTGATTATAGTTAATACAATGATTTGGGAAGAAATGGGCTAGTCTATTTTATCCCCCACCTGATTATAGTTAATACAATGATTGGGGAAGAAATGACATAGTCTATTTTATCACCCACCTTAGTATAATTAAAACGAAGATGGGGGAAGAAATGGCCTAGTCTATTTTATCCCCGACCTCAGTATAATTAAAACAATGATTGGGGAAGATGTGGCCTAGTCTATTTTATCCCCCACCTTAGTATACTTAATACGAAGATGGGGGAAGAAATGGCATAAGGTGGGGCATAAAATAGACTAGGCCATTTCATCCCCCATCATCATATTAACTCTACTCAGACGGGGGATAAAATAGACTAGGCCATTTCTTCCCCCATCATTGTATTAATTTTACAAAGGTGTGGGATAAAATAGACTAGGCCATTTCTTCCACCATCTTTCTATTAATTATACTAAGGTGGGGCATAAAATAGACTAGGCCATTTCATCCCCCATCATCATATTAACTCTACTCAGACGGGGGATAAAATAGACTAGGCCATTTCTTCCCCCATCATCGTATTAATTTTACAAAGGTGTGGGATAAAATAGACTAGGCCATTTCTTCCACCATCTTTCTATTAATTATACTAAGGTGGGGCATAAAATAGACTAGGCCATTTCATCCCCAATCATCATATTATCTCTACTCAGATGGGGGATAAAATAGACTAGGCCATTTCTTCCCTCATCTTCATATTAATTTTACAAAGGTGGGGGATAACATAGACTAGGCCATTTCTTCCCCCATCTCCATACTAATTATACTCAGGTGGGGGACAAAATAGACTAGGCCATTTCTCCCCCCGTCTTCATATTAATTTAACAACGGTGAGGGATAAAATAGACTAGCCCATTCCTTCCCCCATCATCATATTAACTATACTCAGGTGGGGGATAAAATAGACTAGACCATTTCTTCCCCCATCTTCGTATTAACTCTACTCAGGCGGGGGATAAAATAGACTAGGCCATTTCTTCCCCAATCTTCATATTAATTTTACTAAGGTGGGGGATAAAATAGACTAGACCATTTCTTCCCCCATCTTCATACTTATTATACTAAGGTAGGGGATAAAATAGACCAGGCCATTTCTTCTCCCATCATCGTATTATCTATACTCAGGTGGGGGATAAAATAGACTAGGCCATTTCTTCCAACATCTTCGTATTAACTCTACTCAGACGGGGGATAAAATAGACTAGGCCATTTCTTCCCCCATCATCATATTAACTCTACTCAGACGGGGGATAAAATAGACTAGGCCATTTCTTCCCCCATCATCGTATTAATTTTACAAAGGTGTGGGATAAAAAAGACTAGGCCATTTCTTCCACCATCTTTCTATTAATTATACTAAGGTGGGGCATAAAATAGACTAGGCCATTTCATCCCTAATCATCATATTATCTCTACTCAGATGGGGGATAAAATAGACTAGGCCATTTCTTCCCCCATCTTCATATTAATTTTACAAAGGTGGGGGATAACATAGACTAGGCCATTTCTTCCCCCATCTCCATACTAATTATACTCAGGTGGGGGACAAAATAGACTAGGCCATTTCTCCCCCCATCTTCATATTAATTTAACAACGGTGAGGGATAAAATAGACTAGCCCATTCCTTCCCCCATCATCATATTAACTATACTCAGGTGGGGGATAAAATAGACTAGACCATTTCTTCCCCCATCATCATATTAACTATACTCAGGTGGGGGATAAAATAGACTAGACCATTTCTTCCCCCATCTTCGTATTAAATCTACTTAGGCGGGGGATAAAATAGACTAGGCCATTTCTTCCCCAATCTTCATATTAATTTTACTAAGGTGGGGGATAAAATAGACTAGGCCATTTCTTCCCCAATCTTCATACTAATTATACTAAGGTAGGGGATAAAATAGACCAGGCCATTTCTTCTCCCATCATCGTATTATCTATACTCAGGTGGGGGATAAAATAGACTAGGCCATTTCTACCTTCATCTTCGTATTAACTTTACACAGGCAGAGGATAAAATTTACCAGTCTATATATATCTTCCCCATCATAATTTTTTGGGTGGGGGAAGAAGAGGCCTGGGATGGGGGAAGAAAAGGACTGGCGGGGGATAAAACTGACTGGGGGAAGACGGGGCCTGTTACATGTAACGGTCAGTTTTATCCCCCCCAGTTTATCCCCCGGGGGATAAAACTGACTGGGGGGAAGACGGGGCTTGTTATGAAGCAGAAACTGTATACTGTATAGCAGGTATATTTCATGGTGTCCAATTTTCACGTTAATTTGATCCTTTTGAATTTACGGTGTCTTGATTTCGCGCTAACGGCGTTGACCGCGAAATTAAAACCTTGTTGGTATACATGGAAGGGGAGATAAACGTTAGAGTGCGAGTATAATAGTCACTACTGATCTCGGGGTTGTGGGTTCGAATCCCGGGCTGGCCAACTAAAATTACTGATAGTCTTTCGGATGAAACTTTAACTTAAGGTCCCATTTTTTTGGTGTTATACATATGGCATATTACATGCAAAAAGAGTCAGGGATGCTTTTGGAATTAGGGCATCTTCTGTATCATGCACTATCCCCCAAAAACTAAAAGTGCTAAAAGTCTTCTAGATGCCTCGCCTATAAGGATTATCTTGTGGCGAGGATAAAAACGCAATAAACCAAGCATACTGATCATTAACTGCTAATATAAAAAAACTTCAGTTTGGTGAACATGACAAGTTCCTTTTTTCATGACAATAGGCTCCTTAGAAGCCTTATAGGTCGCAACCTTCTCATTCTAAGCCAGCAAATTGTAGTTCAGTGCAGAAATTGTAGATGTCTGAATAAACTGTTATACTTTGTACCGTACATCATGGCTGTGTACACAATCTGCAATCCAGTAATGGTATGAGTAGAGTGACACAGTGGAACAATCCACTATTGCAGTTTAAAAACAAGTGTAAATGCTTATTCCAACAGTTCAATGATATTCGTGTTGAATAATAGTTTGTGTCCTTTATTATTGAAAACATATCCCTCGGAATGTCATTAGACAGTTCTTATATCTTGTACACCAGAATTCTGTTGTCAGGGTACTTCCGAGTACCCATTGTTTGGATGAATAGTTTGTGTCCATTATCGCTTAAAAACAGACCATGTGGATCTCTCACATCTTTTAGTACAATTCTACTGGAAGTACCATCCGATACCTGATACACTCTATTCCCATTACGATCAGAAACAAGTAGACTACCATCACTGAGCAGAGCAATCCCTTTAGGAGCTGTGATGTATGCTATCCTTCCAGTAATCTCACCGTTCCAGTCCAGCTGAATCACTTGATTGAGACATACATCCGATGTATAGATGAAGCTGCTGTCAGCTTGTATAAAATCTGCCTTCTCAAATACCTCTATTCCAATTGAATCAGTTGTCACATTTGTGATTACCCTGCCTTTCATGTCAAGTATCTCCAGTTTCCCAGGGCGACGATATGTTACAACAAGTTTACCTTGGTGACAGCATATACCCCAACATTCACCATTGGTGTCTATTGTGTGAGACTTACTGAGCTTTTTCGATGATACTGATATGAACTGTATATGTTCCCTCTTTGGTACAGTGACAACAACTTGTGTATTTGTGGTTGATGTGATACCACAAAGGTAGTCATCATTCTCTGTTCCAAGTTCGAGTTGTGATACAACCGAGTTACTCTTAACATCAACAAGCTTGATGGAGTTGTTGTCATAGTCAGCCACAACAAGTCTGTCTTGAGGAAGTGTTGTAATATCTGAGATCGAACCTATCTGCTTATCGGTTGGTGTGTCTACGCATATTTCACCAAGAAATACTGGCGTTATGTTAACAGCTGAAGACGGCAGATGCTTAAATTGTGAAGAAAAACCTTCTCTTATTCCAGGTTTTGTGTTTGTGGAAATGTAACCAATCATTTTCTCTGTTTGCAGTGCCTCATTGATGGCCTTGCTTGGAATAAATTTGAACTCATCCATGCGGTCTTCAGTTGATAAGATAAGGATGTCAAATTCGTAGTCTTCTAGTTGGTTCTGGGTCTGTTTTACTGCCATAAAAAGTTGGTCAGCTTGTTTGGTCGCGTTCATTTGTTTCATATTGTCATATGTTAACTTCAGCCTCTTCACGATGTCTTCACAGCGTGTTTGTACGGACTTGAGTTGTTCATTGTTTCCAGTTTGAAGAGCCTTTATCTTAGCTTCTATTTCCTTTTGTAAGTTATCAAGTTTTTCGTTGACGTCTTGTCTGTGTGTCTTGACTGCTTGTAAAACGTCTTTCAATGAATCATTCGATTTGTTGGCATTTCTGGACTTTTCTTTTTCGAGTTTTGTGCATTTCTTTAGAAGTTTGTCTACTCTGTCGATGGTATGATTATAGTCTCGGCTGTTGATGATCTTGCTTGAAATATCTGGTATGTAGTCAACATGACATGGTCGTGTGTGCTCCTTTGCTACACATATACTGCATAGAAATATCTTATGATTATGACAATACAGCTTGATCATTTCTTTCTTGTGATATGGGCAGGGTGTTGTTAGGTTGTCAGTGCTACCACCATACACCAAAGTATCAGCCAGGTCTTGAGTAGAAGGCATGGCATCTTTGTCTTGTATTTTGTGCTGACGTAGAATTGTTGCTTTTTTGTGATGTTTATAGCAGGTGTGGCAAAGGTGTTCCTGACAGTCGGTACAAAAACAAAATGCTGGCACCGTAGCTTCGTCTCTGTGACAGGGGATGCATATAACGCTGTAATCTTCATCGGACCCTTGTATACGTGAAGATGATATCATTCTTTTTGGAATTGCCATTATTTTCTGTAATAGAAAAATATGTATATTTTGTTAATAGGTATTGTGTGTGTACACTGCATATAATGGTTGTCCTATTTGTCTGTTCGTTTATCTGTCTGTACTAATCGATTGGGTTTATGTGGCAGCCAAATTTATTGAAAACAAAAATAGTTTTGACACGTTTGCACCTTTTATTTCGCATTTTAGCAGCACACAACATGATTTTGTGCTGAAGTCCATCTATTTGTCCGTTCCGTTGAAAATTGTTAACCAAGACTAGCAATTGCTTGAAACTCAAATATTCGTTAAGTCCACCAAGGCATTTCTTTCAAACTCTGCATACTTTTTATCATCATTAATACCTTACATTGTCAACACTATCCAACACTACAACAGAATTTGGCCCTTTGTTGACTTAGCTGATTATTTTAGACAAGGCTTCCAGCGGGGCATAAGCGTTTACATATTTGTACGAACCATGTACTGCATTATGTACTACAATAAACGTTTTAAATAGTTCTAAATAAAATAATTCTTCGTTGCTCAGATTAGCATGGATGTTTTTATATTCTCGTTATAGTTTTATGCTTCTGTCCTGGGAATTCACACTTTGGTACAATTATAGTGACGTAACCTTTAATTTCACTAACCCTTAGATACCAATTTCCAAACAGTCCTTACTTTATTTAAGGAATCTTTTTTACCTCTAAGGAATCAAGGTTTGACCTTTTGACTAAACAGATTACGTATTTGTTGCATGAACTATTAAGTTGCGATAATCTAATGGTCCATTTCCACATGTAGTTTAGAAACACAACCCACATAAAGACCAACAAAAAGAATAACGTTACGATGATTTATAACAAACACTATTCTCGAAACTAGTGTGTGTAGGCCTGCACATGTTTATGAAATGTTCTGACGTGTAGTCCGGCAGTTTGGTGAAAAAATTGTGGGTTTGATGATAAAAGCATGAAACTTTGCATGATGGTAGTTGAATGTATTTTAGTCAAAATTAGATATGGACCCACTTTCAAAAATATCCAATATGGCGGCCATTTTCAAAATGGCCGCCATTGTGAAAATTACAATATAGTGTACCTTGAAAATGTTATTTGCAATGACATCACAAATAAAACAGGGCTATCATGTACTTAAAACCAATTAAAGAGATGCCATGAACATTTTGATATTCATCTGGCAAGCAATTTTTACGAAATTTTCATATTTTTTTTAAAATGGGGGGGGGACTGTCAAAATCTAACGGACTGAGATCTGACAAGAAAAGTGTAAATATGTTTGTTGAGAAAAGAATACAGCTTGACTTGGTTGTTATGTATGCTATTCCAAACAATATGAGATCTGAACCCAATTTGTTGTATCAAAATAGCGCCATTTTCCAAGATGGATGCCATTTTCTAGTTAGTGTTTACTAAGGTTCGAAACATGTCAATCTTCTTTTTATTATGTCTTTATATTATATTGATACTTTATTATTAGTATTCAGAATCATAGATAATGTTTTAGCATAAAAACAACCCCAATAAGGTCAGTCAAAACGGCGACAATGCTTTAAAGATGGCCGCCATTGTACTATTATTTGTAAAACAATGTAATATATGTCATTATATAGTCTACATTTGTATATTCTTTACCTATAATGACAATGGCTTGCAATAACTTTATGCAAATTGATAATAGGATGTAGAAACAAGCTTCCAGACGCAATCATAGGAAATGGTGACCGTAATGATTACCTTTTAGGAGTGTTAGGTACCCTGGAAAACCTTCTGATGTTTTGTACCCAATTGCGTGTGTACTAAATTTGGTATACACCAACGGTTGTATAGTTGTTGTAACTACCAAATAAAATAGGAATAACTGTAGCTGGTGTTTGTGCATATCCCTGGTGATAGGAAAGCTGTGTCTGGTGACTGTGTGTACCAAATCAGACAAAAACCGTAGACAAGGAATGTATGTATTTGGTAATTGCGAGTACCCTGTACATGAGTACATGTACTAGTATATAATACGACTGGAAAAAAACGCAATCACAAAATGTTTAGGCAGTGGGATTCGCTTTTATCGATTGAATTTTATTTTTGCCTACAGCTATGATCATCGATCATTATAGAAATCCCTAAAGGAACATTTGAGATTGTTGTATTTCTAAGTGAATTATATTTGGAAACGAATGTTGTGAACATTAAGATGAATCTTTCAAATATTATGGCCAAAAGTCATCTCAAACAGAGATTGTTATCGGAGAACAAACACTATTCCGATCTCTACAGAAATCCTGAGACGTAGATGGAGATGGATAGGACGCGTCAGACAAATGGAGCCGCAGACTCTATCCAACGGGTAGCTATGAGATGGACACCAACATGGAAGAGAAATAGGGGAAGACCAAAGGAAACCTGGCGGAGATCAACAAATCGAGAAATTACAGCTAAAAGCTGAACATACGGTCAAGTGGAGCGATTACCTGCGGATAGAAATCATTGGCGTTCTTTAATGATGGCCTTAGGAGCAAACCATCCTGAAGAGGCTTAAGTAGGTAGGAATATTGACAGTTGTGAGTACCTAATAAAGACAAGTCGTGCTTGAACCAAAATGCCGTTAGTACACGTAGACAATCACCTGGTGACTTCGGCTATCCACACAGACCAGTTTGGGTTTACCTCATGGTTAGAAGTACTCAGTAGGACCAAGAACGAATGTGTATAGTACATTTTGTAATTATGTACGTAATATGAACTAGGCATGGCTATGAGAATTCAGTAGTAGCAGCTCCTTGTGGTGGTTTGTACCACGTTAGAATAGAAATGAATGCGAATGTCTATGCCTGGTGAACAAGAATGACAAAAGAGGACAAGACATGCCTCTATCTGGTGATTGTGAAGTGATTATATCAATAGGATTAGGGATTGACTGACCTTTTACTGTCATAGGTGAGGGCTTGCAAATGTCATCAGAAATTGAGTTACCCAGGTGTGAGTTACTATGGTATGTACCAAACTCCAACCAGATTGAAAATTTATAGCTATCCAATACAACATCGAATGGCTTTACATTTGGCATTATAGGGTCTAGACCGAATCAGGGACAACTGTGACAAGTGGCTGAGGGTATCCTGTTAGGTTGATTATGATTATAAAGCCGGAAGCATAGTGGCTGAGTGACAAGATGCGGTGGCTGCGGGGTTGCCTTCATATCACTTAGAAACTTAGATCTCTACTAGTCTGAGAACTAAAAACGTGTTGATCCAAAACTGCGCAGACCAAGGGGTTCTATATTGTTTTTGACTACCACGTATAATGTGGAGGTTGAGTAAATTCCCATTCGAGTGCGGGGTTGTTGTGTTCTCAGGACAAGTGGCATGTGCAATGAATGTGCAGTTTCCGTAACCTGTTTTGCTGACAAGATGATATGTGTTTCTTAGTGATATGAAGGCAACCCCGCAGCCACCGCATCTGATTATGATTATACACTTACCTGGTAGTAGTGAGTGTATGTACCAAATAGGACAAATAATTAGTAATTGTTAGTAAATGTACCACTTGGTCAGGAATTACTGCATGTGTATTTGATGGTGGTCAGTATCCCAAACGTATGGGAATACCTGTATATGACGGTTAAGATAACACACAAGGACAAGCAATCAATGTACTTGATAAGAGCAGAAATGCTTAAATGTTAAACAAGTTACCAATTGTCTAGGGCTTTTTTCAGCTGTTAATCCACTCAAGCATCCTTTGACATGTGAACATCCCTTGGTCATTGGGCTACCTATGTAAACTTACGTTCGTGTCTCCATAGGGAGACTATTTTTCACCTGTGAGTTTGGCAGCCAACATCGATCTGCAGCGCCTAGTCCTCACATGTACCAATTTACACCTTGGTGGAGTGGAGCATGTGGATTATTCTTGCTCAGATAAATCTACCCATTTGTCCAGACGGGGTTAAACCCAGGACCTATCGATCGCGAAGCGCGCGCCGAGCTCTACGCCACCGCTCCCCACTTGTACTTGTGCCTGGCGATGTTTTATGCCATATTTAGATTTATACTTTGATCGTGTATCCAAAACATATATATTTCTGTCAAATGTCCATACTATACAGGTACCTAACACTGCAAAAAGGTTCTCGTAACGGTTAGCTTATCATATCTGGTTAATTAAGGTCTTAAATCTTCTTAATACATTCTATGATCAATTAATTAAGTTTTGTAAAATTATAGCAATCTATTCACGGCCATAATTTAGCAATATTATCTATATAGGTACATCTTTCAAAGTACACCAAATTCGAAATCGATTGATTCAAGACATATCCGAATTTATTGTTGACAAACATTTCAAACATTGTATATTTATAATGTGTGTAATAACCTTATTATAAAATGCATTCTATGATATAGAGTATGTGTATTTGATGTTTTTGGCTTAAGACAAAAATGAAGGATATAATCTTAGGTGAGGATACACAAATGCACACGAGGCCTGTGTTTCTAATTATCGGACAAGGGCGGACATCTTGAAAGCATTGCCACCATTTTGATTGAACTTATTGGATGCATATTACTCTAAATCATCATCTATGATATTGAATATTTATGCAAATTACTAAGACAAAATAAAAGGTAGATTTACATATTTTGAACTTAAGTAAATACAAACGTACATGCATGTCACAAACTGGAAAATGGCGGCCATCTTGAAAAATGGCGCTATTATGATACTTGACAAATCGGATTGATATATAATATTGTTGGGAATAGCATACATAACAACTATGTCAACCAGCATTATTTTCTCAACAAACACAGTTACTCTATTCTTGTTTGTAAGATCTCAGTCCGTTAAATTTTGACAGCCCCCCCCCCCATTTTATAAATAAAATGAAAATTTCGTAAAGAATGCTTGCCAGATGGATATCAAAATGTTCATGGCATCTCTTTGATTGGTTTTAAGCACATGTTAGCCCTGTTTTATTTGTGATGTCATTGCAAATAACATTTTCAATGTACACTATATTGTGATTTTCGCAATGGCGGCCATTTTGAAAATGGCGGCCATATTGGATATTTTTGAAAGTGGGTCCATATCTGATTTTGACTAAAATACATTCAACTACCATCATGCAAAGTTTCATGCTTTTATCATCAAACCCACAATTCGACTAAAAATATGCACCAAACTGCCGGACTAGTGGTCTAAAGCAAGTTATATGTTTCCTTTGACGTCCTTAAATTTCAATAAACCAATTTTGTTTACCCTGAACTTTCTTAGATGATTATTAATGAGCTTTCGTATTCCTCCCACATACTATGATTTTGTTGACCCGTTTGGTACATAAGTCCTTCGTACGTGCTTCGTTACGTGCTCGTACAAGCTAGGTAAGATAATATGTAGCTTACAGTGTTTGTACTTAATTCAAGATGCTAAATATTTCACCCGTATTGTTAGTTTTAATCAAATTGTCATACGAAATAATAATGATATTAAGAAAACGAAGTAGAAACAATTTATACATACCTTTTATTCAATGTGCTTAATCCAATTTCTTGCACTTGTGTATATAACGCACTAGAAGGATTTCGATCATGTAATAAAAAGAAAAAAAGGTGTTATCGAGGTTTGAATTGAATTCAGTTTGTCAAATATCAAATAAACCAAAACTTGATCTATTACTTCCTTAATCATAGATTGCCAGGTTGTTTGAATCTATGTACTGTCTTAATTGAATACAATATTCTTCTGCACGTCATAGCTCAGTTGTTTCATAATATTGTGCCATTTAGAACCAATTGAATGGTTATGAATAACAGGTCTGTATGAAATTTACCACATAGGTAGGTATTTGTATACCGATTATAAATTCTGTCCTTTTTGTAATTGTCTCTTTTGTTGTAATCGATCGAAAGAGCACCTATTATAGAAATAGTTGAGTTTGCTGAAGTATTAGGTTACGTGATATTTATAAGAGAACGGTTTTATAAAATATATATTAGGAATAAATACTTCGTTATGAACCGTGTTTTTTTAAAAGTTTTTGTGCAACTAAATGTTAGAATGTATATGCAATGTACTTTATTATTGGGTAATAGAGTTTAACTTTTTGCTGACCCCTAAAATAAATTATTTATTTACATATGCCTGTCCCTTCTTCATTAAATCAATGCTTGCATTAGATTTTACTAATTAGTTATGGTAGTTTATAGTTGTGCACAATAACTTGAATGTAAGAAGTTCAACGTGAACAGTGAATTTTCTGATAAGGGTTCGTGGTGATACAAACATTAAGTCAAATACCAATATGGAGAATTCAATGACAATGACAATGTGCTGAATAAGAAATATAATATTAACCATTAAATCTAAAAATATTCGTAATTTGGGTATGGATTACATTAACTCAAGGTCCCAAGCTATACCATTGAAATCGATATATAAAAATAAACAATTATGTTCCAGGAGATTAATTCTTTCTCAAATTGAAAACATACCTCAACACACAACGACATAGATTTCTAGGGAAGCCATTCATAATTATGTCAATGCGCCGTCACACATAGCAGCCATTAAACACTATTTTGTTCTCTTTGCTCGGCTGGTTTATTAAGTTGAGTGCTGTCTTCCATGTCCGATTTCCTCATATTTTGTTGAAAATGGACACATATTACAGCTTCCACACTTTATGTTTTTGTTCGACCTTGTCCCTCGTGATTTTCATCTGTTTCTTAGACTATGAATTAATGTCAAGCATCTTGTGTTTGCTCTTGACTTTTGAATGTTCAGAATATCCAGTGCTTATATTGAAAACATACGTAAATATTGCCAACTTATCGAACTGAAACATCTGTAACAGGTGAATTAATATTCCAAGGGAATCAATCGATGCCTTCATATTTAAAACCCCTCATGTATTTAATTTTGTGGTGCAACCAAGTTTCAATTGTTTTTGAAAACATCAAAATTTATTTGTTTCATTTGTGCTTATGTTTCAGACAATGAAATTTTAATAACCCCCATAAACTCATTAAGTGTTGTAAGTACACCAATACAGTTCATAGCGATACGTGCCAATCGTGCATGTAAAGTTGTTCTAGCTTGAAAAAGACAACATATAGAACTGTTATATTACATTCATGTTTAAACATTTTAAAATATGTAAGTATTTATGTTTTTATGTCTGGTATAGATGAGTTGTTATATACAGCGCATGTTAGCCGGTCGGTACGTCGACATGCATGATGGTTTTTCAACAATAACTCCAGAACGGGTGGACCTAGGATTCTAAAATTTCAAGTGGAGATTGTTCATTCTCCACAGACGACCCTACTCAATTTCATGGTCATTTGGATCAAAGGTCAAACTCATCGTTTTGTGATACAACCAAGTTTCAGTTGTGTTTGATAACATCGAATTTACTAATTCATTTGTATTTGTAATTCAGACAATGAACAGAATTGCCTTTGGTAAGCCATTGGCAGCACAGGGTACAATACAAGCAGATGTTGCCGAATCCAGGATAGAAATAGAACAAACAAGATTAATGGTCCTTAAAGCTGCTCATATGATGGACAACTTTGGTAATAAGGTAAGTCAGTTTGATCTTATATTATCTCTAAAACTATGTCAAAAATTAGTTGAAACAAACTTAGTAACACTCATGGCTTTTTCAACGTTTCGTCTTGACCAAGTCTTATAAGGAATTTAATTTAAAGTAATCCTTCAAGAACTAGATTTTCGCACTAGTCATGTAGCTACTGACATCAATCAGAATGGACATAATCCAAACAACTTCAGATTAAACTGCAGTTAATGCCGTTTATGATGATATGAAGTGGCGTCTTAAAGAAACTTATTGGATTTATAAACTCGAAAGTTTTTCCTTAAAAAGTGAACTATAAAATACTACAGTAATGTTCCGCTAATAAGACCGCTTTGATTATTTCGAAATCATGCAAATTTTTGCCAGTTTAAGGTCCCAAAGTATTAAATTTAGAACAAAAAAGGTCAGCAAATAAGACCGATTCACTATTCATACCATCTTTTTGACTGGTCTTATTAGCGAAACTTCACTGTAGTAATGTAAAAAAGTTCTTAATAAAAATGTTGGTCTCTCCATTTCATTATATATTCCTGTAATGTGACACCAGGTTTTGCTATTCCAGCAACTACTGTAACAAACAAGTATAATGACTTTCAACATGTGTATATCGTCCCCTTGGTGCAACAAGGTTGTATCTTACTATATAACAAGTTCCAGCCCTCTTGCACCTAAGGGTCGATATGTTGCAAACCAATATTATGTGTTCTACTCTCTACTGTTACGTGTATAAGTTAAGTTGAGTTATCAATTTTCTAGGGCTCTTCTCAGCTTTTAAGCCGCTCAAGCACCATTTGGCATTTTAACTTCCCCTGGTCATTGGGCTACATGTTCATACGGAAACCTGCGTTCGTGTCTCCCCACTGAGACTATTTCTCTCCTGTGGTTGTGGCAGCCAACATTGGTCTGTGGCGCCCAGGAATAGATACTACCCTCACATGTATCAATTTACAGCTTGGTGAAGTGGATCATGAGGGTTATTCTTGATCAGAGAAATTAACTGGTGGTCCAGCATTGGTTTGATCCCGAAGCGCACACCCTACCTCTAGGCCCCCGTTTTCCACTGCATATTTTGTCAAAGCTTTTGCATAGCGCTCCAGTCACTTAAGCTTGCATGTAGGTTATGAGGACGTACCCGTAGGTCTTATTCTTTATCTCTTTATAATAATGATTTTTTCCATATTCTAGGTAGCAGCCAATGACATTGCTATGATTAAAGTAGCCGCTCCAAATATGGCATTACGTGTAATAGATCGAGCAATTCAGGTAAATGTTTTAATTATTTCATATCGTTTATTTATCCCAAGAATGCCTTCAAAGTACACGGTATTCATAGTCGTCCTGTTAATATTTATATGATTATATAGCTATAGTTAAATATCTAGGTTATGCATGGGTATGTACTTTTACCGATCGAGTGTATATATTAGCCTAGATATTTACCTATACCTATGTGTTAATTTTGCTGGTTCCTGCTTTTGTTGCTCCTTGGAATGGGTGCTGGTGGGGGTCAATCATAATCAGTGTTATTCCCAAGATATTTTCAGATGCATCCAAAATATATAGTCGCCTTCATATGATTGTGATCATGAATTTTATGAAATTCCCTTGCATTATTTTATATCACTGTTTTCCTGTTAACTCCCTGGTTTTCTAAACTATAGTAAAAAGTAAGAACTAAAACAGGCTTGTAATGGTTTGCAGAAAGATTAAATTTTGAATTCCCAGTGAAACAAATTTAAGCTTTTTAACTTTTTGGACAAATGACTTATATGATATTCATAAAGATTCGAATGGGAGTCGGATAAGAAGGCTTTAGATTACAAGACTTTATCACACTTTTTGATTTTTCAACGTTTCTATTCATCATCACAATTGTATGTATATGTAACAACAGGGGTAAAAGTTTTCAGTCTTAATACTGATTTCAGTATTTTTAGAAAAAAATGCACTATGTAATTTATATGATAATCATCTAGTTTTCAGTATTTTGAAAATTTTGAACTTTTACCCATGTAACAACCTGTTCCCTTCTGTCCCCTACAGGCTCATGGAGGGGCTGGTATGCACGATGATTTACCGTTGTCAGCATTTTACACGTGGGCACGAGTTCTGCGTATTGCTGATGGACCTGATGAAGTACATCGCCGAACAATTGCCAGAAAAGAATACAAAAAGACTGCCAAACTATAGACAAAGTCATAAACATTATATAAATGTTTTCTGTCCGCTTTTATTACTGTGTGAGTGAATAGTTTCCACGGGCAAAGTTAGCAAATTTTGACTTTCAGAAATTTGTCGTGCGGAACTTGTATTGATTGCAACGTAAAGTTCTTTATAGGATAAACTTTACGTTATAGGAAATTTCACACTCAGTGAATTTGAGAAATTCATCAATAAATATCAACTTAGCTAACTTCGTGTAAAAAAGCTGTGAGGCATAATATTTAGGGCTTCTTTTCTATTACATTTCTAGGAATTATACTGAGAGCTCATTTGTTTGTATATGCACAAGTACATTTATTATGCTGAATGCAATTAAAACAAACATTTGATGTGCTGAAATTTGGCAGGATTCAAACAAGTTACATCAACAACACTTTACAGTATAGACGTGTCATCTTCAATTAATCTATCTACAAAGGTACATAAAGATTAATAGTTGAAATTATTATTTGGTCAATATCGTATTATATGAATGTGTCCAAAATAGATGTTCACACAATACCCTTGTTAAACTAATGGTGTTGTAACTTGTTTAAATCCTGCCAGTTTTCATAAAGTATAATGTGTGAAAAAAAATTGACTAAAATTTCTAATTTTCGTCAATTATTTTTCTACATGAAAATTTCATTGCTATGAGAGACTATCAATATAATATATAATGTGTGTGTTTATAAATATTCTCAGTGTACAGTTTGTATACTGATACAATAATATGTTATAAAATGTCAAAGGGTGCTTGAGCAGCCTAACAGCTGAAAAGAGCCCTAGAAAATTGGTAACTCAACTTAACTTAACTTATATTGCACTTTATGTAATATATCTGTGATATATGTCAGCAATGGAAATATCCAACTTCAATGTATATGACATTGGATAAAAACACCAAAATAATCAGGGAATTTGGTAATAAATATTTTGAAAAAGACATTTTTTCTTTATTGTTCTGATAAGATAAGAGAGATAAGTGTAACAATCTTATTCTTCTTCATAAGGTTTAAGTGTTTTTTTAAGGGGTTTGTCAGTATGCACTGTGGCATGTTTTAAAGGCTCGACCCAAACAAAGGACACCATCATAAAATATTTCTATTAAAAGGTCATCAAAACCATCAAAGTGAATTTTATTTCCAATAATTCTATTCAGAATGACTGCATGGTAATGAAAAGATACAAAATGTAACATATCTGACAGAGATGCAACATTCAGCAGAAACAAAGGAAAAAAATATATAAAAAGAAAAGAACACAGTAAAGGTGGTGTGAAGGTCCTCTCCCACCAATGGCAGGAATAATAAAATAGCTAGAATTACAGGCCAATGCTGTAAAAAGAGCACAAACATGACACCTTCAAGTCATAAGGCAACAAGGTTTTGAACGAGAAATAAGATAACCCTGCAGTTGCATACTAGTATATGAATTTTACAATTGGTTAAGCCACTCGTTTTCTGGTCTCATGAGTGGTCAATATTGTATTACAGAGCTACGGAGGGGCTGGGGTGAGTGATGATGGTCCGCTGGCTAAGTTCCATGCCTACGCTAGAGTGATGAGGATTGCAGATGGTCCGGATCAAGTACATAGACGTACAATCGCAAGGAAGGAATACAAGGAATATGCAAAACTTTAAATTACAAAATCACACATTGTACAAAAATGTGTACAAATGTACACATTGAACATAGACATGCATATTTGGCAAACTTATATTTATCCCTGATCTATTTGTGTGTGTATTTAAAGCTATACTATGTTCAACCAAATATTTGATTTTCAAATTTATTCACTGACTCATTTTGTGTGATTGCATTGGCTAACACATCCATGGTTAGATAATTGATGGGGAAATGATACTACTAATATAGCTCTTGATTGCCTTAGTACGTACTGTACATTTTTTGTTCATGGAAAACTAGCTATAATTCTGGAAGTTTTCTATATTGATTTTTGTTTTGAATACTATTACATACTTTTATCTGCATTTTCTTTTCAATGTCTATTATTATGAAAGTGTTTACCATTGTAATCACATAAAGCGATAATAAATTAAAATGATAAAATTAATGTTAATATGTGCATAGTGTATCTTTATACTTGGATGATGTATTCCAGAGCTATGGAGGGGCTGGGGTGAGTGATGATGGTCCACTGGCTAAGTTCCATGCTAAAGCTAGAGTGTTGAGGATAGCAGATGGTCCGGATCAAGTACATAGGCGTACTATCGCAAGGAAGGAATACAAGAAATACGCAAAACTTTAAGGCACATATTGTATATTGAACATATAAGTGTATTTTTCATTTTTTAACTCATCATTCTCCTGGGATGGTTTTCAATATCAGTCTTACTTGACTTAAGGATATAGACAACCAATCAGATCACACCATATTAATTAAGCTTTTTGTCAGTAAAAGGCAATGTGATTTGCTATCTCTATTCTCCAATTACATTAGATCAATTTGAATACCACCTCATATCACATGTTGCAGACTCAGAGTTTACTGCGTTGTGTAATCTGATTGGCTATTCTATCCTAAAGTCAAGTAAGATCTGTATTGAATACAACCCCTGATCTATATGTGTATATGTAGAATATATGTAGTATATTTGGATGATGTATTCCAGAGTCATGGAGGGGCAGGGGTCAGTGATTTGGCACATTTCCATGCTGCCGCTAGAACGCTGAGACTAGCTGATGGTCCAGATGAAGTACATCGCCGTTCTATTGCAAGGAAAGAGTATAAGAAATATGCCAAACTATAAACCACATGTTAAATTGGACTTAATTACAACTGATTGTTTATTGAACTGAGATGGTATTATCCTCCAACACTTGCATGTCCAACAACGTGCGAACAATTCTAGTTGTTCTCATCGAAAAGGCTAATACATGTACTTTATCACAGACATAAGAAATTATATCACAAAATACAGTTTTGACACATTTTCAGATACTTAACTATCAAATACTTTTATAGTTAGTGGGTGAAAAATTTGGAAAGTTAAAACTGCAGTTTGTGATATGATTTCTTAGACCTTTAAATTTATCGACTGAATAATTTAGTATCCTCTGTGACTTTAATCCAGTACAAAAATATGACATAAATTATATTTATAATGTAGCATGAGAAAAGGAGACACATACGGTCTGCTACGTCTTTCCCTTAGAAACATACTGATAAATACTGACTTATGTTATTGCAATGCCCTTTGAAACGTTTATGTCATTGGTCAGTGCGTCAAAATGAATCCCAACAATTGACTGGCCCTGCTAAGTCAAAGGGACGTCATATTTAATTAATATTTCAATTTATATGTATACGAACGTATAAAAATATATTGTAATATATATAATAAAATATATGTATAATTCGATTTGTTTGTGACTCTCGCTTGTTTGATGCAACTATTCTGTATCAGAAGCACATAATATTACATGCATCATAGTTCAAAATGTGTTGTCACCAGGGAGGCCATTAGGCTTATTCAACCAAGATGACAATATTATACTTAGTAATCAATGTAATAACACCATAACCCTCGTGTCTTGTCATTTTCTTTTCCTAACTTCCATTGCATCAAACGCCAAGTTTTGGTCAGGCACATGTCTATGTATCTTCACAAACAACATACACGACGAGTATTTCCTTAATTTTTTTTTTCATTTTCAAAACCATTTATCCCTGTTCTTCCACCGTCCATGTTATCTTAAGCATGGCCCTGAAAAACATGGAAAATCATATGTATGTGTACATAAAACAATATCCATTGCATCAAACGTCAAGTTTTGTTCAGACACATGTCTATACGTATATCTTTACAAACAACAGACACGACCAGTATGACCTTGATTTGGGTAATTGCAGCAGTTATCCCTGTTTTGCTTCCATCAGCATTATCTGTGTGGCCATGAACATATCCTTTGTCTATCAGCGTCATTCTGTATCATGTTCCTGAAATACATCATATTGGTTTATGTGTGCATAACGACAGCATTATACTTCGATATTATAGCGCACATACAAACAAACGCCACGCAGATACATGTTACTAGTTCAAGAGGCAGGCACAGAATGAGCCATCCATATCCCTTTAAAATTAAGGATACTTTAAGCAAGAACATATACTCGCCCGCAATGTGCATTTGTAAAGTATGCAACTTTAGTGATCGCATTATCATGCTGGTTGCGGGAATTAAACTGTTCAGCATTATGTACGGATCAAATCACATTTCTTTAAGGAGAAATTTCGTAACTTCCAGAAGGTTACTGGACTCCGACATATTTGTATAATTAGGTAGGTCATTCAAACTGTTCAAACAAGAGCATTATGATCAGAACAAGTCAACTGTCTGACTGTATGGTGATGTTTTAACATTCGACACAATTCTGACATCATGAAGGTAACTTTTAAAACTAAAGAAACAACATTAATTATATTAACGTTTATACCCTACCTATTTATCAGTCTTTAATTCCACCTGCAAATTAATGCCACTTGTTTGCTAAGAAGGTTTGGTTTGCGTAGAAGGTGTTGTCCGTGAAGGAGGTAATGTTCGCGAGGAAGGCGTGGTTCTTGAAGAATGCATGATTTGATTTGAAGAGAGTGTAGTTTGTTGTAAAGGAGGCGTGGTTTGTTGTAAAGAAGGCGTGGTTCTCGAAGATGGTGTGGTCTGTTGTGATCTTGAAGACGGTGTGGTCTTTTGTGGACTTGAGAAATGCGTGGTTTGTTGCAAAGAAGGCGTTGCTCTTAAAGAAGGTGCTGTTCTTGAAGAAGGCGTTGCTCTTAAAGAAGGTGCTGTTCTTGAAGAAGGCGTTTCTCTTAAATAAGGGGTAGTTCTTGAAGAGGGCGTGGTTTGTTGCGAAGTAGGCGTGGTTTGTTGCGAAGAAGGTGTGGTTTGTTGTAAAGAAGGTGTTTCTCTTAAAGAAGGTGTTGTTCTTGAAGAAGGTGCTGTTCTTGAAGAGGGCGTGGTTTCTGTCTTTGGTTTACAGTATCGACGTGTTGTTATATACAATGTTACTATCACCATGGTAACTGCTATAACTCCCAGTATAAACACTATCACCAAACCTACAGCGAGACACAAACATGGTTGTAGTATATTAATCTTAAATTTATTCACAAGTTGTGCATCTTACAGTTGTGATTATACCGGCCTCCATCACCACGGCCTTATGTCTATAAGAAAAAAGCACCGAGGCAAACATTTTCTACCTGGTATGGCATATACGCATATATTGGGTGTCCTTTTCTCCAAAACCATGCTTATTGTTGTTAATTCTTCAACTTTTCATCGAGGCTACGGACTTTCACACTGATTGTGCAATACATTGATTTTATGCTGGAATTTCGCATGATTGGTAGAGTTCTCAAACTATGTACGCGCTTACACACAAGTGCTCCTTGACCTTTGGTGGGATTCACACGACAGAGCTTCTATTTACTAGTGTTATTACCCTGCGTGTATACATTGTACAGTAAACTTTAATATCGCAAAAAAACACTTATACTTTTACTAGCACTTTATTGTCGCTCAGTTGAGTTTAAGCAAGGAAATACGGTTACGACAAAATTTAATCTTGGAATAAATTAAGTTCGAAGTTTATAAGGCCTATTTTTAATGACAAAATGACTTTTATCCTTTGAAAAATAAAAAGCAACCGTGACTATTTTATTCTTTTTGCGTTCTTGGCCTGAACACCGTCGTATAGTATATGTCACGTATTTTTTAATTTTATGCCCACACTGTAAGAATCCTTACACTACTAAATATAACGATTTACTTGCCTGTAGCAGAAGTTCCTTTGCACGAACCACAGCATGTACTAGAGTCCAGTATACATGTTACAATGTTAACTGACTGACACAACTCTTTATCTCCATATTCACAACCTAAAATGTACGATATCATAGTTATAGCATGCTTCTTTTTTAGATTTCAATAAACTATTTATGTATGTCAACATGTATTGACTATGTTCATTGTATAATTCATTTGTGTTCTTGATGATGTTTATAAATTGTGCGTTATGCATCGTGTAAGGAGAGGGCTAACAAAGGCTAAGCCAGTTGCCGAATCCAGTTTCTTTGGAAATAAAATATATGTTAAATTATGCTACACACAGAAATGGGTAGCAATATAGCATCTCTTATGCGATACCCATCGTTACGGCAAGGGGAACAAGGCGCACCTTAGTTGATCAACAGTGTGTGTACTGCAAAAAATACGTAAAAACAATGTCATGGATTAAATTATGTCCATTATAAAGCAATATGTTCAACAATACCTTCAATATGTGCCCAGGAAAACATGTGTTCAGTATAAACGACATGTACATGTACGATACGGAACAGTGTGTACAGTACACACAATATCATGAGTAGACCGTATCCAAAAACAAGGAAATATATGATATTATGTAAACTATTCAAATGCGATATATGTGTACTGCAAATATTATCGTCGAACAATATTTTAAGGTATGAACTTACATATTACCATTTTAATAACTTGCCTGTCATATTTAGATATTGTTTATCACAAGATTCACAGCATGTGTGTACAATGATGACGTCATAACACAAGTATGGCTTATCAGTAATGGTTTTCTCGCATGTACTGCCTAACGTTGATACCACCCCAGGTTGATCACCGAATGGACACGATTCTTGGTATTTCTGTGGTGTAGACTCAAACCCCTTGTCTTGACTCACACAGTGTCCAAACTGGCATAACTAAAAAGTATATCAAAATAATGCTAGATCATTTTATACTTCACGTGAAAGGTTAATATTGAATTGACAGTTTGTGGTAAAAATGATGTACATGTACAATGCCATGTACTCGCGTTTAAAAATGTCCTTGGTACTCTGGATTTTATCCAAAGGCTTTCACGATGAACATTCAATTTTATTCGTAACATACAAATACATTTACATATATGATAAAGATCGACGTCAGCATAAATAAAATAGTAAAACACAATCAAGTTATGGTATCGAGCGTAGCATGGTATTCAATTTTGATCTTACTAGACGTAAGGATAAGGAGAACCAATCCGACAACATATTACATTATTGGCCAGTAACAGACAACATTATTCTCTAATCAAATGAGATCAAAATTGAATACATATAAATGTACACTGGGCTGGTATTAAACATTGATCTTATTTAATTGAAGAATAAGGAAAGCCAATCACATGGCGTGTTATTGACCAAGAGTGTAATTATTCTCTGATCTAATTGGTTGTAAGTAAGTAAGTAAGTAAGTAAGTAAGTAAGTAAGTAACGTCTTTATTTAACGAGGCTGACACATTCAGTTTCCCGATCTTCCATGTGGGCCTCAACATTTGCAAATTACATAAGAAAATATAATAAACATAGATAACATTATATACATAAACATCAAATTAACAAGAATCAGATTTGTTCAAGAAATTAATTAATTTATGATCATGAATGGTTTTTCATGAAGCAATATTCAGTTCTTGACAATTCAATATGGAAAAGAAACAATATATATATGATACATCATGCAAAAGAGACAATATATGGTACATAGTTAAAAACATAAAACTGTATGCTGTATCAAATAGTACAATGGATAGCTATGGAGTATCTACAAAATCATATTTTACAGGAGTAATTACATTTAAGAACTTGGATAACTGTTATTTTAATTAGAGAATTGCCATTCAATATAAGCAGATTGAAACTTATTCTGGCTATCCGCATTTCTGATATATATAGGTATGTCATTCCATATGTTTGGACCTGAGTAAGTGAGAGATTTTCTGAAGAATTCTGTTTTAGGTTTTGGTATAATGAGTTTTTCATCTTGTACGGATCTAAGATTTAGGTTATGTCTATCATTTAATGTTTGGAATTTATTTACCATATACACTGGAAAGGTTGGTTCCTTTATAGATTTATACAGTACATGATAATTGCTTTTTTGTATTTTATACGTTGGTCAAAGGTCATCCAATTTAGTTCTTTGAATAATTCACTTGAGGGTGTGTCGAAACTTTTGTCTAGGATTATTCTAGCAGCTCTTTTTTGAAACTTGATGACTTCAGAGAGCAGCTCATTGCTGCAGTTCCCCCAAATTGTACAGCAAATTGTACAGTTGTTTGAACATGAGTTTTCCATTTAAGATTGTTGTCTACATAGATTCCTAGTAATTTTTCAGTGTCTGTAAATTCTATTTTTTGGTCTTGAAGGTACAGAGTAAATGGTGTTGAGTTTTCTGATTTGGTACTTTTCGTTGATATATTCATAGCTTTAGATTTTTGTGCATTTAATACCATTGCATTATGGTTGCACCATGTGCTAACATTATCAAGATCTGTTTAAAGATTATCGTTAACATCCTGTGCTGTATTTCCAATAGCAGTCAAAGAAGTGTCATCAGCAAACATGTCAGCATTTGACATTTTTACATGAAGGTGTAGATCATTTATATATAAAATGAATAAAAGGGGTCCAAGAACTGAGCTCTGTGGTACTCCTGAGACAACTTCTGCTGGCTCCGACAATACTCCAGAAATATTTACTTTCTGTGACCTTTCTGACAGGTATGATTTAATCCATGTTATGGCTTGTGAGGAGAGGTGGTAAAAAGGTAGTTTTTCTAGTAGTATTTTGAGTTTAACTAAATCAAATGCCTTAGATAGGTCCAGGAAAAGTGTTCCAACTAGTTTTCCATTGTTCAGTGCATTTATCCAGTTATCAATAACATTTGTGAGTGCTGTTTCACACGAGTGGTTTGCTCTAAAACCTGATTGTGTTATGAAAAGAAAATTGTTTGATTCAAGTGGTCTGATACAAGTTTTTCAAATATTTTAGAGATTAGTGGGAGTACTGAAATTGGTCTGTAATTATTTTTGTCTGATTTTGGTCCTTTCTTGTAGATGGGTGTAACCTTCGATTGTTTAAGCTGGGTCGGAAATTTTCCGTGTTCTATACTCAAATTTAATACGGTACATAGTGGTTGACATATGATATCTGAGGCTGTTTTTAGGAATTTTGCACTTATGCCATCTAAACCTGTTGCTTTTGATTCATCAATACTATTTAGCTTACGTTTTACATAATCAATTTCAACATAGGGTATTTCAAATTCGCCATATTGAGTTGCAGCATTAGATTGCAGTGATTAATTTAAAGCAGATTTAATATCTGTTGATAATTCAGTTTTATTTTCAGCCTTTTTAAAAACATTTGCAAAAAATGTGTTAAAGGTTTCTGCAGTTAATTTAGGATCAGTTATTGGTGATCCATTCTCATCATTTATATGATTTGTTTGATAATTTTCAGTTTTACCAGATAGGGTTTTCAAATTTTTCCATAATTTTTTTGGATTTTTCTTGTTTGAGTTTATTTCCTGATCGAAGAAGTCTGTTTTTGCTTTATGAATTAATAGTTTAACTTGAGATCTCCAGTATTTGAAGTCATTAGTAGTATTTTTCTTTGTTGCATAGTCCCTATTTTGCATAGCATCAGCTATAGCCTCATTGAACCATTCAGCTTGGTTTTTATGTTTTACACGCTTCTTCTTGTATGGAGCATGTGCATCTAAAATCTGTATAAACAATTTGTTAAAAGTATCTAATGCATCATCTGGATCACTGAACATGTCAATGAGATACCATGGCTGGTTTGACAGATCAGTTAGAAATTTATCTTTGTTAAAGGTCTTTAAGTTCCTATAGTTTATTGTGATATGCATTGGGCCTTTTTTAACATTTTTATTTGTTTTCCGTGTGAACAGTAAAGGGTAATGATAGTATAGGGACTGCAGTGTATGATATATTTTGTGGTTGGTTACTATAGATGTGGTCAATGATAGATGCTGATGATGATGTTACTCTCGTAGGTTGTGTTATAAGTTGAGAAAGATTGAATGTGTTAATAATATTTTTCCATTTTGACATATTTGAGTATGTAGCAGCAAAATTATAATTAAAATCTCCAAAAAGAATTATTTCTTTGTTTTCAGAAAATATTTTGTCAAGAATCTCTTCAATTTTATCATTCCATGTCGCCAATGATGAGGGTGGCCTGTAAATATAACCTACTATAAAAGGCTTCTGCTTATCGAGTCTGATTTCAAGCCATATTGATTCAATATCATCAGATTGTATATCATATCTTAACTCACATGGTATTGTAGATTTAACATATAACACAATTCCACCACCATTGGATTTCCTGTCACTTCTAAAGAGTTGATAATTTTTTAAAGATATTTCTGTATCAGAAAAAACATCACTAAGAAAAGTTTCTTGTAATCCAAATATGTTAATGTCTTGATATTTGTCAATCAAGAATTTTATATCATTTAACTTAGGATATAGATAGTGAATATTCAGGTGCATAAAGTTTATTCATTTCTTATCAAACATTATTTCATTTAAGTTAAGTTTTTTGTCAATATTTTCATCCGAGGCAGTAACATTTTGGGAACTTGTTTTTGTCTCATTGTCAAAATTCTGAGTCCGTTTGGTATTTTCAGTAATTGATATATCCAATATATTGTTTAGTTCCAATGTGGCTCCATCCAGGGAGGCATTGGCCAGGGATTCCATGGGCCCTGATATAGTCTGAAGCTCGGGTGGGGTTGCTCGTGTCTCCTGACATTGCTGTGTCTGTTGTTGGCCTGCCGAAAATTTACAGGCTCTCTGGGGGTGTTGTTTACGCGCTCCCTGGTTGTAATGTTGTTGATGCCAAGGATATTTCTTATTCCTGCATTGAGTTGTTTTCCTAGTCTGATGGAGCCTTCTTTATTTAAGTGAACCTCATCATAGAAGATGCTTTGATCTACCTTGTTTCCTGTCATGAATGCAGTGGAATTGTTTATGAAAACCAGGCCTTGGTTATTGCATAGCATTTCTAAGAGGCTGTTAGTCTTCATGATATTTTCTCTAGACAAAAGATCTCTCTTCTTTGGCAGGATTGACGATATTGCAATTTTTGCTTGATGATTGATTGAATGAAGTTCATTTACTGTTCTTTGAAAGTTGTCACATATTTGTGTGGGAGTTTCAGCATTTGAGATGTTGTTTATGCCGGCGTGTATGATTATTATATCAGCATCTTCAATTTGATTTTTGCCCGTCAGTTCTTTCTGGATATTTTCAATTGTTGCACCTCTATTGGATATGATCTTCACATTTATTTGGTCAGTGCTCATTTTTTCCCTATTCAGTCCTTTAGTCACCGAATCTCCAAGAATGAGAACTTCATGTTTAGTCGTTCTTGGATTTGTTGGCCTACCGTTTTCCGATGTTTTGTTTGCCTGGTTGGTTGGTTTTGTATGGGATACTGATGCTGGCTGTTTAGGGGTAGCAGTACTATTCTGTGTTGGAGCCTTATCTGTATCCTGCTCTGGCATTTGTATTTTGTCCCTTACATTAGGAGTCTTGTTTTCCTCTGAAACTTCTTTGTTGTGTGAAGAAGCAATTTGTGCACTGTCAGTTTTCAGTTCCTCTCGTAGAGTTTTCATTTCATGTTGAAGGAAGGACAGGTCAGTTTTTGATGGCACATTTTCAGTTCTTCTCTTCACCAGATCCAGAGAGCTGGCAAACTCCTCGAATGTTTCGTTCATTGATGAAAGATCTGCCTGAAGTGAATTGATTGTATCATGGTGCGATTTGTTGGCCGATACTTTATCACGCAGTGCCATATTCTCTTGTTTTAAGGATTGATTTGTCCTTTTTAGTTTGTCTATTTCTTCTTCAAGTATAAGAACTGTTGCGTTATATTCACTGGTAATTGATTTGTCATTTTTTGACATTTGAAGTTTTAGGTCAGTGTTTGTTGATTCCAGTTGAGAGTTTTCAGTTTGGAGCCTGTTGTTGTCCTCAAGGCTTTTACTATATTGTGTTTTCAAGTCTGATAGATTTGCTGAACAGTTACAATCTATCTGCACACTTTGAGTTTCTGCAGTATTGGAGTGTGTGCTGATTGTTGAAGGAGATAGACTTATGGTGTCATTGTTTTCCTCATGATTGATGCTGTTCACTGATTTGGTGTTAGTCTCTTCCGGAGGTGGAATTGTGGTGGCTACCTTTTTGGTTCTGTTTAAGTGAATATTCATTGGCGTCGAAGAAACTCGTTTTCCAAAGCTAAAGCTGAATAGTCTTTTCTTTTTCTTTAGGTTCTTTTTAGTTTTTTCTTCATGATTGCAAGATGGCAGTGTGTTTTCTGATGTCTCTTGTGATTTAAGTTGAGTTTTACAGTCCTCAAGGAAAGTATCAACCCATTCCCTGCAGCCTGCACCTTGGATGACCATTGTCAGTGTGTTGTGATAAATTCTTATCACAACTTTTTTGCCAGATAAATATAAAGTTGTCACTAATCCCTTTTTGTCTGGGGTCTGCACCATAAGGTATTTTTGCTGAAGAATTTTTGTCATTTTTCCATGTGTTGCTTTAACAAAGAAGGTTATTGTGTTTATAGATTAAAATAGTATCTAGTATCATCGACAGTATATATTAGAACTTATCTTTTATCAATGTACATTGTATTTTTCTACGACGTTGAACTTATATTTTATCAATGTACATTGTTCTACGACGTTGTTATACTGGCATATGATTAAATATTTTCTTGTTAAACACATCAACCAGTTCATGTTTCATGCAACATAAGTTTTTAAGTGCGCAAAAGTGTTACGTTCAATCACAAATTTTCTAGGGAGTATATAAGGTATCCATCGACTAATGAGTATTATTATCTTCCTTGATGCTTTGAACAATTTGTGTAAACTATTTTTCGCATATCATGAAATTATCATATTGTACATATTGTATTAATAGTATGTTGAAAATTGGAAAATAAAAAGAGAATTACAAAAAAAAAAAAAAAAAAAAAAAAAAAAAAAAAAAAAAAAGAAGGTTATTGTTATGTTATCACTGGCTGGACTGATATATATATCAAACATATTTTCCTCAGTAATTGTTCCTGTTAGGTCACTTTGTGAAAATCCTTCAAAGCTGTCTATACCAATACCATACCAATGTCATTATCTTTAAGTCAAGAAAGATCAATATTGAATTACCACCTCTGTGTTACATTCTTCACATATTGTAGATGTAATACACCATACAGGGATTTGAGCATTAGTATCACATGAACATCAAACCGTTACCTTATTATACCCGCATGCCGTTCCATCTCTTGGTAAAGCATAGCTACACGACGTCTCATCAAGATGACACATCAACAAAGCACAAAAGTCAGAGTAGTTGCCCTTGTACAGCGCCTGAAAAATCCATTTTATGCTTGAACATATCATGTAGTCTAATTCTAGTCTAGTCGGTTTTCAGAAGGCAGTTAAAGCAAGCAACTAACATCGCATAAATATATTTAAAAAACAACAAACGTTCATTACATCTCAAAGTTATACTTATTTTCTACAGGGTAAGTAACTCTTCATCGTAAGGAAAAATATCCTGACACAGTTCTTTCCCCTGAGTTCAAAAGAATACAAACAATCTTCACATAACGCAGACGAGGTCATAGTTTCTTTATTAACTTTGCGAATACCACGACTTTGTCATGACAGTTTGCATACAGGAAAATAGACAGTGCGTGTATGAAAGAAGGATTGCGCTATCTAATGGGCATACCTATTTTAAAAGTCATAACTTATTTTTGCGCTAAACGAACAAAAATGTAGTTTGGCAGAATATAATAACACAAACACTTACGACACCATTTTCAATATATTATATTTATACTTCTTACTCGGCATAGAGATGAATCCTGTCCCTCCAATCTCCGGCATTGTTCATCAGGGGAGGTAACTATGTTTGTTCCACTGTCACTTAAAGTTATTGCATCCTCAGTTGTCGCCCTTTGTTGCCTCAAACAGTTGTGCCTTCGCAAATGTAAAACAAAATACATCCGGATTAATTTCCCGGCTCAACATACGATACTCTACTTTTTCGCACTAGTAGTCAACATATACAATGACAGTATTACCAACCTAATATTTTAACATATTGCAATTCATTTGCATATAATCCCTTCTTATTTTTAATGTGACATTGGTCGGTCCATAAATCGCATTTTGAGCAGTCCATAAATCGCATATTGAGCGGTCCATAAATCGCATATTGACCGGTCCATGAATCGCATATTGACCGGTCCATAAATCGCATATTGAGCGGTCCATAAATCGCATATTGAGCGGTCCATAAATCCATATTGCACAAGGACAGATAACTCTCCAGGCTTAATCCGATAGGAATGTACAAGAACAACAAAATGTACCCACGGTTTCCTAAACTTTATGGCTAGATTAGAGATCCTCTAAATACTTTGATTCGGTGTAATATAATAAATAAAACATGGCAAGATGAAAGTTTACGGACGGGACAATCTGAGTTTCGCTTCGGATCATATACCATTATAACTCAAGCTGCCCAGCTCGTAAACTTCCATATTGACATCAAAGCCTTATTTTAATTGTTAAATGATAGATATCTAGGCTCCTTGCACTACCACTCCCCGCCCAAACAGTTTGTCTGAGTACCTTAAAAGTAATAAATGATATTAGATCTAGTACCGATACAATTCATTTAGATAATTCCTTTTGTCAAATCATATGACGTCATCATTTTCCCACGTCATCATTCGCAAATGATGTATAAAAGGTACAAAAACGAGGAGTGAACAATATATTCGAGAACTTTTCATCTGGCAAGTTTATTTTGTCAGCAAGGCTCAAAACCAAATACTGTAAAATCATTTCATTTCGTTGGGACGAAATTTCGTGGTTTTGGTAAAAAAGACTATTTCGTTGGCACTTGAATTCGTGGATTTTGCATTTCAGGTAACAAAACAAGGGTCAAAATCAATGTTCGTTGGGATTAAAGTTCGTGGTTTAAGTGAACCACGAAATCCACGAAATTTAATCCCCCACGATAATTAATGATTTAACAGTAAACGTCATTCGGAATAAGATTTTTCTTTACTTATTCCTACTAGGGGCGCGTGCCGCTGGACGTGACGTGACGTCATTCCAAGCGTCACCTTTTAAGTGCTGATAAATGTACCGATAAACTCTATATTATGTTCATGAATATGACCGTCGTAGACTAGTTGTCCTGCAAAAACTTTCAAGCCATACAAATAACAGAAACACAGTTTTTTGATACATTTATACTGCTTAGATGAATTTTAACCACTTATTCGGTAATCCGTATACTCCATATCTAGTGTGTTTGAAGTTATACAGCCCGCATATTAATCTCTGTAAATCATATAGATTTGCT
Source organism: Spisula subtruncata (assembly GCA_963678985.1). Taxonomy (NCBI): domain Eukaryota; kingdom Metazoa; phylum Mollusca; class Bivalvia; order Venerida; family Mactridae; genus Spisula; species Spisula subtruncata. The sequence goes on along the minus strand of OY787678.1, from coordinate 11,455,266 downwards.
TAATCTATCCTACATCAACTTACATAAAAAAACGCGGGCCTTTTATGTAACATGTTATGAGCGCATTAGCACATTGTACAGGAATGATTGCATCCTCGTATTAGTAGAACGACTACCTGTTGCACATAATCTACTGTGTAAAATCAGAACATTTCGCGAGGGGTTAATTTTAGCTATATTTGTGCGAATTCGATGTTTTGCGAACAATCTTATACGTCTCGTAAAATTAAAGAACACTTTTTCAAATGCCGAGTATAGCCTTTATTTGATAGTCAGCTTTCTGCTGAAATATGAGACATACATAAACATATGTGCCTCCACCCGGATTTGAACCAGGATTACCAGATAAGACGGCTAGCGCATAAACTACTGAGCTACGGAGGCTCAGCGCAGGATGTAATTCTTTCATTTATGTTTAAAAATCACAAACGTATTAAATCGCGAATAACTTCAGAATGACGAATTTGCAAAATTAAAATCCCACGAAAACCCACCAATGAATTACCCCAAGAAAAATGGATGTTTCTCGAGCAGCACCACGGTACCAACGACACAAAAACCTGACTCCAAAGGAACAGTCATACTTCCTTTCATGAGACCCCTACTCTCGACATTTTATTAATATTTCTTCATTTGTAATAAGAATAAAAGAAAATGCATAAATCGCTTAACTGACATTTGAACCAAGAAGCATGCTTATTTCGTCCATTTAAATTGTGCTTGGGGATGGCTACATTCATTGGGGATAGGAACACTTCTGCAACATTGTTGTAGAAAGCAATGAGGTTTGACAAACCCAAACTGTCGCCGATTTCGACGCCTAAATATGTGGCTCATTTTGCGATCGACTGAGACAGTCCGAAGTATAGTGACATTTAGTTCCCCTTGCATTATCGGGCAATGTCCCCCGGTTTAGCAAAAGGGAGGAATTCGGATAAGATCGTCTAGTTCTTTCTAGAAAGCTTCATTGCTACTTTCTCATTGGCTGAGCATGCGCTTAACACTAATACGTGTTAGACGACCATTGGGTGGATAACCAGCTCATGTATGAAGGTTGTTTGTGTTTAAATTTGATCAAAACTAAATTATTGGCACTCGTACACGCAAACGCATGGAATTTGGATACCTATTTTGATAAATGCGTTAACTTTGTCTATAAAGGTCTCATTGCGCGTTTCAATAATTCGGCGCCAATACGGCAGACAGTTCATTCTCAATATCCCACAATCTGACGGCATTTCGAGGCCTCTAATGTATATTATACCATATTTTACCCCTGAAAATAATTTTAAAACTAAAATGTTGAATAAGTTATCTCAAACGTTTCCCCGGAGTATAAATATATTCATTTAAATGATTTACCTATCAAAGTTGACATATAAATCAAGGAAACATCATCTGTTAATAACCGCCCCATTACATCACCTTGATAAATTGAGACAACTCGGGATAGATCCTCTATACATCACACAGTGTGCTATAAGCCATGCCTATTTGAGTGTGCTAAATTTCGAGCATTTGGTTTACATGTAATATGGCATTTTAAGTGATCGTAGATACAAAGACAATAGATGGACGCCGAATAGATACGGATTTTGAATTTGGAATAATCGAGGCGCCCTGGTTTGGTAACTTTGATTTTATCAAAAAAAATCCACGAAAATGATTTCCCCACGAAAATGTAAATAATTATTTTAAAGTATGTTACCGATGTAAACTTGAAATGAACATTTTTGCGTAGTTGACGCTGCAAGATGAGAATTTCCAACTATTTCTGTTTGTAATGGTGTCCCTTGTGATTGTAGATGTGTCTGACATGATGAAATTCATGGAATTACTGCACGAGTTTCCTGAGCCGTCATGCAAGGCGCCGAGACTGAAAATATAATTTTGAATTTATATTATATTCTTAATTTATCCAAGGTCGATTGTAAAACAAGTTGTTTTACAAAGTTTGTTTCACTTTGATACACCCGAAACTCACTGCTACTAGCGGTATTCGTCGCAACAAATAATACGGAGAAATACCCATACAAAGCACTACGCAAAAACAATGAAAATCCAAAGTCCCCGCTGTAAAAGAGCTGGATAACTTAGTTTCACAAAGATATGCCAAAAACACCGGTGACTCCAAGTGAGCAATCGAGGCGTCTTGACCTAGTTACCAAACGCCATGCCCCAAACCGCAAAATCCAGCTACAAAACCATGCCCCAACGACCAGATCACAAAAACATGACAGACTGCAACCACCTGTCATGACCAACAAATCCGTTAATTTCAAATCGTGTGAATTCATAAATTTTAGATGTCATAAGCGGTCTTTCGTACTGTTCGCAATCTGAATGAGTGCCAGAATTCATGTAATACTTATTAATTTACAAGTAGAAGGTCTTTGGTATGACTCTGGTAATAATTGATAAGTAATTCCTATAAATTAGTTCATCAACAAATTGATCATTAACGCATTAGCTCAAAATAATGACGAGTCAGAGTTAAAAAGCATCTTTTCTTAGAACTATTCATTATACCATTACCATTGGCAAGAACAACACTTCAACCTAACCTAACCCTTTTCTACTGTAGAAATGATGATGAATTGGACATACACTATATCAAGCCAAGACCTGACACCGTGATTATAAACATTTCCCATTCTCATATTCGAACTCTATAGTTACTCCATACTCGATGGTCCAACTTGAAAAAAAACCCAGCTTATTTGAGAATTTTCCACTTAAACCAACATCAACTTCAGCAAATCATCTAGTTAAGAAAATGAACCCCCGTTTCATATGTTTTCATTCAGTAATAAAAAAGTTACAGCAGTTTTTTAAACTGAGAAATGCTCCATTTGGAGTACGGAGTATGAGTTGGAGCATGGAGTACGAACTACAACGTTTATAATCACCGGGCCTGGAGTTACGAGAAGAAGAAGGAGAGGCGATCCACCAATTATTGGAGAACGACCCTTGTATGGAGCCTAGAAAACTTGAAATTTTGAATATCATGAAAATGCATTTTGTTAAAAAATTTAATGGAATAATATATTTACTGATGACAAAAACGCTTGTTTAAAATACTTAAACCCATTTAAAATATAATTAAAACAATTATACACCGTGCATTTCACATTTCTTGCATCATATGGGGAACATACGTATGATAATTATATTTCACGAATCAAGCCGTTTTTCCATTGTTTTTACAATTAAAATAAAGAACATCTAAACAAATATTTAAACGTCTAATTTGCTGATGAGCGTAAAATATGTTGCAATAGCCTTGAAGTAATTTACGGAGTCCATAAAGTCTTAGTTTCGAATTTATTTTGGAATTCTTGCTTTACTATAAATGAACAATGTTATCGATGTTTGATTATGTTTTTTTATAATAAAACTGATGATTTTGCCTTTTTATGAGGTAATTATGGTATTAACTTGGTAATTGAGAGTTTTCTCATAAATTCGTAAATAAATTGAAACCTTCTCGTTTACCAGCAAACATTACCATCAAGTCTAATTAAGAAGTAAGTTAGGCGGATTTCACCTCCTTTCGGAATGATTGAAGAGTGAAGTGAACATTAATAATTTTATAAAGATGTTGTAGCGAGTACAGCATGTTTCATACACAGGCAACTGTATCATTGGTAACGTAAAAGATTTTATTTTTTTGGAAAATTTAGATAGAAAAAATAAATTTTAGACTCTACATTAAAAATATTTATTTTTCGTTTTAGTCTTTATCAATGATGCAGTTACCTGTGGCTTTATTTACACGTTTTATATGGACTATTTGAACAGTTTGGTGCTTTTGCAGAACCAGTGATGAAACCTACTGAGACTCGAACATGACGTTATTCAGACTATTATAAAACGCAACATTTCGAAATATAGTAAACACTAAATGATTAAAACTGAAGCGAATATATCAAATGTTTTACCTATGTGCAAGTTCATGAGCTGCAATGGTGGCAAGTACGGAGTTATCACGGTCCTCAACCAGTGACACACTGTCAGTACTACACATCCTCTCCAGGTACGCTAGTCCTATAGTTATTATAAATAATAAACATAATAAAAGAATCACATAAAAAAACAAGCACTGCAAGACGATAAAGCCTGAAGCCATCCCCTTGAATGACCACTTTTATCATTTATTTTATGCTAAACGTCCTCTCCAGGAACGCCAGTCCTATAATTATTATTAAATTTACTAATAAAGGTAATACAAGAATCACTTACAAAAAACAAGCACTGAATGGCAATGAAACCCGAAGTCATCCCTCTAAATCTAATTTCAAAGAATCAAAGTGATTATAAATGTTGTCTATTTTAAGTCTGAGATTCAGACTAATAATGTCGGCGAAGGTCCATGCATTTGACCTGATTAGTTTACAATGCGTAAACATGCTTTTAACACATACCACGGTCTATAGGTTGTTCAAATGTTCTGATATTCATTAGAAACCTATATTACATTTTAAACAGTAGTATTTACCTTACCTGCTATTTCATTAGCATCGTCCTTTGTGATATCATACCTGGAATAAAATAACACTTGAATGTACATGATAGTGAGCGCCGTGGCCCAGAGGTCCCGTCTGGATCATTGGTTAAAACAATCTCTGAGCAAGAATAACCCACATGCTCCATTACACAAAGGTTTAAATAATTTGTACCTGTGAGAACGATTAGCTGCAACACACATAGGAGAGAAATAGTCGCCACAGGGAGACTCGAACATAGGTTTCATTAGGTAGCCCAATGACCAGCGGAAGTAAAAATATCAAAGGGTGGTTGAGCGGCTGAACAGCTGAAAACAGCCATCGAACATTGATGACTTAACTTATCAGATGTTAGCATTCTTCAGTGTAGCAATAAGATATTTCTGAGAAAACTTATGTAAAATATACCTTGTAAATAACATGGCATGGTCAAACGATTCAAGTTTTCGTGACGTCATCAACCATTTCTGGAAACTTGCAAGGGTTGCGCTAGCATCCAAGATCTCTCGACCTTCATTTGAAAGCCAGATGGAATGTTTCTTTTCCTGTTAAAATAATGGCAGTGTCTGATATTTTGTATAATCTCTGAGAATTTTTAATCCATATTCTGCATCAAGATGTATTTATATCAATATTCTATCTAGAATTGCAGACATCGACCAAAATGACATTTATTTGCGTTAATTGTCGGAATCGGAACACATTTGTCTTTTGTGAAATGTTGCTATTAATTTCAAATCTAGTCCCGTGCAAATTGATAATAATTTTGAATTAAGATAATGGCGTATGTTTGGCTTTGATATTTTAGTGTCTGGTCATTTGAAACATGCACCAAGTGCAATAATAGCACACATATGTGCATCGAATGAACGACGTTGAACGTGGAGAAATCATCACTAAAAGATAGACATGCAAAAGTGTAGACTTTCTTTTCAAATAGATAGAGCCGTTTTAATTGACTATCGCCAATTCCAACTTTTTAATTATTTGGTAAAATTTTGGGTCAAAAAGAAACAATTGAAGATGTTTCGCTAGAAATTGAATTTCTGCTGGTCTTAACGATCCCGAAAGCACTCGTAATTATAGATTTGCATCCATCCCTCAGTCGCATGCTCCTCAATTCAAAGGCCGAACTCTTCATTTGTGGGGTTAGGAATGTTCGGAAATTCTTCATTTACAATGATAAAAATGCGCACGAGAACTCTTCTTTTACGAAGTTAGAAATATGCGGAACTCCAGACGAATACGCCTCTTCATTAGCTCAGTTAATTACAAAATGTATATTGCTAAATACACTAGAATAGAATCACGAAGTGGTTTTGCTTGTAAAATCTTTTTTTCATTAATCTAAAATAAACAAATACGATCATCCGGGTAGTTTGCATAACATTGTTAATTAAGTTTAAAGACTAGATGGAAACTGCTTCATAAACAATACATAAAATTGCATTATTTGTTCGTAAATGCATTATTCAATAATTAGGTAAAGCGTTAATAGCACTGAAGATGATAGAAAATCTCAACCATTGGCATATATCACGGTATGAATCGTGTGACACTACTTTTCAGTTCCGTCAAAGACTTGTTCTGTTTTCATGCTCTGACGGAACTCAAAACCGACGTAACGCTCTGACGGAACACAGGATACATGACATTTGAGTTCCGTCCGTGCGTTACATCAGTTTTGAGTCCCGTCAGACCCATATATTGCCAGACAATGCTTTTATTTGCAAGTCAGCTTGCTTTGGCTACATGGTAATGCAATAAAAAGAATCCGTCATTCGTTGTCTTTGAGAAATTATTACAGAAAGTATATAATGTAAAACATATTTAATGATACAGTTACCTGTGATTAAAATGATGCAATAATGTCATTCATATTGTAAAACACTCATAAAGAGAAGCTAATTCGACTGTTCATTTATTCGGAATGGAATTTCAATAAATTCCCTTATAGAAATTTGCTACGTACTTTTAACTTCTTATAATCCGGTCCGTGTAATGACATTATCTCAGCCAGACTTTCTGTGTAATGTTTTTGGTTAGACGTTCAGAAAGGTTGACTCAACTTTTAGTTGATTCTGAACGGATTTCGACAATAAAATCCTTTGAAAGATGTTACGTACATTTAACTTCTAATGCTATAGCCCGTTTAAAGTCTCAACCAAGCCAAACTTTCTGCGCACTATTTTGATTCGCGTTCAATTTTTGAAATGCATCCTGCGGATAAACTGCTGATGTTCGATTGATAAGGATATCTGTATTTTGTATCGGATAAGATATGGTATTTTCACTGGCTAATCATGTCTTGTGCTAACATTACAAATAATGTTGCATTTCCTTTCAAGATGAAATCTCATGATTTCGTCTGTTTCAAACTGTTTGGTACAAAATGTACACACGCAGCTTGAAATCCAAACTTGCAAATTCGTACACACTCAATGCACCAAGTTCTTATCGTTCAAAAATGCTTTTGCCCTTAGCATGTCTTGCTTGGGATTCGTTGTAACGTAGCTTATAAGTTATAACTAGGGTGGTATAATTCAATATTGATCTTACTTTACTGAATTATAAGGTCTATTTATAACATCTTCTCGTGTGCTAACAGACAGATAAATGCACGTGGCATGGGTATAACGAATGCTTACATCTAATTGGACAAAGCATGCATCAGATCAGGTATACTGTATGGGTAAAAATAGCACGATACAGTCCAAAGCCAAAAACGTCCAACACACCAATCATTCATATGTAATTAAAAAGAAAAAACTATTTAATGAGCAATCAACGTTTTTGCACAGTTTAGTATATATTTGATAAGACTTTATTCTGAATAGATCTTGCTAAACAATTCAAAGATGTACCCCCAAACAAACAACAAAAATATGCTTTGAATTTCATGCTTTTCAATTCGTCAGTGTTACGGTTTTTGAAATGGGAGGCAATTGGTTTAATCGGTCAGCGGTATTTACGTTAAGAATGTTTGTGGATCACTAGTTAGAAAAAATATTTGTTGTGTACCAACCTTACTAAGGTCTAATCTTAAAAGGTAAAGATATCGAGAAACAAAAATCTAAAGAAAGTAAATATCTCATACGTCAAATTGGTGAATACATGTTTTTTCCTAGGGCCATAGACATGTGGCCAGTATAATTCCAATGTATCACCCTATGTAATCACTGTTGAAGACGGGAGTTATTTATTTATTTTATTTATTATACCATATTTATATAGCCCTTTTTTCATGTATACACACGTTCAACAGTGCTGTACAATCATGACTAATACATGGTTAAAACAGTATATAATGTACATAAAATATAAAAGTAGGACCTACTAAACCCAGTAGGCGGGGGCTCTACTTAACCCAGTAGACGGGGCTCTACTTAACCCAGTAGACGGGCTTCTACTTAACCCAGTAGACGGGGCCCTACTAAACCTAGTAGTAGGGATCTATTGAAGACAGTTGACGGAGTTCTACTTAACCCAGTAGACGGGGCCCTACTAAACTTAATAGTAGGGATCTACCAATAGGTGGATGGGGCTTATAGTCCTGGGACCACGTGGGTCGTTGGGCCCAATGATAGTGCGCCAAGTTAATGGGAACATATACACAGTCAGCATGGATAAGCTCTATTAAAATAGTGTGTTTTCAGCGCTTTCTTGAAGGACGGTAGTGTTTTACTGTCTCTGAGCGCTGTTGGCAGTGCATTCCAGAGTTTGGGTGCAGCAGCTGTGAAACATCGGTCACCGTAAGTCACAGTCCTCGTCCTTGGCACAACTAGAAGAACAGAATCATTTTGAGACCTTAGCTGTCTTTGTGGAGTGTATACTTCCAACATACTTCTGATGTAGCCAGGCGATTTTCCATGTAGTGCTTTGAAAACATGAGTCAAGACCTTGTACTCTACCCTGTACTGTACAGGTAGCCAGTGAAGGTCCTTCAGCACAGGAGTGATGTGATTGTAACGCGGTGTCCGTGTGATGAGGCGGGCAGCTGTATTTTGAATAATTTGTAGTTTATTCAGAATGATTTTCGGGGTGCCACATAGTAATGAATTGCAGTAATCCAGTCTCGATGTTACTAAAGAATTGATCCGGGATTTTATTGCATCAACAGTTAAGTATTGTCTGATTTGACCTATTTGTCGGATCTGCATGAAACACGACCTTGAGACAGAGTTTACATGTTTGTCCATGTCCAAATGCGAATCCAACATGGCCCCGAGGTTTCTCACCATCGACGTTGGTCTGATCACAGCATCACCAACTTTTACATTGAGATTGTCGACTGAACTGGCATTCCTTTTCGGTACAAACAAGATTACCTCTGTTTTTTTCGGCGTTAAGTTTCAGCAAATTTTCTTTCATCCAGTGCAAGATATCCTTCAGACAAGCTTCAATTCGTTGCAGTGTTTCATCTCGCGAGACACAATCTTTTGGTTTGAATGCCATATACAATTGGGAGTCATCGGCATAGAAATGGTGTTGCAATTGATGTTTTCTACAAATTGCACCTACTGGTTTTGTGTACATAATGTAGTTCTTCGGACCAAGCACAGAACCCTGTGGTACACTGTAGTTCATTAGTACAGGTTTTGAAAGTTCTCCATCTATACAGACAGTCTGGTAGCGGTCACACAAATAGGATTTCATCCACTCTAGTGGCTTGCCTATTATACCGAAATGATTGTCAAGTCGGCGTAGTAGGGTGTTGTGATCTATGGTGTCAAAAGCTGCTGTTAAATCCAGCATTACCAGGACCGTAGCTTTATTCTGATCTAGAGAGCAAAGGATGTCATTTTGCACACGAAGAAGAGCCGTTTCAGTTGAGTGGAATTTTCTGTATGCTGACTGACGTTCTTCGTGGAGATCGTGCAGTGTTAAATGCTCTTCCAGTCGAGCATCGACTACCTTCTCGAGAACTTTGGAAATGAAAGGTAGGTTTGACACAGGTCTATAATTTTTCAGTACATTTTGATCCAGGCCTGGTTTCTTTATCAGTGGTCTTATTCTGGAGCTTTTAAAAGCCTTGGGTACATAAGCACTTTTGAGTGATGCATTGAATATTCTTGTTAATAACGGCAGTAGTTCATTCAAGCAATCCTTTAACAGCCATGTTGGTATTGGATCAAGTTCACATGATTTACTAGGTGATTTATTTATTAGTTTTCGGATTTCATCCTCAGATGTTGGAGAAAATTCTGACAATTGCTCTTTTCCGAACGGAGTTTCGACTTCAACACTGTCGTTTTGTTGGTATGACTGAATAGTGGAGGCTATTTCAGTACGTATTGCTTCAACTTTGTTAATGAAAAAATCACTGAAATCCTGTGCAAGCATTTTAGCAGGTTAACCAGTTGGCAACACTACTTCTTTTTCTTCACCCATCAGATGTTTAGTTATCTTGAATAACCCTTTCTGATCACGACCACAGGACTCTACCTTATCTGTGTAATAGGATACTTTGGATCGTTTCAACATTTTGTTGACTACCGAACATTGATTCCTATATATTTCATGGTCTATTGTCAATTTAGATTTTCGCCATTTTCGCTCCAGTTTTCGTCTCAGATGTTTAGCGTCATGTAGATCTTCAGTGTACCATGGACAGGAGGGTCTTAAAACTATTGTTTTCGATTTTAGGGGTGCATGTTTGTCAATTAGTGATGAAAGTCCATGGGTATATACCTCAACTAGTTCATCAACGTCTGATATGTGCAGCCCACTGCTCAAAATATCTGAGGATTCAATGTCTTTTTTGAATTCATTGATATCAATAGATTTTAACTTTCTTAGATTTACTGTTTTTCTTATAGGAGCAGGTTTAGCAGCGCAAGCTTTAAATACTACTGCAAAATGATCACGAGAGGTCCTTCCACTGTTGTCGGGTAGACCGGGATCAGATATTTCTACATGTGAGACGGAAGTGTCAGTGTCTCTTGTGATTACCACATCCAATGTGTGACCAGCCACGTGGGTTGCCCCAGTGACGTGCTGTCAGTTTATGCTACGGTCATAATGCTCGTACGATGTCCGTACGGATTTAACAACTCGTACGAGGCTGTAATATGTTAAAGCATACGGTATTTGTACGTTCTCAGCATCTTATCACAGCTCG